>CM069857.1:98190082-99390082 GCA_036172795.1 Pelodytes ibericus | reverse complement strand
CTGACTACTTTGCTATCAGTAACGGTACCAGGCAAGGATGCCCCATGGCACCGCTCCTGTATATTCTCTCAATAGAGCCTTTGGCTGCTATGATAAGAGAAAACGAGGGGATACACGGAATACAGATAAGGAATAAAGAAAGCAAAATAACTTTGTATGCAGATGATGTCCTCCTGTCCCTGGCCAGACCAGAGATTTCGATATTAGAAGTATTAAAAGTAATAGATAACTTCTCCAAATTCTCAAACTATAAAATAAATTTGGGTAAAACCCAAATAATAACAGCAAATATGGACAACTCAAAGCTGGAGTTACTTAAAGAACAACATAAATTTGATTGGAGTAGAAAAAAGATTGACTATTTGGGGATAGGATTAGATTTTGATTATAGGGGCTCCAATGAGAATAACTACCTTGAACTCCTGAGACAACTGAGGCAGAAATTTACTAAATGGAAGGGTTTAGAGACCACCTGGATAGGAAGAATAAATATAGTGAACTCTTATGTCACTCCTAGGGTACTATATTTGTTCAGAACGATTCCTTTCAGAGTACAGCATAAGATCCTGACTCAGTTCCAGCGGATGTTTGTAGAGTTTATCTGGAAAAGCCGCAAACCCAGGATCTCACAAATAATTTTGAAAAGAAGAACAAAAGAAGGAGGAGTAGCATTCCCTGATATTGTAGATCTTCATGAGGCATGTATGATTTCTCATAGTATGGATTGGATAAATAAAAGATCGACCACTTTAGACTGGTTCCAGATGGAAGGGGAAGATTTTCGTATCTATAGATTAGATAAAATCTTCTGGAGTAATACAAAATATATCAGTAGGAAAGGGACAGAAAACCCAATTGTAAGAGATGGATTGATCACTATCGATAAATGTAAGAAAAGGCTGGGAATTTTGAATAAACTAACCCTCAACACCCCATTTGAAACTTTGACATATGACATAACTGACCTGGAGATCTCAGGATGGCTAGGTAACGATATCACAACATTGAGAGATATTATGCAAGCTCACGAAATAATACAATTCCCATTGCTCCAACAGAAATACGGTCTCTCTGGAAGTGAACTATTTACCTTCCTAAGAATAAAAAGCTATATAAATAAAAAGGAGATGATGAAGAGCCATCCAATTGACGACTATTTGGAAACTATTTCTAAATCAAAACAAATTTCCCGTACAATTAAACTACTTAGAAATGATGAGACGGCAGATAAATCAAACTCAATGCATAAATGGGAGGTGATGCTGCAGACTACATTCTCATTAAAAGAATGGTGGCAAACATTAACCTTTGTTAGACAAACAATTCACAGTGTGGCTTTGCAGGAACTACAGTACAAATTGGTATATCAGTGGTACTGGGTCCCGACAAAGCTCCACAAGATTTCAAGCCAAAACTCAGAACTCTGTTGGAGATGTGGAAGAGAAGTGGGGGATTTTTTACATATATGGTGGAAGTGTGACTATTTAAATTTAATAAAAACAAAGATGATAGAGAAAATAAAACATATGTTTCCCACCACGGATAGCATTCCCCCCCAGATGTTCCTGCTCCATATGCATTTAGACTCCTACAAGGTAGAACAGAAGAAACTCCTGGTAAATATATTTCTGGCTGTTAAGATGGTAATAGCGAGGCTCTGGAAATGTCCCGACACAGTTCCCTGGATCTCAGTAGCTAACCAAATAGAATACCAAAGGGAGATGGAATCGGGGCTCTATAGAGCAAAGGGCCAACTCACATTGCACAGGGAAATATGGTCCCCGTGGACCAAGATAAGAGGAATCTGAGGCATCGAGAAAATGAGTGAAAGGGGCCCCCATGGGACTTGACCGCTGGCGCCGGCCTGGATAGGACCCCCACTCCAAAGGATGAATGACAGGATGAATGATATATGGTAGATGACAGTGAATGAATGTGCACAACAGAATATTTAGTATGTTTTATTGGATTATTACAAAATGGAAACAAGAAATCTATCTGTTTGCTATTTTATATTTTGTAAAGTGATATAATGAAATAAAGAATATAAATATAAAAAAAAAAATAAAGGTTTCCCAGATACTGATACAATGGACCGCCGCTTGGGTTCTACGCCAGACCTGATACCAAAACGTCTTTTTTTTTATGATACTAATTCATCCATTCATGGTGTTAGTGGTGAGCATTGCATCATCACTGCCCATTAATTTACATCTAACACCATTTGTGATGTTAACTGGGGGAGTATTATCTGTCCCCCTGTGTAGTAATGATATACCGTATTTGCTCGATTATAAGACAAGGTTTTTTTCAGAGCAAATGCTCAAATTGAGGTCAGATTATAAGACATGGATCCAGGTCCCCAGCAGAGCTGCAGGGGACCTGGATCCCCCTCTCTAGCAGCAGGGGATGTCTACGCAACGAGCGCAGACTCCCCTGCTTCCGCCCGGCACGACCGCCGGGGCTTCTGTGAAGAAGCCGGGTACTTCCGCTTTCGTCACAGAAGTCCCGGCGAGCGTGCCGGGCGGCAGCAGGGGAGGTCTGCGCTCATCGCGCAGACTTCCTCTGCTGCCCCACTAGGCACCAGGGACAATCGAGCAGCTGGGGGATGTCTGCACTATAATAGACTGCCGTGTCGGGCAGCATGGAGGATGTCTGCAAGTATCGTGCAGACATCCCCGGCTGCCCCCACTAGCCACCAGGGATTGAAGTACAGGTAAGGGGGGGGGCAGCAGAGAGACAGGGGGAGGGAGGGAGGGGGGCAGAGAGACAGGGGTGGGAGGGAGGGAGGGGGGCAGAGAGACAGGGGGAGGGGGGCAGAGAGACATGGGGGACAGAGCAGGAAGGGGGGAGAGACAGAGGAAGGGGGGCAGAGAGAAACATGTGGGGGGAAGAGACAGGTGAGGGGGGAGTGGGGAAAGTGAGACAAAAGCTGGGGGCAAGGGAAAGAGAGAGGCAGCATTGGCACATAAAAAGAAATAAACACAAGAAATGCATTTTTTTTTTATATAATATTTTATTAAAAAAGCAATTTACATGTGAGTATATACAAGTTTAACTTTTTTCCTATAGGGTAGTCTTATATTCAGGCTTTTAGTATTTTTCCTAAAGGAATATCCAAAGTTTGGGGGGTCGTCTTATAATCAGGGTCGTCTTATAATCGAGCAAATACGGTATGTAAGATAAAATGGTTTTAAAAGGAAATTGTAATGTTGTGTAAATGTACAGAGGAATTGTCTGCAAATCTGTTCCACAGACATGTTGATTTTCTTCATACAAGATGCTGCCATGAGAAAAAAAATCATCACATACATTCTGATTAGTGGTGTCTACTGAGTGAGCTATGAGAAGTTTAAATTAATCTGTTCTGTTATTAAAAGTATTGGGAGTGGGGAGTCGGGCAGGTTTAAGTTGTATTTTCAGATTTTACAGATCCTGCTAGAGTGATTTAGATCGTGTGACATTCTGTTATTTTTTGGGTGCAAAGAAGAGCAGCTCTATGGGTTTATGGGGAAAATTTACTATTGAACTCTGAAGATGTAAAAATCTTCTGGTGTTGGATTCAGGGTTTATGTTCAGGGGTGGTCCTTACCAAATTATGAGCCAGATCCCAACCAGTTGTTTGTTTTTAAGAAAACTGTTTCTAATGTGTATTTTTAAAACTATTTGGAGGTAGTTCATATCATGGGTATTTTTAACTCAGTGGAAGATGCGTCATGCTATCAGTCCAGGCATTTTAGGGAGTTGGCCCCGAATGCACAGAAGAGGGAAACAGAACCGACTATGAGGATCTGGGGTTGAACATCCCCATGTTATGTGCACTTGTTTTAAATTCAGTGGCACTTGGAATGCATATGAGAGAGATTGAAGGGAGTGGTACATGTTTGTGGATGTTCGGGGCAAAGATCCAGTGTAGGTTGGGATGGAAAGAGCTTTACCTTTTGTCTCTATGCTTATAAAAAGTATTCAAAGGTTTTTTATTAGGAGACAGTTATGGGATGTCAAATTTTTCTTAAAAGTTTTAGGTATGCCTTTTTATAGTAAAGGAATTTTTAGTGCAACAGATAGTTAAGGCATATGCGGGCAGTGTTAAACCTGTGTACAGAAGGAGGCCCATTTCATTTTAACTATTAGTTAGGTTATGAGGTGTATTACTGAGTTTAAGTGCTACTGTTTAAAACAGCATTTATTTTATAATTTTGTTGGGGTGCTGGTGTCCGGGAGTAAGTGTTTAGTTTCTAGGTTATGATATGAGGAGTGAGAGCGGTTTAAGGGTATTTGTAAGAAGATATAGATAGGGTAAGTAAAATGTCACTGTGTTTGTTTGTATAACTTGGATGAAGATTGTAGCCCTGTTCAGTGAAATCTTATTTGATTAAAAGGTTGCAAATGGGTAGAGCTTTGTTGTCACGCGAAACTTGTTTGTCTTTAACCAAATGTAGGAGTGTTTTGGCTCTTTGTTTAAAACATTTGGGCTTGGAGGATGAGAAATATTCATCACATTCATTCAGAATAGTGGCAGCTACTGAGTCGGCTATGAGAGGTTTAAATTAATCTGTTATTAAAAGTATTGGACTTTGGAAGTTTGGCAGGTTATATGTGATATTGGAATTGATCTAACTTGTGTTAACATATTTTACAGATCCTGGTAGAAGGATTTGGATTGTGTGACACTAATTGTTTTTGGGTGCTGAGAAGAGAAACTCTATGGGCTTATGGGGAACATTTAGAAGTGAAGTCTGAAGATGTAAAAATCTTTTGGTGTTGGATTTGGGATTTACGTCGGAAATTATTGCGTGAAAGCTTTGGTTGGAGGTGAAAGGTGCTAGACAGGGTGTGCAAGAAGTTGAGCAGATCATTTATCTCCAAGTTTCTACGATCTGTGTATTTAACGTTTACCCACACATACACCATTAACAGCAACATTGTGCACATAGACTTTTATGTTGCATGAGGATGTAGAGAGGGTAGGGGTAAATAGTTTAGTTAGCACAATCGCTGTCTATTCACTAAATGTTGAGATGAGTCTATATATTGTGCAGGGTCAATCATGGTGAGTTTGCTTGGCTGGGGGAAACTCACCAGGTTTGTACCTACACAATGTATAGTTAAAATGGTACGATAAAATGTTCATATTAAAATCACAACAAAAAGTGACAGTGCGCTAAAGTGCTAAACATTTGCCAAGGTTCTGAGGAAGCCCAAGAAACACGCGAAACGCGTCAACCAGGCATTGCTTGTGTTGGGGTTTGAGACATTTATCACCTGAGAGACAGGATTTCTTCTGGACTTCATTCATCTTATGTGTAAGATATTTTATGCATTTTTATTAAACTTGTTTTGTGCTTATACTGGTATTGTAATGCACAGGGTCCAGGATGGTAAAGGGACCCTGAGCGCCCAAGATCAGGAGCTACAGTGCAGGGTGGAGACACAGGACCTGGTGCTGGGTAACTGCAATCGCTTGGAGGTTTGGGACCCCAAGTCTTTGCAGCCACAACCAGGGCCTGTGAAGCAGCTGCTGTATCCAGGTCCCAGGGCTAGAGAGGAAATGAACTAATTGATAGCCAAGCAGAGCTAAAACAGAAAAGTGACTGAGGGAGAGCAGAACTAAAATAAAGAATGCAGGGCTACAGGACAGAGGGAAAATATAAGCAAGAAAGCAGAAACCAAACTAAGGATACATAATAGAAGGCACAGGGTTAATGGACACAAAAGGCACATACAAAGGAACAAACATAAATACAGGAACTAGCCTAACACTAAAGATGGTAAAGGTGGGGGTTTGGGTCAAACAAATTGGCCAATTTAGATGTTAGCTTGCCAACCATGTCAAGGTACCCCACATTAGGAAAGTCCATAACTAAAACATAATATTAGCAAAGCAAAAACAAACAATAGAATCTAAAAGACATACATGGAATAGACACAGAGGAAATACCTGTAGACTGCACCACTATGGACTGAACAGAAACGGGCGTGGTTTAAATAGAAGAAAACTCACAAGGCAGAGGGAATCAGAATACCTGGAATGTAACCTAAGGAAAGGCAGGACAGGAATACAGGGCAGGACAGGAATACTGAACAGGACAAGAATACTGAGCAGGACAGGAATACTGAGCAGGACAGGAATAAGCATAAATAATAAACAAGAAAGCAAAGCAAGAAGGATACAGAAAAGCCTGGATACAGCCTGGATAAGTCTGCACAAGGGTGCATTGTTACAGATATCTTCATATTACTTGGAGGTTACTAGGTAATAAAGACCAAGAAATAAGAGACAAGAACAGCACTTTATTTTATGATCATAAATTGAAATGTGAGTTATATTCTTGAAGTATGTACCCTTTTTATATACTATTTTAAATACAGCCACTTGCTGCTTGAAATATTGGATACGCATCTTATCACTTTACACCTTGTTTAGCACTTTAGCGCACTGTCACTTCTTGTTGTGATTTTATTTGTATTGTATTGGGCACCGAGGGATAGTTGCCAGACAGTTTGCAGCTTGTGCAAATCTAAAATAAGCACCAATAAACCTCATCACTTTACCATAAAATTTTCACCTTACCTCATCTCACCAGTGCTGCCATCAAGAGAGACAGGTGATACACCTTTCACAGGCATAAGGTCCATTGAAGCACTAGTGGGCCCTCTTAATAAACAAAGATTGTTGTCATAGTAGCTGTCTGGGGAGTTCAAAAGATATTTCTTCACCAGCCTCCCTGCAGCGAGAAGGCAGCATGGTGTCCTATCATCCCACTGCACTCCAGTGTCTTACACCAACCACCACAAGACACCAGGGAGCTTTGTGTTTTGGCTGGTAGAAGTCCTGGGAGTGCAATGTAGTGAGGGGGTGTGTCCTGGGGTTAATCCTGGCAGTGCAGTGATGGAGAATGTCCTGAGGGGTGCTGGGGTAAGTTCTAGGAGTTCAGTGTGGTGATGAGGCATGCCCTGGGATGCTGTGGAATGTCCTGGGTGTGCAGTGGGGGTGATGGGGCATGTCCTGGGGTACACCCTAGGTGTGTAGTGTGGGTGATTGGGTGCTGGGGCATGTACTGGGTGTGCAAGGAGGTGCAATGGCAAGGGTTGTGTGGGCAATAACGAATTAAAAATGGATGGCGGCCTTGTATCTCACCTCAACTCAGCTAGACCCCATGGCGTAAACCATAATACAGCCATGTATACAATCCTTTTCTAAGTGCAGTGGATTTTAATTTGATGAGCTTTTTCCAAAAATAGCCAATGAGTAAGTGTAGTTAACTCAGGAACTAATTCTTGTTTAGAAAATAAAGCCACATTGGGCCCGATTCAGTAAAATATCACTTAGAACGGGTTTTAACTCACATTTTTCTATTGCAGTCTTTGCTACTGAATGACATGAGCTAAATTATAGAGCCCACTTTTGAAAGCCAGCAATCAGGTTCTTCTAATATTTCCAGCTAATGATGTTAGTCATAAGAATATATGAAATGCTTATATCAGATGTGAAGGGGAACAAGAGTTTCATTACTGCAGAGAAAAAAAAAACTGCCTGTCAGGTATTTTGGGACTGTTATATTAAACATCTCATTAACAGCGCATTCACTGAAATCTGACACCACAGTCATTGTAGTTCTATTTCGAGAAAAGTTTTAAGGAAAAAGATTATAGTGGAAGAAAGTTTCAATAACCTAGAGATGTCCTAAGATTCAGATGCACTTTGGTGTTTTTCAATCCATTAGTAAACTAATGAAGCCTGGAGCTGTGTGGTCCAGCATTATTAATCTGCTAAAATGATTATCCTTGGCCTCCCTGGGCAGCACTGACTGAGATTTATTAATCTTGTACAACATTGTGTTGCTTTGTTATTTTGGTTGAATCATGCAACATCAAAAAATGAAAAGTGCAAACACCTTACGTGTGTATAGCAACAGGCTGCATTGTGGGATTTTTCCTACTTGGACACAGTACCTTAGGTATTTGGACTTTGATGTCCTGTCATTTTAACAGAAAAACAGAACAATTGGAGTTTTTATTAAAATAAACATTCAGAACTTGATGGTATTTGTCAATGACTTAAAAGATTAGGTGTCACTACACAAGCTGGTAGATAATAAAACAACAGTATAATCCGCTATATATATCTGACTTTAATAGGGCATGACTGAGCTCCCAGAATTCCCTATTAAAATGCCCTATCAAAGCATAGAGGGGGTTATTTACAACGTTTGCCACGCATTTTCGATATACAAAATGAATCTTGTTGATTAGGAAATGTTCTGAGACCTGGGTCTGAGTTTCTGTTCTCACCTTCCAATGCTATTTTCCATTCCGACTATGGTAAATGTGTTAAAAAGAGATGTTCTTTATGTGACTTGAGCAATTTAATTAACATTGTTTTTTCTTGTAGTAGATTTCAGCTAGATTTCACAAAATATTCAGCCACTTTTACATGCTAATGCCATTTGTGAGGATAGTGAAAAGTGGAGCTAACACTGTCGCCTTTTCTCTAGGTCAGTGATGGCGAACCTTTTTGAGCCCGAGTGCCCAAACCGCAATACATGCCAAATTTTATTCCTCAAAGTGCCAACACGGCAATTAAACCTGTATACTGAGGTTTAAGTTTAGAAAAAACATCTCTAACAGTCAGTGGCGTCCCGAGGGGGGGGGGGGCGGGGGGTGAGCGGACCGCACCGGGTGACACCTCCAGCGGGGGTGACACCCGTGCTGCCGGCGAAAGCCCCCCCCCCCCCCCGCATCGCGCTGCTTAACTTTTTTTTCTTTTTTCTGGCAGTCGCATCCGCTGGACATGGCCACCGGAAAAAAGAAAAAAAATCACAGCAACCGGATGTGTTCCCCTCCTCCGTGCAGGAGGGAAGACTGCACGGAGGAGGTGTCCATCCGGGGACACGGAGCAGCCATACGGTAAGTAATGGGGACGGGGGGGGGGGAGGAGGGTGGTTTGAAACGAGCAGTTTATTACTGGGATTTGGCTGGTACACTATTACTGGGCTCTGGCTGGCACTATATTACTGGGCTCTGACTGGCATAATATTCCTGGGCTCTGAGTGGCACTATATTACTGGGCATCTGACTGGCACTATATTACTGGGCTCTGGCTGGCACTATATTACTGGGCTCTGACTGGCATAATATTCCTGGGCTCTGAGTGGCACTATATTACTGGGCATCTGGCTGGCACTATATTACTGGTCTCTGGCTGGCACTATATTACTGGGCTCTGATTGGCATTATATTACTGGGCATCTGAGTGGCATTATATTACTGGGCATCTGGCTGGCACTATATTACTGGGCATCTGGCTGGCACTATACTACTGGGCATCTGGCTGGCACTATATTACTGGGCATCTGGCTGGCTCTGGCTGGCACTATATTACTGGGCATCTGGCTGGCACTATATTACTGGGCTCTGGCTGGCACTATATTACTGGGCATCTGGCTGGCACTATATTACTGGGCTCTGGCTTTCACTATATTACTGGGCTCTGGCTGGCACTATATTACTGGGCTCTGAATGGCACAATATTCCTGGTATCTGACTGTCACACTATTACTGGGCTCTGAGTGGCACAATATTACTGGGCTCTGATTGGGACAATACTACTGGGATCTGAATGGCACAATATTACTGGTATCTATAATTGTAAGATTGTCACCACGTGGGGCTCCTGTGTGTTGCATAATTAATGGCGGTCCCATGTGTGCATACTTATGGGCACTTGTGTGTGGCATATTTATTGGGCCCCATATGTGGAATAATTATGACTCTTTTGTGTGGCGTAATTAAGGGACTCTTTTGTGTGGCATAATTATGGGGCACCTGTGTGTGTGTGTGTGGCATAATTATGGGGCACCTGTGTGTGTGGCATAATTAATTGGGCAGAGGTGAGGCATAAATAGTGGGGCTCTGGTGTGGCATAATTTATGGGGCTCTGGTGCTGCATAAGTTATGGGGCTCTGGTGTTGCATAAGTTATGGGGCTCCTGTGTGTGGCATAGTTATGGGGCTCTTGTGTGTGGCATAGTTAATAGGCCATCTAACTGGCATTACTAAGGAATCTGTTTGACATTGTATGGAGGAAATCCAGGGGGGTGACACCATGAGTTTCCGCACCGGGTGACACCAACCCTAGTGACGCCCCTGCTAACAGTTGTGCGAACTAATTAACATCTGTTGTTTTAAAAGAAGAACAAAACAACAGAGAGTTCAATGATACAGTTTTTTTATTGAAAAATCATAAATTCTATTAAATTAAAACACACTGGTGTTCGGTGGTGCTTTACCTTATTAAGGACCTATTCCCACCTATCCACCTGCAGTTTGCATGCATCTTACATTCTGCTTTGGCACAGTTTACATCAGAATTCCATCCGTCTTACATCCAGTTTTGGTGCAGCTTTCCATGTATGTCAATGGACATGCATTTTTCATCAGGTTTCTGTCCATCCAGCTGCACCAAAACTGCATGTAAACGGTGCCAAAGATGTGTACAAGGGGATATGTCTGTGAATGTGTACTCAGCTGTCTGTGTGTGTGTACTCAGCTGCCTGTGTGTGTACACACACTGCTGAATACACACACACACAGTCCATTGAATACACACACACACAGTCCGCTGAATACACACACACACACAGTCCGCTGAATACACACACACACACAGTCCGCTGAATACACAGACAGACTGCTGAATACACACACTCTGCTGAATACACACACAATCTGCTAAAACACACAGATGCACGCTGCTGAATACACACACACAGAATGCCGAGTACACACTGTCTGCTGAATACACACACACACAGACCTCTGAGTACACACACATGCAGACTGCCGAGTACACACACAGACCTTTGAATACACACACATACAGACTGATAAATACACACACATATACTGTATTGAGGGGTGCAGTGTATGTGTTTGTGTGTGAGGTGTGCTGTGTGAGTGGAGGTGCTGTGTGTGAGTGGGTGGGGGTGTTATGTGAGTGGGGTGGTGCTGTTTGTGAGTGGGTGGGGGGTGTTATGTGAGGGGGGTGCTGTGTGAGAGTGGGGGAGGTGCTGTGTGAGAGTGGGGGGCACTGTGTGAGAGTGGGGGGTGCTGTGTGAGAGTGGGGGGAGGGGTGCTGTGTGTAGGGGGGTGATATGTGTAAAGGGGGGTGCTGCAGGTAGATTTCTTTTTTTTTTAATAATCATTAAAAAATATATTTTATTTATTTTTATTTATCCCCCCCCCTTCTTCTTACCTTTGGTGAAGGAAGGGGGGACACAGTCGCTGTCTTCCTCAGCTCTTCTTCTCAGATCCCTCCCCTTGCCGGCTGCCTCCATGTCCTCAGGAGTGGAAGCAGAGTAGGCGCCTGCCGTTTTGAGCAGGCAGGCGCCTACTCTACAGAAATGGCCCCGCGTGCCATAGGTTCGCCATCACTGCTCTAGTTGATGTGGATCTATATATTTTGTGTGCAGACTAATCTCTTATTAATATTGTTTTCTTTATGGCTTAATAAAAATTTTTTTCTTTCCCTATCATTGATATGTACAAGAGCTAATTCAGTGCAAAATACAAAAGGCTTAGCACAATTATCATACCATCTGCCTAATATATTTTCAGGATTCAATAAAGAAAGTATTTTGGTTTACTATTAAATAAAGAAACCTGCTGTTATTTAAATTGTAGGAAAGAGCGTGTCGTGGATTCTTTTGTGCACTTAATTAAAACAAGACTAAACAAAAAAAAGAACTTTTTCTGCAAAATACCATTCAAAAGATATCCAATAGTTTTTGTCCAAAAAATAAAAACTTGAGACAAATAATTTTGTGAAGTTGCGGCTTCACTGAAACAATCCAGCGACCTTTGGTCACTCTTAGTGGTGTGTCTATGTTTCAGATGCAAGCTTTGAGGGAGGAAAGAATATGACAATGCAACAGAAAATGTGAACTCATATGCAAATTCTAATGGGAAGAAGAATGGCAGTTACGTAGGAGGGAGCAGGCAGACAGCGAGAATAGGGTGGGAGTCACAGACTTGCCCATGATGTCAGCACTGAATATGGCATACCTCTGATGATGACTCCTGTTGGGTCCATCACAGAAGCACTGGTGCCCATATGATAATCCAAGATGGTTGGCACAAGCAACAGCACAAAGGAAATCCCTGCCTTCTAGTTGAGGTACATAGCGCTGGAGACTGCCCACAGATGGAGGAGTAGTCTCCCACTCCACAAATGGTACCAGGCATAAGTCCCCAGATCCTCTCCCAGTTCTTAGCACCACATACAGTCCACAATTTAATGCCAAACAAATGCTTGTGGGTCCTCATTTGCTTATTTCACTTAATGATGCAAGGCTGAGTGATATAGTTGTAAGGGGTTAACTTATTGTGGCACGCAAGGCTAGAACTATTGGCTCTGTTTAGTTCAAAACCATGAACTGAAATAACATGGTATTGACATGCCAGTATGTTCAGATAGGCCAAGTTTTTCATGAGCTTTGTTAGCGGTATATAACATATCATTAGGCATTGCATCAACTGTGACGATACCCATGTTATGTATTTGATAACTTGCAAAGTATGTGAAATATGATGTTTAGTAGTGGAAAATTCACTTTGAAGCTAGAAAGGTAAGAGAAGCTGCCCCTATACCCAATACCTTTTTCAAAAGAACAAAGGAGAATCGACTGGACAACATTTTTGAAGCGTAGTGGGGTATAGTAGTAAATGTGCTATTCAGAGTATGGATAGGGTTTGGCTTTCTAAAAGGGAATGCAATCCTACAGAGAGATTAAATTATTTGGAAGCAGAGATCATTTTTGAGATCCGAATACGGAAACCAAGGGGTCTAAATTCAGAATTTAATGTATGTATTTTATTTGATTTAATTTATTTGTTTCATTTGATTTGTTTTATTTAAATTATTTTTATTTTGTTTTATTTAATTATGTTTCTTTGCTTTTGTTCTCTGCTGTTATTCATTTACTGTTTTTTATAATAATAATTATGTTAAGTGAAATCCTTTTAAGCATGTTCGCTAAATCTGGTGAATTTCTTTCTCTTTACTCATATTTTTGATAATTGTTATACTGGAAATACAGAGTGGCATTTATAATTGATGTGCTCCATGCAGAGGAGGGGGTATGGGGTTGGATTGCTTTTCATCAGCACTGCCCTCCCCCCCACCCCCATGGTATGGTATATGCACTGACCAACACATAAAGACATTTGAGTTTAGTGCTCATTTAGCTATGATTAAATGCTTTTGCACAAAATGAGTTAGGTTAGTGCGGCCTCTTCTGTATGGCTTTGGACATCCACTGTGTGTTTATCTATTTGCACCAGTTCTTCAGTTAAAGTATTTTAACTAAATTTGTTCTGGTGAGACAGGGTCCTTTTACCTTCTGGATATTCTTACTTGTGCTGTGGTATGTGAGCTCCCAGGTTTATCTTTACATATCTGACAGGGTGTCTGAGTTTATCTTTGGCTGTTAAAGAACATTGATCCTCCATGTTTCCACAGTCACACATAGGCTGTTTGGGATACTTTTGGCACAGAAAGGCTATTTGGGGGAAAATTTGTCAAAGAGACACTGTTTAAGGGCAAATATGCACATTTAACCTAATTAAAGGCTAATATGGCACATCAAGGCTGTTTATGGGTCTAGGATGGCACAGAGAGGCTGTTTGCGTACAATTATTTCACAGAGAGATTGGGGGCTAACATGGAACAGGGAGGCTCTTTGAGGCAAATAGGACACATATATGCTGTTTGGGAGTTAATGTGGTCAAGATAGGCTGTTTGGGGGGGGGTTTAAGTGGGTATTTATTCACTGCTCGTTGGCATCATTTACAATGTTTCAGCATTACATTTATACATTTACTGATCATAGACATTTTATACATGAATTATATATTTCAAGTGGTTTAAAAAATGTGAATCTAAAGTTACTGGCAACATCTTAATCCTTTATTAATACATGCTAGAGCATGTGGGCTTCTGTACTCCAATTCTCTCAAATCTGCCATGGATATTTAGGTAATATAGCAACTCCCCTGTTGTGGGGATAGGGTACCATGTACCTTTTGCCTTGTTATGATCTCAGATAGCTTTGTTTTCTTTCTATCTATAAGCTTATTTGTGGAGTCACAATGTTCTTTTTCAACGTGCTTCAAAAACAACAGGGAGCTATTATATCACTCTATAACAGATGGAGCAAGTTTATCTTGAAAACAACTTATAGAGTCAAATGAACTATGACTATGATGGCAAGGCACTTAATCATGGTGAAGTTACGACAAGGAACATGATCTTACAAAGACAAAAGGGATTCACTTACGTCAGGATTTAATATTGGTGAATCTTTTAAAAGAAACAAACATCTTAATATTTTCCATATCTTTCATGCAAATACACTGCCATTTATTTAAAAGAAACAAACAAGTAGAAACACAATGTTCACCCTATATTTTTTTCTTTATGCAAAAATGTAAAAGTAATGACATAGTTTCAAGGCTGAACATTTAACTGGTTTTCTGTATTTTTAAATAATCCAGGAAGCTACATTTCCCTTCAATTCCTGTCAATTTGGTGCTTAGAATAACTCTTTAAATATAGCTATTTCTGTACCGCCAAAATGCACCAGGACTGCACCGAATTGACCTGAATTGAACTGACCATTAGCCGAAATGCTCAGCTACCGAATTGTTCTTAATTGATTCAAAATTCACCAAAAATGTACCAAAGCCTCCAATGTGCCTCCCTTTTGCTTTAGTAGTTTTTATTTGAATTGCCTTGATTGAATTGACAGTAGATGCACTTTAAATATAATGAAATGCACTAATGTCAAACATATGTAAAAATAATCCCGTTAAAAAAATAAATAATACAAAATATATACCTTATACATGTATATATGTTGTGTAAACACACCACACACACACACACACACACACACTTAACACAATACTTATTACATATAGATACACATTATAAATATACGTGTAAATACATGCTACTATTCAAAAGATTGGAGTCACTGAGATAGTTTCTTCCTCAGTTCCTTTCTTCCCAACTGTGGTGAGTTGAGTGCATGATTATTTAGATCTGGAAGTGCAGGATTTAAGCAGGTTTACGCCCTATTGTTAATGACCCACAATTAATTGCAATCCCATTCTTGAAACGCGTCAGATGCTTTTCCTTTACTCCTTGAACATGGTGAAGTTTGCTGTGATTTAGCTTTTGAACTTGAATTTTCAAATAAAGCATCTTCACATTTTTTTTACCACTATTTTACTGAGCTGCCTCTCTTTCCTGCTTGTTTCACTTAGAAATATGCTTGTTTTTCATGAAAACATACATCAGATGAGTTGCAAAATTAAATGGAAATATAGTCAAGATGTTGACTTTTAAAGTGATTGGGTTTAGCTAACACAATGTGTCATTGGAACACAGGAGTGATGGTTGCTCATAGTAGGCCTCAGTACACCTATTCAATTAAAAATCAGCTGTTTCCAGCTACAAAAGTCATTTACATTATTAACAACATCTGCATAGTATTTCTGATCCGTGTGGTATTATTTTATGGGCACCATTTGCTTTTGTTCAAAAATGAGGGTATTTCAAAGTGATATATACATATCTAATGTATTGTATTAATAAAAATGTATTATCTATAAATACAATATTGTACATGAATAAATTCATGTAGATTATTACATTATAATATAGAATATTAGTATAGAGTAAATTCCTATAGAGTATTAAATTACATATAATACTTTATACAAGAATATATTCCATAAAAGAAAGCTAACAGAACAAAAAACAGCTTCCAACTCAACTAATTTAAAAAGAGTATTCAAGAATTATAAGAAGAAGCAGAAAAGGGATTTAATAAATATCCGTAACTTGAAAAACATTAATATGTGATAACAGCACATGCCCATGAATTCAAAAATCAAAAAGTCACTCAAGGCTACTCTAAGCTATGACATAGTCTGGCTTAGATACATTGATGGTATCCTGGTCCTGTGGGCTGGTACCCGTGCCACTTTTGAATCCTATATTGAGTACCTTAGCTTCTTAACCCCTTAGTGACAAGACATTTTGACCTTGACTTTTCCTTTGGTGACAATGGCTGTTTTTACATTTCTGGGGTGTTTGTGTTTAGCTGTAATTTTCTTCTATCTTACATACTGTACCCGCACAAACTATATGGTTTTTTTTTATCATCATAAGAAGGGCTTTCATTTTTTAGATACCATTATGTTCATCATATCTTATAATTTACTACAAAAAAAATCATAAAATATGATGAAAAAAAACAACACTTTTTCTAACTTTGACCTAAAATATAATTATTATAAATTATATTTACACAGTTACAATCATTAAAAAAGACCCCATCTAAATAGTTTCTAAGGCAATAGACCAGCACCGTCACCGTCAGCACCGATAATTGATCGTGAAAACCGCTCATTTCACCGCAGGATGAGCCTGACACATCCATTGCCGTGAAGGGGTTAAAACAGTGAAAGTACATCATTCCAGTATGCACTATTACCCAAACACAGACCTGTGTTTATGACAGGGTCTACAGAGGAGTTACTCCCCTGAGTACCCCCTGTCACACCATCCTCTTGCCTGCCACTCCAGATGAATCCACCAATTGTCACGCTCCCCAGCTACTTCCTGGTAATGAGCGTTTGCCATGATGATGCGCCGCATGACCTCACATGCACTCTCCCCTCGAAATTTAAAAGGACACTGATGCTTCACTCCTGTGCTTCGTGATTTTGCCATTCTGGTGCCTCAGCATTTCCTGTATTTTGCTTATTCTTTTGCTGACCTTTGGATTGTTACCCATTTATTCCCTAATTGCCTGTGCCCCTGACCTAGGATTGCTAGGATTCAATTCTCAGTTGAATTCCTTTTCTTGACTTTTCCCTGCAACATAAATGGAGTACTATAAATGTATCAAAAGTTTGATGTATTAAAGGGACCTTCTAATCCCCAAACTCACTTTGGTGCAAGATGAAGATCACTGCTTGTATAATGCACAGGCTTTTATCCCTGTGGGATTTGATGAGGGCATTCTGTATAAATCACATTTTTAATATTTGACTCAAGCCCTCCCCAGTGATTACCCTGCATGTTTACTGCAGGTGCAGCAGCACTGATTATATAGACACTGAGGATATAAAACATTTTTTCATATAGTTGCTTCCTGTCTTCCTCAAATTGAGCCCATTGAGTGGCCTATGAGTGACATTGCTCTTGTACACATTAGGATCTATTAACAGTGCAACACATTGTCTGATGACATGACTAGAGACAGGATATTCCACATTTGAATGGCTTTATTCTCATTGGTTCTTGCAGCAAACAAAAAAAAAGAAATTACTTTTAGTCATCTAGTGTGGGTAGTCCTTGTTTCTTGCAAAGTGCTATAATTTCACAATTTCTTCTAGCTGTAAGTATTTTATATTTTAAGCAATGCAAAATGTAAGACATGCATTTTAAAGTACTTTGAAGGCACATTAATATGCATTAATATTTGGAAGATGCATTTTGGGCACTAGACAGTCCCTTTAACCCCTTAGTGACATTACTT
This sequence comes from Pelodytes ibericus, assembly GCA_036172795.1. Classification (NCBI taxonomy): domain Eukaryota; kingdom Metazoa; phylum Chordata; class Amphibia; order Anura; family Pelodytidae; genus Pelodytes; species Pelodytes ibericus. Next base: position 99,372,468 of record CM069857.1, on the reverse strand, counting down.
TTTTGCCTTGTCCGACGCTTGGTGAATTGGGCTGTTTTAACATTTCTGAGGTGTTTGTGTTTTGCTGTAATTTATTTATGTCTCATTTAGTGTACCCACACAAACTATATATAGTTTTTATCGTCATAAGAAGGGATTTATTTCTATACCATTATTTTGATAATAGCATATAATTTGATATAAAAAAAAATGGCAAAAAAATGAAAAAATAAATAAAATTCTGACTTTTATTTGAAAAATCTTATACTCATCAAGAGACAACAAAAAAAACACTGCTAAATAGTTTCTAATATTTGTCCTGAGTTCAGAAATAGCCCATGTTTTATGTTTTTGTGCTTTTTTATTCATGTTACAGGGCCAGAACTATAAGTAGTGCAAAGCTATTTCAAAACCCTTTTTTTCCTTCAAAATTAGCGATAGTGATATTGTAACACTGATATCTGTACTAAATCCATGAATGACCCACCACATGTACATATTTTTAAAACTAGACAACTGAGGGCATTTAACTTGGGGTATTTTGACACATTTCATGTAGCCATTTTACCACCAACCTTTGCCAAAGTTTGCAGCAAACATTTTTTTTTTTACATTTTCACATAGATTGCAATTTAGGTAAACATTACCTGGAAATGTGAAGGGATATTTCCAAATAAATCAGAAAAAAGCAGGAAAAACGGCACTCCAGGAACCAATTTAAAGGTGCAAAAAAGGTGTCTTTTATTCTTTCATAGAGAAAATAGATAAATCCAGTATAGTAACGGCAGTGCAGGTGTCAGATATGAACTACAGCTTGAAACGTTTCGCGCTCCATGTGCTTAATCATAATCATTTCCAAATAACACCTCAATATGTGTTGAGCAACATCTCCTGAGTACAGGAATACCACCCATACATAGGTTGGTTAGGTGATTTGGGGGTTAAAAGGCCACAATTGAGAGGTGCACGTTTTGGTTTTCTAACTTGGAATTATGACATGCAGAAAACTTGCGCTCATGTCGCATTTGGCACATTTTTGAAGCCAGAAAGTGTATTCTACCCCACAAAACCATATATTTTTTTAAAACTAGACACTCTAGGGTATTTCAAATGGTAGTATTTTAACACTTTTCATGCACTAATTCTACCACCAGCCTATGTCAATGTTTTGGGTAGTAATTTTTTTTCACATACATTGTACTTCCAGCATGAATTTACAGATTTTACCAAACAATTATAACAAAAACGTTATACATTATATATGTTGGTCCCCCTCCCTGCTTAGTTACCTTTTTTTGCAGGGAGGAGGACATTTCTGACGGTGTCTGCAGCTGCAGAAAACCGCCATTCTTCTGCCAGATGTCACTTTACAGCGAGCGGCTTATCTCACAGTGCGACGGTGGCGCCCCGGTAGCACCCCGGTAGCCAACCCCTAGTAACTGAACTGGGTGCCAATATAAACCAAGACAGGTAGATCTTCTCCAACCACTCCCACTAATTTGGCTACTCTGTCTGCACCATGCTAAACTTGGGCACCTGGAAGACAGCAAACCATTTGTTTGCTGTTATCAGGGCCACCAAGTGGTGCCTAGCATTCCCTTCCTTATGACTCCCGTCTATATGACCCACCTCATATCATGGCTGTTAGGGAGAACTGTTTTCTCTAGCATTTCTACTTCTGAATCTTCACTTAAATTAGCATATTTGTTGAGGTTAATAATTGGTGTATCAGATTTATGTTTTGTTTTTTTTATCTAGGATATTAACAATATTTGAAAAAAAATAATAATTCCAGTTATCACTTATATTTTCAAATATGCTATTGTGACATTTATTTTCCTTGTCCACTTACCACTTTAAAATATTTGTATGCACTTTTTGGCCCTAAAATGTGCAATTCTCTGAATCAAATCTGGAGAACTGACATATTCATGTTGAATTTCTGTGAAATTTGAGGCTAACAGATTAGGGAAAATTCTATACTTTCTCAAGACAAGTTCCTTGTCTTTCATGTGATCAATTTGGGTATAATAGCCAAAATCCGCTTGAAATTCTGCATATTGATTAGCCGAGTGGCAGCTTTTCCTGCAGTTTCGCTAATATACCCGAATTGGGTCTATTCTGTAGCATTTACTTAAAACGTATGTTTGATTACAGCAATAAAAGACATAACTTAACTTCATAACATTCGCATCCTCAAATACTTGCATATGTATTTACACTTCTATTAATGTGCTACGTTATATAGAAACCATATTTATTACAGCACTACTGGCCCTTTAAGAGTGTTTTTAAAAGTTCTGTGCATTTAAAAACTGTTCTTGTGCAGTTCGAGAGTCCTCTCCTTAAATCCAATATTAAATTTATGACAAGCTCTAATTTTTTTATTTAAGTGAATCCGTGTCTGTTTCTTAAATCACGCTATAAAATGTAGCAGATCTGCTCGTTTTCAGGGCTAATGCATGATTTTACAGAACAGTTCATCAAATCAAATTTTATTTTCCTCATACTAAGAGTATATTAATTAAGATCTCCAGGATCTCAATGCTAATGCAAACCAAAACCTGGCAAGTTGTTTTACATTTATTTTATTAAAGCTCGTTCTTCTGTGAAGATGTTTAAAATAGTAACACATCATTAACTCGAGACCAAAAAGATTTGCCCCACATAAAACAAATCCCCACATTTTTCTGCAGTGACTCCACGAATACACGGAAGGTAGAAGAAATAAAAGAAAATGTAAAATGAACTTTGTCTCTGGCTTGATAAGGGTTAAAAATCCCCAACACCCTCTGCATTATGCAAATCTCAGGCTTCTAATAAGAACATTCTTCATCATCTTATCACATAAAGAAGCTACTGTACAGAAGAAAGGATCTTGTAATGCAATTTAGCCCGATAGGAAGAATGAAAAAAGAAAAAAAGTACATTTGAGCATAGTTTAATAAAAGGGCACCTTGTCAGCTGAAGCGTTAGTGAATTTAAGTGTTTGAGATAAATCGCTCATTAAATATCACGACAGCTGCCCGCTTCAGATTGGTAAAGTGGCATTAATCTGTTCAGAGACTTGCAGATCTGCAGGTTATAGGGAGAACACAGCTTTAGAGAAGAGTAGACGGCAAATTGCCATTCAGACATCTTTTCACAGCTTCTGCGGCTCTTCAGGGAACAAAGTGTATTTACAAAGTATCAGAACTTTCAATCAGTATTTCCAGGAATGTGATAAGGAATATGATGTACGTATAAATATTTGATAGAATAGAAATGATACTGCTGAGGATGACACTGGAAACTAATTGACGGAAGAATTTCTGAGTCTATAACATTGATATCCGGAAAGTATTAGGGCAACAATACCAATTACCAATAATCTCTATATGTGAAACCATATTACAATCTTTATTTTTGGGTGTTCACAGACCAGGTATACGTGAGAGGCTGAGCAGCAGTTGGTTGATATGTGAAAGGGCAAACTAAAAAGTAGTGAATCAGTTATAAATTGAAATAATTAACTCATATGTCATAGAATACATGTTGACCCAGGAAAAAAAAAACCTGTCTTCAGTGTGCCCTGTCTGCTTGTTTCTTAGGGATCTAAGAGGATTTTGAAAATATTCTCCTATTCAGCTGCATTGGATCATTTTTCCAACTCAGTTACACATTTGAAATTCCCATCTCAATTTCCTGCAAGTCTCTCTTTACTGAACAGACCTTTTAGTGTCACACAAAAGTTTGTCAATACATTGTTAAACTAATATTTTTGAAATCTGCTGTTAGTGCCATTTTAAGCTTAAAAGTAAGTACCACTCAAAGATACAAGTGTAAAAGACCATATAACTTATTAATGATATGACCGATACACATCTGAGGCATTCTGGGAATTCCCAGAGGTTCCCACTGTAAAGACTGTCAAGAGTTTCCCAATATGCAGCCAAAATGTTAACAGTAGAAATAGTTAGTGACAAAACAGGCATACTTCCAGCACACAGTGCATGGACACTTGAAAAGCAGCAGATATTTGAGGTCCTTAAGGTGACCAGTAAGATTTTAAATGACATTTCCAAATTTTATAGAGTGCAAATGCAAAAGTTGCAATGAAATATAATTCAATAAACGTTATTAAACAAAGAGTGTTGTATAAAAATGATCAGTGTTATATAAATACACTTAGTGATACTCAGCACAATAAGTATTAAAACAGATAAAAACCAGTGTTAAAAAATCACTTAGTGATACTCAGCACAGGGCCAATCTTCTTTGCTCTGTATATCTGGGGAAAAAATAAATACAAAAACTTAATGCAATATGTACTATACAAATAGCAAAATGGCTTGCAGATGGAATGATAAGGTAGTGAACTCACAAACACAGCTCCTATAACCTAGGAGCGTGGAATTCTTGTTCTAAAAGGAATATACTTGCCCCAACTCTCTGGAATGCTGTTGGTGGTGAAGGGATGCAAAGGATGATGAAGATCCGTCCAGTCTGGTTTCAACAATTTATTATCCACAACAGGATAATGGACTGACATCGAGAAAGGGAGAAATCCACAATACAATCACAATAAAAGAAACTAAATGTAAGCAGCAAGAAGTCCTCTCTCAGCTTGCCGTGCACCTCGGGGCTGATCAGGACTTCCTGGTGTTGAGAACAGGGGCGAGATTTGTACTCTGTGAGCCACCGTACTAGCATAATGTAAAATAACGTTTATTGGATTATATTGGATTGGATTTTATGTCATTTTGCATTTTCACTGTATTAAATATGGGAAAACTTTCACTACACAGTTTGAGGCTGAATGTTTTGTTTTGTTCCAGCTGCCGGTTCTCAGTGGACATATTTTATATATATATTAGTCATTGTGTTATTGTGTTATTACACCTCACCTGTGGTATTGCTTGCTTACACGTCCTTTTTCTTCACTGAAAATAGTTAGTGTCAGTCAATGAAAAAGTGATAGATTTTACTGTTAAATAAATGTTGGCTATGGTCAGTGTAAGGATTAACCAGAATGCAAACGTTGTAAACATTTCGGCAAACAAATAATTAAACAGTAAGTACATTTTACGCACAACAAGAAGTGAAAAACTTGGTGCAACTATAAGCTGTATTCAGACACTGAAACCAGATGTCTGTGCAAAGGTAGAGGTTATAGACAGTCACTGAAAGAGTCAACAGTTAAATTATTGTATGGTTAAAAAAAAATGTTGTATGGTAAGTAACAATGTTGACCACTAGGTAAAAGCCTATAAGCAGGCCAAGACTGGAAATAAAAAAGAAACCTTGGAAATAATATATTATCAGCCGCATATAGCATCAGCTTTGGCCATAAACTGCAGGCAAACTTACTACGATATCACATGCACTGTAAGATAGTTGTAAGGCTGCTGCATTTGCCTGGTAGGCCCTTAAAGTTGACCAGAGCAGCTCTAGAAGTGGATACATCTTTGGTAGTGATGTAGTGATGGAATACATGTAATCCTAATGCTATTCTATAAACCGAACGTTCGGTTCAGGGTACAGGGTACAGGGTCAAAGTTCACTCAATGATAACGAAGAGGGGGCGGACCGAACATCGCAATTGTTCGCCGGGAACTATTCGCCGGCGAACTATTCGGGACATCTCTAATCTTTGGTACTCGTTGTTAAGGTAGCATGCTATGGCTGTGGTACATTGAAAGTATCTGATTTCTATAATATGAGTTATTCTACAGACAAATAGTATACACCATAAACTTCTAAGGTATACTGTCTAAATAGGTTTCAAGTAGGTTTCTTCTTATTCTCTATAAAAAAAATGGAAGGACATAAGATGTCATGGTGTATCTGATTTGGATTTAGTGTTATAGAAAGAATCTTACACATATGGGAGTGATTCTGTTCTGTAGTCTATATATTTTATACTTTCTGGACAGTGTTGTTCTTTTAGCTAAACCTTATAATGCACAGTAGGTAGTACAAGACCATAGGAGAAGAAATTATGGCATGTCTGAGCACTTGTATGAAGTAAAGGAGATTAATAAAGACACGGAGGCTCCTATTATGCTATATCTCTTTCTGTATTTCCCTCAGCAGCAAAGAAGAGAATGCTTAAAAATTTAACCAATAAGGATGCTTCTTACAAACTCCCCTCCCCTCCTCTATATATTGCACTGATACAGGAAACACATCCTCTTTCTTTGCTGCTCGCTCAGAAAGATAAGTACTCATATTTTTTGGTTTAGCATTGTTTTACATAGTGTTGTAATTCTGTATTTGATAATTTTTATGTACTTAGTTATTGCATTTATTGGAACATCACTGTTCTATTTGAATGCATTTTATCCTATGTCCTTTGTTTTTCTTGGGGTTCGGTTGTGTCCCCTCCCTCCCTCACTATTTTTCTGTTCATTGATTTTTTTCTGTGCATTGTCTTTACTGTGCATATGTAATGCTCGTTTGTTTACTTATATTGCGTTTGCTGTGTTTCCCTGCTACTTCACCACCGCTAGCGTTTCTTTCCCGCCAGCGGTGTCCATTGTATTGGTGTTTGTCATATTCCCACGGCCATAGCACCCGTGTTTACACGCACGGCGGCCATTTTATCGTAGTCTTTGGGTATCAGGCCGTTGCGCATGCGCAATTGCGATCGTTTTCTTGTAGCCCGTTACACGGGCGTTTTTCCTTTAGGGATCGCAGCCATTTTAACCGCTCCCTAACAGTGCGTTTTAGCTGCTGAGACACTCTGCTACTGCTCTCCATCCTGAATACTGATTGGTTTAGTTTTCTACACGGCTTGGTTCCATTTGCATAATACAGTGGGACCTCAATATCCGCTATCTGCGCTGGGCATTTTATTGCATTGTATTATCAGGTATTTGCTCCATTTATCATGGACTCTCACCATGTTCCCACTTCACCTGACATGTGCCCTGAGCACATGGCTTCCCCATCCCTTAGGGCTGATGACCAGGCTGCAGACCTGTTGAACTCTGAGGAGTTTCATGCGTTATTGGACAATACAATGTCCAGGTCAGTGTCACAAGCTCTGCAATCTGCAATGGGCCTTATGTCTGATAATATAGCCCAATCCATATCCTCTGCACTTTTAGCTGCACAACCGCCCAGGGATCAGCCTATGTCCCAAAAGGGACAAAAAGTGACACATACTAAAACAGGGGGTAAAGTGGCATTCAAATCACACCACATCACACCGTATGCCTCCAAAATTGTTAAGACAGGCAAGGTTAATCCTGCCACAGATTTCATGGTTGCACCACGTAAACGAGCTCCACACCGGGCTAAATCGGTGCACAAATGGAAAAAGGCTATGTCTGCTATGGATACATCCCAATATGATTCCGGATCAGAGGAGGCTTATGAGGTATCGGATAGTTCCGATTCCCATGATTTCACAGATAATGATGTATCTGATAATGAGAAGGGTTTGTGCCCCACAGGATCCACTCACCATCAGGCTGATGCACCGGTACTGGTGGACCCACAGGGTGAACCACTGTTCGACCCTGATGCCCTCCACCATCCTTGGTCGGCTGAGTGGTTCCCTACGGACCATATCGCCAAATATTTGGAACTTAGAGTCCGCAAGCCCCTGGACAAGGCTACTCATAATAAATTGAGGGCAGAGTGTCCTAGACCTACGGTCCCAAATATGGTGTGTGACAAACCGGACCTTGACCCTAAGATTGCCCAGTTTTTGGGGAAGTCAGGTTGGAAGGCCAAGAAAGGCCTGGATTTTGCACTGCGGGTATGTCAAGACAAGGTGCTGGATGTACTGGGTCCGTCCACTAAAATCTTCGAGATGGTGGAGACGGCTTTGTCTAACGACACTCCGGTTAATCCACTCACCCTGAGGGGCTGGATACAGAGGGTGATCTGCCTAATAGGCAATGCCAATACGGCTATAGCTGCCGAGAGGCGTAAGGCTATCCTACTGAAAATAGAGCCTAATCTGGTTAATATGGCAACCTCAGAACCAGGGCCTCAAGCAAAGGGTATGCTGTTTGGTGACAACTTCGTCAAAGACTTGCGGTCATTCGTCCATACTTTCACGGCTCTGGACAAAGCTCAGGCCAATATGAAGAAGGTGTTCAACCCTAAGGTTTTTGGCGGGGCCGGCAGATTCCGGGGCCATCTGCCAGGCCGTGGATACAGAGGACCACATCGTGGTTCCAGAGGCTTCGGACATTCCCGTCCATCATTCCTCGATACCAAGCCAACTCCTCCGGCATTCTTCCCACACCGGAGCAGACCCTGGCAGAATAGAGGTTCCAGAGGCTCTTACCAATCTCGTCGACCATATAGTGAGTCCAATACTAATGCACCCTTCTTCCCATGAAAAAGTAGGTGGCAGACTTCGGTTTTTCACCCATGTGTGGAATCAACTGACGTCAGACCCTTGGGCTCCAGACGGCAACTGGTTACCACATAGATTTCACGTGACTGCCAACGCAGTCAGTGCCTCCAAAGGCTATACATTTTTCAGACCAGGATCGACCCCTCATATCTCAGGAGATTCAGAGTCTCCTACAGAAAGGGGCCATTGTCCCAGGGACGAACTCCATTCACGGATTCCACAGCAATCTGTTTTTAGTGCCCAAGAAAGATGGCGGAGTTCGCCCTGTCATCAACTTATGACCCTTGAACACCTTTTTAGTGTACCAACACTTCAAGATGGAGGGCATTCACTGCTTAAGAGATCTCTTAATGCTGGGGGACTGGATGGTCAAACTGGACCTGCAGGATGCTTACCTTACGGTCCCCATGGCAACAGAGCATCAAAGTTTTCTCCAGTTCTCCTGGAATCCCCAGAAGTGGCAATTCACTTGCCTACCATTCGGCTTGTCATCAGCCCCATGGTGCTTTACAAAGCTACTAAAGCCGGTGATCGGTGCGCTGCGCAGGAGAGGCGTCCGTTTAATTATTTATTTGGACGACTTGTTGATCATGTCTCTACAACGTGGACTGACATACGATCAGATGGTCCCGGTGTCATTGGAGGCCAAAAGGAATTGGGCTGGTGGCTTGCCATTTTAGAACCGCTACCGATATACCGATACCGATATAATTGTGGATTCCGATGCCAGCCTGGCGGGTTGGGGTGCACAGTGCGGGAGCTCATCAACAGGAGGTCGTTGGTCTCAGTCGGAAAAGAGTTTGCACATAAATTGTTTGGAGCTCTTGGCCGGAGAGTTTGCCGTAAGGAGTTTTACTCGAACATCAGGCGGTTCTTCCATTCTCCTTCGCATGGACAATGTTTCAGCTGTCCGCTACATAAATCACCTAGGCGGAACAAAATCGTTGGCCCTATCTCACCAGGCAACAATGTTTTGGAGTTTCTGCCTAGCGCACAACATATCAGTACGTGCAGAACATATTCCGGGTCTTGCCAACGTGGACGCAGACTGGCACGCTCACCATTTCATGGACCCCAGTGATTGGCGACTCCACCAAGAGGTTTTTCATTTCTTGCTGGTTCTTTGGGGCCCTCTAATTTGGGGCCCTCGAATACTTCCTGCTCGACAAGACTTACTTTGCGACCCATTGGGAGTTCCTCATCCCTTACTAGACGGGGATCAGCTTCCTCTTCTAGCCTGGTTGGTCTCCGGGGACCTTCCCAGATAGCAAGGATAACTTGCCACAAATGTGTGGAAGACTTAAACTGTAAGTCTGTTTAACTTGCTGCACATTTTCACTGGCAAGTGATTCACTAGCAGAGCTCTTGCAGCTCAAGTTCTAGTTGACACTTTTTAAATTTGTAGCACATTTGCTTGGCAAGTCTCTAGGAAGAGCAAAATTGCAGTGAAAAGTCTACAGCAAGAGCCCTGCAAGTCTCTAGCAAGAACAAAATTGCAGTGGCAAGTCTACAGCAAGAGCCCTGCAAATCTACAGCAAGAGCCCTGCAAGTCTACAGCAAGAGCACTGCAAGTCTCTAGAAAGAGTAAAATTGCTGTGGAAAGTCTACAGCAAGAGCCCTGCAAGTCTACAGCAAGAGCCTTGCGAGTCTACAGCAAGAGTCTTGCGAGTCTACAGCAAGAGCCTTGCGAGTCTACAGCAAGTCTACAGCAAGAGCAAAATTGCTGTGGCAAGTCTACAGCAAGAGCCCTGCAAGTTTTTATAGGGTCTATTCACTAAAAAGTGAATAGGCAAGGAGAATTTAAAAATCTAACCAAATATACGGCTGAACCTAAAAACCATTCCCATTCAAATATTTCTAGTTCAGTTATTTCAGCCTATAATTTTCCAATTCACTTTTTAATGACTAGCAACCTTATATAAATTGTATCTACAAATTTACTTTAATCCGGTAAGTTTACTTTTGTGAATGTCATATTTTTAAACGTTTTAATTGCATACATTACCTGATTATTACTTGACTATTATTTAAGTTTATTAAACTAATATCCCAGGTATAATAGTACAGTTATTTACCTTAGGTATTGTTATATACTTATATACTTATGTATTATCTCTGGTAATATATTTATTTTAAACTGACTGTTTTATATCTTTAACAACATTAAATTAATAATGTCTTAATTATCCATTTTTTTTATTAGTTACAGCACAGGAATAAAATATATTGTATGCAATTGTGCACGTTGTATGTAAATCTGAAAATCAAATACAAATTTTATGCCATTACTGACATGGAAAAATTAATCTTACTTTTGTTAAATGTGAAAAAACTGCAAACCTCAATAGTGCATTAGGGAAAAAATGATAAACATAAAAATATTCATCAAAATATTTTAATAAAATCAATATATAACAAAGCATTACATCTTACAAACAGTTACATTTTTATTAGGTTGAACATTTGCCAAACATGAAAAAGAACATTTACCAAAACATTACTAAACATATAACCATAACGATAACAGTCAAAGAATAATTACATTTTTCAAGAAAAACAAAATATATAATCTGCATCTGTTTTATGGACTTGGATCTGGAGCTGACCTGTGAAAAACAACAATTATTACATAGCATCGAAATATAATTTCTAGAGATAAACAGTACAAGCTAACAGCAGTTCAACTTCAGTGTTAAATACTGGAAATAGAGTATTTTAAACAATAGATATATTAACTCTCAGCTTCAGCTGGTAACAGATTAGGACATTGGCAGTCTTAAACAAGGTAAGAGGGGATAATATCCAATATGGGTGCTTAAAACTCAGCTAAGCTTGGTTCATTCTCCACTCTGACATCTAAGTTGAGTTGGACATTTTGTGATTGGTAGTCAGTATTTTCTATTTTCTTGACTTCTTAGAAAATAATGAGCAACTCAGAATCACTCATTATTCTGCAGCTACCACTACATTTCTGAGTCTTATACAAAGTAATAGCAAGCAGCCATTATTTGCCACTGGAGCCACTATCACCTGGAAATATTAGTTACCAACTTAGAATAGGAGCCTATATTTCTTGCATTACTGTTTAATAATGCCTCTTAGTACACCTTAATTCCCAGCCACATCATTACGGAAATATTGTGCATCTGCAGAAAAGAGCCGCTCTCATAGCAGAGAGGTATAGGCTGAGAGACATAGAATCCCACTGGTGGTTAAAGTTCTGAACTGTGCCACGCTGGTGCAGAGCCGCCAGGACCCAACCGTCTCAGGTGCATTATGTTTTTCATGTGCACCCATTTCTTTAGCAAAATCCAAGTTAATGATTCTAACTGGAATCTGTAGGGTGCATTATAAAGAAATAATTTACGCACTAGCGGTATTTACAACTAAGTGCCTTATCAATAAGGCTATACAAACAAGTTAAAGTAAATTGAAAAGAGGTGGCTCGGTAGGTTCAATTTAAAAAAAATAAAATAAAAAAGACTACCTACCTGCAACTACGAACAATTCGTGTGTGGGCTTGGTTAAGCCAATCTCCAATATATTTTCTCATATCGTAGTCTGTAGCATCTTTAAAAACTGTTTGACATGCTTCTGCAAGTGCAAAAAAACATTAAATAATGAAGTATATGAAAAACAGACATATATCCATATGTAATGAAATAACGTGCCTTTAGAGATAACCTCTCACTTTAGAAATATATTCAATTTAGGATTAAATACCAATATTCCAAATGTCAACAAATAAGAACTGTATTTCATAGGTCTTTTGCATTCTGAAAATTATCTATCTTTAAGACTAAAAAAAATCAACTATTAAGAATCTGAAAACACTTCAACGTAATGTTGCACTAAGATAACTGCTCACTTAAATTCATGTACACATCAGTGACGTATTCCAATAAATCATACAACTCATAAGGTTTTAAATATACATGTACAAGTATGTGGTTTGTACAGTGCCACAAATTTCACTTTACCTAAAAACCATGTAACTGTTGAAGATTATAAACACATAAAGTTTGACTCACCAAGAACTGAATTGCATATCTGGGTACCAGCAAAGGCCCTTCTTTCAGCATGTTTAGTCGAGGTTCCGGAAAAATTATAGACTTCAGCAACATTATCCTCCATTAATCGTCGCATCATATTGCATAAAAGTAAATGCTCATTCTTCCCTCCAACGCTCTTGAGGACTCTTATCTACAAAATAAGAAAATGTATGTAATAACACACACACACACACATATATATAATGATTGTCTAACAATGTCATTTAGCAAGTAAATTATTTTCCGTTCCAATTGGTAAGTATACATTTCCAGATGTTGCATTCAAAATAAGAATTAATAAAATAAAATGTTAAAGATCGAGTACTTTACAAGCTTAGACAACAAGGAAAAAACATGTCTGTAATTAAAGAGATATTTTGCAAAGGCACAACACCATATCATTGTGTAAAAAAGATTGTATTGTTATTACATCTTTTGCACTATAAATGAATCCCCAATTGGACCAATTACTGTGTTAAAGAGGCACATTGAGTCTAACTGTAGCCAAACTAAAGGGATACACCTCAACTTAAGAGCTTACCAGTTTATTTTTCAGAGATTTGCTTGTTTTCAAAGCATCTTCCAATTTTTCAAAGTCGTCCAAAGACTTCAGGGCCAGAAGACTAAAAATGGATGTGTCATCTTCTTCTGCTACTGGTCCATGTATTTGTGCTATGGCTTCCAATTTTTCCTCTATTTTTTCAAGTCTTCCAGATATGTCTGCCATCCACTGCAGAACAGCTGCCCATTTTCTATCCTCTCTTGCTGGAGCTAGAAAGAAAAAAGAGCGGAATCAGTAAGATTCAGACATATTACCGAGAGCAACTTTATATGCCCTGTTGTAATTATTGAGCACTCTCCATTTGACCATTATTATTATTATTATGATATTTATATAGCGCTGTCAAATTCCGCAGCGCTTTAAAATGGGTGGACGAACAGACATGTAGTTGTAACCAGACAAGTTGGACACACAGGAACAGAGGGGTTGAGGGCTCTGCTCAATGAGCTTACATGCTAGAAGGAGTGGGGTAAAATGACACAAAAAGGTAAGGATAGTATTAGACTAGTGACAGTTGCAGAAGAGGAATCAGTCAGGAGCGATTAACAGTTTAATTGATACGCTTTTATGAAGAAATCGTTTTTTTGAAGGAGTGGAGACTGGGTGAGCATCTAACGGAGGAGGGAAGTGAGTTCCACAGGAACGGTGCAGCCCTCGAGAAATCTTGAAGGCGAGCATCAGAGGTGGGAGTACGGACAGGAGATAGACGTAAGTCTTCTGCAGATCGTAAGGGCCTAGACGGGACATACTTGTATATAAGGGAGGATAGATTGGTGGGAGCAGCATTATTTAGCGATTTGAAAGCAAGAACCAGAATTTTAAATTGAGCTCTATATTTTATAGGAAGCCAATGTAGGGACTGACAGAAGGGTGAGGCATGGGAGGTGCGGGCGGACAGGAAGATGAGCCTTCAAATCTAGCACTGTCCTCATCAAAATCATCATCACTATAAACATGCTCTTCGAGCAAGTCAAAAAGCCTATGCTGATGTTGTAAAATGCTGTCATGCTGATAGCATTCTAGAGATGGGATAGCTATTGTTGAGGTGTCATTGTGTGTCAGTGCATCAGTAGAGCCATCATTCACAACCAATAGGCTGGCATTAGGGAATGTACTTGTAGACGTTTCATGGAAAATTGAAGCATGTTCCTCATGAGTGTCTTGTACAAGTTCTCCATGTGTTTCTGGCATTTTTTTTAAAATCTCTTTGCTTTCCCTTGACGAGAAAGTGACAGAAAGCTTTTGCGGACTGGCAATGACATTTTTGCTGCAAGGAAAAAAATGGATGTATAACAAAGCAACAAATAGACTGCACATTAAATCAAAATTAAGCAAGTTTAAAGGGACATTATAAACACCCAGACCACTTCAGCTCATTGAAGTGGTCTGGTGAACTGTCCCAGGTTCCTTAAACTCTTAAGGACGGTTGGAGTGCTATGCCGTCCCTGGGGACCTGGCTCTAAATGTTGGTGGGTGGCATAACACATCCATGCCGTCCTTCCCACTTACCTGGTCGCTGGTGATCCCCCGCCGGTGACTGCGATGGGTGGACCAGGCAGTCCCCCAGCTGCTGATCCGGCCTCTCTGGGCCATGTGATTGCGAGGTCCTTGCGAGGACCTCACGATCACATGAACAGACAAGCCGTCCTTAGCAGTTCCAGCAGGGGGAGTGCCTGGAATGACAGGTAGTCCCCCTGCTGCCTGAAATAAATTAAAATAAAGTTAAAACACAGTGTAAAATAAAACAATATATACTTAGATCATATATATGATCTAAGTATATATTGTTTTATTATACACTGTGTAAAATAAATCATATATAGAACGTGTGTGTGCATATATATATATATATATATATATATATATATATATACACACACACGTTCTATATATGATCTAAGTATATATATACACTTACACACACATACACTGTCTAAGTATATTTTAATATTAATATATAATTAAATATATATATTATAAAAATACACGTAGAATGATATGAATTAAATATATACATATATATATACACATATATATATGTAATATAAAATAAATATATAAATATGTAAAAAATGAAAAATTAAATAATAAATAATTAAAAATGATATATATATATATATATATATATATGTGTGTAATTTGGTTCTAACTGTATTTTGATATTAATATATATATATATATATATAATATATATATATATCAAAATACACTTAGAACAAAATAATATATATCTATATACATAAATATATATGTATATATCACTATATATATATATATATATATACCTATATATGCATAAAAATAATTATAAAATGAAAAAATATATATATATATACATACATACATACATATATATGCATACGTATACATATATTTAAAAAATCAAAGTGATGGTCTGCACTCACGGTCTTCATTAAACTTAGAATATGATGCAAGACAGCGTCAATGTTTCAGTCCCCGTTCTGGCCTTTTCTCAGTCCTGCATACCAATGACCTTGGTCTGGCAACCGGCATTTATGGCAACACTACATTTAGCCAGTGTGCAGGGAAATTCTGGATCTGTGTATATTATATTTATTTTAATTCTCATGGTATTGCAAATAGGGTATGTCCACTTTAGTATGGCTACTAAAAAAGACTGGACATACCCCATTTGCAATACCTTGGGTTGTCTACTATTGCAAATGGTATGCCATCATGGGGGTAATTCTCATTCCTGGGCTACCATACGGTCTCAAAGGCAACATAATCAATCTGGCGAATTTCAATGTGAAAAAACTGAAAAATTTAACATGCTATATTTGACTCTGTAATTTCCCAAAACACCATAAAATCTATACATGGGGGGTACAGTTTTACACGTGAGACATCGCTGAATACAAATATGTGTATTTTATTGCAGTAAAAGCAAACAGTATTATGACATTCACTGTTAAAATGTCATGCAGAACTAATAAAAATAACAAAATGTCTTAATTTCTCACATTTTTTTGCATTTTGTTCATATTAAATTATGTTTTATAGCTAAATATTTGATGTTAAAGGACAACCCTGTTTCCCTGTTGTTTACGTTTTATTTTGATCAAAACGTGTACATTTTGCTCAGTCCTTAATGGGTTAATGCTTTTAGGTAAATATTGCCGTTTTTATTAAAACGTGATTTGTTTTAGTGAGCTATTCCAGTTATTAATGTCATTAAATGGGAAATTTTTAGATACCAAGGGTTTGTTAGGTGTACACATAAAGTTAAAAAGAGTGAAAGTTTTAAAACAAACATTTTATTTATGAAAGTAAAGGTGACTGCTTTGCAGCCAATTTAGTGATAGAGCTACTGAATGAGACAGTTTTCTCAGAAGGATTGCATGTTGCTTTAAGCCCCTGTTAAGCAAAATCTAGGCATATAAATGAGGAAAACTTAAATATTCCAAACTGTGCTACACCAATGTAGTATTATGTTTAGTTACTCCTTGATTTCTATCCTCCCTGAACTCTATATCAGAACTCATGGTTCCCACTCACCTCTCTTCCACAGCCTCCAAAGTGATTATAAAATGGCTGCCAGCACCATAGAAAGTAAAGCTTCCACACAGCAATGAGATGGAATGTCAGCCCCCCACACTGACCTCTGTGGTGGGATGTACACATTGCACCCAACCTTTCAACCTGAAGAAGAACTTGTAGCAGACTTGCCGCAAATTTGCAAAGCAAGTTGATCTGGAGACTTGCAATGCAGACTGTAAGCAAATGTGCCACAAACTTGTGAAGCTTGGCAAGTCAAGCAATAGCATAGCAAGTCATTTTCAAACTTGCAGCTCACTGGATTGCTATCTGGGTTGGTTTGTCTCAGATGCTCCGCCAGAAACTTTGGTTCTCCTGGAAGGTGCTTGGGCCCCAAGCACCAGACGAGCATATCATCATGCCTGGAATGCATGGGCTGGTTGGTGCATGGAACGGCACGTGGATCCCGTTTCAGCACCTCTAGCACTTATTTAACGTTTCCTCACTTTCTTATTCGAGAGTGGGTGTGCTTATCGGACCATCAATGTTCAACGGTCAGCCATTTCGGCAGGCCAAAACGGTTTTGATGGCTTTCCGGCTGGTAAACAGTAAATGGTGTGTCGGCTTTTGAAAGGGATTCGTTTGGCTAGACCGCCCCTACCAAGGTATTCGTCTTTATGGGATGTTAATATTTTCTTACATCTTTTTGAGAGATGGCATGATAATTCGGAGTTGTCTTTAAGTCAATTGTCGGCTAAGTTGGTGATGTTTTTTTGCCTTATTTCTTGTAAAAGAGTCTCGGACGTCAGAGCTCTAGACATAACTTCTCGTTCCTTCACACTGGCTGGTGTTGTGTTTAACATTTCCATGCGTACAAAAACTTCCATTACATCAGTTTATTACCCTGTTTTTTCACGGAACCCGCTATTGTGTCCGGTTCGTTGTTTACGTGAATAGGAATTACGCACTCTGGATTTTCGAGTGTCTTCTAGACCAGAATTATTCCTGGCTCTCCGGCAACCCCATCACAAGTTGCTACTACTTCCCTGGCCAGATGGGTCAAGTGGGTATTGACTGAAGCTGGTATTGATACTTCAGTATTCGGTCTTCATTCAGTTAGGGGCACCATGGCCTCTAAAGCCTGTTCGTTGGTTTGTCGTTTGGAAGATCTATTCAAAGCTGCTGATTGGTCTCGGGAATCTACTTTCCAAGATGGAGGGCTGCTTAAATACCCCCTATCCGACAGCCACTCCCCCCCCCCCCCGTCATAGACTTCACTCACACCCCTCACTCATACATGGCCCCCTCCCACCTAGGCTTTGCCTGTTTCCTGGGGAACTTTACACTTTCTGTGTAACTTTGTTCTCTTCATCCACACTGGTCTCAAATTCAAAGAACATTGGTGAATGTGATGGGTAATTAAAACATAATATACATGTATATAATATACATGTATTATAATATATATGTATTATAATATGCATACTAATGTATTACTATTTAAATAGCACCTACTATTAAAATAGGTTTAAAATTCAAGTTGCATGATTCTGCTTCTTCATGGTGCTTAGTCCGTTTTACTACCTTTTCCCTTGTATTTATTGATTTTTCCTAGGGTCTAATACACATGTATACCACATTTACATTGTATTTAAAGCACAACTGTAGCAAAAACATACGTACTATTTAATAGAAAGATTGCATCAGGTGTAGACATTTTAAATAGAAATGTTTTAATGAAAGAATATACATAATGTACCTTACTGAGCTCTGTATAGCTCTGATGGGAAGCGGAGATGTTGTTTAGAATCTTAGGGTAATTCTTCATTCATCTAGGTTCAAATGAAGGTAGTTCTGACCTATCTGACCCAAGATTATAAACAACATGTCTGCCCCCTGTTAGAGCTAAACAGAGCAAAGAGGTCTCAGTAAGGTACATCATTTGTATTATTTCATTAAAGCATTTCTATGAAAACTATCTATACATAATGCAATCCATTTCTTGCTACAGTTGTCCTTTAATACATTACAACAAATAATTAATGTCAAACAGTTGTCTTGCTTAAAATGTTCTTCAAGTTACGTTTCCTAATGCATATTGGCAAATGTATAGTTTTAAACATAAACTAATGCTTATTTATTTCCTAGATTTAATTTAATACAACTATATAAGTGTCTACCTAGCACATGCATAATGCTGACATACTGACTTAAAGGACCACTGTAAGATTGAAAGATTACATCAAGGACAGGCATTTGAAATACAAATGCTTTAACAAAAGGATGTAAATAAAACACCTTATTGTGCCCTCTCTGCTTGTAGCTCTATCAGAAAGGGACATCTTGGGTTAGATGGGTCAAATGTTCATTCATCTAACCCAAGATTCTAAACAACATGTCTGCCCCCTGATAGAGCTACATAAGCAGATAGGGTTCAATGTGTTACTTTATTTATATTTTTTAATTAAAGCATTTATATTTAAAATATCAACACTTGATGCAATCTATAAATTAAACAGAATTTCACTTTTGCTGACATTTGTCCTTTTAATTGATTTTAGCCCATACCTGTTATCTTTACCAGAACATGTATGGCTACTTTGTTAATAGAGCATACATATTCCTCCTTCACATTTCTATGTTTAAAGTCTAATCCTAAGAAGACAATAATATAGATTAAACACAAATAATTGTTGCCCATCTACATAACCCGAAAAGAGCTGCAAGAGCAAAGAGCATAAATTGTATATGACATAAAATTTAACTTTTATTAGTATTGATTAAAAATTCAAGAAAAACATATATGTGTAAAATAAGCGCCTCCGCATAAGTATATATAGCAAAATAGGACAAAACACACCCCAAAAGTACCTCATCCCTCAGCAAGGAAAAGAAAATTATAATTCTATGGAGTGATAAATCACTTAAAAGA
Organism: Pelodytes ibericus; assembly: GCA_036172795.1. Taxonomy (NCBI): domain Eukaryota; kingdom Metazoa; phylum Chordata; class Amphibia; order Anura; family Pelodytidae; genus Pelodytes; species Pelodytes ibericus. Next base: position 99,353,089 of record CM069857.1, on the reverse strand, counting down.
TGAAAAAGTGGCTGGTCATTACTGTTTGCCTAAATGTTTATTCCAAAATACAGGCTGTACACTAAGTAGGTGTGTCTTTTCTGGAGCAGACATATCACTTTATTTTGATGCAGAGTCTGGGGTTCTGGGGCTCAAGCAGGAATCAGTGAAAACAACATGTTTTACTTTGTACTTCTGACACCATGCTCTGAGTTCATCTATTCTGGGTAGAAGGCTACATATGTTTCAGTGGACACAAAAACTGATAAAATAGTGCACATTATTATAGATAATTGGTGCCAATTGCTACTGGAATGAAAAAAGCTATTCAGGATATCTGTTACTAAATAATTGTAGTATAGAGGATAATTGAGTGCCTTATAGGAATTCGGAACTATTCTCTGCCGGCTGAACGGTTGATCGTGGTTTAAATTCCTGCTATAATGGTAATCATATATGTTTTTCCTGATATATTAAATTATAATAATACAAGTTAAATTTTATGTCATATAAAATAAATGCTCTTTGCTCCTGTAGAAAATAATCTAGACAGAAGATTACTTTACTACTTATCTGAATTTAGACCTTTACATTTCTGATCTTTCACAGTGGTGATATTACAACTTTCCAGGTAGCTTAAGATCATTTTGTAACATTAAGATTGAAATATTAAAACCTTCACTTGTTCTCACCCTATGTTGGAAGGTTAAACACTTCACATAAATATTCTGGGTCATCAAATCGTCACTCAGCTAGTATGCTATATAATGATGCACATCGTTGTAAGAGACGAACTTGAACACCAATGTCATAAAGGCATCTTTTTGTGTGAATGAGTAACTAAAGACTAGAAACCTCAATCTTCATCAGTTAAAACATATACCTACTTCTTGGGTATATGAACTCCATAGCAATTACAGTATGCAGGTTCTCATAAAAATTTTTTTAAAAAAGTTACGTCCACTAGAAACCCCTGCTTCCAGTAATGAAATAATGTAATACGAATAAGGGAAGTTGGGGGGTGTTGGAACCTATATTTATATTTTTTATTAGTTAGTTAATTAGTTGGGATAAGTGGGTTAGTGTTGTACTAATTCTGTAGATTATTGTTGGGAAAATAATGGGGGGATCATTTTTCCCAAATTTTCCCCTTTTATATGTAATTTTTTAACATAGGGTTAGTTTTTATTTCTTCAATGTAATGTTGCAACAGTAGCAGTGTGACTAAAGTGGTTTCTGATCACTTCCGTCACTCTTTTGCTGGATAAGGGCAAGCTCCATATTGGAGGAGCATGCTCATTGAGGTATCATAGTAACAACAGCAAAACATAGGCAGTGTACACTGATTGTTCGTTTTAGTGCAAGACGTACCAGGTACTTCCATTGTCACAAATTTACATTTGTTTGAGGACGTTGAAAGAAGAAAGACTATCACAACAAGATGAAATAGTCTTAAATTAGAGAAGCAGATGTTTAAAAGTAATATCATGAAGCATTATTTTTCTGAGAGGGAAGTGGATACATTGAACAGTCTTCTACCAGAAGTGGTAGAGGTTAATAAAGTGAAGGTGTTTAAGCATGCATGGAATAGGCATAAAGCTATCGTAGATAAAGGCTAAGGTCAGTGGCTAATGAAACTATTCAGATTTTTTTAGGCAGGAATTGGGCAGACTAGTTGCGCTGAATGTGTTTTATCTTCCTACACAGTCTACACCGATCAGTCATAACATTATAATCACTAACCTGTGGCAAGCTGGTGGAGACAGTGTGATGCTTTGGGTAATGTGCTGCTGGGAAACCTTGGGTCCTGCCATTCATGTTACTTTTACACATACCACCTACCTAAGCATTGTTGCAGACCATGTACTCCCTTTCATGGAAGTGTTATTCCCTGATGACATTGGCATCTTTAAGCAGGATATTGTACCCTGCCACAAAGCAAAAATGATTCAGGAATGGTTTTAGGAACACCACAATAAGTTCAAGGTGTTGACTTGGCCTCCAAATTCCCCAGAACTCAATCCAATCGAGCATCTGTAGGATGTGCTGGACAAACATGTCTGATCCATGGAGGCCCCACCTCGCAACATACAGGACTTGGATCTGCTGCCAACCTTCAGAGGTCTAGTGGAGTCCATGCCTCAATGGGTCAGAGCTGTTATGGCGTCAAAAGGGGACCTACAGAATACCGTATTTGCTCGCTTATAAGACGACCCTGATTATAAGACAACCCCCCCAAATTTGTACATTCCTTTAGGAAAAAAACTAAAAGCCTGATTATAAGACTACCCTATAGGAAAAAAGTTTAACTTGTATATATGTAAATTGCTTTTTAATATTTAATAAAAAAAAATGTATTTGCTTTTATGTGCCAATGCGGCCTCTCTCCCGCTCCCCCAGCTGTCTTTCCCCCCCAGCATTGTCTCTCTCTCCCCCCAAAACTTATCTCTCTTGTCTCTATCTATCCCCCCTCCCCTTTTCTCTCTGTCCCCCTCCCTCCCCTTGTCTGTGTCCCCCCCCCTTGTCTGTCTGTGTCCTCCCCTCTCCCCCTCCCTTTGTCTCTCTCTATCCCCCCTCCCCTTTTATCTCTGTCCCCCCCCTTGTTTATCTGTGTCCTCCCCCCCCTGTCTCTTTCTCCCCCCTCTCCCCTTGTCTATCTGTGTCCTCTGTCCAGCCCCCCCCCCCCTTACCTGGTTTCGCTCCCTGGTGGCTAGTGGGGGCAGCCGGGGGATGTCTGCACGATACATGCAGACATCCTCCATGCTGCCCGACACGGCAGTCTATTATGACAGACAGCTGGTCCGTCATAATAGACTGCCGTGTCGGGCAGCATGGAGGATATCTGCACGAATTGTGCAGACATCCCCCAGCTGCCTGATTTACCCTGGTGGCTAGTGGGGCAGCAGAGGATGTCTGCGCGATGAGCGCAGACCTCCCCTGCTGCCACCCGGCACGCTCGCCGGGACTTCTGTGACGAAAGCGGAAGTACCCGGCTTCTTCATAGAAGCCCCGGCGGTCGTGCCGGGCGGAAGCAGGGGAGTCTGCGCTCATCGCGCAGACATCCCCTGCTGTTAGAGAGGGGGATCCAGGTCCCCTGCAGCTCTGCTGGGGACCTGGATCCATGTCTTATAATCTGACCTCAATTTGAGGTCAGATTATAAGAAGACCTCGATTATAAGACGAGGAGGATTTTTAAGAGCATTTGCTCTGAAAAAAACCTTGTCTTATATTCGAGCAAATACGGTATTAGGCAGGTGGTCGTAATGTTAAGGCTGATAAATGTATATTTCTTTGTTAAAATAAAAGTAAAAAATGTCAAATGGTTTGTCAAAGTGAGGATTTAAACATCAAAAAAGAGAGAAGTGAACTCTTAAACTGGAAACATTTTTAACTTTTCTCTCTTCTCCTATACATGCCTCATTTTTGCAGTTGATGTTAATGCGCAGTTCACTTATGAATGCATTTAGAATAATTAGATGTGCTGGGGCAGGATGACGTGATGTCACATGCATGCTCTGGAAGGCAGGGTATGTGAGGCCGTCAAACCTGTTGCGTTAATGCAGGCTGAACACTCTTGATGGCTCCGTCTTTCCAAGAGAGATATCGCATACTGAAGTCCCTTCACTCAGCCGGCTACTCAGAAGTAAGGATAAAGAGAGTCCGGGGTAAAAATGTATCTAACATATGCCTCCTCCAAATGGCAAACTTGTGGTAGTCTTGGCGGGTAATCAGATGCAAATAGCAGTAAATTACTGCGGAAAGCTTCGCTACAGATTCACTTCCGATAAGTATTCATGTTTTTTTTTCTTTTTTTTCTTTTTCTTGTCTCTTATAGAAAAATAAACATTTTTCTCTTTATCTTGAAATACCCTATATGTGGTAAACAAAGTAAAGGACTGTGCTTTATTACAGAAGGAAGACTTTAAAGGATCTGAGGCAGAGGTGTGAAGACACAACTACATTAGTCTCATTAACTTGCTTGAGTTTACTGTCTGGGACAACAAAATGCTTGTTGCTAAAAATAAATCTGCCTAGTACAGCCTGACACGGACTACTTTAGAAAATTAAAAAATTGGCTTAGCAATAAGCATTTTATGGACAGGGGCATAACAAAAATGGACTCTGAAAACACTTTGAAAAACAGAAGACGCATTTCTCGAATAAAGAAAAGAAAAAGTACTCTAAACATGGGTTTTCTACCTTTTTCTCCCCAGTTTTCTCCCCAAGGCGATAAGACAAAAAGTTAGATGAGTATTCACTAGCACTGTCATGCATAGAAGACTCACCAGAAAGTGTAAAGAGCTCAGAAGGGTCATATATTACTCTGGAGTTTCTAAAAAAAAATGCATGGATGCCCAGCTTGAAGCTGTTATGCACCAGTTGAATTCGAACTCTGAATTAATCAAAATGCAGATCGGTCAATTAACAGCAAAACTAAATACAATAGAAGAAAAAAACAAATGTCTTAGAGTTCCAGGATAACCTACTCAAAGATCAAAACAATATCTTGAAAGGTGGAGTGTCTGGAAATAAAACTGCGGAATTTAGAGGACTGATTCCACTGAAACATTCCAGAGTCAGTAACACAAAAAAAATGTAAAGACTTTTAGCTGGAAATCATGTGAAATTGATTTAGAAGCACTTAATACAATGATGAAGAGATTACACTGAGTCTTTAAGCCAAAAAATGTCTCGGAATGTACCCATTATTATCAAATTTCAATCTTACCAATTTAAGGATGTTTTGTTTAAAACAAGTAGAATCAAAAGGGCTGAAGATGGTGCGTTCAAAGACATTGTGATGCATCAGGATCTCTCTTTTTTTTTTTTTTGAGAGATTTCAAATAAAGAAATTCAGCCAAATACCCACAATATTAAGAATGCAAAACATAAAATATTTTTGGGGCGTTCCCTCGTCTATAAGAGTTATCAGAGATGGCCAGTTGGAAGTCTTCTCCTTGGTGGAACAAGCAACAAAATGGCTGAAGGATAATAAAATAGTATAGATGGATGAAGATGGACTTCTACCCACCAGAAACAATGAGGACAGTGACACTTAAATGGTATATTGTAGAAAGGTTTGTTGCCAACTGGACTTTAACAATAGGAATAGAATGACGTAAGAGGAGAAGAGATGTTGAATGATGAAAGAGACGACGAGTGCTAAGAGGCTTAGGAAGGGAGGGCTGAGAAGAAAGGGAAAAGAAAAGGGAAAACAGTATATTTGTTTTCTTGTTGCCAGTAGGAAGTAAAAACCACATGAATAGGATTAACAAAGGTATAGAATAATGAGAGTGGTATACTTTTTATATACGACTACAATATTGAGAAGCAGTGGTTTAAAATGGAGATTTAACACATTTTGGAGTGATAAGAGGGGAAAACTTTTTTTTTTCTTCAATTAACAGGTTATAATATTTGTGAGGATGTAATTAAGAGCATGGAATAGAGGTTATATCAATTGAAATGTTAACAATTAAGGTACTATAAAGATTGAATAAGACAATCAAATGATACAAACCTATAGAGTGATATATTTTTATTTACAACAGGTGCACAAGTTTGAGTAGAGGTTTGAAGAGTGGTTTCCATGTGTTGGTTGGCAGGAGGGTAGTAGGAGAAGAGTGGGGAGATATTTTGTTACCTTTTCTTTCTCTCTTTCTTTCACTCCCCTTTCTCCTTCCCCTTAGTAGCAACTTGAATTTTAAAATATTTTGAAATAGGTTAAACATTTCAAAGTTGTTTAATACAAGTTTTAAAGGTGTATTTGTATATGTGTGGCAGTAGCATTGTCTAGATTTAAAAGATTGGGCACTTGTCTCGGAGAAGGAATAACTTGTTAGGTATAAGATAATCTTTTAAACCTCAGTAGTAGAGGTGATCACGTTGTGTACTAAGCACTGAATTGGTGTGTTAGAATTGAAATTCCCAAAATTAAGGCAATATAAGTTATATATTTTGAATAGGTTGAACATCTACACAAAACACAAGTAGTGGTATAGTGGTTATGTTTGTAGTAGGTGCAGGAATCCTGGAAGAGGCTCAAAAAGTGTATTGCACAATTTTGAGTGACAAAAAGGAATTTAATTATAATTATTTTTCGTGTGTGTGTTTCGTGTTTAGTATTTAGGGACTGTAGAGGCAGTTATAAGTAGTCATGTATTTGTCCTTGCCATCTTTTCCCTTTTCCCTTCAAGTTAATTTATATATGTAGCAGGCCCATCAAAATCCAGGTCCCACTTACAGCCTAGACCTTGTTGGGTTCAAGACACAGATGGGAAGTCTCCGGGAATGTTCCTCTGGTAATTTTCATAAATGGGGTGGAGTGGTTTAAAATGTATTTTGTCTTCTTTTATATGTTGTGTGTAGCAATCATTGAGTACTCCTGGATCAGACTAAATATAGGAAAAATAAAAAATCAATAAATTTGCAACTCCTTGGAAGAGGTGATCTTTTAATGATTTTTTGCTGAAGGAGACTATACACTGACCTACTGAAGGAAACAGGATAATTGTAGATGGTATGGCAAACTGTATCCAATGGTAATCAAAGCTTCAAAGGAACAGGAAAAAAATGGGGAGTAGCAATATTTTTCTCAGAAATAATTAAGCCTTCTCCGGAAGGCAGATTTATAATAGTTTTCTACATGGTATACATTGATTAAAGTATATCTGAAAATTTGGGCCTCTTGAATCACATTTTGGAGGGAGCTGATAAAGTGTTGGTGGGTATTCAGGTGACTGCTGGGCAATTTAATTGTATCCCCGATTAAACTTTAGATAATTACAATACAAAATAAAACTGGAAACAGCCAAGATAAAAGATGCATAGAACAAGTAAAATCCTTGAATATAACTTTAAAAACCCTGCTCTAGAAACTATACCTTTTTTCTGACCTCACAAATCAATTTGGTTCCAATAAGGCTTGTGTTAGTTAAAAGAGTAAAAAAAGTGGATATTAAACCTTTTATTTGGTCGCCTCATGCTTAATATTTATGGAAACTAAAGAGGGACAGTCTCCTTGCCCCAATTCTGCATGGTGGTTAGATGACTCGCTCTTGCAAAACAAAACAAAAAAGCAATTTATTACTAAATATGTTAATTTGCTTTTTTTCTTATAATTCTAATTTGTATGGTAGCAGATAATAATGCCTTCACAAACATACAGTCAATCATTAACAACGTGCACATCAGATTATATTTGAGCTTCAATTACGCTTAAAACAGCATATAACTACTATAAAAACGAAATAAAGTGACTACGTGCACTTGGCCCAACACTTAGCACATTGACAATTACCCTTTTCAATGAGATGATCTCTTGCAAGTATTATATAAAGGGGAAAATAAAACAAAAAGAAATATAGTGAAGTATATCAGGACAACGTACACAAACACTCTAAAAAGTGTATACATTGTCCACTCACATTTGCCTGAGCAGTAATCTGCTCAGGGATAACAGCATCTGGGAGCCCACAATAGGTAAATAGAAAAAACACACTGTAGAGAAGGCAGAGATGTAAATATAAATGTTTAATATAAAGCAACTAAAAACACAGTAAAATCTTACATTTAAAAACAGTAAATTCTTCAAAGCAGTCAAAAAGATTTTTGAAAAAATGTTCATACATAAAGTGCTTTCTTTGGCAGTCCCTTCTCTCTCACAACGCATTTCTCCTCTTCAACGTGGCTTTTTCACTTGAAGTGGAACACTAGCTGTGTCTAGGTGCTGCTCACTCTGTCACATATAGGTGCAGTATATTATTTCTTTCTTTCTCACTTCTTAGCATATAACTACAGGTAAGTACTTAACATTTTCTGTGGAACATACATATAACCATTCCATTTGTCTAGTTAGGTATTGATCTCACGTAGAAATTGCGAAATATATGGTTCAAACTCATAGAAACTGTAACCAAACATATTACTGTCTGCTCTATAAGTGCTGTGTGTTTGTCTTGGGGGGAAGTTATGCATCCAATAATGTGAGCCAGAGTGTCATCCATTCAGGTCCAGTCAAGTAAGTCAGTTAGTCCAGTCCAGGTTAGTTATGGCTATACATCAACAATGGAACTAATTCAGTTTGGCACCAACATGCAATGTAGCCTCGGGATGCACTGGTTCTTCTTGTGCTGTAGTTATTGGCACAATGTCTAATTTACTAAGTATTTGTTGAGTTTCGGACGAGTCCGTCAATGTGATTAGTTTATTGTCTTTTTTGATTTTTAGTGCTGTAGGAGAGTTCCATCAGTATTTGATTCCCAATTTTCGTAAATGCATTGTCAATCTAGACACCGGCCTCCTCCACACAAAAGTGTGGCAGGTATTCAAATAGTAGTAGCACATACTCCTCGTAGTTAATGGGTGAGATTTTCCTTTCTGCAAAGAGGATAGTTAGTTTGTCAGCAATGCTATGCATTAATCTAGGAGATGTGCCAGTAGACTGGTCAGGTAGGTGCAGAGATCAGCTGGCCCCAACGACTCTGGCACCCTACGCAAATGGGCGTTCATTTGTTGCAATTTGATATCTAAAAGTAGTATGCGTTGGTGCATTTCATGCACCTGTTGTGTTCATTTGGTATCTTGCTGTGTTGTCTTTGCTTGAGACTTCTGAGTAGTCACCATGACTGACTACAGCTCACCCATCTTGGTATGTATTGTAGACATGTTGGAGCAAACTGCCGCTAGATCCGATTTAATCAGGGTCTGTAAGTCCAAAAAGAGCTTCTGGATGTCACCTTTGGTTGAGGGTGTCTTGTCACTGACAGGATCTAAAAACTTTCTGATAGGTCTTGGTTGATATGGGGATTCCAACGTGTCATATGACTTATTTAAGTTATATCGGGCCGATGGCAGCAATTGTCTCTCCCACTCAAGGCCGTCTTTTGCTTCCTTTTCAATGGGGTGCCGATGTCAGCGCTCGCTGGATATTTAAGCTGCTCAAGTTTATTATTTTTCTTTCCCATGTCTTAAAGGAGTGTGAATGGGATAGTTTAGGCACTTTGATCAGTGTGCCATTAAATGATACCATTTTTACCTTGCTGACACCGGAGCTCAGAAGGAGCACGTCTGGTCTCATACATGACCGGCTCCGCCCCTGTCATTTTACTATTTTAAAGAGAACCTTTTCCTTTTGTATGTGCAACGTCATGCACATACAATGCGGTAATGAGGGGTCACTGTTTAAAACTTAAAAGTATTATGAAGAAGAGAGCAGGCCTTCCACTCACAGAGCTCTATATTAAATATTATAAACTAGACAGGATTTATCTGTGGTAGAAAAACTGAAGACAACACACGTAGATTAATCAACCTGATCTCTGAGATTAATAGGTCTAGAACACTATCGACTTTCTTAGCATTAGATGCCGAGAAGGCTTTTGATAGGGTAAGTTGGTCCTTTCTGGTGGAAGCAGAGTGGGGCACCAATCAGGTGAGACCTCTCAACTCTCCTGATTGGCTGAGAGTTCAGAAGTCTCCCATGATTGGCTCAGTCCCTCCTTCACACGAGGAGCTCAAAGCGCAGACATTCCTGCAGGCAGCAGGTAAGTTAAACAGTTAGACAGTGTGTGTGTGTGTATGTCAGTGTGAGTGAGTGTGTGTGTATGTCAGTGGGAGTGAGAGTGTGTGTATGTCAGTGTAAGTGAGTGTGTGTGTATATCAGTTTGAGCGAGGGTGTTTATGTCAGTGTGAGTGAGTGTGTGTGTGTATGTCAGTGTATGTGTGTATGTCAGTGTGAGTGAGTGTGTGTGTATGTCAGTGTGAGTGTGTGTGTGTGTGTGTGGATGTCAGTGTGAGTGAGAGTGTGTGTATCTCAGTGTGAGTGAGAGTGTGTGTATGTCAGTGTGAGTGAGTGTGTGTATGTCAGTGTGAGTGACAGACTGTGTATATATGTGTGTGAGGGAGTGTGTGGATAAAGGGGTTAACTTCTGTTACACTGCCTATATCTGTCTAGCCACCCAAGGTGTTAACTCCTCTGACACTGCCTCTGTCTAGCCACCCAAGGAGTTAATGCCTCTGACACTACCTATATCTGTCCAGCCACCCAAGGGGCTAACTCCTCTGATACTGCCTAGATCTGTCTAGCCACCAAGGGTAGCATTTGGTTTTTCGCCCCAGGCAGCATTATGTCTTGGGCCAGCCCTGCTTTTAAACATTCTGTTTTGTGTCTCTATTATCTCCCCCAAGCTTACGTTATGGGCCCTTCCCTAAAATCAGAATCTTTTATGATTCATAATGACACTAGACAAGGCTGCCCGCTGGCTCCAATGCTTTATGCGCTAACAATTTAACCATTAGTGGCAGCCATAAGGGAGTCACAGTTGGTAAGGGGCATCAAAGTAAAATTGCAAGAACATAAATTGGCACTATATGCCGACGATGCTCTATTGACACTTTCCTCACCGCTGTCTTCCATCCCAGCAGTTTTGGAAACTGTTAAAGAATACGGAGAATATTCAAATTATAGACTTAATCTTGTCAAAACCCAGGTAATTACCACCATTCTTGGGTCAGAACAAACTGCACAACTGGATGACCTTTACCAATTTGATTGCTCAAACTCAGCCATAGATTACCTGGGAATAAAGGTTACCTTTGATATGGAATCCTTGGTGAACTTGAACTATCAATACCTGATGGGGAATTTGAAGGCTCAGCAGGAGAAATGGAGGGGAGTGGAAATCTCTTTGATTGGCAGAATCAATGCACTCAAGGCTTATTTGGTCCCAAAAGTCCAATATCTCTTTAGGGTAATCCCACTCCGGGTCCCTAGAAGAATATTGGAATCAATTACTCAGATCTTCTTAGCCTATGTGTGGCAAGGTAAAAAACCTAGAAAATCTAGAGCTGATCTCGTGAGAAGCACTAAATATGCAGGCCTAGGATTTCCAGATTTATACAGATTACACAGAATATCTATGCTGGAATATGGATTAGAATGGGAAAGTAAAAAGGATATCAACCCTAGATGGATGCAACTTGAAGAAACCAAAACTTTAAATATGAATCCCTTCCATTTATACTGGGTGGCCACTCTGGAATTTAAAAAAATTGGAACAAATTTGCCTACAGTAAAGGATGTATTTAATAGTATGAATAGGATCAGAGTAAGCATGGGGATAAGTACACCCCTCAAAGCAGCAGTTAATTGATTCCCTTAAATTCTATATACCAGACCTACATTTCTTGACTTGGAAAAAAAAGGGCATAACCCGTATATCTGATCTATTAAAGAGTAGTATCACATTCTCATTGGCCCTGGAGAAATTTGCTCTCCCAGACTCCTCAAGATATTCTGGACGAATTAATTGCGGTTTACCACAAATCTAAATTATTATCAAAATCATCTGTACATATGGATCAGGGACAGAATGTCTCACTCCCTGCTTCCATTAATAAATGGGAAAGAGACCTATAGAAATCTTACTCTAGGGAACAATGGTATGAAGTTGTGGAACTTAATAAGACTGCCGTTCATTGTGTTACGCTCCAAGAGGTCTATTATAAAATCTTGTATAGGTGGTACATGGTTCCCGAGCATCTTAATAATTTCCAGCGTAATACTTCAAACTTGTGCTGGAGATGAAGGGGGCTCTGGGAACCATGTATCGCATATGGTGGGATTGTGGGAAACTTTGGGAGACGAAAAATAACCCCCTTCTGGAAGAAATCTGTGGCTTTCAAGGTCCACTTACTGCTCCCTTTTTCTTGTTGCTGCTGGACTGCACGACCATGACTAAACCACAGCAAATTCTCTTTGCTCACATATTCTCCACAACAAAAATCCGTATGGCCCATTATTGGAAAAGAGCCGAGTCCCCCAGATGGCAAGAGATAATCGCCCAGATTATTTACCAGAGCCAGATGGAAAAGTCCCTTTTTATATCCGAAGATAAATATCAGGAGATTTGGTCTCCCTTGAGTAATTATACAAAGCCAGGAATCTTCCCCCCCCCCCCTTTGGTCCGGTTTGGTAAGACAGGGAGCACAGTGCAGGGATCACCGCTGAAGGCGAAGGGCCACCAAACAAGTCCAGAAAAAATGGTATCCGAGGAGTAGGCAAGAGAATAGTCGGGGACGTTCCAGAGGTCAGGGCAGGCAGAGAAGGGTCACAATCAGAGGAGAGGTAGACAAAAAACAGGTGAGGTCCAGAAACAGGTCAATAGCCGGGAATTCAATAAGGAGGAGGAATCAGGAACTGTAGCAGGGATAGGAAAACTTCAGAGGGAACAATACGAAGTACTGCAGCTTGAAAACGAGCAAGCACTGAATGAACAGTGCCTGCCTGTTTTATAGCCTGCCAGTACCTAGCTTCTCCCACCTCTCTCCAGGTGAACACTAATTGCACCTGAGAAGCTTAGGGAGAGGGGTGGGACCTAGCTCCTGCCTGTTATACACTCCTCCTTGTTCTGTCCAATGATGGTGCGATATCCGAGCGCAGGACACGCCCCCTTGATGGTAGTCCAGTACTCGTGCCCGTGAATCGCGGGGCGCGAGTTACTACAGGCCGGGGATGCGGCCTACCTCGCGTTCGCGTGGCCCTCCTGCTGGGCGCCTGGAGCTGGGAGGCGGCAGAGTCAGGTAGGGAATCCTGCGGAAGGGGCCGCGGCAGGCCCTGGTCCTGACAGACAAGCCACCTCCGGGGGCAATTAGGAGCAGGTTTATCAGGATAGCGTCTGTGGAAGGCACGGACCCGGATGGGAGCGTGGACATTGGATTCGGGTTCCCAGGATATTTCTTCAGGACCATATCCCTTCCACTCGACCAGATATTTCAAACGTCCCAACCGGACCCGAGAATCGAGTATACTATCCACCTGAATTCTCCGGAATCGTCGATGTAGGCTGGGCAACTCGTAGACGGATGTCTACCAATGGCAGTATCTGAATGCCATTTCTTTAGGAGGGACACATGGAAAGTCAGATGGAGACGCCAGGGTGGAGGGAGTCGAAGGCGGACCGAATTAGGACCAGGGAGAGCGATGATTTCAAATGGTCCCAAATATTTGGGGTTCAACTTTTTCGTGGGACCCAACAGTTTGATGTGGGCAGAAGAAAGCCATACCTTCTCCCCAACTTGATACGATGGTGCTGGGAGTCGTCTTCTTTCAGCATATTTCTTATATTCCTGTTGAGATTTTAGCAGGGTATTCTTGAGAAGAGGGAAGTTCTGTTGAAGGACACGGATACGATCAGCAGCCAGTGGTACAGTTGCGGTTTTGGGCAGATCAATGTGAAAGATGGGGTCGAAACCGTAAGTGGCTTTAAAGGGTGACATCTGTATGGGACGTTGCCAGTGGTTGTTGTAAGTGAACTCTGCAATGGGTAGTAACTAGAACCAGTTGTCTTGCTGATGGGTGATATAACATCTTAGATACTGTTCCAGAATCTGATTCACTCGTTCCGTTTGCCCATTGGTTTGCGGGTGGTAAGCGGAGGAGAGCATCCTTCTGATTTGTAGACCCTGGCAGAAAGCTCTCCAGAATCCGGAGGTGAATTGCACTCCTCTATCAGATAAAATGGATCGGGGTACTCCATGCAATCGGAAGATGTGTTGAGTGAATAATTCTGCGGTCTCGGCTGCCGTAGGGACTTTGGTAAAAGGGACGAAGTGTGCCATCTTGGTTAGCCGATCTACTACCACCATGATAGTGGTGTGGCGTTGGGAGTCGGGAAGATCGACTATAAAATCGACTGTGACATCCTCCCATGGTTGGGAAGGAATGGCAAGAGGTTGCAGAAGACCGGACACCTTGGTGTTTCGTGTCTTGTTTCTAGCACAGGTGTCACATGATTTCACGTAGTGTTGTATGTCTCGGGACATATGAGGCCACCAGAAGGTTCTGCGGGCTAGAGTCAGCGTCTTTCGAAGTCCCCCGTGACCTGCCATAGGATGGTCGTGAACGGAGTGTAGAACGGAAGGGCGAGCTTTGAGAGGCACAAAGATATGATTCTCTTTGTAGAGAAGTCCGTTTTCGGTACGTAGAGTAGGTAGTAGATGTGTCATGACGTGTGTTTTACTGTATTCTTGGAGTTTCCCTAGCAGGGATTTTCGGAGTGCAAGAAATTGACTTGCTGGAGGATGGTATCTTGGGTATTGGAGACCCGGTGAAAAAGTTCATATAATCGAGAAAGGGCATCGGCCTTGACATTTCGGGCCCCTGGTCGGTAAGTTACATGTAATTGGAAGCGTGTGAAGAACAAAGCCCAGCGGGCTTGTCGTGGGCAAAGACGTCTGGCGGAGCGGAGGTGTTCGAGGTTGCGGTGATCGGTGAAGACAGTTATCGGGTGATGAGCTCCTTCGAGAAGGTGGCGCCATTCTTGGAGTGCCATTTTAATGGCCAAACAACTCTCGATTACTGACACTGTAATTAGCTTCTGCTGGGCTGAGTCGTTGAGAAAAAAAAGATACTGGGTGTAAATCGTCTTTACCTCCGTGTCTTTGTGAAAGGACTGCTCCTGTAGCGGTCTCTGAAGCGTCAACTTCTAAGAAGAAAGCTCGGGTTGGGTCTGGTAATATAAGAATAGGAGCGGTTGTGAACCTCTCCTTGAGGTGTTCGAATGCTTGCTGGGCTTGGGTAGTCCAAACGAATGGTTGATCTTTTCGGGTAAGTCGAGTGATGGGTTGGATGATTCGTGAGAAACTGTTTATAAACCTCCGATAAAAATTAGCAAAGCCCACAAAGCGTTGTACTGCCTTAACTGAGTTGGGTGTTGGCCATTGGATGATGACTGATACTTTTTTAGGGTTCATTTCGATGGCTCTGGGTTTGATGATATATCCCAGGAATTCTACTGTAGTGGTTTCGAAATGGCACTTTTCCAGCTTCGCATATAGGTGGTTGTCCTTTAGTCTTTGGAGTATTTTCAACATGTGACACCTATGCTCGGAGATGTTGGATGAGTAGACCAGGATGTCGTCCAGATAAACAATGACACAGGAGTCGAGAAGATCATGAAAGACATTGTTAAGAAAGTGTTGGAACGTAGCCGGGGAATTGCACAATCCAAAGGGCATAACCCGGTATTCATAATGCCCATATCTCGTACGAAAGGCCGTCTTCCACTCGTCCCCCTTGCGAATTCGGACCAAATTGTAGGCCCCGAGGAGATCAAGTTTGGAGTAGATGGTAGCTTCACGTAATCGATCCATGAGTTAGGGTATCAAAGGAAGCGGATACTTGTTCTTTATAGTGATGTTATTGAGCTCCCGATAGTCCACACAGGGTCTTACTCCACCATCCTTCTTTCCAACGAAGAAAATCCCTGCACCAGCAGGTGATGTGGAGGGTTATATGAAACCCTTGCGAAGGTTATCTTCAATGTATTCCTTAAGGACTGTTAACTCTGATCCTGAAAGAGGAAAAATACGACCAAAGGGAATTGCTGCTCCCGGGAGTAAATCGATGGTGCAGTCATAAGGCCGATGTGGTGGCAACTGCTCCGCCGAACGTTTATAGAAGACCTTCTTGAACCGAAGGTAGGGTTCGGGAATCATAGAGGAGGAATGAGTCTCTGGTGATACCTCTTGGAGAAGTCCCATGTGTAGAGGTGACAGACAGAGTAGTCGGCAGAAGTGGGATGCAAACGTGACCGCTCCGGTACTCCATTGTATGGAAGGGTCATGGTGGCGTAGCCATGAGAGCCCAAGAATAAGAGGAAACAGAGGGGAGTGAATTAGGTTAAAACAAATTGTCTCCTGGTGTCCTGTCCCTACAGTTAGGGTCACTGGGATGGTTTCTTTGGTAACGGGACCAGACTGTATGGGGTTACCATACACTAGATGAACCGTTAGGGGTTGTTTCTTGTCTTGTGTGGGTATTCAAGGAGACATGGATAAAACTTTCGCTGGCCCCGGAGTCTAGAATGGCGGTCTGACGGATGTCTTTATCTTCCCACTGCAAGGAGACAGGAACGGATAGGTGAGGTGCCTGAGTACCCAGTAGACAACGGGAAAAAGGAACGTGTTGCTTACCTCGGGAGGTTAATGTGGGACAGTACTTTACGGTATGTCCCGCTTCACCACAATACAGACATAGGTTAGCCTCTCGGCGACGAGCCTTTTCGGTGGCAGAGAGGGGACCCCGTGCTACTCCGATCTGCATCGGTTCCTCTTGGGACGAGGTGGAAGGCCCTGCTGTGGTAGGAACCGGGGGGGTTGAGTGTATCGGCACCCCTGATGAAGAGGTTCTTTCTAGGCGACGTTCTCGAAGTCGTCGGTCTAATTGAGTCACCAAGTTGATGAGTCCCTTCAGAGTGTCAGGTAACCCCACTCGGGCTATTACATCTTTCAGGGTTTCGGAGAGACCTAATCTGAATTGGTGTAATAGAGCAGGTTCATTCCACTGCGTTTCTACAGCAAATCCTCTGAACTCTGCAATGTACTCCTCTACCGGTCGGCGGCCCTGCTTTAAGGCCCGAAGGGAGGATTCTGCTGTCGAGGTTCGATGAGGATCGTCGTATAGAGCATCCATGGCTAAGCGGAACGCAGCCCAGGTCTCGAGTGCTGGATGATCCACTTGTAATAGATGGTGTGCCCATGACATAGGGGCACCTGATAAAAGCGAGATTGCGGTTCTCACCTTAACAAACTCTGTGCCATATGTCCTGGGTTTAAGTACGAAGAGGACTTCACAAGCGGTCACAAAGGAACGGTACAAATGTCTGTCACCAGAGAAACGGTCAGTTAATTTCACTTGAGGTTCAGGTGCTGCCATGGCACCTTCCGGGTGTGGTACCACCGCAGGATGAGGGGGAATCACAGGAGCTGGAGGTAGATGTGGTGCCTGTTGCAGAGCCTCTAACTGACCTTGGAGCATACGCTGGTGTTCCTGCATGTTGTGGACGGTTTGTGCCAATAACCCAAGTTGTTGGGTAAGGGCATGGATAGCTTCTGTTACCCCTGCAGGCTCCATAATGGCTTGCTCGTTCTGTGGGGTTTGGTCCGATTTGCTAAGACAGGGAGCACAGTGCAGGGATCACCGCTGAAGGCGAAGGGCCACCAAACAATGCAGTCCAGAAAAAATGGTATCCGAGGAGTAGGCAAGAGAATAGTCGGGGACGTTCCAGAGGTCAGGGCAGGCAGAGAAGGGTCACAATCGATAGTCCAAGCTGGGGTCACAATCAGAGGAGAGGTAGACAAAAAACAGGTGAGGTCCAGAAACAGGTCAATAGCCGGGAATTCAATAAGGAGGAGGAATCAGGAACTGTAGCAGGGATAGGAAAACTTCAGAGGGAACAATACGAAGTACTGCAGCTTGAAAACGAGCAAGCACTGAATGAACAGTGCCTGCCTGTTTTATAGCCTGCCAGTACCTAGCTCCTCCCACCTCTTTCCAGGTGAACACTAATTGCACCTGAGAAGCCTAGGGAGAGGGGTGGGACCTAGCTCCTGCCTGTTATACACTCCTCCTTGTTCTGTCCAATGATGGTGCGCTATCCGAGCGCAGGACACGCCCCCTTGATGGTAGTCCAGTACTCGTGCCCGTGAATCGCGGGGCACGAGTTACTACAGGCCGGGGATGCGGCCTACCTCGCGTTCGCGTGGCCCTCCTGCTGGGCGCCTGGAGCTGGGAGGCGGCAGAGTCAGGTAGGGAATCCTGCGGAAGGGGCCGCGGCAGGCCCTGGTCCCGACACTATAATTCAGTCTTAACCAATGAGTAGGGCGATGTATGAGCGTATATCTGTTAGGAATCTACGTCATTAAAAGTGTGATGTATGGGTGTATGTCTGGTAGGAAGATTTATCATTTGTATTTCCTATTTCCCCTCTCTCTTTTGATATATTATCTGAACCACATTTGCACATATATGATCCCCAAATACTATACTTCAATCGCAAATAATCTGCATGTGGGCACTTTTATATTCAGGGGAGAAGAAATAGAAAAGGTTTGCTAGTAGATAGGATTCTCTAGGTTAGTGGATCGTACCTATCTTATGTATTTTGAAATTGTATGTAATCATGGTGACTTTTCCTCCAGTATGTATGGATTTTTGTATATGTGATTTCGATAAATAAACTTATTAAAGAGAAAAAAAATCTACATATATAAACTAGTGGACGACTGTAATCCAGGAGAATAGATAAAATGATAAATGGAGAGCAGATATACAGAGTTCCAGCAGAAGTGGGATAAGCTTTCAACCCACTATATCGGGAACTTTAGAATCTCCAAATGAATCAGAGGAAAAAAATAAAGCAGTAGACCCCTAAAATAACTCCAACACAAAAAGTAGCAATAAATGGGGATATAAAACAGAAGAAGAATTGACTGAGATGATTAGGGAAATGGCAATGAACAAAACTCCAGGACCGGAAGGATTCACTAACAGATTTTATAAAATGCTAGGAACCAGCTTTTCCGACCATTTAATTGCCACTTTTATTTTGACAACTATAAAGGATCATTCGGAAATGCTATGTGCTAATATTCTACTAATATTAAAATTGGGCAAGGACTCAGTTGACTTAAAAAATGTAGACCTATATCCCTTATAAATGCAGATGCAAAATGATACACTTCCATTCTTGTAGAAAACTAAAATAAATTCTTCCAGATATAATACACCATGACCAAATAGGGTTTATACCTGGCTACGTGGCTAGCAATGATATCCAAAGATTGATTGATGTCTTGGCCGCAGTTCAAAGAGAAAAGAGGCACCTCCTAACCCTGTTGTTAGACACCGAAAAAGTATTTGACTGGGTCACTTGGGACTCCATGAGCAGTTTTCTGATAACATTCCGCATATAAAGCTGGATGCATTTGGCGATCATCAGCCTATATAATAGCCCACTAGCAAGGTCTATTGGTCCAAATATTTGTGCACACTTGTTTCCTATAGCCAATGGCACCAGGTAGGGTTGCCCTCTTTCCTCTATTTTGTACGTCATTGCTCTTGAAATTTTAGCTATTAAAATCACACAAATTTCAATGTATGCAGACAATGTCCTTAAAACCATCTCAAACCCTGCAAGCTGTACCAATAGTTTTGAAAGAGATTGAGGCATACAGTAAGGCCTCAAATTACAAGCTAAATTTATCAAAAATCAACTGCACAATACATAAACATGGAATTAGATAAGAAAATCTTAATCCAAGATAAATACAATTTCAACACCACTAATGTTTTTTTTTTTGTTTTTAGAAATTAAAATGACAAAAAACACTGAGAAACTGGTTGGCAGCCACACAAAATATCCTGGTGGGGCAAAGTAAATATATTAAGATCATATGTTTACAAAGTGTACTTACCTCTTTCACAAGCTATATTTAATGTTCCCCAGAAGCTGTATTCAGATCATTCAGATCACATTTAGAAACTTAACATGACAAGGGAAAAAGCCCAAACTATGGGAAACAAAATCATTAAGGGAGGAATGGGTTTCTGAATAATTAGTAAATATTACCTAAATATTAACTAAAAAAGTGTAGCCTCATGTGACAATGATTCAAGCAGCTATGGTTAAGATAGAGGGATGGTACAAATTGGTTTCACAGGCATTCAGTCTGAAAAATCGGGGACAGATTATTCATTATGCAAATAGATGCATATTTAATTATTTTGACCAAATCCTACCAGTTTGGAAAAGTGTATAATGGTAGTCTCAATGATTGTTGTCTGCGTTTGTCCTGCTATTTATTACAAATGGATGGATTTGGTTAACATATGCATTTAAATTCAGGCAAATTAAAATTGAAAGTTGCATGTATGTACTGATTTGAAAAATAAAAAGATTTAATTAAAAAAAAAAAAAATTAGTGCCACGAAAATGTAAAATACATCTTTACCTTTGTCCAGGGCCGGTGATACCTATAGGCAAGGTAGGCGCCGGCCTAGGTCGCAGACCCGCAGGGGGTGCTCAGAGTGTCCCTCGTAGGCTGCAGAGAGACACCACAGAATGAGCTTGTGCTACGTCTCCTCTTGCCGCCCGGATGTAGCAACCGGCTAGTATACTGGCTATCTGCAAGTCCTCCAGCCCCCTCGTATTATAACGGAGGAGGTCTGGAGGACTCAAGAATTTCAGCGCCCCCACGCTAATGTTGGCTCTCGGCAGCGGGGTGGCTCATGTGTTGGATCATGTGAGGGAGACTGGTTGAATAAGTGAAATACAGACAGAGAAAAAAATAGGGGGATAGAAAAGAAACATGGGGGGACATTATTAAAGGTTCAGAGAAAAACATGGGGAGCATCAGGGGAGAAAGAAAGTAATGGGGGGACAGAGAAAAAACATGTGAGGACCGAAACATGGAGGAATAGAAAAAAACATAGGGGGAAAGAAAAATAACATGGGGGAACAAAAAAAACATTAAAGGGTCAGAGAAAGACATGGGAAGCATCAGGAGAGAAAGAAAGGGGGGCTTCAAGAGATAGAAAAACATTGGGGACAGAGAAAAAGATGAGAAGAAGAGGGAAGGACCTTGGGGGATAGAGAAAAAATGGGGAACAGAGGGGTCAGAGAAAATCATAGGACAGAAAGACATGGGTGGACAGAGAAAGACATGGGGAGCTTGAGGGGGGCAGAGAAAGTCATGGCAAGCATGGACAGAGAAAGTCACTCAAGCAAGTCCAGTTAATGCAATCAGCGTTTTGGGGTAAGTCCTGTTGGCATGTCTGGAGGGTAGAGTTGCAAGTCTGGTGGCAGAGTGGTTGAATGCTTTTAACAGGCTGCTGTAGGTGGCATAATTAATTGACTCCTGTATGTGTCATATTTAATATTTTTATATTTAATTGGGACAGTAAAGTTTATTCAGACATGATATGCCTAACTCTGTTGTGATTGGAGCTATGCTGTACCACTTAACCCCTTCATGACCAGACTGTCTTTGGAATGTTGTGCGTTAGTGACCGAGGCTGTTTTAACACTTCTGAGGTGTTTGTGTTTAGCTTTAATTTTCTTCTTTGTCGGTTGCTGTCGGTTGCTTATATATTGTTTTTTTCAGGACAAGAAGGGCTTTCTTTTCATGACATTATTTTGTTCATATCATTCATTGTATTGTGAAAAAAATAGTAAAATATGGTTAAAATAAAAAAAAAAAAAAACACTTTTCCTGACTTTTCTTTGTAAATTCTTTTACTAAGCTCCAAAAGCTAATGAAAAAACCTGCTAAATAGATTCGACTATAGGTCCTGAGTTCAGAAATACCCAATGTTTATATGTTTTTTGGCTTTTTTTTTTTGCATGTTTTAGGTTAATAAATACAATTAGCATATAGCTGTTTCAAAACAATTTTTTTTAAAAATTAGCTTTAGTGACACTGTAACATCGATATTGGTCATGAATCAGTGAATAACCCCCCACATGTACACATTTTTTATAAAGTAGACATCCCAGGTCATTCAACTTGGGGTAATTTGACACTTTTCACTCTGTCATTTTACCACCAACCTTTGACAAGTTTTGGCGTAGTAATTTTGTGTGTGTTTTATTTCCACACACTTTGAAACTTAGGTATGAATTTAAAGGGGCTGTTCTATTTTATTGGCAAACAAAACCCCAATATATGTTCAGCAACTTCCACTGAGTATAGCGGTACCCCACATGTATATGTTTGCTAGGTTTATGTGGCAGGTACAGGGCAAAATTTAGGATACGGTTATTGCAGCTTTAAAACGTGTATTTATTATGTAATGCTTGTGACTACATTTCCTATCATGCTCAGCCAGCCAAAAGCTACCGTAGCAGAATAGGAAATGTAGTCTATAGTAGGAAGCACTGATTTTTGCTATCCTTGCTATCCTACGGCTGCATGGATCATATATCCAGCTGCTGCGGGCCCCTATCTACTGCTGGGGGCCAATGCAAAGCACTGGCCCCACTAGCAGTCTTTTAAAAAAAAAAAAAAAAAATATCCCTAGAGGACCACAGACAGACATAACATGTCATTGGTCCTCTACGGAATAACTTCTTATTTTTATACAATTTATTATTATTATTTTAAATTTTTGTATTTATTTAATTTTTAACTTTTTTACATTTTTTTATTTTTATTTAACTCTAACCTTAACCCTATGGTTAGGGTTAGTACAAACCCTAATTCTAACTCTAGGATTAGGGTTTTGATGAACTCTAACCCAAGAGTTAGGATTAGCACAATAGAAAACAAAAACAAAACGTTATTTTTTAAATTAAAAAAATCCTTTGGGGGGGCTGGTTGTTATTGGGGGGGACCAGAGGGAGACTTGACACACTATATTTAGTCTCTCCCTGCCCCACGATCACCGTGGAGCAGGGAGAGACTATAGCTGTCAAAGCAGGCACCTGCTTTGACAGCTATTAACATCCGGGCGCTGTGATTGGCTGTCACAGTGCCCGGATGTTTCCAGGGGTGTCCTCAACTGACATGCCTGAAGTGTCTCGGTATCGAGTCACTCAGCCATGTCGTTGTTAGCGCGATCGCGGTATGCCAGCTGTCATCGGTCACGAAGGGAGATTTCCCTATGACGGTCCAGGACCGTCATCGGACGCAAATGCGTTAAAGTATAATTATCTGTCTGGCTAGCTATAAATTGATTAGAGCTGTGCTGTATAACCAACTGAATACTAATGGGAATCTTACTGTACCATGTTTGTGCATTGTTAACTAAATATTTAGCTTTACTATACCACTACTGAAAATGTTACACTATGTGGAGGGGGTGGCAAAGTCCATCTTCCCCTAGGGTGACAAAAATCCTAGCACCGGCCCTGCCTCTCTCCCTCATTGCTAACTACATTGGGAGGGATCCAAAGTTCTCTCAGCTCATTGGCTGTTGTAGGTCTCATAATGAGATCCTAAGATGTGATGCTGAGCTAGAGAGCTCTGAGCTATTATCAACTGCACTGGCACTCATTTTTCTTAACGTGTGATTTTTGACACACAAATACTAATACTGGGCATATGCTGCAATCCAGAGAGGTCTACCTCCTGATACAGTAGGGCGATCTCTAACCTTCTCCCTAAATGATATGTTTAGGATGACTATGATAGAACTAAGAACCACAGCTTCATTCCCCGGTATAACTGTGTAGGTCTGAAACTATACATTATCATCATGACCTTAACGAATATGGGATATTAAATACAGGAAACTTACATTAGTGGAAATTGCGATTTAGTGACCCTATAGTAAGGAATGCAGTTGCTTTGGGGGTAGGATGATGGTTGTTACCATCATTTCTCTGCTGCAATTAGTTTTCCACAACGTTTTTCCACATTTTCTGTGACATAGGTCTGGGTTATAGTATGTTAAAGTAAACAGCAAAAATGTATGTTGTCTATTACTTATTACTTGTTACTAAATAATATCATAGCTTTGCAAACAGTAATCGAGTTTACATAAATAATAACATTATAAAGAGAGATATCTGGTCTGTCATGGTCACAAGGATGTCGTTTCACAGATGTGACTTTAAAGGCAGTGGCATTACTGACATGCTAATTATGCCCTACTTTAATCAGTGACCAAAGTTTGGTATTGGTTTCAAATGCAAGTTGTGTCTTGAGAAAATGGATAAAAAACGATAATCCTTTTGTTTGCCGGATAATGGGGTTGTCAAATCATGCTATTTCTCTCATCACTGGGTCTCAAATGGCTCAGGCCATCCTTTCTTCCATCATACCAAATCAATAAGGTAATTTGTTGTTTTAATTCCTCTAAGACACCGCTAACAGTGTTTAGCTCTGCTGTTGTCATCTGAATGCTTAGTATGGGACCAAAGGGATTGTTCATTCATTAGCAATCTTCATTCAGGCTGCATTTGAAACACTTGCCCCCTGTTTGCCTTTGGCTTTTAAAACTCCTTCAACATATTTCCTATGCCATTTCTTGGTGTTAATTGTATTCATTACAAGTATTATATATATATCTATATCATCATCATCATCATCATCATCATTTAATCAAGCATGGCAGGGGTCACACTGATACCTATATGGATATGGAGCACTGAAACCTAGATTTAAAAAAATTCACCAGACCCCAACAGCTTAAGTAAATATAACACAGTTATAATCATACATGATGAGTCAAACAACAAAGTAACATAGAATGAGTCGGCATTCAACCCATCTAGTCTGCCCAATTATCTGAATACTTTCAGTAGTTCCCGGTCTTATTTTATATATAGAACTAATTAGGTACAAAAGACATACCAAAAAGAAGATCTGATAGAAGGAACTCTGACAAAATAGGTATAAAGAATATAAATATAATTTATTATTAAGTTAATAAATATCAAGTGAGCATATCCAAAGTACATGTAAATCTTTGTGATAACAGCAAAAAGGCATACCTTCTACAATATCACTAATACAAATATTAGAGAGAATGGGTCCAAGTACAGATCCCTGAGGTACCCCACTAGTAACAAGACCTTGCATACAAAATACTTCATTGACTACAACCCTCTGCTGTCCAATCTCAAAGATTGCAGTTTATTGATAAGCATTCTATGTGGGACAGTGTCAAAAGCCTTATTCAAATCTAGATAAGCAATGTCAACAGCACCACCTTGATCTATTATTTTAATCATCAAATCAAAAAATAATAATATTAAGAGTAGTTTGGCATGTTCTCCCTAACGTAAATACTTTTGTATTCCATGTGACTTTTCTTTGTTTAACAATCTTATCATTTAATAGGGGTTTTCATTAATTTCCCTACTACTAGATGGCTACGCAATGTAAGATGGAGAATGCAATAGCCCTGAAGAGTTCAGATATAAGACACATAATGGGATCCTGGAGAGGCTTGGTTGCATGATTGAATGAGGGTAATTTGTGATATTCTTACAATCTTTGACAACAGAAGCTTGCCCACAGTTCAGATATTAAGTGTTATTGGAATAAGAAACACTGGGGAACCTGCCCAGAACTCCCAAGGGGACAGGGTATGCATGTGGAATGGAGTAGAAAATGTCCAAGGTCCAAACTTATGTCTTGTGATTGTTTATTGTATGTCATGGTTTTACAGCTAAAATATTTTGTTAGTAAAAATGTAAATGAAGCTAAGTGGCTGTAACCTTTTCTAGATTGGATTATAAAGATAATAAAGAATAAGAAAATACATTTCTCTACTACTGATGTAAGACTTGCTGGCCTATAATTACCTGACTCCTCCCTACTATCTTTCTTGTAATGGGTACAACTCATTTCCAGTCATCTAGAACTACAATAACTAGATATAGTGGACAAGCAAACAGAGAAATACATGGTTACTATATTTATATAAAAGTAAACTTTCTTAATGTAATGTGTATTAATTTACTTTCTGACTTTAATTAGAGCAAATGAAGGCTCTCAAACCAGAGCCTGATGTGAATCAGCAGGGCCTTTCAAGTGTCCCGAGCCTCCCAGACAACTTTGTAAGCCTGAAAATGTTACATCACAGTTGTAATAATCATGCACCATATTCCAAAGTGTAAAGCAATGCTTATTTGTCAGTATTATTGAATGTTTCCTCTGTCTCTGTTCACTGCTCAGAATAAGTCTGTGTATGGCGTGTCTCACAACTGCAAGCTGGAGCGGCAGCAGTTTTTACAAGGGGAAAATAAACTTGTAACATTTTCCTCGTTTGCAGGTTTGTAGAGAAAATGAGAAGTGATGTTTTGTCAGGCGCGATCGTTGCACTGTTTCATGGTACGAGACATCACGTCGATTTAAAATGCAGCGCGGAGAGGAAGCAAGGAAAACGCCACTCCTTCCTCACAAAAAAATCAATTATTGCAGCTTAACCGTCTGAGAAATAGCAGTGAGACAGCACAGACTGGAGATTCATGGGCCATAAACTCCCTCCTGCTTCTCGCAAATGGAATATAGAATGGAGTCATAAATAGGTCTTACTTATTTGTTGTTTAAAAGAGAAATGGCATCAGCATTTTTGTCTGTGTGTGTGTTTTTTTTATCTTCCAACAAACACTATGACCCAATGACTATTGCCATATTTCTATCAGTTTCAGGCAGCTTCCTGACACTAATCAGTCTGACAAAAGGTGTGCGAAAAATAAAGGAACAAAGAAACTTTCTATTATATCCAGGCACCATTAATAAGCTTTAAAATGCTATGCTAGATAAAAAGGTATTCTGGAGCAAGTAGCTTGCAACGCTGAGGTAAAATAATATTGTGACCTTTACACTTTAACGAGTAAAGGGAGAATTAAACTAGTCAACCAAAAAAGTGATTGAAGTTGTAGGTAAAACAATGCAAAAGGACTTGCAAAAGTAAATTGTAACATTGGCACATTATGCACACTCTACCAATGAATACTTTCTAACACATAGTAGATCATCTATTGACAATCTTCAGTGTTTGAAGTTGTCAAAGTGAAATCCCAAGCTGGGTAGTAAATCTATGGTGGATTTTAAAAGAATGTTTGCAAACACTTATGGGTCTACTCATTAAAGAGAGTATTGCAGGGAATTGAAATGGGAATTTTAAACATTAGGCCAATGTAGTTACATAGTAACATAGTAACATAGTAATTTAGGTTGAAAAAAGACACAAGTCCATCAAGTTCAACCCTTCTACCTTTCATTACAGCTTTTGATCCAAAAGAGGGCAAAAAGCCCTAAGGAAGCTATTTCGAATTTTGCCTCCTGGGGGAAAAAATCAGATTTCTCCTTGGATCAATAAGCTCTTTTATTAATGCTTATTCTATTATTAATAGCCCTGTATGTTCTGCTTTCCTAAAAAAACATCCAAACCATTTTTAAATGCATCTATTGTGGTTGATAGCACTACCTCTCTTGGCAGGGAGTTCCATAACTTTATTGTCCTAACCGTAAAAAAACCCTTCCTTTGCTGTCTATGAAATCTTTGCTCTTCCAGTCTGAGGGGGTGACCTCTTGTTCTTTGTACCTTTCTGTTAATGAACAGGTCACTGGAGAGCTCTTTATATTGGCCCTGCACATATTTATATAATGTTATCACATCCCCTCTGAGACGCCTTTTTTCTAACGTATATAAATTAAATTTTTTAAGTCTCTCTTCATAACTAAGATCCTCCAAACCCCTTATTAATTTTGTAGCTCTCCTTTGCACTTTTTCTAGTTCCTTAATATCCTTTTTAAGGACTGGTGCCCAGAACTGTACTGCATATTCAAGGTGAGGTCTTACCATTGATTTGTAAAGAGGCAAGATGATATCCTCCTCCCGTGAATCTATACCTCGTTTTATACATGCCAATATCTTATTGGCCCTTGCAGCTACTGACTGGCATTGGGCACTGTTGCCAAGTTTGTTGTCTATAATTATTCCTAAATCCTTTTCATTAGTAGTTTTTCCCAGGGAAAAACCATTTAACGTATATGTTGCTTTGTTATTATTTTTCCCATAATGCATAACTTTACATTTGTCTATATTGAACCTCATTTGCTACTTTACTGCCCAGTCCCCCACTCTGTCCAAATCTTCCTGTAAAGAAAAAACATCAAGATTAGTCTTTATTGCCTTACCTAATTTAGTGTCGTCCGCAAACACAGAGACATGGCTCTCAGCACATTGTGGAAGATCATTAATAAACAAGTTAAAAAGAAGAGGGCCCAAAACAGACCCCTGAGGTACTCCGATTAATACCCTTGTCCAATCTGAGGATTTTCCATTTACAACAACCCTTTGTGTTCTATCTTTTAGACAATTTTCAATCCACATACACACATTTGCCCCCAAACCTATTTCTCTCAATTTGTAGAGTAACCTTTTGTGTGGAACTGTATCAAATGCTTTCGCAAAATCCAAATAGATGACATCAACTGCCACACCTAGATCTATATTTTTACTGACTTCTTCATAGAATGTTATTAAGTTTGTTTGACAAGACCTGTCTTTCACAAAATGTTGACTTTTACTAATTATATTCTGGTTCAAGATGTATTCTTGAGTGTATCCCTTTAGCAATCCTTCAAATAGTTTCCCCACTACAGATGTCAAGCTCACTGGCCTATAATTACCTGGCAGAGATTTTGATCCCTTTTTAAATATTGGAATGACATCCGCCTTTCGCCAGTCTGATGGCACTGTACCTGAACTGAATGAATCCCTAAAGATCATAAATAGTGGTCTGGACAGAATTATGCTTAACTCTCTAAGTACCCTTGGGTGTATACCATCTGGTCCTGGGGCCTTGTCTATCTTAACAGAGTTTAATTGCTTAAGCACTTTATCCTGTGTCAGCCAATCCCATGTTTGCGGCAAATGTCCCATAACTTCCTGTAGCAGGGGCTCGTCCATCTGCTCTTCCTTAGTATAAACAGAAGAAAAAAAAGTATTTAAAATGTCTGCTTTCTCTCTGTCCTCACTTACCAAATTTCCCATTTGGGATAACAAGGGCCCAACATTTTCCCTCTTTAGCTTTTTTCCATTTATATATTTATAAAACATTTTGGGGTTAGTTTTACTCTCCTTGGCAACCCTTTTCTCATTTTCCAATTTAGCCATTTTAATTGCCTTTTTGCAGGCTTTGTTGGCCTCTTTGTACTCTATAAATGATAATGCTGATCCTGTGTTTTTATAATTTTTGAATGCCATTTTCTTGTTTTGTATTATCTGTTTCACGTTACCGGTAAGCCACATTGGTTTTGATTTGTGTCTTTTGCATTTGTTTCCCAAAGGTATATATTGCGATGTGTACTTTTGTAATGTGTGCTTAAAGGCATTCCACTTGTCTTCTGTGTTTAGACGAGAAAACAATCGTTCCCAGTCTAAATGTTCAATCGATGCCCTTAGTCCATCAAAGTTAGCCCTTCTAAAATTAAGTGTTTTGGTGGCGTAGTTACCAATTTGCTTTTTTGCATTAATCTCAAATGAGACCATATTATGGTCACTATTCCCCAAGTGTTCTCTTATTTGGATGTTTGAGATAAGCTCTTCATTGTTTGTTATTATCAAATCCAGACAGGCATCCATTCTAGTTGGGGTGTCTACTAATTGTGCCATAAATGTGTTATTAAGCAGGTTCAGAAACTTGCTGCCCCTAGCTGAACTAGTTGTGACACACTTCCAATCTATATCTGGGTAATTAAAATCTCCCATGATTAGAACTTCATTCAGATTTGCAGCCTTTTCAATTTGTAATAAAAGCTGATCTTCTCCATCAATGCTAATATTTGGTGGCTTGTAGCATACACCTACAAGTAATGTGCGATTCTTTTTAGCGTCTAAGCTAATCTCCACCCAGAGTGACTCCACATCAGTTTCAGCTACATCATGTACACCTTCTTTAATACTGGGCTTTAATTTAGGATTTACATACAGACAAATCCCTCCCCCTTTTCTATTTACTCTGTCCTTTCTAAAAAGTGAGTAGCCTTGTAAATTAACTGACCAGTCGTGGGTCTCATCCCACCACGTTTCTGTGATTCCGATTAAATCATACTGTTCAGCACTTACCAGTATCTCCAGCTCACCCATTTTGTTTGTCAAGCTTCTTGCATTTGCTAAAAGACATTTAAGATTACTACCCATTTTCTGTTTAGTTGACAAACACTTAATGTGTGCAGGTATAATTAGATGGACCTCCCTTTGGTCTATGTTAACCCCACCACTGCTTTCCTCCTCCTCTCCCATAGCTAGACCCACCTTCCCATCTACCCTAGCTACCATTGCTTCATTTTGATCTTGACCCTCCCCCCCAGAGCTTAGTTTAAAAGCTCATCTAATCCTCTAGCCATCCTCGCCCCTAATACTGCATCCCCTCATCATTGAGGTGCAGCCCATCCCTTCCAAAGAGTCTGTAGCCGACTGCAAAGTCTGCCCAGTGCTCCAAGAACCCAAATCCCTCTTGCTTGCACCACCTTCGCAACCACGAATTAATCTCCCTAAGCTCCCGCTGTCTCCCTGACGTAGCGCGTGGTACTGGTAATATTTCTGAGCATATTACCTTGGAGGTCCTTTCCTTTAGCTTCTTTCCTAGTTCCCTAAAATCATTTTTAAGGACCCCCCACCTACCATTGACTTTGTCATTAGTACCAATGTGTACTATGACCGCTGGATCATGCCCAGCCCCTCCCAATAATCTGCCTACCCGTTCCGCAACATGCTGAACCCGAGCACCCGGGAGACAACATACAGTTCGGCATTCGGGGTCCTGGCGACAGATTACCCTATCTACCTTCCTAATAATAGAATCCCCTACCACCACAACCTGTCTAGCCTTCCTAGTGTCCGGGATCCCAACTGCGCTGGAGAGGCTACTCACCTGGCTGCTAGGAGAGTACGCCTGCCCCAGAAATGCCTTTTCTGACCTAATCCCCCCAGCATCCTCACACAAGCTGGCAAACATGTTGGGGTGAACCAGCTCAGAACAAGCCTCCCTAGCTCTCCGACCCCTACTGCCCCTTACACAACTAACCCAGCTCTCTGCCCTAGAAACCTCTTCTCCCCCATCATCACCCTCCTCTACACTGGCCCCAGCCAATGCCTGCTCCGTGAGCAGTAAACTCCGCTCCATGTTGCTTATGTCCCTAAGTGTTGCCAGTTGCCTCTTTAGATCTTATATTATATTTTCCAAAGCAGCAACCTGCTCACATCTGCAGCAGCGGTATGGACCCTGGGGAACTTGCTCCAAGACCGCATACATGCTGCAAGACATGCACTTAGTGGCATTGTCCAACATGCTCTCTAGTGTAAACCACAAAATTAAAAATAGAATAAAATAAAATAAAAAAAAGATTTATACTTTACCCTCCTTCTTTCCTTTTAACTCCTTATTTGCTTCTAACTCCCACACTTAAGAAGCTTTTTTCACTTTAGAAGCTGCTCCCTTGAATTCGCCTGGCTCACTATTCGTCTGCTCCTTCCAGTGAAATGGCCTTCAAAGTAAAGAGACTCCCAGATAAGGTTAATTAACTGATTGCAAACAGCCTTGCAAACCTTTTCCCTCCAAACAGTTTTTTTTTTCCAACCAATCTTTATCAAAAATGCACACAAAATAAACAGTGCTCCCCTTGCAGTAAAAATCTAAATATACTTTCCTTATTTGCTTCTAACTCCCACACTTAAGAAACTTTTTTCACTTTAGAAGCTGCTCCCTTGAATTCGCCTGGCTCACTATTCGTCTGCTCCTTCCAGTGAAATGGCCTTCAAAGTAAAGAGACTCCCAGAGAAGGTTAATTAACTGATTGCAAACAGCCTTGCAAACCTTTTCCCTCCAAACAGTTTTTTTTTTTCAACCAATCTTTATCAAAAATGCACACAAAATAAACAGTGCTCCCCTTGCAGTAAAAATCAAAATATACTTTCCTTATTTGGTTCTAACTCCCACACTTAAGAAGCTTTTTTCACCTTAGAAGCTGCTCCCTTGAATTCGCCTGGCTCACTATTCGCCTGCTCCTTCCAGTGAAATGGCCTTCAAAGTCTGTTGTTAGTTGAGTTGTAAACATTCTCAAATGCAGATGAATTTTTCCAACTCACCTACTTTGCCCTTACATTTGAAATTCCTGTCTCAGAAATTCTCTGTAGTTCTCTCTTTATTGAGCAAACCCTTTAGGTTTAGTGAGGTCCAGTCAAATCAAAGCTATTTTTGAGACAAACTCAAATTTGGCACCCGATTTTCACCTCCCATTACTTTTCACGGGGAAGATTTGAGTGCCGAATTTAGTCTCAAAATGAAAGTCGACCTCCAATTAGTGAATAGACCCTTGAAATCGACAGTCCTGAAAAATAGGACAGCAATGTTTCTATATTTCTTTATTTATAGGTCCTAATAGCTGAAACAAAGGGTTTGTCTATTTTTTTTATTTTTTTTGACAAATTAGATTAAATCCACACTTTGGAGAAAATCACTACTAAGGAGTTCATAATTTATCTATGGACATGAGGTCACTGGATAGCTTCCTGACAGACATATTTCATAATACATTTTTGAACGTATAGTGCTAGACTAAGTAGAAAATAAAGTGTAATCAATCTAGAAAACATTGGCTTCAAGGTTTCTTATTTATTTTTGATGCAGGCAATATATTATATCTGTTAGTGAACTGAAAAAACAACTTTTTAATGGGCTTTAATGCTCCTGCTGTGATTCTTATTGTTCCTGTGATATTTAGAGTCCAAGCTGGTGCATATATGTATATAACAATGAAAAATATTCCACTATTGTACTTCCTAATGCAAATTTTCAGACATCGCAGCACACTAAAGTATAGTCAGAGCCTGCTGTACTGATAGATTCAGGTAGAAAACATGTACCATGTCACCCTCCACCAAACAGGCAAAAGTGTCAGAATGTATAAAAAAAAAAAAAAGACTTAATATATAAGATACTGAATAAAGGGGCCTTAACAAAAAAATCCTATCACTTTTAGGTCCAGGGCTTTTATGCAAAACCTCTTTCTTTCTCTAGAGAAGAGGGACAGGCAAATCCTCTAGAGAAACAATTGGAAAACTGCAGACCAAACAGCTGAAACTT
Source organism: Pelodytes ibericus (assembly GCA_036172795.1). NCBI lineage: Eukaryota > Metazoa > Chordata > Amphibia > Anura > Pelodytidae > Pelodytes > Pelodytes ibericus. The sequence continues at coordinate 99,320,720 of CM069857.1, read as the reverse complement.
GACTATAAACAGTCAAGGGTTGTAGGTATGGTTGTTACTCAGAAGGTATTTTTCTGGCAGGTCAGTATTTTATTTATTAGGGCCAATGTTGAGTATATTTATGATATAGCATGGCTGTAATTTTTAAAATGAAACGGTGGGACCCTAGCTGTAGGTTTGCTTCCCAGTGACAACACTGCCTTTCATCCTTTTAAAGATCATACAATGCATTAATTTAGTTTGGGTAATAATCCAATCTTTTATCAGCTCACAATTTGGTTAAGTTCAAGAGATTGCACCCCACTGGGGTGTAAAGTGATATTTAAAGGATAGCTTTTCCGACATATAAGGCATATAATTGGAAACTGACATATTCAGATCTTTGCAAATATTACAAGTGAGAGCCACATAAAAGAGCACAAACTGACATTGTGGTGTATCACCAGAGACATAACTTAAGTTAAGTATATTTTATTTTTTTATCCTGTTAAGGTCAAAACTATTATCCACAGTGGACACTGTAAACTATATATTGGAATGCAGTGGTCATGAATATAAATAAGGTATAAATAGCTAGGCATTGATGTAATAAACCTTAACATGATCATAAAAAGCTGTGGATGTTTACAAGTGCAGAAGATTTAAACTCAATCAAAATCATATTCATTATTGGAAGATAATATAAATCACTCTTAATTCTCAAGACAAGATTACTAAAGGTCATCCTCTATCTCAAGGGATTTCACAAGTCTATGCTCTTTTATTATAAGGTAGCTTCTATTATGATTTGTGGCTGTCATAGTAATATGCTCTTATTTTGTTAAGGTATTGTGTTTTTTTAATCATACCACATTACTTTTACGAAGTTTCATACTATCAATTTTTGTTCACTGTGTACTGTAGATGGTGTTAGAGGGTATTTGTCTGTGCTCATGGTCTTAAAACACCAACCATTCCTGGGGTTTCTTTGCAAAGGAAGTTTAACACAATATGCTCCATACTTCGATCTCTGCTTTCATTTTGATTAGCAGCTTTGTACTTCCGGTATGATGAACTTCGGCTCTACAGGCGCACTGCTCAACATCTGTTTCTTTTGCTACCTTGCAGACGCATAGACAGGTGTACCCATATGATGCTTTGCTTGGAAACTGACAGATGGACCATCAATCGAAAATAAAGTGTAAGAATACCCAGCGGGCAATAGAAAAAAACAATAGGTGGAGAATATTGCTCGTTCAATTATCTTACCTATGTTTCTTCCACATGACCCATCCTTATCCCTTATGTTACGCTCTGTATTACAATTCTTGTGAAAAGTCTATTTTATGCTTTATGGGTTTTTATTTTGACACTTTTTAAGAAACGGCAAATGAAAAAGTCAAAGGTTTTTTTAAACAGCAACCAGTCGGAGTTTCTTTTGAAAAGCTGTTTATGTTTTCAACTTGGTAAAGCAACAGGGATTCCATTCAATTTATGACAGCTATACCCAGCCTCACTTCACAGAACAGGTCTTTACTTGCTAAGTAGCTCCCAGCGGTTCTCAAAATGCTACGTTGCGTGTGGGCCAAAACCAAAGATCCAGCTACAGTGACCTCATGTATCCTGATTTATATCCAATAACCTTTTTTCCCTGCTCCCAACTAAATAAAACCATGTATATTATCCCTATGCAATGTTGAACTCAAAAGTAACTTGACGTTTATTCATGGTATTCATAAAATGGTATAGCCTTTTCCGAAAATCGACATTAGCTTATTTATTTTTATTGAATATCTAAAAGTACATTAAGTATGATGATTTTTAAATGTAGAAGTTTTCTTCCTGGGAAGAACTTCACATTTATTGGCATATGTACCTGTTTGTAGAATAACATTTTGAAAATATGATGATTTTTATGTAAACAGTTACTAAAACTGTAATTTCCTGTACTTACGACAGAGGCTCCTTACTCACATTTGTAACATATCTTTGCATCCCATAAATAAAAAGATTGCAATGCTTCCCTACCTCCTGAATGTACATTATATCTTGTATTTCTAAGCCCTGTGTCTCTTAATAAAACACACACACACAAAACGGAACTTTTTGCATCATATTTAAGATGAAATAAAAAAATGAACTGCACATAAAAATCAGAAATGCTTGGCACCCAGAAGAGCCTTTAAGGCTGCTCTGAATTTAATACCCCTTACAAATCTAATATAGAACTTGCCATTAATAATTAATGCCCAGTAATAGCAAAATCCTAGGGAGACTGCCTCTTGGCTGTGCTACGTAGCATGTTAGGGTTGAATTTCATTTTCTGCTGCGTTCCTTTATAATCGGCAAGAGGCAAACAGAATGTAAGGAGCTGATTCTTATTTTTCGCTGTTCAGAATTATTGTTTTAGCTATGATTGTAAATAATAAAAAAAAACCTGCTTCTGACACCACTTCCCATTAACTTACTAGTACCTGGATATTTTTTTTTTTTTTAGTAATGTACGTTTCAACAATGGTAAAAACAAAAAAATAAACTTTTAGATGATGTCAACACATACTCAAAGCTTCCTTCGTGTTTTCGTATAACAAAATCCGTTACTATTTGCTTAAATATAATTGTAATTACGTTTTAAAGGCTTTTTTTTATTAGCATTGCATCCTATGTTGTCGGATGGCTTAAAAAACAATTATTTCCTCTTGTCCTGATTCAATCCACGAGGCAGGTGTTGCAGTTTCAGTGGCCACTGTCTAGTATACTGCGTGTACAAAATAAAGGCCACAAAAATCCTATGCCAAGGTTGTGATTACTAGATCTTTTAAGAAATGTAATGTAATGTAATCTTCAATTCTTCCTAAATGATGTCAAGAATATCCCATGGCACAAAAAAATGCCTCTTCCAAATATTAATGCATATTAATGTGCTTGTGTTGCAGTGTTAAGAGACCCTATTGTGTACAAGAGCAAGTTTATCACAGTGTACATTCTATGTATTCTATTCCAGGAGCACAGGAAGTGACTTAATGAAACACAACTTTATATCCTCAGTGTCTATATAATCAGTGCTCACTGGGGAGGGCGTGATTCAAATATTTAAAATTATGTTTATGCAGAATGCCTGCATCAAATCACACTGGAAAAAAAACCTGTGCACTATACAAGCATTAATCTTCATCTTGCACCAAAGTGAGTTTGGAGCCTAATTCCTAGCTCTAGGCAGTACAACTGAATACATTCAGTCTGAGCTTTTGCAAGTTTGAAATTGAAATGCCCCACTGCGTGAAGTGAAAGTAAAGGGATGCATCTCCCTTGGTTTACAGCTGACCTCACTCAAAACAGTGGCTTGTATCCCTAAATATAGCTTTTTAAACATACTAGCAGCTCTCTGAAACAGAAAATGACACAGTTGGGGTAATGTATAAAAACTCCCACACTGCAAAGTGTCAGCAGTTTTATAAAAAAAAGCTCAATCATAGTTTGTTATGAGAAACACAAATAAGGCCCTTTTCATAGCCTGATTTTTTTATACTGGCAAAAGGAGCATCACCACAACCAAAATCTACATTTTGGGCAGAGGTAGTGCAGACTCACAAATTTGTTGGGAGTCTGCTTTATACATTGCCACACATGCCAATTGTGCCAGTATGCGGAAAGTCCTCTGGGGGGAATATGGGTACAATGGCTTATAATCAAGGTTGCCTTATATTCAAACAAATATTCTATCGATCCTATCTATCTATCTATCTATCTATCTATCTATCTATCTATCTTTCTATCTATCTCTATATGCCTCTCTCTATTCATTTATAAATATATATATATATATATATATACCCTACCTAACATATTGATTTTTTCGTCCTTCATGCTGGACTCATAACTATGTATGGATTTCTTTTGATGGTATATTTATCATTATAAAGCAGAGTTCAATCCGATTTTGTCTTAAATTGGCTATGCCTCTTGTTTGCATTTATGATGTGTGCATACACTAAGTGCCCTTAAGGGGTTAATTGATTGCAGTTTAAATTGGACAATTAATGCCACTTTTCATGTTTTTTGGAAGGAAAATTTAGGTGAGTTAATGGAATTAATCTTGCATATCAACTAGAATTATAAAGCTTACAAAACTCTACATATACCTAAAGCCATGCACATAATGACAGAGACCCAGTACATCACCAGATGCTGCCTGCTGTTAGTACTGTTGCCTGTTAAAGTTATAATTGTTGGTATTGTATTTTTGACTTTCACACTTGGATCAAATCATTTTCACGGTCATTTGAGGTTTAATAAGCAGGGCTCATTTCTGTGTTTAATTAGCAGGAACTGTGAAGGTCATGGATCAACTCAAAGATCTACCACAAAATTTCTCATAAATAGTGGGAAGACCATGTCATGGGTATATTTAACCTCATCACCCTATTACATTTAAGGTGTAATAAGCCATTTATATTCTACAGGAAAATGTCAGATTTTAAAGATTATCTTGGCTTTCCAGAAATGTACTTTACATGGATGGTATGTATTGAGTTGTAGTATACACATTATATAGCTATACCTTTTCCTTAACAATGGTAAGTTCTAAACTCCATTGCCTTGTAAAATTAATAAATGATTAATGTTGCTGTACTAGAAGGTTAAACCATAAACTTGTTTGGGGGGTGGGGGTGGAGAGGGCAAAACAGGCTTTTCTCACCCTGGAACATCCTTCATACCCTTTTTTTCTTGTTTATAGTGCTATATAGGTGCTGAGATTTACTGCAACCAGGCCAGGAGCATACACAGTACAGGGTTACTATGTATGTTAGTGCCAGAGTGAAGGTGCCACTTGACACCGGGTGCTCTGACATGGCTTTGCACACTCCCCATCATGAGCCACACAAAAGATAGACAACAGGGCAGGGCCTCTGGATGTGTACATTTTGGAAATATTCCTGTGTGTGCCCATAATGCAACAGTTTCAAATCTATTAAGCTAACTAAAATATGTAAACAATGCTTGCTTGTTACTAGTGATGAGTTTATATGCAATGCATGCATACCCCGAAAATGTTCCTTTTTATGTCTAGGGCACCAGAGACTGAATACTGCACTTGTGCTAAGTTATGCGCATGAACAGTTTCATTGCCACCATAGCATCCAGAGGAGAGGGCAAGGGGGGTACTTGTCCCCCAAAAAATTGGATTTGCAGCAAGCGAGGGAAAAGCAGCAGGCTGTTTAGGTTATGTTAATTAGATATAGAGATCATATAAACACCTGTCAGACAAGGGATTTCAGCAAAAAAAAGCTTTTATTTAATTCTATACACAACCTAGTCAGAGTGGTTTGGTCTCGTCTCAGGGCAGATTTTTACCACTGAGCAAAAGGAGAAACTGCACTGAGTTCAGACACACTGCAGGGTCCACTGATTCTGCTGTTGAGCCATGTAGTTTCTGAATCCTTTTCTTCATTTTCTCACTTGCCAAGGTGAATGATATTAGACTAGTTTTAAATTAATATTTATTTTATTGTTTCGATCATTCCAAACTAAATAGCGAATAAACTAAATTTTCAACTAAAACTACCAACTTATGATATAGTTTCCTTAGATTCTTCCTACCATCAAAGGGGCAAGGTGACACTTCAGTATGCTGGATAGAGCATCACATTTAATGGGTGAGATTATGATACATTATGGTGACGCGCCTCGTTATAGGAAGTGATCATTCAATTATATTCTGGCTGGTGCATCACATTATAATGGTTAATAGGATAATACGGTATGATACAGGTACCTTGTTATAGTAAGTGATCATTCAATTACATGCTGGCTGGAGCATCATATTGTAATCGGTAACAGGATAATACAGTATGACACTGGTACCTTGTTATAGGAAGTGATCATTCAGCTACATGCTGGCTGGAGCATTATATTGTAATCGGTAACAGGATAATACAGTGTTACACTGGTACCTTGTTATAGGAAGTGATCAATCAGTTACATGCTGGCTGGTGCATCACATTGAAGGGGGTAACATGATAATACAGTATGACACTGGTACCTTGTTATATGAAATGATCATTCACTTACATGCTGGTTGGTGCATCACATTGTAATGGGTATTATAATAATACATTATGATACAGGTACCTTGTTATAGGAAGTGATCATTCAGTTATATGCTAGCTGGTGCATCAAATTGTAATGGGTAACAAGATAAGGCAGTATGACACTGGTACCTCAAAGTGGTCATTCAGTTACATGCTGGCTGGTGCATCACATTGTAATGGGTAACATGATAATACAGTATGATACAGGTACCTTTTATAGGAAGTGATCATTCAGTTATATGCTAGCTGGTGCATCAAATTGTAATGGGTAACAAGATAAGGCAGTATGACACTGGTACCTCAAAGTGGTCATTCAGTTACATGCTGGCTGGTGCATCACATTGTAATGGGTAACATGATAATACAGTATGATACAGGTACCTTTTATAGGAAGTGATCATTCAGTTACATACTGGTTGGTGCATCACTTTGTAATGTGTAAGAGGATAACACATTATGATACAGGTACCTTGTTCTAGGTAATGTCCATTAATGTCACATTCTGTGTGTGAGAGATTAGGGTTAAGAAGAGACTGGGTGTGACATATTTCAAGGTTGAACTGGCTCTCATGGCCTAAGAAGCATTATAAGGTGCACTCTCTGTGGACAATACACCACAATACTTGAACTGCTTATAGTGTATAATGTTACCATGTTTCGTGAAAAACCAACAGTAAGACTTAATTTCTCATGACTCTCAGCCAGTACCATGAGAAAGCATCATGAGAAACAGAGTACTCAACAACTTGAGTGCTAAAGGTTAGCTATTATATGATTATAAATTGGTACTGCAGATGCTGTGGAATGAACATCTCATGATTCTCAGCAATCCATTTGGTTGGTTTGACCCCCCTGTAAAAAATCCTGTTGACGCCCTTGATTGAAGCTGTGAGTTCAGTATTGTTGACATTCCCCCTTCCAAGCCAAGGTGTTGAACATCACTGGTGGGACATGTTGGGTGGTATGAGAAATGTTTTAATTTCTTACTTTATTTATTCTGGCATCTAAAAAGCCTTTTACATCTTCATTGAGAGCATTTACTTTGGTTGTAAAGAGGACAGACAACCTAAAAAGAAAAGTATTATTGCTGAGCAAGGCATATTTAGGGGTAATGGTATTATAGGGTTTCGTTTACTCAATTTACAAATTATGTTTTATATATAAACTGTAGTGTGGTCATACAATGAGCAATGCTTTTCCCTGCCATGCTCTAAAATATCATAATATTCATGCTTATTATTATGTAGCCTGTGGGATAACAAGTCCAGTAGCTTAAAAACCATCTGGTATTTTCCAGTAATGATCAAATGTGTTCATTATTACACTGATGTCAAACAGCAGAGAACATAGTTTAATTGCTGTTCTATTTATTATAATCTTTGAAATGACATTTAACGTATGTAATGGCAGTACGTGTCCTTATATGCTGATCTATGGTTTATGGCACAGGCTTTGGCTACAGACTTGTTCTTTGAGCCTTTGATATTTGTATGCGTGTTAGACATAATTAAAAGTATCTAGGTATATGAATTAGCCAAGCGCATGCAGGGAGCCAGTAAATCATAGTAATCAGTGCTTGACTATGGCATCCATAAATGCAATCCCATAACCTAGAAATATATGGCTACAGAGATGTGATGGATTTCAAACTGGCCACGGCATTATTTTTGTAACAGAACACTGTGACAAATACAATCATTTGCATTATGTTAACAAGTAAACAACAAACTTCATGATAAGTATATATAAAAACATTAATAGAAAAAGTGATCATAAACAGAATGTCCTAGTCATTTAGGAAGGGGCCCCCTAGAAATCTTGCCCAGATGAAAATCCCCAACGTATCTACCACTATCAGTTCCACTGCACGTTAGTTGCAGGATAAATACTCAGTCCGTGAAGTCCAAAACAAATAGATACCGAATTAAGTTGGACACCATCACATCTAAAAACTTGAGCATCTGCCCCTTCCAACTCCTTGTGCTTGACCACCAAGCCCCCATTGTGGGCAACATATCTGGAGATTGAGCTGTTTAAAAATTATTTTAGTGCATTCGATTGCCACCCTGGACCTCGCACCCAACCAGCATCTGCAAGATACCACTTCAGGCCAAATGATATTAATAAAGCAAAGGTTGTTGACCCCAGCATGGACTAGGACAGGGGTGACCAAATTTATTTTTTGCAGTGGACCACTTAACCACAAATGTATGTGTGCGTGGGCCACATTGATGTTTCATTGTGAAAAATTCTACACATATAATCATCTTTCTTTTTGTATTTATATACATAGATAGATAGATGGATGGATGGATGGATGGATGGATGGATAGATAGATATTCATGTGTGCAGTGTGAGGGCATCACAGACTCAACAGTAATAAAACTCACAATAACATGCAGTATGTGAGTGTATCACAGACTGTACAGCAATACATCACACACCTACAGTGTCACACTTACACACACACACACACACACACACACACACAATAGTTATCACTTGGTCAAACAGAGTCACTTATACACACACACACAGAGTCACACACACACCGTCATGCTTGCACACACACATAGTGTGACCTCGATTTGAGGTCAGACTATAAGATGACATTGATTATAAGACAAGGTCATTTTTTCAGAACTTTTTTCTGAATAAAACCTTGTCTTATAATCGAGCAAATACGGTATATGGTGCTTGGAGCTGCCAAAATTACATGAATGGGGGTCTAGGGCAAGTATCCATGACCCCTCTGATAAGGGAATTGGCCTCAGAATTGGCTGCCAGCTGGCCAAATGTCTCCCAGTCCCCTCTTAACCCCTTTGTGATGCAAGGTGCTTGCGTCCCAAACAACGCAAGCACCAAAATGTCACGATGGGTTCCTGGCCACCGATCAAGGTAGCCAGGAACACTCTCACAGAGACCCAATCAGGGTCTTAACAGACCCTGTGGGTCTCTGCAAAAAAAATGTGTGACGTCATTTGGAGAAATGTAGCCGGTGTTCGCTTTGAGCACCGGCTACATTTACCCTGTCAGACTGGGGCCACTCAAAGTGGCCTCAGATGACAGGTGGGATCCCGCTGCAAGTGCCTGCATGTACTATGCCGTCCTAACGACTTTAAGGCACTTAAAGTCAGGATGGCATAGTACGTCCTAACGTCGTGAAGGGGTTAACTACATTGGTTTCAGGACAAGTATCCCTGAACCCCTATCATAAATGTGTCTGGAAGCCACCCAAGTGGGTCCCAAATCCCTGTTAAATTCATGTGGGGCAAGGGCAAGTATATCGAAGTCCCCCATCATAAAAGTTGCTGGGGGCCACCCAAATGGCTTCCATCCTCTGTAACATACATGGGAGGCCAGTACAATTAACTCTGATGTTCCCTATCATAAACAGGGATGCCCAAATGGCACATGGGGAGCAGGTCAGTTAGCTCAGACCTCTTCCCAATAGTAACCTTGGTCCAGAGGTTGGCCAAATGCCCCCGAACCACAAAAAATGAATCCATTACTAAAAATAAAATTGCGCCAACAAAAATTTAAAAAAAAGGACACAGAATAAAATCTCTGCTTCGTAAAGAAGGCATCTGATTGGCTCACAAAGGGCAGACTCAGAATGAAATACCAACCCGAGAGTGCTGGTATTTCAAAAAGACAGTCAGAAACTTCCCTGTCCCAGCCCTATTAGTGGCTGCTTTTCAAACCAGCCTGTTAATAGAGCATCATTAAATTATTCTATAAAAAGCCTAGTTAATGTCCACCACAAACAATGTTGATGCCTACTCCCAGTATAGTGTATAGGAGACTTTGATGATTTTTCACCCAATTAGGTATCAAAAATCATGAAAGTCTCCTGCCACCAATCTGCTAGGATGGAAATAACATTCAAGATTCCCAAACCAAAGAAAGGGTCATGGACAGAAAGGGTTACATGCAAACATTTTCTCAAAGTACAGCAAATCAAGAAGATAATACATGTCTGGTCTCCATCCCTAAGACCTTGAGCTCATCCCACTAACAGTGTCTAAAACAGAGATTCCAACAATCTAGAAAGATGAAACATCTCTGGTGACGAGCAGTAGAATACACAGCATTTTATTGAGCTGATGAAATGAACATTTTGAGCCTCAGGAAAAGGGGAAACCATTTGCCAGCTTTTCCGAGCGCTGGGTGTAATAAATCAAGTGTTGTCACTGCCTTCCAAAAAAATGTGAGATCTCAGCAGAAACAGATGCTAGCTCATTATAACTAGTACATTCAGCCTAACATTGAACGTCATTAAAATAACCAGCAGGTAAATCTTTCCTGGTATGTTTATCTTGAGTAATAATAACATATTGTTACTATATATACATATGGAATAAGCTGCAGATAACCTTTAACGTTCTAAAAAAGATTAGTAATATTATGTATACATTATCCAGATGGATCTACATGTGCTTCAGTAAAGGTCTCCATTTAAAGGTGCTCTTGCAGAGGATTGAAACAAAAAACATGACATTTTTTATTTTACATGCACCTTGCACCATGACATTTTTTATTTACATATGCTCCGAAAATCAACACCCCTCCAAATAGCTAAGCAGATGTATTATATGCTCAACTTTTACTGATTCACATGTGCACCTATCCAACAATAAACATGTCCCAATAATAAAATACCTCCCAAAGTCTTTCCCCGGCGAATTGGGACACAGCTTTGGAAGTTGAGTGTCTGACAGCGGTTCTGCACATGCACACAATGTTGCACATGTGCACTATGCATTCTCCAGGTCCCTTGACACCAAAGAGAGATTGGAACTACAGAATTGCAGTCCGGAATCCCACTGCTCTGTAGATATCTACCTCTTTCCTAAAAATTGGGTAAGAGATAAAGCAAGGTGAGACAGCAATACAAAACCTCAGATCTGGGACTGTCCAATTTGTTAATGCCTAGGTGTCAATGCTTGCACAATATTAGATTTTGCTTGCAAAGTCTGCCTGACCAGGAAACCTTCTGCTTTTCAAAAAAGTATATCCTGAATATCAACATTCATTTATTTGTGGTTTCTTTTGTGTTTCAGTACCTGGAGATCAGGAGATTTTTATGTTTAGTGTCATTGATCATTCATCTCTTGACCCTACAAAGTCATAAGTTGGTTTTCTGTTTCCTGGTAGCACTGAATGCTGAGAGAATGTGGCCACCAAAGGCACACATATCCTGCTCCAGCACCTTATTATCATGCTACAAGCATAAACTTAGGCATTAAGAATAATTTTCAAATAAAAAACTAGAATGATTATCACAGTGGCATCTACAAAATACTACTCTCTAATGTAGTCCAGCAGACATTAATATCTGAATTGGAATGATAGTATACCCCCCAACTGTACAGCTTTAAACAGGACAATCCTGATTTTGGGGGGGCCCATCCTGCTGTTCCACTGAGCTCTTCTTCTGTCTCACTTTAGGAACACAATCCTGATCTCTTTCTCCAGTGTCCAGGACATAGGAGAAGGTATAAACATCATTGTGCGCCTACACAGTAGCGATTTCAGTTTGAGTGACAGCACCACCGAGCATACGCGTTTGTGCTGTCAGTTTGACACTTGACCTCTCAAGCTCTACCCCTGGCATCCCGATTTGGCAGGGGCAGAATATAGGAGGAAGATTGTTTTCCAACTCATCTATTAATGCATGATTTGACCACTCGTTTCTGGTTTCTGGCCCAACCACAGCTGTTTTTTTTAAACATGCAAAAGATACAAGAAAACAAAGGATATTATTTCATTGTAAATGGTACTTATTTCGTGTAGCATTTAAGGAAAAAAAAGCTATTTAATTTAGTTTCTAAATGTCTTACATCGTTTATTTGCCACAGCATCTCATTTCATGAAAATTGAACGTGATAATATAATTTTCAATGCTTGTTGACATTTATGAAGGCTTTCCCTCAGTACAATAATATAGTACAATTCACTTTGTTGTTTATTGTTTTTTTCCACAGATAGGGAAACATAACCACATCATTACACTCTACATTTGCACAAATGAGCCTTTTTCTAGGAGCCATGAAAGTTTAATCATTTTTTTTTCTTTCTGATGTTTTTATGATAGTCCATAGGGGAACTAGGAGGTAATAGCACATATAAACATACCTCAAATATTAAAAATTTGTAGTTTGAAACCAAATTTTAAATATAAGTTTCCTATGGCAAATCAAATATGTGACCCTTCTCACCCTCTGCCAACCTGCTGCAAGTCTAGTATTATGGAATTTTGTTTCCAATTAAAGCTGAGGGTTTCTAACTCATGTAAGTTTTGCACTGTCAACCAGCTAAACATCAACAATATTTCACTGGTGAGCTTTCTAAGCAGGGAAAATCACCAGGTTTGTCCCTGCACAATGTATAGCTAAAAGGTGAAATGAAATATTCATCTCACCTCAACTCACTTCATCTCACCTTTTAGTTAACTTCCCATTATAGAGCAACACTTGGATCAAAGCAGAGATGCAGTAGTCAATAGTATATACATTTATTAACACAAACCAGATATATATTTTCATTGATTCTTTGATGTTCCCATTATCTCTTCTGGAACTCATAGGTTCCTCTGACATCATCCACTCCCAATATGTCTTACATCATACCCTCGTGAGACGTCCTCAAAGTCCTGTTGGTGTAATCCTCTCATGGGACTTGATTGACTGGTATAGTGAAAGCTCACTCTTCAAGCATTGCATCTCAAAAATTACTATGTGAATAGCTGACTGCAACTCTGGTTGCAGGACGTTGGGATTTGGACCCATGGTGCAGAATGATTGGTCTCCCAAAGTGAGAAACCAAGACGTGTGCAGCTCTGATGGAACCAGGATGCAAGGAATCCACTATTGGTGGAACCAGAAACTTATGAAGAGCTTGACAGGTAGCGGAGAGAAGAGAATTTCAAGGACAGGATCAGTTGGAACTTAATCTTGGTTCTGGATCTGGATAGAGGAGGATGACTGGAACCAGGAGAACCTCAGTAATGAAAGTACAGAGAAGGAGCAGGCAAAAGTATAGTAGAAGAATGGAGCCAAGGTCAGTGCAGGCAGACTAGGAGTGAAGTCAATAAATGGGAATAAAACAGTAGAAGAAGCAGAGTCAAGGAATGTAGTAGAAAGATGGAGCCAAGGTCGGTGAAGGTGGACTAGGAGTGTGGTCAATGAAGCCAGGTAACAGGATTTACACTGGAGAGAATATGTAGTCAGGAAAGTAATCCAAGTAGGTAACATGAGTAAAAACAAACAAACTGGAGCACAGCCCGAACTAGGAGAAAATTCACTATAATAGGCAAAGAGGAAAAAAGGAAATGAGGCTATTTATCAGTGCCTCAATATAAGTTGGTGAATTAGAATCAAAAAAGTAAGATTTATTTTACCCCATAAGGACAAGACTTTTTAGACTTGCCTTTCCCTTGGTGACAAGGGCTGTTTTAACATTTCTGATGTGATATATATATATATATATATATATATATATATATATATATATATATATGTACCGTTTTTTTCGTTTATCTAAAAAAAAAAAATACTGTGAAAAAAAAATGTATTTGCTGAATTTTATTTGAAAAATCTTATACTCATCTACAAAAGCAAACAAAAAAACCATGTTAAATAGATTCTAATCTTTGTCCTGAGTTTAGAAATACCCCATGTTTTATGCTTTTTTAGTCAGGTTACAGGGCAATAAGTATAAGCAGTGCAATGCTATTTCAAAACCATTTTTACCATGCTTCCTGAGGCCAAAGATCTGGGGCTAAATTTTAATCTTTTTTTAGTGTTGCTGACTGCCTCGACTTGCGAAGCATGTCAGCAACACACAGAGCAATAGGAAGTGATTAAATTATCTTTCTATTCTTTTTTACACGCCAATGGTTATAAAGGAAATGCGCGCCATTTTAAATCGCTCTTCAGAGTGACTGAAATGTGAGTTGCAGGTTTTTTTGGTATTGCACAATGCTTCCATGCGGAGAATTTATATTTAAAATTGAAATAATTTTTTGAACTGTACTGTAGACATTTGAATGCCTTCTTTTCTGCAAATGATTGTATAAGGGGATGGACATATCGTTCAGAATCTTTACTAAGTTTTGCCAGATGTCCATTCACATTATGCAAATCTCGCCGATAGAGATATATTGTACTAAGATGGCTCAACGAGGTACTTTTTTGCGTGCAGTTGTGTTTTAGGGACCATCATCATAAACAGACCATAATAGATTCTAAACAATTTGTAACCATGCACCCTTGTGCAGGCTTATAAAGGCTGTATCCAGGCATTTCTGTATCCTTCTGGCTTTGATTCCTTGTTTATTATTTATGCTTATTCCTGCCTTGCCCTGTATTCCAGCCTTGGCCTGTATTCCTGCCATGCCCAGTATTCCTGTTATGTTTTCCTTTCTGTCTGTCCTTATGTTTCATTCCAGGTTTTCTCTCATTCCCTCTGCCCTGTCAGTTTACTTCCATTTAAACCATACCCATTACTGTTCATTCCTTAGTAGTGCAGTCTACAGGTATTTCCTCTGTGTCTAAGTGTCTATTCCATGTATGTCTTTTAGATTTTATTATTTGTTTTTGCGTTGCTAATATTATGTCTTAGTTATGGACTTTCCTAATGTGGGGTACCTTGACGTGGTTGACAAGCTAACATCTAAATTGGCCAATTTGTTTGAACCGAACATCCACCTTTACCATCTTTAGTGTTAGGCTAGTTCCTGTATTTATGTTTGTTCCTTTGTATGTGTCTCTTGTGTTCCTTAACCCTGTGCCTTGTATTGTTTACCCTCATTTCGATTTCTGCTTTATCTAATGTCTTGCCTCTGTCCTGTAGCCCTGCACTCTATATTTCAGTTCTGCTCTCCCTCAGTTACTTTTCTGTTTTAGCTCTACTTGGCTGTCATTTAGTTAATTTACTCTTAAGCCCTGGGACCTGAATACAGCAGCTGCTTCAAAGGGCCTGGTTGTGGCTGCATAAACTTGGGGTCCCAAACCTCCAAGGGATTGCAGTTACCCAGCACCAGGTCCTGTGTCTCCACCCTGCAACGTAGCTCCTGATCTCGGGAGCTCAGAGTCCCTTTACCACCCTGGACCCCATGCATTACACAATTATGCTATTTCATTAGCAGTAACAGGACTGAGAGTTTAACATGACATGCGCACATTAGTTAACATGACATGCTCACATAATACAAAGTTTTGCTAGGATGGTGTTTGCATGTTACTGGTCTTAACATGTTAAAATAATATTAATTAATTGTAGAAATATGCAACAACCAACAACCATGTACAAGGCAACATTTTATGACTTATGTGCTTTCTGTATCTAGTACAGGAAAAGCGACTCTTCCTGATCTGCCCACAAGCATTTGTATGTGTCAGTGTGCTGGATAGCACATTGTAACTCATGTGATCTGTCTCTCTGGTGTTCTATTCACTAAAAGGTGAGATAAAATTGGGTTGCAGATGAGCTGAGACAAGATGAACATGTCATCTTACCAATTTACTGTGCATTGTTCATCTCACCTCAACTTCCCTCAACTTGATTCAACCATATGAGAGTCACTGAAGGATTTGTATACTATAGGCAAAAGAACATATATTTAACTATAAAGTATTAATTTATAATAATATTTGAATGGCAATGGCAACCTCTAAAACAAGATGTGGCCAAAGGACTGTAAAGGCCGAAACCTTTTTTGGGTAGTGTTGAGCAAACCCAAACCGCACATTACGGTTTTTGGACCCCGGACCTGAACACGGACAATCCACTGTATGTTCGTGTTGGAGTTCGGGGTTCGGCATGGCTGGCGCCACCTGTAAGGCGACCTAGGCAGCAGGGGGCTCCGGAACCGTGAAAAAAAAATCCTCCCTCTCCCCCTTACTTACCTCCTCGCTGCTGCTCTGTCTCCCGGTGCAGGTCCGTGGCTATGAGGCAAGCGTTGTGCTCTCCCCTCCAGCTGATGCGGATTCAATAACGTTTGTTTAAACTTTTTTTATTGAATGCTCATTGGCTGGACGGGAATTCACAAAGCTTCCCTCACAGCCACGGCACTGCAGCACCGGGAGACAGAGCAGCAGCGAGGAGGTAAGTAAGGGGGAAGGGGGGAGAAGATGGTGGCTAAATCCTGGCACATTGAAAGGCATAATACTGACATATTGAGTTGCATAATAATCCTGGCATATTGGGTGGGAAAATCCTGGCATATTGAGTGGCATAATAATCCTGGCATATTGGGTGGTTAAGTCCTGGCACATTGAGAGGCATAATCCTGGCATATTGAGGGTCATAATCCTGGCATATTGTGTGTGAAAATCCTGGAATATTGAGTGGAATAATAATCCTGGCATATTGGGTGGCTAAGTCCTGGCATATTGAGGGGCATAATCCTGGCATATGGAGGGGCAAAATCCTTGGATATTGAGGGTCATAATCCTGGCATATTGAGTGGCATAATATTCCTGGCATATTGGGTGGCTAAATCCTGGCACATTGAGAGGCATAATCCTGGCATATTGAGGGGCATAATCCTGGCATATTGAGGGGCATAATCCTGGCATATTGTGTGGGAAAATCCTGGCATATTGAGCGGCATAATAATCCTGGCATATTGAGAGGCATAATACAGGCATATTGAGGGGCATAATCCTACAGCTATTATTCAAATTACAGTGATTATTTTAGTGGGTGCTATACTACATATTTGAACCCTTCCCTGAGCCCAGTGCCACAGAGAGTGCAGTGTACTTGCAACTGCATGTGTGCCAGGCACATAACTTTAATCCTGTTCTGTTAGCTCAGTGGGCAACATCTAGGCATTTTTAAATACTGCAATTTGTTGGTGTTAAATATTACATTTGCGTCCTGCACTTCATATCTGAGAGTCAAATAGAACCATCAAATACTGTGCTTACAGCGCACTTTGAAAAATTCTGGCTACCTCTTCCTCTTCCTCCTCCTCCAGCGCCACGGTCACCGCCTCCTCAACCTATGGGTCACTTAGTATAAACTGAAAGAGAATACCCTGCACTCCAACCCTCTCTCAAATGGATAATTCCGTTGATCCTCCTGGCAGCCATGCTTTAGATTTTGATTTATGTTCTTCCAAAGCTAAAATCAAAGATTCCATCTAGTGCTATTTTATGGCTCAGCTGTATTTGTAATTTGTATGTATTTTATGTTATTTTAAGTTATTTCCCTATCCACATTTGCTTGCAGGGCCCTTGTCCTACTTTTACCCACATTTTACTTCATTTTGCAGCCCTCTAGTCCTTTCCAGGACTTTTTTAGAGGCATTTTAGTGGCCAAAAGTTTGTGTCCCCATTGACTTCAATGGGGTTCGGGGTCAAGTTCGAGCACGGACCCGGACATTTTTTCGAAGTTCGGCCGAACCTGCCTAACCCGAACATCCAGGTGTCTGCTCAACTCTATTTTTGGGATATTGAAGAACAAGTAAAAAAAGATACTTTTAATTAACAATTCCTTAGAATACTAAATGATAGAGGATTTGGCAATGACTATATAATCCTCTTATTTGAATCCCCATTAGTTAGGCTAGATTTAAATTGATAATGCTCATCCTATAAAGTTGCTATAAATTTGCACTGAACCAATGTGTCACCTTATTATCAGCTCGTTATGTTGAAGATAACAATTATGGTTTATAGAAACGACAAAGCCTAATTCTTTATATTAATTTGATCTTGCTGAAGTAAAGATATTGTCATAGTCCTAAACTCCTCCTTTATTTACTCAGCTCATATTGGTAAATGTCATCTAATTCTTTGTTAACACTGAATTATCATGATGAGAGACTTAAAAGGGCAGTTGCACCTACCATGTCCAAATATTATCAGATAACTGCTATATCTTTTTAACCAAAAAACAACAAAGAGATCTGTATATTCAATGTTTCCTCAATTCTTCCTCTACCTCCTAAAAAGTGAATAGAATGCCAAGTTACTTGTATTGCCAGAGTAATAGTCCTGCTTATCTTCCAAAGTCCTCCCCATTGTGTGACATCATAGTACACAAAATTAGCTATCCCTGCAATACATTTAATTAGTGGCCAGTGGACTGGGCCATGACAACTATTTGAAGGGATGTAATGTGATTTTGGCTGACCAAGCAGGGAGTTAACACTTTTATTGTATTTTCAGCGTTAACAATACTATGTAATTAGGTTAAAAAAAAAAGGTGCTGTCTAGCACTAATACACTTATATCAAATACATATATATATATATGTGCTCTATAACATGTAAGTTCAGGTGCCCTAGCACACTATAATGCAGTTAAATAAACCTGATAACAAGGGAACGCTCAAAGTGTGTATTTCCTTGACCATTGTGGTTTCCGCTTTTTTAGAAATAAACTCACGTTTTCTTGAGCAAAATATTGCTCACTGATATCAACCAATGACTTATATTGAAGTCATAGGCAATTCACTTTTCACTCCGAATCAAATGGATGCCAGACAGCGAACAGCTCCAAACAAGCCCCGGCTCACCACAAATAAGCAATGTATTTATTTATATAAAAATATAGAGTTTGAGCTTACTCTTAATGATGGTGAAACTCACAAGAGATTCACAATATGTGCATAGACATTTTGACTTTCTCACTTGATTATTTCATGTTGGGTTGATTTGGACATCAAATTGCCTCCCAAATCGAACTAAACATTGAAAGGACCTTGATTTTTATTTTGGGGGCGCGGGGGTGGTGGGGGGGGGGATTTAGACTTTGTCAGTGAAATAGAATTGAAAAGGTGGGCAAATTTGTTTAAGCTTAAGGTGGTCAAGTTGGGAAGATACATTTTCTTTTTAAACTAGGCTTCTCAGCTCAACCGTCTTGAGACTAATTTGAATTTAAGTGAAGATACTCAGTACTGTGGCTTTTATAGTCAATGTGTTACACTTAAGTATATTTCTGTCATGGAGACTTTGAGGTGTTTCTGTTTCTAAATGTTTTGATATATAGAACATTATTATTTAAATTTCATGTTGTGGATTTTTTTTGTTTGTTTATATCTAGAGGATCCGTTTATTTTTGTCTCAATTTAACCATGAATGTAAGTGTTTTTGCTGCTATCATTTTTAACGTAAAGTTTATTTTTAAATGAATACCATGGCATGTCCTTCATTTCTTTGCTAAAACCTATAAAATGTACCTGTTAAACACTACCAGATGCATTCAAGTTGATTTGGTGTCTGGATTGTCACTAATCTTTTTAGCTGAATGTCCTCAAATTATACTATATGGTCCTGTAAGGAACACCAAAATGTTGCCAGGAATCATTTCTAGTCATGTCCCTTAGGAAATGCAGTCGTAAAAGAGAAACATATAAAGAACTGTCAAGATTGAGGTTTTCGGAGCATAGAGCAGGGGATGCTATCTCTTGCTGGTAACCCTTACCAGGTGGTCCACAAGTATATATAGGCAGAGCACCCTGGTAAGGATAGGAGCACGAGAGTGCCACAAAAGGATAATCCAAAAAGCGAAGTCAGGAAACAGTTCAATAGATCAGGGCAGGCAGCGGTCAAAGAGTAGTAATCCAAGCAGGGGTCAGGGTTCAGGCAAACAGGGTAATCCAGAAGACAAGCCAAAGGTCAGGTAACGGGAAATCCAATAGATATACTGTAGCACAGCAACAAAGGGGAAACTGGAGACTGAAGTCCAAGGACAAACAGGAACCAAAGCTCTGGAACACTGGAGCCATGAAGAAACAGTTTGAGGGGTTTTTATAGTGCTGTGGATCTCCACTCCTCCCCTCAGTGGGACAAGCTCCTCACTTGATTGGATTTTAGAGGGGTGTGCTTTTCTAGCACATACCCCTCTATCTCTGTGCTTGGAGTTAATAGGAGATTTGGCAGAGTTTACCTCCCTCCTACAGCTGGAAATAGGTTCCCCTTGATTGGGGTGAAGTCTGGAGGATGCATCCTGGGCTTGTAGAAACTCTAGGCCCTGGTTTCGGCCTACCGCGCTACCGCGATCGCGATCGCGGATAGAAGATTGTACTACAGGCCCCGGCTTCGGCCTACTCCGCGATCGCGGATTACTTAAGGGACTTGCTGGATGCCTGGAACTACTGGAACTGCAGGTAAGGGCCAGAGGGGCATGACAGTTCCCCCTTCCAATACGCGACCTCCGGGTGCGTCTAGGTGCTGGTCGTTCAGGATGTGTGCGGTGAAATGCACGAAGACAAGCGGGAGCATGAATGGTGGCAGCTGGTTCCCAGGATCTTTCTTCAGGACCATATCCCTCCCAGTGTACTAGATACTCAAGTCGTCCCCTTCTAATACGAGAATCCAAGATCTCTTGTACTTCGAATTCTTCTTCGTTGTCCACGATTATGGGGAGTGGAGGAGTAGGTGTCTTCCTTTGGGAAGTATCTGGTATCCATTTCTTGAGAAGTGAAACATGGAATGTAGGGTGAATACGCCAAGTGGTAGGCAATTGAAGAGTAACCGCTACAGGACTAATAATCTTTGTGATGGGAAAAGGACCTAAAAATTTTGGTCCTAATTTTGTGGTAGGACAGGACATTTTAACATGAGCGGATGAAAGCCAAACCTTGTCTCCAATGTTATATTGAGGTGGAGATGTACGTTTGCGATCTGCTTGT
Source organism: Pelodytes ibericus (assembly GCA_036172795.1). Classification (NCBI taxonomy): domain Eukaryota; kingdom Metazoa; phylum Chordata; class Amphibia; order Anura; family Pelodytidae; genus Pelodytes; species Pelodytes ibericus. The sequence goes on along the minus strand of CM069857.1, from coordinate 99,300,020 downwards.
TCTTTGTAAGCTTGTTGGGCTTTCTTTAGAGTCTCTTGTAGGAGAGTGAATCCTTGGTTAAGAAGTTGGATTCTATCGGTGACTTGTGGCACTGTGGTTGTAGCAGGTAGTTGAGGAATCGAGGAGGGATGATAACCATAGTTGGCCTTGAAGGGTGATAAACCTATAGAACTGTGTAGGCTGTTGTTGTAAGCAAATTCTGCTGTTGGAAGTAAGGGAAGCCAGTCATCCTGTAGGTGAGTAACATAGCAACGAAGATACTGTTCTAGAGTTTGGTTGGTTCTTTCTGTTTGGCCATCAGTTTGAGGATGGTAAGCAGATGATAAGAGTCTTTGGATGCCCAAACCACGACAAAAAGCAGACCAGAAATGTGAGGTAAATTGTACTCCACGGTCAGAGAGAATGGATTGTGGTATGCCATGGAGGCGGAAGATTTCTTTAATAAATAAGTCAGCAGTTTCGGCTGCGGTAGGGAGTTTGGTTGTAGGAATGAAGTGAGCCATCTTAGTTAGACGGTCCACGACTACCATCATGGTAGTATGTTGTTGAGATGGTGGGAGTTCAACAATAAAATCAACAGTCACGTCAGTCCAGGGATTTGTGGGGACAGGTAAAGGTTGTAGTAAGCCAGCAGGTCTGGTATTAACCCCTTTTGCACGTCCACAGATGTCGCATGAATGTATATATTGTTCAATGTCCTTTCTTTGTTTAGGCCACCAAAATGAACGATGTGCAAGGTCTAAGGTTTTCTTGACTCCTCCATGGCCTGCCAGCGGATGATCATGTATTGTCTCTAATACTTTGGTTCGCACAGCAGGAGGGACAAAAATCAGAGTATCCTTGTAGAGGAGACCATCTTTCTTGGTCAAAAAAGGATATTTGGATAGATAAGAGTCATCTTTACATTGTTGTTTAAGAGTCTTTATTAAAGAGGAATGAGTGATAAGAAAATGACCAGGTTGTAGAATGGTGTCTGGCTCTTGTTCTGTAGATGATCCATGTAAACGGGATAGGGCATCGGCCTTTCCATTTCGTGAACCGGGTCTGTAAGTAATGTGCAATAGGAATCGAGAGAAAAACAGAGCCCATCTTGCCTGTCGTGGACAGAGTCTGCGAGCTCTTTGTAAATACTCCAGGTTGCGATGGTCCGTGAATACAGTGACTGGGTGATTTGCCCCTTCAAGAAGGTGACGCCATTCTTCCAGTGCCATTTTTATGGCCAATAGTTCTCTATCACCCACACTGTAATTGATCTCTGCTGGAGAAAGACGTTTTGAAAAGAAGCATACAGGATGAAGTGTACCATCATCTCCTTTTCGTTGAGACAAGATGGCCCCTACAGCTGTCTCTGACGCATCCACCTCAACAAAGTATGGTTTCAAAGGATCTGGGAGAAGAAGAATAGGGGCTGTGGTGAATCTCTGCTTTAATGCATCAAAAGCTTGTTGTGCTTCAGGAGTCCAACGAAAAGGTATATTCTTCTTTGTGAGTTGAGTGATTGGGGCGATGATTTTTGAGAATCCATTGATGAACTTTCTGTAGAAATTGGAAAAGCCTATGAAACTCTGTGTGGTTTTAACGGAAGAGGGGATGGGCCACTCCAATATGGCAGATACCTTCTTGGGATCCATTCTGATGTTTCCAGGGGTTAAGACATAACCAAGGAACTCTACAGACGTAGTCTCAAAAATACATTTTTCTAATTTGGCATATAGTCCGTGATCTTGGAGACGAGATAGAACGCGGGTCATGTGTTGACGATGTGTAGCCAGAGAAGGTGAATAAATCAAAATGTCATCAAGGTATACAATGACAAACGAATCCAACATATCCCGGAAAACGTCATTAAGGAAGTGTTGGAAGGTAGCAGGGGCATTGCAGAGCCCGAATGGCATGACTAGATACTCATAGTGACCATATCGGGATCGGAAAGCTGTTCTCCACTCATGCCCCTCCTTAATCCGCACCAGATTGTAAGCACCCCGTAAATCCAGCTTGGTGTATATTTTAGCTTCTCTGAGGCGATCCATCAATTCGGGAATTAAAGGTAAAGGGTATTTATTTTTGATCGTGACTTTGTTAATCTCTCTGTAATCCACACATGGGCGGAGACCACCGTCCTTTTTTCCAACAAAAAATATTCCAGCTCCAGCGGGTGAAGTAGAAGGTCTGATGAAGCCTTTCTTTAAATTGTCTTCAATGTAGGTTTTTAAAGTCTTTAATTCGGGTTCTGAGAGGGGATATATACGGCCAAATGGTATTGGTGCCCCAGGAAGTAGGTCTATTGGGCAATCATATGGACGATGGGGTGGTAGTTTATTGGCCTCTTGTTCACTGAATACTTTACTGAAAGCACGATATTGTGTTGGTATTTCAGTGTTCTCAGGAGATGGGATGTGAAGAGAAGAAGCTAAAGTCTGTGGAAAACATTGAGTTTTGCAAAAGGTAGAGGAAAAAGTGGTTAGTCCTGTAGACCAGTCAATAATGGGGTTGTGACGTTTAAGCCAAGGAAGTCCCAGAATCAAAGGAAACAAGGGAGAATGCACCAGACTAAAACTAAGTGATTGTTTATGTTTCTCTCCAATGTATACGGTGATGGGTACAGTCTCTGTGGTGACAGGTCCTGAATTGATGTCTCTGCCATCGACAAGTAGGATGGTAATGGGTTGTTTCTTTGGTCGTGTGGGTATACCCAATGTCTGGGCGGTTTTGATATCCATAAAGCAATCACTGGCACCGGAATCAATGATGGCATCTTGTGGTACCTTGTCATGTGTCCACTGTAGAGAGACAAGAAGAGATAGATGAGAAGTCATGCCACCCAGGAGCAAAGAGGACTGTACCAAATGGGGATTATCTTTTGCAGCCAACCGAGGACAAAGACGAAATTGATGGTCGGCATTACCGCAATACAGACACAGATTCATCCTTCTTCTTCTGGACTTCTCTGTTTCAGTAAGCGGACCACGGGTTACCCCCAATTGCATGGGTTCCTCAGTGGTGGTAGTAGACGTGGGTGTGTAATGAAGGCGTGGTGTAGAGACTGAACGAAAAGGAAGGTTGGTTGAGGTAGTACGTTCCATCCGTCTCTCCCGGAGTCTCCGATCAACTTGTGTTACTAGAAGAATCAGATCATCCAGTGAGTCAGGAATACCAACCCGAGCCAACTCATCCTTGAGTGATTCAGAGAGACCTAAACGAAATTGGTCACGCAAAGCTGGTTCGTTCCATTCTGTCTCCATCGCAACCCTCCGAAAGTCTGATACATAATCCTCAACAGGGCGACGACCTTGCCTGAGAGCTCTCATGGTAGTTTCAGCGGTAGATCTCTTATGAGGGTCATCATATAGTATACCCATAGCATGACAAAATGCCTCCCAGGAATTAAGCACAGGACTGTCTTCATACAACAGATGGTGTGCCCAGGACATAGGTGCTCCTGTGAGTAGAGAAATAGCTGTACGCACTTTCACAAAGTCTGTAGCATAGGTTCTTGGTTTTAATGCAAACAACAATTCACAGGAAGTGATGAACGGTTGGAACTGACTGCGGTCACCTGTAAAACAAGCAGGTAGTTTAACATGTGGTTCAGGGGCAGCAGCACCATCAAGAACAAGTCCTGGTTGAGGTACTGGATTTGGTTGTTGCAAAACCGGTGGTGGTACTGGGATGGGTTGTAAATTCTGCATTTGGGTTTGTAAGACCATTTGATTGTCTTGTATGGCCTGTACAGTAGTAGATAGCGTGGTAAGCTGTTGTGTCAAGGTATTAACAGCATCAACCATCCCTGCAAGCTCCATATGGGCTCCAGTGTATTGTCAAGATTGAGGTTTTCGGAGCATAGAGCAGGGGATGCTATCTCTTGCTGGTAACCCTTACCAGGTGGTCCACAAGTATATATAGGCAGAGCACCCTGGTAAGGATAGGAGCACGAGAGTGCCACAAAAGGATAATCCAAAAAGCGAAGTCAGGAAACAGTTCAATAGATCAGGGCAGGCAGCGGTCAAAGAGTAGTAATCCAAGCAGGGGTCAGGGTTCAGGCAAACAGGGTAATCCAGAAGACAAGCCAAAGGTCAGGTAACGGGAAATCCAATAGATATACTGTAGCACAGCAACAAAGGGGAAACTGGAGACTGAAGTCCAAGGACAAACAGGAACCAAAGCTCTGGAACACTGGAGCCATGAAGAAACAGTTTGAGGGGTTTTTATAGTGCTGTGGATCTCCACTCCTCCCCTCAGTGGGACAAGCTCCTCACTTGATTGGATGTTAGAGGGGTGTGCTTTTCTAGCACATACCCCTCTATCTCTGTGCTTGGAGTTAATAGGAGATTTGGCAGAGTTTACCTCCCTCCTACAGCTGGAAATAGGTTCCCCTTGATTGGGGTGAAGTCTGGAGGATGCATCCTGGGCTTGTAGAAACTCTAGGCCCTGGTTTCGGCCTACCGCGCTACCGCGATCGCGATCGCGGATAGAAGATTGTACTACAGGCCCCGGCTTCGGCCTACTCCGCGATCGCGGATTACTTAAGGGACTTGCTGGATGCCTGGAACTACTGGAACTGCAGGTAAGGGCCAGAGGGGCATGACAAGAACTTTGCCCATAATGGATGTTGGTCTAACTCCTTTCGCTGGCACAAAGTTGAAATTTTGTTTTTTGCTCAGATAATGTATTCTTTTATAATTCAATTGATCCTGATACGGGGTGTGCTCTTATATCAAAATCTATACAAAAAAAAGTAGAAGATGTAATGCAGAACTGACAAGGCTACATTAAGCCCCTTCATTTGGCTAAGAACAACATGATGCAATGCCAAGAAATCTGTGTTCTTAAACAAGATTTGCATGGAGCCTCTAAAAGCACAACCGCTCTAGTTATGCTGATTCTGCTCTTTGTTGAGTAGCCTTGCTGCCTCCTAGTGTAAATACAATTTGTAATTACCATGACAAATACTTTCAAACTTCATTTCTATTCAGAGATGTGATTTCGGCCTTGACTCCCACACTGATCTCTTATATAAAATTGTGAAATATAATTGCAGCAAAAGGTATAATCCTTTCAAATAAAAATAGTCCTAGGTACCATCGGATGGCTTAAATGCCTGATGCATTCTAATATTTAACATAGAGGAAAAAAAAGGTCGTGTTGATATACCCCAAGCTTTTGCTGGACTGTAATCAAACTGAAAGCTGTGTCATAAGGACCGTTTCTATGCTGAACCGCATTGCAAACACTAACTACAGTGTTTTGGCAAGCTACTGTGTCTATGTCAGATTTCAATGCATTGCAGAATTCTTTTTGTCAACACAGGTTAACCTACGCATCACTTCCTCCACTGTTGGAGAAGCTAATGTCATACTGATGACCCTATAATCAGCTCACTGCCCAGAGACCAAAAAAGACTGAAACCCTTAGACAAATCTTTGTAGAGCAGTATAATCTGGCGGTTTATAATCCAAAAAATAAAGGAAAGAATTCTTTTTTTGTCCCACCAGGAAAACCAGGATCTGTTCCTGCAGCTGCTACCTTTGGATATCTTCCCAGAAAGCGAGACGGATTGGCTGGGCAACCTGTGATATTGTCCTCTCAGCATGAAACCAGGCAACTTCAGAGCTTATTGATGTTAATACATTCAGAAGCTTAATGTTTTCTAATTAGCAGAGATACTATTGTTTGTTAAAAAAAACCAGTATTTATGTAACAATCTTTGCAGTTTTCTTGTGTAACTGTTGCACAGTGGTGTAAGTTTTAGAAAACACTAAGCAGAATACAAAGCAGGGCTATATGTGGCAGAAGCAAATTATTAGTTACAAGGTAACTTAAACATGCATGTTATCTAGAGCTGTTTTCTAATATTTATCTCTTTGCTGCCCTTTCTGTACTAACACAGGCTAAGCGATGCTCAACAGTGAGAATCTTGGAACCACTCACATATTTGTCTGTCATGTATGTCTGGGGAGCTGACTCCCTGAAGCCAATCAGCAAAGAGAGAACAATTGAATTGTCCAATCAGAGAAGAGAACTCTTTCTCCTCTGAGACTGGATGTAGCAGTCAGCCAGAGAAGCTCTACTCCTATGTTCAAAAGTTGCTGCTATGCGCACACCGTAAGTACTTTGTTGTGTGTCCTTTTATGTGTATATATTTATGTATATTCCCAATTTTCAGGATTGTACAGCAGTATTTCTTCTAACATCATAAGAGACTCTTTATAAGAGTGCTAGAATCGCTTATATCCTGCTATATAAGATCAACAGGACCTTTATATTCCGAAATAACTAAAAAATAATGTCCATCTTCATGTTTTAAATACAAATTCATGCATTCAGTTACATCTAGTTGGATATTTATTACAGCAAATTTTTTTTTTTTAATTTGTGCTCTGATGCTATTGTATTGCGGCACTCACATTTCCAGTTATTCACTGATTGCTGCCATTTTATAATGGACCATAATGATCTGCGGCCCTTTAAAAATCAAGTTAGATTCAATTAAAATGCAACTATGCCAAGCAGTAAACGTTGCCCTTTATCCTTATATTCAACTTGGTTTCACTGTTGGATGATTGTAAGACAAAAGCTCACTGTAGGGTATAAATCATAACCTTTATTAGTGCACCCAAAACGTGTGTACAAAGTATAAAATCATAGCCAGTATAAGAAAAGGATACCAACTGCCTCATGCATTTCCAGCTGAAACGCTCACAGTCATATTTATTGTTGTATAAACCAGTGCTTTATGAACCTGTCTTCAAGTCCCCAAAAAATCCCCACAATGAAGAAATCCTGGGCTCCAAAAGTCCTACTAATGGGACCCAATATTGCATACGTTTTTTTCAATATTACATTTAAATTTAAATAAGAATTAGGACAAAAAAAGGCAATTGGAATTGTGATTTGGTGAAAGACAAATTAGTTCAGTTACTGCTTCCTTCTGTCTGCACAGTACAAATAATAATAGTAAAAAAAATATAAACAGTGAGCCTAAGATAAGGATAGATAGAAAAAGCTCATTGAGAGATCCAAGCAAATAGGACTTAAACAAACCAAAACTGCAATCGCACTCTAGTTACACACAGAGATCACGAAGAGTAAGTGCAGAAGGTACTATGGGGTCTATTCACAAAAAAATGAGATTAGAGGTCCATTTTGCCTGCCATTACGTTCAATAGGGAAGATTCAAACATGTTTTTTCCCCTAATGGGTCTATTCACTAAAATTCATCTTTGGAGGCTGACTTTCATTTTGAGTCAAATTAGGCACCCGAGTATGACTTAGTCTTAAAAATATCATTTCACCTCCCATTAGAAACATATAAACATAGAATGTGTCGGCAGATAAGAACCATTCGAGTCCATCTAGTCTGGCCAATTTTTTTTGGAGTACTTTTTTTGGAGTACTTTTATTAGTCCCCCGTTCCCGGTCTTATAGCTAGGATAGCCTTGTGTCTATCCCATGCATGCTTAACCCCTTGGCGACACAGGACGGACTAGGTCCGTCCTGTGTGCCGAGGCGTTAGTGACACAGGACGGACCTAGTCCGTCCTGTGTCAAAACGAGCACTGAAAGCGGAGTTTTTCCGCTTTCAGTGCTCTAAGGGCATTGTAACGATGCTTCCGTGTGGAAGCATCGTACAATGCTAAAAAAAATGCCCGTCGGCATTTCGATCGCTCCGGAGAGCGATCGAAATGCCGGTTTTAAAGGCACAGTGCCTTTAAAACGCGGGCATTTAAAAAATGAGCATAGGAAGCGAATCTTTCGCTTCCTATGCTCAGAAAGTGTTTCTGATTGCCTCGCAAGTCGAGGCAATCAGGAACACAAAAAAAAAAATGCACGATCTTGGTCACTGAGTGACCAAGATGGCGCTGCCCTTCTAAGGGCAAGAGCACAGGAGGCAGGAAGTACCTGCTTCCTGTGCTCTCTGGCTGTCACACGATTGCCTCTTCACAGAGGCAATCAGTGACTGCCAGGCACACTGACAGGCAGTGGGGATGCTCTCCTGAACATCCCCACTGACTGGTCAGATCAATATTAACTCTATATTGATCTGACCAGTTATGATCTGTCTCCCTCTCCTCACATTTTTTTTAGTGAGGGAGAGAGACAGATCAAAGTTCTAAAAGTAAGTAAAAGTTAAAAAAAACAATAAATACACAACACACAAATAATAAAACAATAAAAAAAATTTTATTAAAGCAATTCCCTGCGTTTAACCCCTTCCCTGCCACTGATCTTGCATAAGCAGTGATCGTGCACATCAGCGCATTTATTTTTGCTGTTTGTGCATTTTTTAGGGGTTAATTTTTTTGTACTGTAATTTATTACAGTACTAAAAAGGCTATTCTAAGAGTTATTAACCCCTTATTTGCCGTCGATCACTGCTTACGCAATGATATTGACGCCAAAGCAATTTTTATCTGTCTGCATATTTTTTTTTTTTTTTTTTTTTTTTTACACATACCCGCTAGGGGATTACATGTAAAGTAAAAATATTTGAGTTTTTTTTTTTAAGCTGCCTGAGCGCATAGCGATCAGTAACAGCGAATTAGTGGCAAAGGCGGTTTGGTGATTTCTCAATTAAGCTCACCATTCGCCCTGGTCAGATCAAAATTAATCGGATCAATATTCACAAATATTGATCTGCCTCCCTCTCCTCACTTACATTTTTGTGACGGAAAGAGACAGATCAGTATTAGTGATATAAAATAACATTTTATAAAATTAGCAGGTTTTATGAAAGTCTTTCACTGTGTATTAACCCCTTCCCTGCCATTCATCACTGTGTAAGCAGTAATCCTGCACAGCAACAGTATGTTTTGCTGTCTGCACTGTTTTATGGATTAATTTATTTGTACTGTAATGTATTACAGTACTAGATAGGCTCTTCTAAGAGCTATTAACCCCTTCTTTGCTCGAGATCACTGCTTACGCACTGATTCTGAGGCCGCGGACTCAGGGTTCGATTTTGACCCTATTCAGCTTTCTGATACATCATCTAGCGATGTATCGGTGGCTGCTGAGCCCTTGCCACAAGTAGTGATGGGGGTCTACCGATAAAAAAATATATGGTTTGGTGGGGGTAAATTACATTGGCTGGCTTCAAAGATATATCCCATAAAGGACACGGACGCAGGTTGACTACATGTCAAAATTCCAAGTTGGAATTTTGAGATGCGCATCTCACAAATGTTGCCTTCTAGCCAAAAACAAACCAACAAACCTATGCATGGGTGCTATCCCTGTACTCGGGAGATGTTGCTGAACACATATTGGGTTGTTGTTTGGCAGTGACAAATACCAGAATCTGTGAATTCATGCCTGAAGTACAATGCATGTGGGAAAAAAAACTCCCAAAAAAGTACTACCACAAACTTTTACAAAGGCTGGTGGTAGAATTAGTACCTATACAGTATTAAAATACCACCATTTGAAATACCTTAGGATGTCTATTTTCCAAAAATATATGGTTTGATGGGGTAAAATTCATTGGACGGCTTCAAAAATGTTCCAAATGGAACATGGGCGCAGGCTGACTACATGTCAAAATTCCAGGTTGGAATTGCGCACCCCCTAAATGTGGAATTTTAGACCCAATACAAACCAACAAACCTATGCATGGGGGGTATCCCTGTACTCAGGAGATGTTGCTGAACACATATTGAGGTGTTGGTTGGCAGTGGCAAATACCAGAATCTGAAAATTCCTGCCTGAACTACAATGTGTGTGGGGAAAAAATGACATCCCATCCCTTTGACATAGGTTGGTGGTAGAATTAGCACTTGTAAAGTGTTAAAATACCACAATTTTAAATACCCTAGGATGTCTAGTTTTCCAAAATATATGGTTTTATGGGGTAAAATACTTTGACAGGCTTCAAAAGTGTCCCAAATGGAACATGGGCGCAGGCTGACTACATGTCAAAATTCCAAGTTGGAAATGCACCCCCCCCTAAACGTGGCCTTTTAGCCCCCAAATAATCTAACTAACCTACACATGGGTGGTATCCCTGTACTCAGGAGATGTTGCTAAACACATATTAAGGTGTTGTTTGGCACTGACACATAATAGGATCTGTGAATTCATGCCCGATGTACAATGAATGTGAAAAAAAATTACTATCCATAACATTGACATAGGCTGGTGGTAGAATTAGTGCATGAAAAGTGTTAAAATACTACCATTTGAAATACCCTAGGGTGTCTAGTTTTCAAAAATATATGGTTTTGTGGGGTAGAATACACTTTTTGGCTTCAAAAATGTCCCAAATGGGACATGGGCGCAGGTTTTCTGCACGTCAGAATTCCAAGTTGGAAAACCAAAAAGCGCACCTCTCAAATGTGGCCTTTTAACCCCCAAATAACCTAACCAACCTATACATGTGTGGTATCCCTGTACTCAGGAGATGTTGCTGAACACATATTGAGGTGTTGTTTGGCACTGACATATAACAGGATCTGTGAATTCATGCCCAAAGTACTATGTATGTGAAAAAAAATTACTATCCATAACATTGACATAGGCTGGTAGTATAATTAGTGCATGGAAAGTGTTAAAATACTACCATTTGAAATACCCTAGGGTGTCTAGTTTTCAAAAATATATGGTTTTGTGGGATAGAATACACTTTTTGGCTTCAAAAATGTCCCAAATGGGACATGGGCGCAGGTTTTCTGCACGTCAGAATTCCAAGTTGGAAAACCAAAAAGCGCACCTCTCAAATGTGGCCTTTTAACCCCCAAATAACCTAACCAACCTATACATGGGTGGTATCCCTGTACTCAGGAGATGTTGCTGAACACATATTGAGGTGTTGTTTGGCACTGACATATAACAGGATCTGTGAATTCATGCCCAAAGTTCAATGTATGTGAAAAAAAATTACTACCCAAAACATTGACATAGGCTGGTAGTATAATTAGTGCATGGAAAGTGTTAAAATACTACCATTTGAAATACCCTAGGGTGTCTAGTTTAAAAAAATATATGGTTTTGTGGGGTAGAATACACTTTCTGGCTTCAAAAATGTCCCAAATGGGACATGGGCACAAGTTTTCTGCATGTCAGAATTCCAAGTTGGAAAACCAAAATGCGCACCCCCTAAATGTGGCCTTTTAGCCCCAAAACAAACCAACAAACCTATGCATGGGTGGTATCCCTGTACTCAGGAGATGTTGCTGAACACATATTGAGGTGTTATTTGGAAATACCCCTTCACATTTTAAGGTAATGTTTACCTAAATTGCAATATATGTGAAAAATTAAAAAAAAAGATTTTTTGCTGCAAACTTTGGCATAGATTGGTGGTAAAATGGCTACATGAAATGTGTCAAAATACCCCAAGTTAAATGCCCTGAGTTGTCTAGTTTTCAAAAATATGTACATGTTGGGGGTCATTCATGGATTTAGTACAGAAATCAGTGTTACAATGTCACTATCGCTAATTTTGAAAGAAGGGATTTTAAAATAACTTTGCACCACTTATAGTTCTGGCCCTGTAACATGAATAAAAAAGCACAAAAACATAAAAACATGGGCTATTTCTGAACTCAGGACATATATTAGAAACTTTTTAGCAGTGTTTTTTTGTTGTCTCTTGTACATGAGTATACGATTTTTCAAATAAAAGTCATAAAAAAATTATTTTTTCATTTTTTTTGCCATATTTTATTATTTTTTTTACATCAAATTATATGCTATTATCAAAATAATGGTATCAAAAGAAAGCCCTTCTTATGAAGATAAAAACGATATATAGTTTGTGCGGGTACACTAAATGAGACAGAAATAAATTACAGCAAAACACAAACTGCTCAGAAATGTTAAAACAGCCCATGTCACCAAGCGTCGGACAAGCCAAAAAAGTCATGTCACTAAGGGGTTAAAATCGTTCACTGTGTTTACCTCTACCACTTCTGCTGGAAGGCTATTCCATATATATTCACTACCCTCTCAGTAAAGTAATACTTCCTGATATTACTTTTAAATCGTTGCGTCTCTAATTTAAGACTATGTCCTCTAGTTGTGGTAGTTTTTCTTCTTTTAAATATACTCTCTTCCTTTACTGTGTTGATTGCCTTTATTTAATTTTCAGTGGCGAAGATTCAAACCTGGGATTTTTTTCTAAGTGAAACTCGGGAGCCGAATTTGACTAAGGGCCAAAATGAAAGTCTACCTCCAAAGTTGACCTCCTCCAGCTATTCTTAAATTTTAGTGAATAGACCCATACGTCAAATTTGGGTGCCAAATATGACTTAGTCTCAAAATGAAATTCAACCTCTAAAGTCGTCCTCCTCAAGCTTTTCTCGAATTTTAGTGACTAGACCCATTAGTCTCAAAATGAAATTCGACCTCTAAAGTCGACCTCCTCGAGCTCGTCTAGAATGTTAGTGAATAGACTCATTAGTCTCAAAATGAAATTCGACCTCTAAAGTCGTCCTCCTGAAGCTATTCTCGAAATGTTAGTATATAGAACCCTATAATTTCAAGTATTCATAGTTTTGGCACGATATAAATTGTGTTATTCAATCCATCCTACTTGCATATGAGGTAAAATTAATAAAGTCTATAAAGCTTATGTGCTTTATTCATGATAGAGGGAATTGCAGTGACTTGAAAAGGGAATTGGAAACTTAAGGCCAAAGTAGCTGAGTTGGAAAAACTCTCCCATTAAGTTACTATGCCCGTAAGTTTGGGACGTTTAGGGAATGATGTCCTGGGGCTGACTAAGAGCATTACAGAACTAGAAATATTGGTATTGAGAAGGGTAACTGCCTGCATATAATATAGATTAGCAGCTGGCTGAATTCATAAATTACTGAAATTATGCTGGTTTATAAAATGTTTAAATAAAACTGTGGCCAGTGCTCATAGGCCTAAGTAGTCATATTTGAATGTCAGTTAAGGGTCAAAAGTCTGAGATGCTGGTTAAATGAAATGAAATGTTGGATAATTGTATGAATTCACTTGTGAAAATTAGTTTATGGTTGATGCAATTAAGTATTAGTGCTTAGTTTAGTGTTGGAGGAAGCACGTCTCTAGGAGCTATCAACAAATAACTATTCGAATTAGATATCAATGCCTGATTTTAGCAGTGCACTTGTCAGTTCATCTTTAGTAAATAGCCCTCCTCTATATGTAGATCTTTCTTCTTACTAATTATGTGTGTACTGGTTCCAGTTTTTACATCAGTTTGTAAAATTAAGAATTTTCTGAGATGCTGGTTAAAGAGCAATTAAGCAGAATCAGTATGAATTAATAAGCATGGATTAACACCTGCCAAACCAAAGATTCATCAAATACTGCTAAAAATAAAAGGCTGTTCTTGGCACATTTAGAAAACAATTGCAATGCTCCCAACACTGAAAAGTCAATTAAAGTACAATTTGACTTTTTTTACTGACAGTGTTTCTATAAATCAAGTTCAGAATTGTAATGATAGGATGTTAGCAACCCACATAATTAAAGCCCTGGATGTAAGAATGAACAGGAAGAGTGTTATAACTAATAGGAACAGGATGGGGACAACCTTACATTGATAGTTATCGGGTCATTTCCAGGGTTGTTTTTAAATAAATAGGTGATTCTCCCTGGCAAATAGAAGTTGGTGATTCTTACAAGTTGCACCAAGGCTAACTCTGTCCATTCTGCCATTAACTTAATCTAACACTCTAATTTGATAAATCGGTGTTCATGGTCATGTATTCCCTAAAGGAATGGCACTAGAGTAGAAGTTAGTCCTCATATAGAGGCCTACATCAGCCCCATAAGTCAAAGGGCTAGAGGCTTTTCATGGGCCTGTGCCTTTGACAGTTATTCGTTTACCGTATTTGCTCGATTATAAGATGACCCTGATTATAAGACGACCCCCCCAAACTTTGTATATTCCTTTAGGAAAAAAACTAAAAGCCTGAATATAAGACTACCCTATAGGAAAAAAAGTTTAACTTGTATATATTCACATGTAAATTGCATTTTAATATTTAATAAAAAATTTATATTATACAAATGCATTTCTTGTTTTTATTTCCTTTTATGAGCCAATGCAGCCTATCTCCCCCTCCCCCAGCTGTCTCTCCCCCCCCCAGCATTTTCTCTCTCTCCCTCCCCCCCAAACTTCTCTCTCTCTCTCTCTCTCTCTCTCTCTCTCTCTCTCTCTCTCTCTCTCTCTCTCTCTCTCTCTCTCTCTCTCTCTACCTCCCTCGTCTCTTACCCCCTCCCCTTGTCTCTCTCTATCCCCCCTCCCCTTTTCACTCTGTCCCCCTCCCCTTTTCTCTCTTCCCCCTCCCTCCCTGAAGGTGACCCATATAGACGATGCTCTAGTCAAGCATTAAGACAAGAAGCTGGCCTTGACTGTGTCAGGTAGTTTAGGCAAAATACTCCCAGTATGATATTGCTTTTGAAATTTTCCCCATACTGAATTGAATTATAATAAAGAGAGACAGACCAAAATGTGTGACCCTTTAAGCCAGTTTATACACTTGCAAGCTGGAAATCTTGAAAAGTGTGAAAATCTTGAATTTACAAATGCAGAAAGATAATCATTTTATATAGTAGACAATGTGTCACAACCTGGGATAACAGGCCAGGGAGGAGCCTCGTTGCAGGGCAGGGTGTGGGGTCTGTCTGCACCCCACGATGCATAACTGGGAAGGACTGGTAGCTGAGACTGAGATTGAGACAAGACTGGTAGCTGAGACTGGGACTGAGGCAGGACTTGTAGCTGAGACTGGGACTGAGGCAGGACAGGTAACAGAGACTGGAACAAAGACAGGACTGGTAGCTGTGATCAAACTGAGACAGGACTGGTAGCTGTGACCAAACTGAGACAGGACTGGTAGCTGTGACCAAACTGAGACAGGACTGGTAGCTGTGACCAAACTGAGACAGGACTGGTAGCTGTGACCCAACTGAGACAGGACTGGTAGCTGTGACCAAACTGAGACAGGACTGGTAGCTACTGCAACAGGTTTGGAAACAGAGCAGTGTTATTCACCTGAATGGTATTATACCCTATGGTTGAGCCTCAGGTAAATGACCACCCAGGACTTGTACACTGACTGCAACCGCACACTGAAGCAGAAATACACAGGGAGTACTGGACGAGAAGGATAGTCAGCAGGCCGGGTCATACACGAAACAGGAACAAAGTACAACGTAGGAATACAGAAGGCAAGGTCACTAGACAGGCAAAATGGTCGAGGCAGGCAGAAAACAGCGGAGTCAAAATCAAGCAGGAGTCAGAACCGGGAAATCAATAACCAATATATAAATGCTGGAACTAGAAACAAGACACTATCACAGGCTGCAACCAAAGCAATGCAAAGGCACTGATTGCCATAAGCTGCAGGTTTAAATAGGGAAGGGCTGAGGATAACGAGGCAGCTGACAACAGGAGTAGAATGGGAATACCACAATAGCGGCCACTAGAGGCTGAAGACAAAAACAGCCACAAACCCAGAATAACCGTGACACAATGAAGACACACCAATCTTATAGACAATCTATTTACCCAAGTAGATACTTGCTTCCCAAATACCGGAACTCATTTTTTACTAGTGGCATTTCATATCAAATCTAAAGCATACTTGTGCTTTCCTTTTATTTCCCACCCTCAATGAAATAATATTTCTAAAAAGGAAGACAGACGCAATTGGCCAATTCTGCTATGATAATGAAAAAAGATTTGTAGCACGCAGAATACCAGACAGGTCAGGTACTAGAAGGTTATTTTCTCTCTGCTGTATAAAGTGACATTGTTAACCTCTTACAGGTAGAATAGAGAATTTCTGTGTTTTTCGGTCACATTATATAATATACTATTATTTATTATATAGACCTTTTTTCTCCATTTTTTTTATTCTTCTTTATGTCATTATTTCAAATAATAACAACATTTGGGTACAGCATGATGCCACAGTTACATTTTTAAAATTACAGTTTACAATTTTGATAATTAGTAAAGGTCTATATGCTTTCTCAAACCGTTATAAGAAGATATATACATTTGTACTTTTACCTATAAGCATAGACATCACACAATTCTTGGTACCATGAGTTCCTTCTTTCATTATGCAACAACTCAGGGATGGAGAGGGGGAAAAGGGGGTTCAGATCCCATTGATGATTTATTAAAAAATCCTTCCTTATAATTTTTCCATAAAGCCCGAATCTCTATATATCTAAAATCTATCATTTTGTTGTTTTCCGTAAAAGCTACCTGGTTCAATTTTAAATTGATGGTCTATTTTTATGATTTCCAGCCATTGGAAAGCTCCTTTGCATTTCTAGTTCCAAGCTAAACAAATGTGTATGTCCATAATGATATGTACAATTAGACTTTTTTGAGTATTATTGCCTGGGGGCTAAATAGCAACTAGAAATAACTGAGTTGACACTCCACTAAAGTAAGATGTTATTTAATACACTTTGTGCTTTGGAAATCATAGGTTTCAGTTCAGAATAGTCCCACCAAATATGGGAAAAGGTTCCATTAGTAGCACCGCTCCTCCAGCACAATGGGAAAGTCTGAGGGTTAATCTTGTGGAGTGTTGTGGAGACTACATACCATATGATGATTATCTTATAATGTTTACGCAATGTATATTTTTCCTCTCCAGAGTTATTCCACTGACCCAATCCTCCCAAGAAAAGGAGATGACCAATTCTTGCCACTTAATCTAAGACATTTCTTTATCTTGTGGTTTCAGAAGACGTAAAAATGTTGATATCCTAGAAGTACGTTTATTTCTGCAATACTTGCCCAGGAGATCATCTAAGGGTCCACTATATACTATAGTCTTTTTTGATTTGAAATTCTTAATTGTAAGGTAGTTAAATATTTTCCTTAATGGAAGTTCATATCTGTTTTGAATGGTGCAGAACCAGAGCAATGCTTCCTGTGCTACTATGTCTCTCAGAACCCCGATGTTCTCCCATTTCTAATCACTTAACTTAATGTTTCCTATGTTGAACTCTAAACAGATGAGGGGGTATTGAGAGAAAAAATGGCTCAAAATCATGTCCTTTAGATTTATAATATTAACAGTAATGTCTTTGATAATAGGGTTAGTAAAATAAAAGTTTTTTAAAGTTACCGTTTTACACAAAAAAGAAAAAAAAAAATGTTCCATCCTTTCCACATCACGTTTCTCTATCTCCAGCCATATTGGTCTAGAGGTAGAAAAGTTGTCCCAAGCTGCAGCTTGACTTAACATGTAATTACTATGGAGGGACAAAATATTGGGGAATAAAAGTCCTCCATATATATTTGTATTTCTCTGAAGTGCTCTCAAGGCTACTCTGCGTTTTCAACCTTGCCAGATAAGGTTAGAGAGATATCTCTGAAAGCCATTCAGAAGGGAACGCTCATATTGACAACTCTGTTATGCCTGTGTGTCATCCCTCAAGAGAATATTTTTAAACAATTAGTCAATCCTGGGCATCAAATAAGAATTCACTTCCATTTGCCCCAACCGTGAAATTTCCATATTACTTCACTTTGATAACATATTACTTATTTCTTTCAACTTCAGGGAATAATTTAATGTTATCATTAAATTGCTCATCTGTTGATCGTCAGTTTGACCCCCAAATAGTCTATAAATGTTTGGTCCTAACAAATTTGAATCTACCCATAATAACCTCCAAGCCCTCAGTGGATATGTTGTAAAACAATATTTGGGTTTTTCACATGTTTAAGTTATAGTTAGAGTATTTCATATATTCAGTTATAAGATCTATTAAGCTTGGAATTCACTGGGTCAGATAATGTTAAAATAGTAGCATTTTCCATTTGTGTGTTTGCTGATTTGTAATTTCCTCTTTTTTTATAGTGTACACAAAAATGTTTATATCATATAAAACAAGGCTTTAATGTATTTAATGTTTAATGTAATATTAAATACTTCCTGCCATTTGGTCATGATTTGCCAGGACCATCACTGTTGATGAAAGAGTTAAAGTAAAAATTATTATAAAAGGCCCTGTTCTTTAATCATAAATTCTGAATATTATTAGTCTGCTCGGTTCAGTGGGATGCCATGTCAAGGAGCAGCACAATACCATATGTCGTCTTCCCAGAGCATGCTGGGGCATCAGTTGCTAAATTTGGAAACCAAACTGAAGTAAAAAGGAATTTGGCAACATTTCTAAGTGGCAGATGCCATCTTTGTTACACATCAATTCTTTCTGGCAGATGCTGTCTGGTTTTATACATTTATGTTCATAGATATTTAGATAGATTAAATCACAATGCTTTGTATGTTGAAATGATGAACATTTTTATGTAGAGAATGAATCACAAGTTCTGTTGATGTATGTTCACTTAGTTGTGAATATTGGTATCCTGACAATTGAGTTATAAAACTAATGCTAAAATAGCTGAATTGGAAACATAGGTACGTTTTTTTCAGGCTTTGCTGTGTAGCAGTGCATGGTCAGCCTATGGACTTGAAAGTGCACAGTATTACCAGTCTTCAACAGAAAACAGCAGATTTCAGAAATACACCAAAATGCCTTTACAGGAAACAACCTTCTACACTGTCTCGTTGACATCCCATTTGCTGGTATGTTAATTTTATAACAATTTGCAAAGGCTTTTAACCCCTTAACGACAGATGACGTGCCAGGCACGTCACGGCAAATCGAGGACTTGCCGACAGCTGACGTGCCTGGCACGTCATGCACTAAACTGAGTAAAGAAAGCGACCAGCGGTCGCTTTCTTTACTCTAACGGTGTTGCTACAATGCCTCTAGGTAGAGGCATTGTGCAACACCCCCCAAAAGTGCAGGGGCGCGCTACGATCACTCCACGGAGTGATCGTAGCAGCCATTTAAAAATGGCTGCGCCGGCTGCACACATGTGCTTAGAAAGCGAACGATCGTTCGCTTTCTAAGCATCTCCGGTGTTGTTAAAGTGCCTCGCCAGCGAGGCACTTAACAACACCGTTCTGCTCCCCAGAGCCGATGGTGGTCGCTCTCCTGAGCGACCCCATCGGCTCAGTAGAAGGGAACGCTGCCTATACAGGCAGCGCTTCCCTTCTAATGGCAAGAGCATCGGAAGTGAAAGTATTTCACTTCCGATGCTCTAGGGGGAGCCAATCGATGCCGGCACAACAGATCTATGTGATCTGTGTGCAGGCATGTATGATAAGTGCTCTGATGAGCACTTATCATACTGTCAAAGGCAATATTAGCAAATATTGCCTTTGACAAGTATTGATCTGCCTCCCTCACCTTACTAGTTATAGTAAGGGAGAGAGACAGATCAGATAAAGTAAAAAAATAAAATAAAATAATAAAACAAATATTTAATAAAATTTTAAACACCAAGGGCTTTTATAAAAGCCATTTAACCCCTTCCCTGCCATTGATCGCTGTGTACGCAGTGATCATACACAGCAGCACATTTTTTGCTGTCTGTGCATTTTTTAGGGGTTAATTTTTTTTACTGTAATTCATTACAGTATAAAAAAAAGCTCTTTTAAGAGAGATTAACCCCTTTCTTGCTGTAGATCACTGCCTAAGCAGAGATCTGACGCAAATGCAGCAATCTTGCTGCAGAAGCATTTTTAATTTTTTTAAAACTTTTTTATTACACCCGTCACGTGTTAATTATACCCGCTAGGGGACTACGTTTAACGTAATTTTTTTTTTAAATAAGAGCTATTAACCCCTTCCTTGCCGTATATCACTTCCTAAGCAGCACATATGGTCACTGCCTAAGCAGTGCATATGGTCACTGCCTAAGCAGCGCATATGGAGCAATCTAGTCGCAGAAGGATTTTTTTTTTGCTATCAGCATTTTTTTTGTCAGACTCGCTAGGGGTTAATTATACCCACTAGGGGATTACGTGTATTCCTTTTGAAGCTGTCTGAACACGTGTATAGCGATCAGTAACAGCCGATCAGTGGCAAAGGTGGTTTGGTGATTTCTCAGATGAGCATCACCATTCGTCTGGTTCGATCAATATTGGTAAATATTGTTCTGACCCATATGGATCTGCCTCCCTCTCCTCACTTGAGTTTTAGTGAGGGAAAGAGACAGATCTGTATAACATAATTTTTTAATTGTAATAAATTAAATAAAATGTTAAAAAAATTGTGAGTCCCAAGGGCTTTTATAAAAGCCATACCCTTTGTATAGTGTAGTGTATTAACCCCTTCCCTGCCACTGATCACTGCACAGCAGAAATTTTTTTCTTGTCTGTGCATTTTTAGGGGTTAATTTTTTTGTACAGTACTACAAAGGCTCTTATAAGAGCTATTAACCCCTTCCTTGCTCTACATGTTCAAATTCCAAGTTTGAAAATCAAAAAGCGCACCTCTCAAATGTAGCCTTTCAACACCCAACAAAGCTGACAAAGCTATGCATGGGTGGTATCCCTGTGCTCGGGAGATGTTGCTGAACATATATTGTGGTATTGTTTGTCAGTGACACATACCGAAATATGTGAATTTGTGTCTAAAGTACAATGTATGTGGGAAAAAATACACAATAAAATGACTACCACAAACTTTGACAAAGGCTGGTGGTAGAATTGGTGCATGGAAAGTGTTAAAATAACACTATTTAAAATAGCCTAGGGTGTCTACTTTTACAAAATATATACTTTTTGGGGTAAAATACACTGTCCTACTTTAAAAAAAAGTCCCAAATGAAAGATGGGCTCAGGCTGGCTACACGTCAATATTCCAAGTTGAAAATGCGCACCTTCACAATGTGGCCCTTTTAGCCCCCAAACAACCCAACAAACCTATGCATGGGTGGTATCCCTGTACTCAAGAGATGTTGCTGAACACTTATTGGGGTGTTATTTGGCAGTGACACATACCAAAATCTGTAAATTCATGTCTGAAGTACAAGGTTTGTGAAAAAAAAACACAAAAAAATGACTACCACAAACTTTGACAAAGGCTGGTGGTAGAATTAGTGCATGGAAAGTGTAAAAATACCACCATTTGAGATAGCCTAGGGTGTCTACTTTAAAAAAATATATGGGTTGATGTGGTAAAATACACTGGCTGGTTTCAAATATGTCCCAAATGGGACATGGGTGCAGGCTGTCTGCATGTCAAAATTTCAAATTGGAAAACCAAAAACTTCACCTCCCAAATTTGGCCTTTTACCCCCCAAACAATCCAACAAACCTATGCATGGGGGGTATCCCTGTACTCAAGAGATGTTTCTGAACACTTATTGGGGTGTTATTTGGCAGTGACACATACCAAAATCTGTAAATTTATGTCTGAAGTACAAGGTTTGTGAAAAAAAAACACAAAAAAATTACTACCACAAACTTTGACAAAGGCTGGTGGTAGAAATAGTGCATGGAAAGTGTTAAAATACCACCATTTGAGATAGCCTAGGGTGTCTACTTTTAAAAAATATATGGGTTGATGGGGTAAAATACACTGGCTGGTTTCAAATATGTCCCAAATGGGACATGGGTGCAGGCTGTCTGCATGTAAAAATTTCAAGTTGGAAAACAAAAAACTGCACCTCACAAATTTGGCATTTTAGCCCCCAAACAACCCAACAAACCTATGCATGGGTGGTATCCCTGTACTCAGGAGAAATAGTAGAATCTATTTAGCATGTTTTTTCGTTCGCTATTGTCGATGAGGAGAAGTTGTTTCAAATAAAAACAAAGAAATTTGTGTATTTTTTTTTTTTTTACCATATTTTATTATTTTTTTTTAATAATATGATAAGATATGATCAAAAATATGGCATCCATAGAAAGCCCTTTTTGTCCCGATAAAAACAATATATAATATGTGTGGGTACAGCAAATGACGAAGAAGAAAATTACTGCTAAACACAAACAGCACAGAAATGTTAAAATAGCCATTGTCCAGAAAGGACAAAAATGTTTCAAAGGCTCTGTCCTTAAGGGGTTAATGGACGTAGAAGGTGTTGATGTAGGGGTTTCCTTTGAAGTGGCTATGTTTCTACTACCGATGATGCTGACCATTTTTGTTAAAAATCTTAAAAAATAGCACAGTTGTACAAAATTCTACAACTCACCTATTTATATCTCAGCTATTTTGGAATATCTTTTGCAATTTAGTTGTCAGTCTACTATAGTTAAATGTTTGGTGAATCAAACTCATACATGTATACATACACAAACACACATATAAGTATTCAACCCCCTCTGTGCCAAGATTAGGTGACAAGAGGTGA
This sequence comes from Pelodytes ibericus, assembly GCA_036172795.1. Taxonomy (NCBI): domain Eukaryota; kingdom Metazoa; phylum Chordata; class Amphibia; order Anura; family Pelodytidae; genus Pelodytes; species Pelodytes ibericus. The sequence goes on along the minus strand of CM069857.1, from coordinate 99,277,841 downwards.
GAGTTGGTACTGTGTTAGCCATAGAAATATAGGAAACCAGTAGAGTCAAGTTGATACCGTTACTTGCTAACTTAGTAGGTTTAGAGTGCAAGCTTTCAAGACCTATCAGATCTCCTCATTTCAACATGCGTGATAAAGAGATCTTAGAGATATTGAAAGCTTGCACTTTAACCTATTCAGTTAACCATTAAAGAAATCAGCTTGACTCTACTTGTCTCCTAGATTAGGTGAGTCATGGTCAAAGGGGGAGTGAGAAGCAGTAAAAAAAAGGACAATCCATTTTGTCCAAAGGTACAAAGCACAAACCGTGCACTGTGTATACTGCTGAAAAATAAACTAAGCGGGGCACAAGGAATTAAATATTGCAGGAACGGCTGACTTCATTTAAGTTTTTACACCAGAAAAGTCATCAAAATAACATGTAAATTCAATGTACAGAAGAATACTTAGATCATGATAAAGTACACAAGCAATATACTTGAATTTTACACAATGCCACTGGAGTCTTTAGTTTCCTGTTTTGAAGTAGACAGTTGGCATTTGAGACCTATGCCCAGGAAAAATCTGAGGTTATACCAGTCATTTTAACAAGAGCATTTGGTCCGAACCAATTGGCAAGAACAAATTTAATGTGATGAATATGTTATCCCCACAAATCTTACACCAGCTATACTTATAACAAATAATCTAGATTATTATGAACTTCCAAACTGAATTCTGACTAAACCTGTTAAATCTTGACTCATTTAAATCAGAACCCTGTGTCTTACAGCACATTTCTCCTTACCAATAACTTACACATGGGTGACAGGAGTTCTCAGTTGCTGGTGGTTTATTAAGAGCAGCAATGATTCCTCATATACCAACAGTTCATGCACACAACAGGAAGAATAAAGATGCCATGACTCCACAGAAAAGTTATATTTTCTGTAATAAAAACTAGAAAACAAATGCATCTCTGCCAAAAATAAGCATTGAGCAGAAAAAAAAAGTTTTTACTATTTTGCTACAGCTGGATTTGGCATAGATATGATATAGAGCTATGGCCATTTGATAGATATATCTCCCACTGTGCCAACCTTAGATTATTTGTCCATGGTCCATACATCTTTGAAATTCCCTCCTCTGCCCCCGGGCATCCCATAATTTTTGGAATGGGATCCTTGGGTGAAGTTTTGGCCCAGTGTTTCAATCTACAGTCATTAGTTACAAACCTGAAGGGGTTTCAAAAAGACACTAAACACGTGCTTCATAAATTGGCTCATTTTGATTGGTATACATTTTACAAATGGATCTCCCTCAATGTGTAGTCCTTATATTCGTCCATACTGCACAATTATAGAATCAAGGCTATCAATTTTGTTTAAACTTTCTACATATGACTATATACATTGTGACATTATTTTTGATTCTATCATATTTTTACTCATACTTCTTTTATATTTGACAATCAATTCTATCTCCAAAAATGCGGGGCAGCTATGGGTTCATATTTTGCACCAACTTATGTGAATTTATACATGAAATGGTGGGAACATTCCTGCATCTTTTAAGGTCACAATCTTTTTTTGTCTTCCACTGTGTGGTATGGACTCTATATTGATGACATACTATTGATATCGAAGGGTACTTCTAAATCAAGTTAACGATTTTGTCCAATATCTTAGCAATAATGATCTGAATTTAAATTTAACAATGACCACATAAGTCCCTGTTGGTCCCTGCTGACATTCTGTGATGCTTCGTGATATCACTTGTGGTTTGAGTGTTCACTACATTTTCTATGTCAGACTGAGGCCACTTAAAGTGGACTCATCTGACTCTGGGGATCCCACTGCAATTCCCTGCACAGATCATCACAGGAAACCGAGATGAGCTCGAAACGGGACCCGGTTTGAGGCCTAGAGCAGGGACAACCAGGAGCCCTTCCAGGGGTTCCTCACCTTTACTTTGAAGTCAGTCCCCAGTGAGAGATGAAGGTTTTGCAGTGCACCGGAGGAATCGGGTTTCGGTTAGCAGGGATAGTGAGCCGTGCAGTCGCAGGGAATCGGTGGCAAGGGAGCGCAGGTCCCAGGACAGAGGTTCATCAAGGGCCCAATCCAGCGGAGGCAGGTCAGAATCGTATAGGAGGGAGGTCCGGTCCGACAGGTACTACGCAGACAGGTCTGAGAGGGCCACATCTAGGGGCGCATCACCCAGGAGGGGTTGGGAGGATTGGAGGAAGCAGCAACGGCAGGAAGCACAAGGACGGTCGGCCCGGTACTGCAGGTCTCCCCGGCAGGGACAGGGGGAGTTGGCAAGACGAAGAGGAACAAGCCCACGGTCAGGTCATCGGGGTAGCCCAGGGGGTCACCGAAGTCAGACACCTACCCCCCCACGGCGTTCTTACGGCCCAGCTCCCGTCAGGGGTTATAATACCGAGGAGAGAATGGAAAGCGACAGGGAGCGTACAGTTAGGCAAACAAAGGGCAGGAGTCAGGTGGTACGGAACCTGGTACCAAGTGGAGTCGCTCACGACCCGGCCCAGGCTGGGGTTAGTGTTTCTTCCAGGGCTACAGGACGGAACCCGAGGATGTCGACACCTGTGGCGAGGGACCGAGTTACGGCTGCAGGACCGGCGGAGGCAGCCAACACAGCTTCTACAGGGATTTCGGAGGGAGAACGGACTGAGAACACAGCCCAGAAGTTGCCGACTGCTGGGGGCCCAACTGGTGAGTCTAGAGAATGCACTTCACATACGCAGAAGCTAAGGGACGGCTTACAGCTACTGTTAGATTCATTGAACGAGCACGGGTCCACACCAGGGGTGGGTGAAGTGTGGGCACCAGACAAGGGGATGGAAAAGGGGGTAGTTAGCAATAGTCCTGGGGAGGGAATCCCGACAGTGGCTCCCCCTAGTACTCCGCAGGCAGCGGAAATATCAGGGCCTCTGCTGGGTGTTGAGTTAGGTGAGAATACGGCGCAGGTATTTCAGAGGTAGCGAGGCTAGGCGGTTACATGTCATTCGCGGGCCCCTTGGGGGCGCATTTGAGGTCAGAGGTTAGGGAAAAAGTGGTGAAGGGAGAATATGTGGAGATTTATTCTCTTCTCCCTCTTGAGGAGTTCCTTGACCTGAAGGAGGAAGATAAAAAGGACTCGAAGAAAGAGGTGGAAGAGAAAAAGCGGAGGTATAGGAAGATTCCCAAGACCTTTGGGACTTGGTTGCGCGCTTTTTGTATCCTGGCAGGCATTACAGTACGAAAGTCCCCTGAGGTATGCGAAGCTTTGTTTTGCTACCTGGACGGGATATGGGAAGCATACCGCACTTACGGCGGATTGGCGTGGTGGCGGTATGACGAGCAATTTAGGCAGAAGTTGGCAGAGACCCCGGGGATGCGTTGGGATCAGATTGATCTCCCACTTTGGCTAAAATTAATGATGGCTCAAAAAGCGGCGCCCTTTCATGGAGGGGTCGGAGGGGGGAATGCGCCAGCTTCGTCGGCCGCACACAAACCTGGGTTTTGCTGGCAGTTCAATGAAGGAATTTGTAAGTGGGGAGCGGGGTGCAAATTTAAACACGAATGTACCTATTGTGGAGGCTCCCACAGTAGTCTGCGCTGCTTTAAGAAGGGTAAGTCCGGTCAGGCAGGGTCCGCCACAGCTTCAGCAGGAAATGCGGTTCCCATTGGGGGCCACTCCGGTGCGGCTAAACGCGATGCTGCCTTGGCTAAGCCTTTACTCTAATGTACAGGATGCAGCGCTGTTGCGGGAGGGTTTTTCCACAGGGTTCTTCATTCCCCATGTTGCCAGAAAAGGGGGGCGTTTCCATAGGAATTTGATTTCAGTTGATTCTTACCCAGAGGTGGTTAGGGAAAAGTTAGGGAAGGAAGTCATGTTGGGGCGCATGGCAGGGCCTTTTGAATCCATTCCTATGACAGATCTTAGGATTTCTCCTCTAGGGGTGGTGCCTAAAAAGGAACCTGGGAAGTATCGGCTGATACATCACCTGTCCTTCCCTTATGGTACCTCTGTGAATGATGATATCGACAGGGACCTCTGTTCGGTGTCATACACCTCCTTTGACCAAGCGGTCGATGTGGTGAGAAAAGCAGGGCCCGGGGCCCTCATGGCAAAAGCTTAAGTGGAAGCTGCCTTCCGGCTGCTTCCTATTCACCCTCAATGTCACCATTTATTGGGATGTTGTTTTGAGGGACGGTTTTACGTTGACCTCTGTTTGCCTATGGGGTGTTCCATTTCCTGTTCTTACTTCGAAAAATGCAGTTCTTTCTTAGAGTGGGTGGTCCGGCAGGAATCAGGTAGTCGCAGGATTGTGCACTATCTGGATGATTTTTTTCTGCGTTGGGCCGGCGGGCTCTGACGACTGCCGTTTCTTGCTGCGCACACTGGAATGGGTAGCTGGCTGTTTTGGGGTTCCCTTAGCGGCTGATAAAACGGAAGGGCCCAGCACTTGCTTAAGCTTTCTGGGCCTTGAGATTGATTCTGTGGCTGGGGAGTGCAGGTTGCCTCAGGATAAGTTAGTGGCCCTTAGGGACGGCGTAGCTGAGATGCAAAGGGCAAAAAAGGTGACGCTGCGGCAGATGCAGTCTTTACTGGGGAGGCTTAATTTTGCTAGTAGGGTGATCCCCATGGGGAGAGTCTTTAGTAGGAGCCTTTCACGGGCTACGGCGGGCGTGTTGGCTCCCCATCACTTGATCAGAATTACTAGACCATTAAAGGAAGATTTGGAAGTTTGGGATACCTTTTTTTTGCACTTCAATGGGAAGGTTTTCTTTCGGAAGGCGGTGGTGTCTTCACAGGATTTAAACCTTTTCACTGACGCTTCTGGCAGCGTGGGCTTTGGGGCATATTTTGGGGGTAAATGGTGCGCTGAAAAATGGCCCGAGGAATGGAAATCATGCCCTTTGATTAGGAATTTGGCGTTCCTTGAGATGTTCCCGGTAGTGGTTGCGCTGGCTCTATGGGGAGATAGGTTAAAAGACAGAAGGGTGGTCTTTTACTCTGACAACCAGGCGGTGGTAGAGGCAATTAATGGGCTTTCAGCTTCTTCTATCGGTGATACGGCTCCTTAGGCGGCTGGTGCTTTTGTGCATGTCCCTCAATATAGCCTTTAGGGCAAGACATGTACCGGGATATTTGAATGTCATAGCTGATTCTCTCTCTCGGTTTCAGTTTTCCCGATTTCGGCTGGTGGCTCCGGAGGCAGAGGAGGTGGGGGTGAGATGCCCCGGAGGAGATGTGGAAGCTAGGAACATCGTGCTTGCACATTGGGTGAGGGCATCTTTGGCCCCGTCAACTTGGAAAGCTTATAGCAAAATTTGGGGGGAATGGGAAGATTTATTGAGCCAGGTAGGTGCTGAAGGTTCTTCCACTGATAGATTGGACACCTTATTGTGGTTTATATTTCGGCTAATGTTGGCAGGAGTGTCCCCAGCAGTACTGGAGCGTAACATGTCAGCGTTGGCGGATTTCACAAAGAATTTCCTGATCAAATTGGCATTGAGGGGGTTCAAGAAGGGGAAGAGGGCTCCCGATAAAAGAAGGCTTGCTGGAGGCTTTGCATGTTATCTGTGAAGATGCTTATGAGGAGGTTTTATTCTCGACTGCTTATGTTTTAGCTTTCTTTGGGGCTTTCAGAGTGGGGGAGCTGGTAAGTGTGAACAAACGTACAGCTGGTGGGATTCAAGGATCGGATACCCAGGTGGAGTCAGGTAAAGTGCTTATCTGGTTGCGGAGATCTAAGACGGATGTTTTTGGGAAAGGTTGTAAGATCACGCTGCATGCCTTACCTGGGCATGGTTGCTGTCCTGTCCAGTGGGTTTCACGGTTTTTGGCTATTCGCCCAGTGGTAGGTCTGGGGGGTTCGTTGTTGATTCATGCAGACGGCAGCTCGCTCTCGAGGTTTCAGTTCCAGCAGGTGTTCAAGAAAGGTTTGGCAAGGTTGGGCCATGATGCTTGTCAGTTTGGCACTCATTCTTTTCGCATAGGGGCAGCCACGGAAGCGGCCAGGTTGGGTTTTAAAGAGGATATCATTAAGAAAATTGGGAGGTGGGAATCTCAGCGATTCCGTTCTTACTTAAGGCCTACGGGTTTGATGTGGTGATGGTTTTGTATCATGTCACTGTTTTAAGTTTCTGTTACAGGTCTTGTCGCATGGATTGTCGGTCACTCTTATGTGTTCTGGGCGAAAAGGAGAGCTGCAGTTCGGATGGCCGGTAGACAACTGGGCTTTCCTGACAACGTCCTGTCCATTAAGTGGTTCGGCTTCAGGGGATATGGCTGGAGTGACATTTGGTTTGAGATGTTTCAAAAAATATTGCAGGGCAGGGTCCCCGATTTGGTGCTGATTCACGCTGGGGGTAATGACCTAGGTTTGATCCCCCAGAGGGAATTAGTACGTCAAATGCAGAGGGACTTGTTGCGTCTGCAGGTTGTGGCTCCTGAAGTGCAAATAGTATGGTCAGAAATGGTCCCTAGATTAAGTTGGAGGCATGCCAGGGATCACGTAGCGCTCAGCAAGAGTAAGGGAAAGATCAATAAATTGATGGCTAGCTTTATCAGGGCCCAGAGAGGGGTGGTAATTCGCCATTGGGAATTGGAAAAGGTGCTTCCAGGGGCATACAGGTATGATGGGGTTCACCTGAATGATGTGGGTCTGGATTTGCTTAATCTGGGTTTCCAAATAGGTCTAGAGCGAGCTTTGGCGCTGCGTGGTGGGGGGGCGCATCCAGTTTGAGGCGTCAATGGATGGCTGGTGGCGTAGATTGCAAGGGTAGTGCACTTTAGGGAGAGTTTTATGTATGTTTGGATATGATATCCAGTTGGTTGTTGGTGTGTTTGGTGGTTCTGAGCAAGTTGGTAGCTCAAACCGGGTGGGAGGGGTGTGCCCCTCCTTTATATGTGTTTATGTGTGTTATGTGTTTTAGGTGTTTGGTTGTAATATTGTTATTACAAGTTTTGTTATCAGTATGCAAATTATTTTATATCTTTTGGGGTATCATTGCCAAGTTTATGTGAATAAAGGGTGGGGTAATGTTATACTAGGCAATGACAGATGATGTTATTTTAATAAAGATATGGCCATACTTAAAGGTATGGCCATAATTATTTTCCATAAATTCTGGTGTCTGTCGTTATTGGGGGTTTAAAGGGGGCATTAACCCGAGAATTGACTATACCCTAGTCAGGGAGCCCCCGGGGGGCAGCAGAGTCAACCTGAGGGGGCATTGACTGGGTTAGGAAAGGGTTAATGGCTTGAGTGTAAGGAAGTGGGTTGGGGTTATAACAGGGAGGAGTTAGGTCCTATATAAGGGATTGCAGCCATTTTAAGGATCAGTCATTTTGTTAAAAGATTCACCTACCTTGATTTTCCCGCCCACCCTCCCTAATTTTATTTTAGTAGGTTTGTGTTTATGCGTAGATTGCAAGGGTAGTGCACTTTAGGGAGAGTTTTATGTATGTTTGGATATGATATCCAGTTGGTTGTTGGTGTGTTTGGTGGTTCTGAGCAAGTTGGTAGCTCAAACCGGGTGGGAGGGGGATCTCGGTATGCCCCTCCTTTATATGTGTTTATGTGTGTTATGTGTTTTAGGTGTTTGGTTGTAATATTGTTATTACAAGTTTTGTTATCAGTATGCAAATTATTTTATATCTTTTGGGGTGTCATTGCCAAGTTTATGTGAATAAAGGGTGGGGTAATGTTATACTAGGCAATAACAGATGATGTTATTTTAATAAAGATATGGCCATATTTAAAGGTATGGCCATAATTATTTTCCATAAATTCTGGTGTCTGTCGTTATTGGGGGTTTAAAGGGGGCATTAACCCGAGAATTGACTATACCCTAGTCAGGTCTATGCTGTCCTTCAGGTTTTTTCAGTAACATGTACCCAGCGCTCACTTTGAGCATCAGCTACATTTTCTGTGTCAGACTGAGGCCGCTCAAAGTGGCTTCATCTGATAGCAGGGAACCAGCTGCAAGCCACAATGAGCTGTTTAATGCAGGTCATTCTATACCTACAAGCCTCTAGGCAAGAGAAAGTAGGACGGAATAGAATGTCTAACAAGCGGAAAGCGGTTAATACAAGTGATTTTTAATTCTTAGTTCTTACATTAATGGGTGATTGTGAATCAAGAAGTATTAAAAGTTTTAATTCTAGGAAGCCAACTGCAAAGGATTACTTATATCCAGTAATCGTTCTGGGTACACTTTCACTATCATGCTAAAGGGTGAGTTCATCCGCCTTTGACAAACGTGTTCCAGTCTTGATAATTGTGAGACTGATGCAGAGAAACTTATCAAACACCTGTCCTAAGAAAAATGAAATAAAAGAGGGTACTGACTAAGTAGCAAAGATACAAAGCCCTGGGAAAAAAATTTCCTCCAGTGTATACATGTAGCCATAGTATGTGGAGGTGTTCCTCTATTAGTATGTAAGACTGAGCCCCATTACGAAGGTGTTGGCCTGGCGGAGTGGTTTAGCAGACCAGTAGGAGCATGTCTGTTACCTGACAAGCTAGCACAGATTCCAGGAAGCAAATTAACTATTGCTTGGTTTCTCCCTTGTTTAAATAGTGACTTCTTCTATATAGACATGATAGAAGGTTAATTCCAAAATCGAAATCCATAGAAATGTTTTACTCATTTGACATTATTCCTCGTAATGAACAAAATGAAAGGTAGCCTCAGATCAGTACAAGTTTGCTGGAGCACTGTTGATCTATGATTACTTCCCAATCAACTGCCACCATCTGGACACTTAAACCTTTGTCTGTGCAAAATGATGCTGCCTACAGGATATATTCAGTTATAGTCCTGAGTTATGTCATCTACTTCAGTATATAGAGAATCTGTTGTGAATATTGTAAAACCCTGCTGTGTCATCACAGATTGTGATGGAAGTGTTAATTAGGAGGAGGTCAACTGTATGTTTAACAGCAGCCCCACACATGCTGTGTGCTGCAGTGGGATGGTTTCCTCTTGGCACTGCTTGTAAATTAGAGCAATGCTTTTGGTCGTCATGTAACGCGGTGTTAGAAGTTCTTTAGTAAGGATATAATCCATTAAAATATATTTATTAGAGAACAAAAGGGGTATAACTGTTCCAGGAAAATCTTGTGAAGCAGTGTGGGTGTCTTATACCAGTTTGATAGCAATTTATAGGACTTGTCCTTCATCTTGTTAATGGAAGATCTTATCCCATTGGGGTTTGCTTAAGCTGAGTTGAAGCATGGATTCCCATTTACTGACGATCTTAGGTAAGGTATGTGATTTTTTATCTTGTTACATTTTGTAGAGGAGGGAGATTTCACATAGTTACATAGTAGTTTAGATTGAAAAAAAGATTTGCGTCCATCAATTTCAACCCTTTTCCTATCCCATGTTTACCAATGTTGATCCAAATATTGTGGGGGGGGGGGGGGGCAAAGTGTTGCTGGAAGTGAGGGTCTCGAAATCAGTCAGAGTTCGGGAGAGATGGTGCTTGGGCGGACTGGTCCTTAGGTAGTTTACCAGTTGTAAGAAAAATCTAAGAAAACTGGAGCGCTATAAAAATAAGTGAATAATATAAATAAATGATACTTAAATAAAGAAGACTTTCTTGATCAAAGTTATTTTCTTGATAGTTGAAATTCTTCTTATGCAGAGGTAGATCTCGATTGAACGAATGATATTTGTGGAAAAAAATGTAGAAATATAACGTTTTGTATTATCGAAAGTGTAAAGCTATTGTAACCAATTATACACTACCATCCCCTATAATAACCCTCCACTACCTTTGGGAGTGCGCTCCATTTGGCTTGGGGAGCACTATGCACTAATGGGGAGCACTGCACCAGTGGTCATTGGTAAAAAATCAAAGCAATTCAAAACTATGTAGGCGGCTAATGTACCCCAGCTCTTAATTATAACCCACAGAAGCGGTGGCCTCCTGTGGGTTATAGTTTCTTATCTGACAGCGTCCCGTATTGCTCTCAACCTCAAGGAGGACGGACTTCAGGTTACATGTTAGAATCCAATGGGGAATATACACCCCCAGAGTCTGGGACTCTTATGTTCCATGAGGGAGCGTTCCAAGAAGCAATAGGCAACGAGGTAGAATGCCCATAAAATGTCAGCATGATGAGGAACAATAAGTGTCCACCAAAAAGACAGCGCACGTAGGACAGAAATGTAAAATGAAAAGGGATACTTCGTCCACCACTGTAGCATTCAGGTCTGTGGTCTTAGGGTTAGCGGGGTCTCCAGCAACTCTTCTCTCTCCTGATGTATCTCTGAGTGAAGGGCCATCTGCGGAGTAGCAGGTGGTTTTGCCCTCCTTTAGCCCCCTTACCCGAATGTTGTGGTGGCATCCTCTGTTATCAGTGTCCTTCAGCAATGCCCTCATTTCTCTCAGTGCAGTTGTATGGGCCTTGGTATCTGATAAAGCCCACTGGGCCATTTGTTGAATGCTGGGTATGTCATTTTCCATTGTCTCTACTCTGGAGGAGAGCTGAGTAATTGCCACACGGGTTTGTGTCAGCTCTTCCTGGATGGTCTGTCTTACCTCCGATATGAAGATGCTGAAATCTGGCTTGGAGGGCAGGGATTGAAAGAGATGTTATAACTCTTCCTTAGATGCGGTCGCAGGAGGATCGATGAAGTGCTTGGAGGGGAGTCAGGCGGGCCCATCATGTTGGAGAGCATGAGTCACAGGCCTCATCCAGCAGCGTGGCCAACAAGGCCAGAGTGGCGACATATTCCCTGAAGGACGACGATGGAGCTTTGGTTTTCAGACCAGGAGTGTCCTTATCTTCATTGCTCTTCTTGGATCTCCCCATTTGGTAAGTAAGGTGTGGTTATATTGCTGTATTTTGCGTTTGTTGCTGGTAATGAACGAGAGCCATGAAGTTAAGCGGCCATCTTAGGACAAGGCAAACCATTCCCCCTAAGGTTGTGGGTTCTATGTAACACCTGAAGCACCAATGCCTTTGTGTGGCCACTAATTATCCAATTAGCATGGTGAGGTGTGATCCATGGGAGGAGGCATGGGGGAGAAATTCAAGAGTCCCCTCTACAGGCCCACCCATAGTTTGTGAGGTGGGTCAAAGGACCACTCTAAAATCTGCTGTAAATGACAGGCCCTATAGTAGGTACAAATGCACGGCATCCCAAGACCTCCCTTCGACTTGAAATGGGTCAGCAAATAAAATTGAATCCTGGAATGCTTCCCTGTCCAGGAGAATTAACAATGAGTTTAAGGTGTTGACTTGGCCTCCAAAATCCCCAGGTCTAAATCCAACTGAGCATCTGTGGGATGTGTTGGACAAACAAGTCCAATCCATGGAAGCCCCCACCTCGTAAATTACAGTACTTAAAGTATCTACCACAGCACACTTTCTGATATCTAGTGGAGTTAAAAATTTTCTGCAAATTAGTTTGCACAATTTCAGTGATATGGATAACAATTGACAGATAACTTTCATAATATTGCTCTGTTGACCGTTTTGGATGCATTGGGGAAGGGAGTTACTATATTTCCATGTAAAATTACTACTACTAAGTGCATGGGCAATGGTGAATAGTTCAGTTTGATTGCCAATACAAATTCATGAATAGGTGGTATCTGACTCCTAAAAGATTAAGCCTAATGTAGCCTCAACAACTTCAGAGTGATTTCTGACATTAGGTATCTATATTAATTATACTCTTGCTTTTTTGTTTATTTTTTCCCTCTATAAATATATATTTATATATATATATTTATCATATTACATTTCTTCTTTAATTAGTAGATCTGGTAATACGGCGGTGGGAGTGGGTGTTATGCTATTTAAAGTTTTTTACTCAACTGTTAGACATGCCTATGATTAAGTGTTAACCTAAACGTGAAATGTCTAAGGCTACCTTGTAGGTCTGTGCTGTGTACTGCTTTGCACCAGATGGTGAATAAAATACTTTACTGTAACAAATCACATCTAAGCAGTTTTATGCTGAAGTCATCTTGGGAGGGGTGCCCTTTTTTGATGTAGAGCTATAATTATTTCACTAGTTATAGAGAGTCTGTGATCTATTCTCTCAACAGTGAACTAAATTAGCTTGATTGGAAAAATAAGCACGCTGGAAGCTAATACGGTTTATAATAGCCCCCCATAAAAAAAAGTTTACAAAACATAATTCAAATGATTAGATCTGTGTTAGATCAGGATAGGTGAACTGTTTCTTTCATTAGATCACATACAAAAAATGCAGTATTAACATTTTATTTAAAGGGGAGGAGACTAACTCATACTCATCCCCATCTCAACAAAAATATGAAGAAAAAAAGGTTGATTTCGTTAGCTTTTCATCAGATTAGTTATGATCACCCATTATTTTTATTAGATCTAAATTAATTCCTGATATAAAAACAGGGAGGGGCTGGCTTCTTTTTGACCAGGGGCAAAACCAATGTTGTGGCCCATGGTGCAACTTCATCATCCTAACCATTATCATAGATAGACACAGACTGATTTGTTTGCAGATAATATATATGGATTGATATGCTCCAGGGCGTGTAGACATGCAAATTGGTGCAGCCCCAGCCTATTTTGTCAAGTTGGAGGGCAACCAAGGGGGAAATTGCCCCTCTGCATTCCTTTGCAATCCCTCCCCTGTATATAAGCTATGTAAAGGGACAGCCTGGTGTCCAAAATGTATCTTCCAAATATTAATGCATATTAATGTGCCTTCAAAGTACTTTAAAATGCATGTGTTACATTTTGCATTGTTTACAATTTTAAATACTTACAGCTACAATACCAACAATAGCTAAGTAAAGTCAACTTCCTTTTCTTTTTCTGCAGGAACCAATGCGAATCATATTTAAATGCTGCTAAGATTGTAATTATTATGTATGCAGTTTTAATTGTACTTGGACACTGTCATACTATTTCTGCCTCCTGAAGAGGTTAGGCACATCTGGCGAAATGTGTTGAGCGCAGCAGTAATTAAACCTAAAACAAACAATGGTGAACCCAGCGCTGTGATCTCAGCTTTAGCAGCACTTAGGCAGTTTGCCCTTAAACCACACAAAATACAATATATACAGATAAAGAAGACATAAAGTGTGCTTAAAGAAAACTGTGGAAAAAATAATCAACACCTTATTGGGTGAAAAATAGTCAGTTTGATGTCTCTTTTAGAGATCAGGAGGAATCTTATGTCCCCCTTGAGGGAATGCACTCACAGACTTGTAGAGAAATAGTTGCACTTCAAATTAATGTTTGTGTCAGTTGGATCCTGATGTAACCAATCATCTAGTGTATTGGCTCAAAAACACAATAACAGGCATCCAGTTAGTAGGTGAACAAAGGTACATTTAATACATATAATAGCTGCTCACATGGAGGTTCTCTTTAACAGACGGAGTGGGCACCACAGGGCCGTAGAAAGTGTCCTTCCAGTAGGTAAAAATCAGTAAAATACTTTAAATATAAAAGTAAATCCAAAGTACAATGTGGGATAATAATAAAATAGCAGGGTGAGTCCAGTCTGCAACGCGTTTCGCCCTTCGTGGACTTCAACTCGGCATAATTAAACCTACTTATGCCCTAGGGGAAGTTTACATGCACAAATATTAACTTCTAAAAAATATATTTGCATGTATATATGATATATATATATATATATATAAATATATATATATATATATATATTATGTTATGCTATATGTTTGCTGCTTGAGAATGTATATGCTTTGTTTACACCCTGCATCATCTTTCTCCTGAACACTTCAAAAAGTTCAAGAAAGTTTTTCTAGCAATACTGACCATCAATAACAGCAGCATCAAGAACCAGCAGTCCTTTGATACCCTTACAGTGAAGAAGGAAGTGTTTTCTTTTCAATATAATTACTGAACATGTAGCCTGGAGAGAGCATGAAATATGACAACCACTGAAAGCACTGACTTGGAAGAATGACAAAGCCAAAAGACCATGGAAAAACAAAAACTTTCTTTTAGTGAGAGTTTGTTCTTTTGTAGTTACATAGCAGGAAGAGCAGAACTGGATCTGAGAGAAGATGCACTAGGGACATTAGAGATACATATAATGCAATACAATACTGGAGGTCTGGACAACTGTAGGCAAAAAATAACGTCTGTTTAATTGGAAGATTGCATCAAGACTTTTTAAATAGAAATACTTTAATGAAAGATTACACATAAAGTACCAATGCTGATGTGAGAGGATATCCTCTATCTGACCCAAGGTAAAGAAGATCTGACCCAAGATTCCAACGTCAGCCCACTGATAAAGCCACATAGAACAAAATACACTTTTTTGCATTATGTCATGGATTATGACATACTATTATCATTATTATTATTATTATCTTATAAAACAAAACCAAATTCAACAATGCTAGGTAGAGTAAAATGCATTCAAGCCATAATTTTAGATAAACCAATAGTGTAACTAATGGATGGTTCTACCTGCAAGCTTTATATTATACAGTATGCTGCTTTGTAAGTATTATAAGTCTACATTGACCGTGAACTATATTTGGAAAATCTCTTAACCTGCTACATTCTAATAAGAGACAAAGCATTTTGTAACAACAAAGGTCCTCCAAATCAAACACTGGTAATGAGAAGTAATCGGGTTTTGCATTAATGAGAGGAAGCATGTGGTTAATAAACAGTTAGGCTTGTCTCTAGGCCACAGACCTATTAAATCTCATGCACGGTTAATGAGTGGTGGAGCAGAACGTTGTGTGGAATTATCCAGCCGATGCTGCGGGAGCTTGGAGCTCGGCTCACCTCAACTGCGCTGAATTAGCCACTTGGCTCCTTCCACCTGGGCTCAAAATTAGTCTTTTGTTTGTTTTCAGGGAATTGTAACCCCTGTGGTAAACAGTGTTTGCTTGCAAAGCAGCTGACCTGCTTATTTAGAGTTAAATTGAGGCAAATTGAGTAGCCACATTTCAGGGGAGCAGTAAATTCAGCTATTATGCCCGTTACGTTTCTCTCTGGCACACTGTATTTTTAGGGAAACTATACATCACTGTGTGCATGTCTGGCACTCTGTATACTTAATGAAGCTATGTGGCACTGTCCAAATGTCTTGCACTCTGTATACTTAGGGAAGCTATGTGGCACTGTGCACATGTCTGGCACTCTGTATACTTAGGGAAGCTATGTGGCACTGTGCACATGTCTGGCACCCCGTATACTTAGTGAAATTATAAGGCACAGCGTGTATTTTTTTGGAATACTATATTCAAAAATAGGGACTTGTGGCGTTTAAAAGAACAGGACACTAGACAGCTAATCGGCCCACCATGAAAAAGCAGGGACATATCGTGCACCTGATTGGCAGGTGTGCTGCCAGTACGGAGCACACTTGTCACTCAGGGGCACAATGTATATCATGTAATTCCGGGGGTTTACGTGCTGCAACCAGCCGGCACACAAACCCCCAGAAATACACAAGATACATCCGAGGGGCTGGTGGCAGCTGCAAATTTGGCAAAAGAGTCACTCACTACTAAAAGTATATGAGAATGAGTGACTCTTTTGCCGAATTCTCAGCTGCTGTCTGTCTCCCGGATGTATTCCCATGGTTTGTGTGCTCTCTGTTCGGAAAACCTGTGGAAACGACTTACAACCATTAATATCAGAATGAAAAAGCGGTGCAGCGGCAGCTTCATGGAATGGGTTTCCATGGCATGCAAGTCTCAGATCACCAAGTACAATGGCAAGCATTGAACCGACTTTTTTGCAAACGTGCCCATTTTTATTCACAATTTGCATGTATTTGCTATTTGAGTAGTAAAAGGTTAGAACATTACAAAAAGAGCAAAACGCAAAAATAGTTTTGGATGGAAAATAAATTTGTTTTTTCTTACATTATTTCCCCCCACACATATCCTCCCCTGAAACAGCTACCCACCTTACAAATAGAATTCCCTCTACAGTCACATTGTCTCCTAAGATCCCAAAGACACTGAGCAACTAGATTTTTTTTTTCTTTTCTGCAGGATCCTGTTAAATGCAGTGAAAACCATCTTTGCAAATTTGTCTTGACTGGAAATCTCTAAATGCCAGGTCTATTCCTGCTATGTTGGATTCATCAAAGTTGACTTTTGCAGCATATAAAGAAAACAAATTTGAACTAGCAGTTATTTTTTGGACATCTTACACTGCCCTGCCCATAACTTTAAACTGATTATGCACTGCAGTAACATATAGCACAGAAAAATATAAAAGAAAATACTTTTTTACTTCATCCATGAATTTGTTTGAAGTTCTGATGTAAAAATTCATACTTTTTTTTATTGTTGTTATTCCTACTGCAAACATGGTTTGGGTGTTGTAATGTAGTCCCATTAAGTTTAAATTGGATGTAATGTTCCATAGAGCAGTACATGATTCAAGAGACTTTACAGGTATGGAATGACATCTGTTCACTATAGAGAGTCTTAACCCTGAAAATCAGCAGTTGTTTGCAATTTGATTATTCGATATGATGAATGAGGGCATATCGCGAATCAGAAGTTTTAAAAGTCTCAATGGATGATTGGCTATACAAAATACTTGGCATAAGCCAACATGAAGATAAATAAAACAGTCACCTATGACTAAGCGTGGTGTTACACGCGAAACGCGTTAGGTTGCCTTCCCTTCTACTTTATAATCCATGGATTGTACCTCACTCTGTTTGTTTTGGATTTTTTTGCACATTAAATCACTTTATTCATTTATTGCCTGGTGAGTGGAGTACACACTTTTTTCTATTTTGATACTAATTATTCTTGAACCCAATCTCGAATCCCAATAATAATCGGGCTGTTTGGTATCTGTCCATTTGTTTTCTAAAAAGATGTTGTACTGTAGTTACTAGACCCATATGAACCAAGAATATAGCTGTTTTGTTGAATAGTGCCAGTTATATACTACCCCTGCTTTAAGTGCACTATTCAACAAAATTGCTTATTTATATACACGTTCAAACAGCTTAACTATCATTTTTAACAACATCAGTACTTTTGCAAACGGGAACGATACAATTCTGACAAAATCAGTGCAACACCTATTTACAAGCAGGGATCTTCTGATCATGTTCCTTTTCCATTTCCCACCACCATTAACCCCTTCTCAGCATGATAACCGTCCATGAACTAGGCGAAGATGCCAGGTGTATCCAGAATTCCACAGCATCTCCTATTGAAATTAGTTTAGCAATGCCCTTTGCTGGTCCTTGTTATGTACGGTTATCAACCTAGTGTGGCCAGTTCAATTAATCATTAATATATGTAGGGGGGTATAATATTAAAAGCAGTCTCCTTCATGCACTCAAAGCTCGTGGGGGTGAATCTTGCATTTCACTTCTCTTTCGGAGTCATCATTTCATTTGATATCATGTTGAGCTGTCCAGGTGTTGAAATCTAATGAACAATGAAGAGAGATCATTTATTCATTGCATTTCCTCAGACGGGGAACGCTCAGCGTGACTGCAGCACAATCATTGCTATAAAAGAAGACTTGGAGGAGGCAGATAATAAAATCTGAACATTTGGCAGATAAGGGGAAACATCTTGACATGACTGAAGATACAAAGTCAAATGATGGCTCCACTTTTAGATGTCAAATATTTTAATGTTTAAAAGTGCCAGAAATCATTTATTTACTCAAAGGGTAAAATCTACCTTTATTGCCTGCTATGTTAAGTATCCAATGACCAATTATAGTCAATGCCCTAGTAGCAAAATGGTCCTAAAAACCATATTTCATCGTTGAAGTCATACACATTTTAAATTAGCAGAACAGCTGGTTTACAGTCTTTAACCTCTTAGTGATAGAGGCTGATTTTTTTTTACACTTCTGCGATTTTTGTTTTTAGCTGTAATTTTATTTTTTCTGTTTAGTTTACACATTATATACTGTTTTTATTGCCATAAGAAATCTTTATTTTGATACATTTTGATCATATGTTATAATGTAATATAAACATGATCATATCATATGAAACCTTTAAATAAAACTAAAAACATTTGTTAAAAATCCAATTTTTTCTAAATTTGATCTGAATAATATTTTACACAATCAGAAATGGTAAAAAAAGAGCCAGCCAAATAATTTACAATATTTGTACTGAGTTTAGAAATCTACTATGTTGTTTTTTTGTTGTTATAGGGCAATAATCTAAAGCAGCAACTTTTTTCTCTCTAAAGTTTTTCCCATACAGTGACATCTTGATCTCAACCCAATGATCAACGTAACCCTAATAAACAAGGAATAGCTACATAACAGGAAATGGATGGGGGTAACCCGAGATTATAGTATTTACACAACGATGGACATTAAAAAAGCATTTTTATTAATATTTCACAATAAAAAGGTAGAAGCCCACCAAGGTTGAATGGACAGCTTCAACACAAATAACAAAAAAATATAATAAGAAAGATATACATATATACATATCAAGAAAAAAGAGAAAGAAAAAAAGGACAATAAAATATATTAAATGTCATATATCGTGACCATAAATAAAGATAGAAAAGACAGTAAGCCCTTCAGTAGACACCTGTCACTGTCCACTGTACTGAGAGTAAATGAATATAGGTATAATAAACAGTCTCAGAGTTATTGTTATAGTAGATCCCAGCACTCCCCCTACTCCTTATAGGAAGAAATTGGGAACAACAGGTAATGGATGTCCCCAGTCTTCAATAAAATAATTCCTGTCTAGTGACAAATCCTAGGGTGAAGAAGGAGACAGGAGAGGAGAGCTGAGGTTAGAGCTGGTTACTGACGACAGGTAAGTAACACCGGGCATTTTTCTCTATTATTACTTTTGTCCTCTAAGCCCTCCAATGTAGGCTTAATATACTTACCTGTCATCAGTAACCAGCTCTAACCTCAGCTCTCATCTCCTCTCTCCTTCTTCACACCAGGATTTGCCACGAGACAGGAATTATTTTATTGAAGACTAGGGACATCCATTACCTGTTGTTCCCCATTTCTTATGACAGAATTATTGTTTAGTCATCAATGTGCCTTTTTGGTAATCGAAGGCTGAATGCTAAGTGTTGGTGATACAGAGAAAGGCTTACTACTGACCAAGGCACTGGCTTATGTTGTTCCCCGCTTATAAGTCACAGCAAAATTGATCACACGACTAAAATATCCTTACTTGAAAATAATAGTGGAGCAGAGGAGGGGGCAAACACATGCATTTCAAGTATCTGCAGATTCTGAATCATAGAAAGCCCATCAACAAGATTGCTTTATTATTAATTTTATTATGTTTACCAACAGTTAGTTGAGGCCACAGCCCTTGGTTGAAGCCTCTAACCCTTGGTTGAGGCCGCCAGGCTTCATAATGTGATGCAAAGAGGTCAGTGAAAGAAACCAGTGGAGCTCCTGCCACATCATTCCGCTTCTTATAGAAATAACAAAAAAAAACAAAAAACTGCATACAAGCAGAATACAATTCCAATGTTATAATAAAAATATAAGCAAGTTTTTACACTAACTAGTTTATAGTTGATTCCTGCTAGACATTTTACACTCTAATCTGTTTTAGAACTTTCTTTTTCTTCTTTATATAACTATATTAACTTCTCTGATTTTTCATAAACTGCATTAAAAATGTGTGGGTCTAGCATTCACTGGCAGCTGGCTATTGATAACACAGGCACTGGTAGATCATTTAAAGCAGTATAAAATTGAATTCAAGCAGCTCTGAGACCACTTTTATATTTGAAAACCAGCATGCCCCAAGACATGTCTCAAGTCAGAATATTCTTTCAAGCCTCATCCATTATGTAAATAAAATGTGAAGTTACATCCATCTTTCTTCTATAAGGTAACACTTAATGCTCACAAGGTAATTCCCAAATTTCATTTTCCTCCAGACCGTGAGGGATTTGAAAGAGGTAAGAGTGATTTTACTGCAAATTCCAAATAATTCAGTACTTTGTAATCCTGTTTCATCACTTAGTTTGCTTCTTGGGATATTGGGATCCATCACATGGGAACTGTCAACAACTGCTCAAAGGCAGACTTTGTGAGATTACAAATGCCATTGCCCTCATCCAGCTGGCTTTAATCCAACCCTACCTTTTCTGCATATCTTTTCCAAGTCTTGTAATCTGCAATGCTGGTATTGTATATCTATCGATAGAATAACCTACCAAGGCATTGTGGTTGAGCAATGTTTCACTGTATCTACAAACACACTATGTGTGCTTTATGACATAGGTGGACCCTGGGCAAAATTCTCAAAAGTGGCCCCCTCTTATCTTAATACCAACCAAATATAAAAAAATATCAACGCATTATGAAAAGTAATTATCGACTGAATAGTCAACCCCTAAAAAATGCACCCACCAGCAATTTTCCATCTATGCCTCCCAGTGGTACAGAGAAGGGAATTCCATTAAGAAATATTTGTGCTGCCTACCTCAACTGAAGCCTTTTTTGTTTCTATATTTTTCTCTTTCTTCCCCAACTTTTTGGAATATTAAGTTCTCCAGTTGGGTGAAGAACTAGACCTCACTGGTTCTTTGATGGTGAGCCCTGGATAAATACATTGTCCTATGGATAAATCTGGGTACCACAGATGACAATCTCTGCTTACATTGAATTCCACAACTATACTCACTTGTTTTGGCATGTGGGTGCTATGTAAATGTTGTTTGATAGCAATTGAGGACAGTGGGAACATTAGCTGACACAGCTAGCTAGAGCGACATTGGTCTCACTGTCTCTTCTAAGTCAGGAACCTGATGGCAATGGACATGTTCAATGGTTTCTGATGAAATAAGTGCATTTTTTGAGAAAGTGCTTTTCTTTAGGTTATATTATGGTGCAGACACATTTGCAAAAGAGAAGACCATGGAATAAGAGCAGGGCTTAGGTGAATTAAGTTGATTGTCCTAAATGAGGGATAGCATTTTTGTATAACGTGTGAAAAGTTGATTGAGGTGGTAGCCATTTTGTATTACTTCAGCCAAAAACAACATTACCTTCTGTGATTTGTTAGTTTAGGTGGGAGGCTCTTGCCATTTCTTTACTAGCAAAAAGAGTTTGCAGGAAACGGCACTCACCAGACGTCCATTGCAAAAAAGATTTAATGTGCAAGATGCAGTAAAATAGAAACAGTACACAGCAGCAAAATGGGAAATGTGCAATCCAATCAGTGTTTAGGCCATTTCTTACTTGGCAAACAGCAGAAAGCTGATGTTGAGAAAGATTTGCAAGTACATGCAAGTTTTAATTACCGTATTTGCTCGAATATAAGACAAGGTTTTTTTCAGAGCAAATGCTCTGAAAAAGTCCCCTCGTCTTATATTCAAGGTCGTTTTATAATCTGACCTCAAATCGAGGTCAGATCATAAGACATGGATCCAGGTCCCCCGCAGAGCTGCAGGGGACCTGGATCCCCCTCTCTAACAGCCGGAGGATGTCTGCGCGATACGCACAGACATCCCCTGCTGCCGCCCGGCACGACCACTGGGACTTCTATGATGAAGCATGGTCCTTCCGGCTTCATCATAAAAGTCCCGGAGGAAGTGCCGGGCAGCAGCGGAGGATGTCTGCGCATATCGTGCAGACATCCTCAGCTGCCTCTACTAACCACCAGGAGATCTGTGCAGCCGGGGGATGTCTGCACGATAGTGCAGACATCCTCCATGTTGCCTGACACTTCCGTCTAATATGACGGACCGGCTGTCCATCATAATAGATGGAAGTGTCGGGCAGCATGGAGAATGTCTGCATGTATCATGCAGACATCCCCCGGCTGCCCCCACTAGCCACCAGGGATCAAGAAGCAAGGTGAGGAGGAGGGGGCAGAGAGACAGAGGGAGGGTGCAGAGAGACAGAGGGAGGGGGCAGAGAGACAGAGGGAGGGGGCAGAGAGACGGGATAGTGGGGGCAGAGAGACAAGGGGAGGGAGGGGGAAGAGAAAGACAAGTGGGGGAGAGGGGAAGAGAAAGACAAGGGGAGGGAGGGGGAAGATAAAGACAAGGGGAGGGAGGGGGAGAGCGAGAAAAGTTTGGGGGGAGGATGAGACAACGTGGGAGGGGGAGAGATATAACACTGGGGGAGAGAGAGGCAGCATTGGCACATAAAAGGAAATAAAAACAAGACATGCATTTGTTTAATATCATCATTTTTATTAAATATTAAAAAGCTATTTACATGTGAATATATACAAGTTAAACTTTTTTCCTACAGGGTAGTCTTATATTCAGGCTTTTAGATTTTTTCCTAAAGGAATATCCAAAGTTTGGGGGGTCGTCTTATAATCAGAGTCGTCTTATATTCTAGCAAATACGGTATTATCCTCACTTGTAAGTTGAGGTGGTTTTTAAGACATGCAAATAATATAGAAGCTCACCTTTTATGAATAGCCTTAAGGTGTTACAATTTTGAGGATATTTTGGAAAGTTATAAGAACCATTTAAGTTAAATAGAAAAGACCAACTTATATTATGTTCATTTGTTACACACTTTTCTGCAGTTCATAGAATTAATAGAGCATAACACCCTCTAAAAACTGTGGTCAGAAGTAATTACAGCTCATTTTGGCTACTTAGAAAGGGTTGCAGATTTTTGGACAGCATTGGAGTCTAGCCATGGTGGACGTTCAAGGTTAATCAGTGAGGTTTACTAAATGGTGATAAACTAGAGAGAGTTCTGTATAATCCATCAGGATTCTAAAATAAAACTCTCCTCCAATGCTATGCTCAGCATCATAGGAATTGTAGTATACAGCAGCAGGAAGTAATGATGTTGCCAAACATGTCAATAATTTTAATGGTTTTCTTTGTGGACTCTTACTGTATTTCTTTAAACATGGATTTTTATTATTATTATTGTGAATCATCTATTAGTACATAGGGGTGAGCTTGAAAGGGGAGGGAAGTCAAAACTGTTGCTTATTGCTTCCTTGCAAAAGTACAATCTTCCCAAGTGAATCATACATCAAAAGCAATAAAGTACTAATTTGATTCTACGAGCAGAGCTCGGAAAACTGGTTTATTTTTTCCTTCTCTTAGGATCCTTAGCAAGCCTGTTCTCTAGCATAACCGCACAGCTCCATCCTAGATTATTTAATATCCTGGCCATACTTGCTCTGCAGCTATAGATGATATTGAATCTGTGCTTCTTCCCCCCCCCCCCCCCCTTTAATTAAATTATTTTTACAGGGCTGAAGACACAATAAACCAAGACATTATTTTTAACAGTTTCCTGCCATAGAATAACCCATTGTACTGACTTGAGTTTTCAAAACATTTTTATGTGCCAGAATGGTGTGCAATCTATTGTATTTTGGGCACTTCTCTAACTATCTTAAAGGGACTCTGTCACATAAAGACATCCAGATGAACTTGACGCCATCATCTTAAAACAACTGAAACCAATGGTAGGAAAACGAGCTCCAACAGCGAAGAACCTTTTTCTTGGCGAACTTCAAACTAAAAGGAGACAAATAAAACACGGTAGTAAATATAATAATAAACAGCTTCCATAAATCATGCTGTCTTAAGGAAAGAACTTTAAGAAACAAACAATTCACGTGATAAAGAAAAAAGGGTAGGGAGAGAAAACTATGTAAAATCTAGTGGGAATAATACTCGCCTCCGTGTATTTATAAATCATGACTTTACGTCATGACTTAGCAAAAATCTTAGAATTTATAAATACACAGAGGCTCCTATTATGCAAGTTTAAAGCTCATTAATCACCCTATAAGCAAAATGGGTAAAGAGGTTGAAGTAAAACTCCCTAAATGTGGATTCCCTTGACCAATCCACAGCCTTCATAATATCTTCTAGTCTACAACCTAGACTAAACGCTTTCAAAGCCATGGCTCCCCTGACTGAATGTGGTCTGAACAAAGTGGTATCCACTCCTGCTTCACCCAGTATCCATTTTACCCACCTTACTAAGGACCCAGTACCTACAGGGGTGTGGGGTTTACGTAAAGCAAGAAATAGCTCTGGGTGTGACGATAAGCGCCACTGTGTAGTGCGATGCTCATACTCTTTAAGAAACATCACTGGACACAACTGGGGATGTGAGGGAAAAGTGGGATAGAAAATCAATTCAATTGAGGTTTTTGTCCTTCTAGAGATATCGAATAGCACTCCTTCTGGGGAGAAAGACCGAGAAGTAATATCTAAGGCCCTAACGTCTGACACCCGCTTACATGAAATGAGACAAAAAAGAATGACCAGTTTGCCGATAATTGTTTTAAAGAAAGTTCTTTATTATTTGGCCAATTTTCCAATAATCTTAAAGGATTGGAAACATCCCACAGATTAGAGTATCTAGGTAAAGGCGGTCTTGATAGCCTCATACTATTCATCAGCCAGCATACTAAGGCATGTTTGCCTGCTGGTATAGAACCAAAACCTTCATGGCCCGCCGAAATGGCTGACCTCAATACGTTAATCGATCTGTATGCCAGGCCATCGTCAAATCTTGAAGCCAGAAAATCCAACATGCCTGTTACAGGTGCCGAAACGGGATCCATATCGTGTTCCATGCAACAACTGTTCCATGACTTCCAGGCATCACTGTACAATCTTTGGGTTCCTGGAGCCCAAGCTCCTGCCAAGAGCATTCTAGTTGATTGTGAAATGTTTTGTATGCACCAGGGTCCCCTGAGACCAGCCATGCCATCAGGAACAGGTTCCTTGATAGAATTAACGGATGGTAATTCCCTTCCGGATCCGTCAATAAATTCGGGACCATCGGGAGGATGCGTGGCCAGTCTATGGACAACTCCAGTAGTGTCAGAAACCCTGGTTGTGACTCCCACCATGGCGTGACGAGGACCAAAGACGTCACGGCCCTTTGCAAGTGGACCAATGTCCTGGCAATCAGGCAAAAAGGAGGGAAAGCAAAGTGCCTGCTCCTTGACCAGTCCTGAAGGAAT
Source organism: Pelodytes ibericus (assembly GCA_036172795.1). Taxonomy (NCBI): domain Eukaryota; kingdom Metazoa; phylum Chordata; class Amphibia; order Anura; family Pelodytidae; genus Pelodytes; species Pelodytes ibericus. The sequence goes on along the minus strand of CM069857.1, from coordinate 99,252,930 downwards.
GCGTCCACAGCTATTGCTTCGGGATCCGGTCTCCAACTGTAGAACCTCAGAAGTTGACTGTTTAGATGGGATGCAAACAGATCTAGATCGAGAGGTCCCCATAATGTTTGGAGGCATTGAAAAACCGACGGTAGAAGGTGCCAATCGCTCGTGTCTCTGAAATGCCGAGAGCTCCAATCCGTATTCGTGTTCACTAAGCCCGGAATATGAGTGGCTTGAACTGAAATATTGTGATCCAGACAGAACTGCCAAAACTCCGTAGCTAGACATGAGAGTGCCGTGGACCTCGTGCCGCCCAGATGATTTATATAGCGTATACATTGTCCATAAAAAGTAAGACTGAACAATTTGAGGAATCGTGAGTGAAACTCTTGATTGCGAAGGCACCTGCCAACAATTCTAGACAAATGGTGTGTGTCAGGGCCTTTACCAGGTCAGGTAGGAGTTTAAGTGCAGGGATAGTGGAGGTGTCTGGTTGCATGTTAAATATAGTGCAAAGGGAGAACAGATAAAGAAGCAGAGCTAGGTATTGGAATAAAGACTGAAGGAGACACAAGAGGGAATTTAGCAAAGAACTGCAGAATAGGAAAAGGGTATTAGTAGGAACTGCAGTAAGAACAAAGATCTATAGTAGGGACTGTAGACAAAGCAAAGGTAGGGGTGGAGAGAGTTAAACAAGGGTTAAGGCCAGAGGCAAGGGTTAGGGCCAGAGGCAAGGGTAACTTAGCAGGAACACCCTGGAGAGGGTGACTAAGCAGGAACACCCTGGAGAGGGTGACTAAGCAGGAACTTACGTCCATCCTTGATGCAATGTCTGGATCTTGAGTCTCTGAAGAGCCCGGTAATGTAACAGGCCCTGGAATATTGCTTGGATGGAGGCCGACAATGGTCCTATCACTCGCTCCAGGTGTCGGACCATGAGCCTGGATTTTGACAGTGCTCCTTTGATTTCCTTCCTGATGAGTTTGATCTTATCTCTGGGTAAATGAAGAGAACCCTGGGTCGAATCGCTCAGGAAGCCCATGAATTCTATGCGTTGAGCTGGATTCAAGACGGATTTGTCCCAGTTGACGAGAAACCCTAGGGTTTCTAGTAGATTGATGGCCCACAGGGTATGGCAGTGAAGCGAGCTGGCATCCTGCGACATGAGCATATTGTCTAAGTAGATTATTAGCCTGACACCTCTCCTGCGAAGATGGCTCACCACTGTCTTTAGAAACTTGGTGAAGCACCAAAGGGGCGGAGGTTAGGCCGAAAGGGAGGCATACAAACTTCCAAGTCTTGCATGCCCTACCATAGGAATTGAAGAAATTTCTGATGAGTCTCTGCCCCTGGAACCATCAGATATACGTCTTGCAAATCTAGCTTGACCATCCAATCTCCCAAACGTAAGAGGTCTTGAAGGCATTGAATGCCTTCCATTTTGAAATGCTGATATCTCACAAACCCATTGAAAGGACTGAGATTGATAACTGGACAGGAACCCACACCTGTTTTGGGTACCAGGAATATATTGCTGAGGAACCCGTCCCTGTCGTAATCCATCAATGTTAAAGTCTCTTTGGTTAATAGTGTCTGAACCTCCGTGTCTATTAGCTGTTGATCTAGATCTGAGAACCCTCGAGGAGAGACAGCCTGGCTTGGGCATTCGACAAAGTCTATATAGTAACCCATTACTGTCTGCAAGACCCAAGGGTCTGATGTGATTCTGTACCAATTCGTTCTGAAGTGCATAAGTCTCCCCCCTACTTTCCCCTGTGGCAAAGGGTAAATAGATATCGGACTTACCTATGCTGTAGTGCTCCGCGGACTCCTCTACTCTGCCAAGGGTGTCCTCTTTGGGGGAAGAACTGGGGAGTAGGCTCCCTGAATTCTTGTATGACCACAGGTCTTGGTTGCGAGAGGCCTCTGGGAGTATGGGGGGGACTCCTGGGGATGCTGCCGGACAGTTTGCCTCTTGCTCTGCGCATGATTGCTTGGGCCCTATTCAGAGCCGTAAATGTCTGAAAAAAAACCCCAAGATCCTTGACAAAGGAATCTCCGAATAACATGCCATTGGCTTTAGGGCCCAGCTCTGAGGGAGCCATGCTTATCAGTTTGGGCTCTATCCTAAGAAGAATAGACTTTAAAACGCTCGGTGGCCAGGGCTGTATTAGCGTTCCCTACTAAACAAATTGCCCTTTGGACCCAGCCTCTTACTGCTTCCGGGTCCAGCAGAATGCCTTGGGACATAGCTGCTTCTGTCATTTAAAATATTTTGGTCAGTGGACAGATTACGTCAAGGACTCTATCTTGACAATTTATTAAAGAGTAGTCAATACCATTTCTCTACTTCCAGCCTGTCTTAGACAGAAACTGAGCGACCTTGGTATACACATCTGGTGTCTTGCACACCATATTAAGCACAGTGGGTCTAGGGCATTCAGCCTGTAATTTATCCCTAGTGGGTCGATCTAAGGGTTTACGCACCCGTAGGGAGACGTATTCCGCCACATGATTGGACGGAATCCACTCCGTCAACCTAGGGTGGTGAAGCCGTTCCGGATCGAACAGGGGTTTACCCCTGGGATCCAACATGCAGTCATCGGGGACCAATAAACCTGTGCCTGTAGGGATGTCTCCTTCAGAATCCAGTGGCGATTCTGTAACGCGCCATCATCAACATGACGTAAAATGTCCGGAGAAGCAGTTTCGAGAGCATGTTTAATTTTGGCAGTGGCTTTTCGACCCACAGATTGTGGAGTCGCCCCACTATCGGCCAGAGATGAATCCCCCTGGGTGAGGGAACCTGCACAGTTTTCAAGGCTGAGGAGATGGATGATGCCAAATTGTCTGTCACTATTCCCATCGCCGACTGAACAACCTGGGACATTGACCTAGCCATGGAAGCTTCCAGGAGATTTTTTGAGAACCCATGGCTTCAGTAGAGGGGTTGTCCCTAGAAGATGCCTGAGCCTGGGGCAAGGAGGATTGTGATCCACCTGCCAGTTCAGAACCCCCAGGTGAGAGCATATTAATAGAGGATAGACAGAACACAAGGGGTTAATGTGCCACAAAATCTGACCCTAAACCACTATGAGAGGTCAATAGTTTTAATAGGATAATAGTATCCTAACAAACACTGTAATAAAGTATAAAATATATATAGCCAACAATTCAGTATATGTAGTGTTCAGAAACGACCACAGGCTGAGTGCAGAAGCAATCCTGACCTCCAAACCGCCACTTTTGTGCTCAAAGGGGCATGTCCGGGGCGGGGAGACGGGAAAACGCACTCAGCTGCGTTATTGGACAGAGCCCATGTGAGAAATACACACAGGCTCCGGAAAAATGGCAGCTGTGTGAATAGCACATGCGCGATCACACTAGACGGGACTACACAAAGATGGTGATCTCGATCGCTTTGAAGAAGCCTATTGGCGAAACGCGTCGCGAGACTTTGAAGTCACACGAGATTTTAATCCAGAAGTGTTGGCTAGTGGACGTCATCCACCGTTGAACGGCTGAAGCTCTATTGCCGATAGACGCCTGGAAAGCGTGTTGAACTGGGACTGTAATCGGAAAGACTGGTGACACACTAATGCTGATCTTAACTGTTTTCTATGTAAGCTGTATATTTGGAGGGATATTAAAAGTCTTTTGTATTTGTGTTACTACATCTGGTTATCATTCTCTCTATCCTATATCTGCATTTGGAATCCATCCTGATTGGGAGTTGGACTACTATTTCTACAGTATCCCTGCTCTATCTGACCTAGAGTAATAAGAGTTGGAGTCCTTTCTATGCATATACTTAGAGCCGGTTTGAGGGCTCTATACTGTGAGTGGTTTTCTACTGGGGGAAATATCTCTCTAGATTTGTACCACAGTACTACACATTGCTTTTTATTGTTGTCTGTTTGTTTTTTAAATGTATTCCTGCTGAGTTATTTACAATTCTGAGATAAGTACACCAACACTGGTTTTTGTTTGCGCAACACTTTATTTTTTTATTCACTATTGTCTGTGAGGGCCTTGGAAGAGCCGCACTAGTGTTTTTGCTGCACATTGTTTTCACTAGCGCTGATCACTTATTCACTAATACTTATCAGAAGATAACCCTCACTAATTTTAAAAAAAATATCAGTGATCCTTGACACCCTGGATTCTCATCTTCCATCCTAGGGAAAGGGGCCATCCATAAAAAAAAAAAAAAAAAAAAAAAAAAAAAGGAAAGAGTCCTAGTTCTAAAGAATATGCGCCGGCCTAAAAAAATACGCTCCTATGTCTCTTAAGCCTGGTCTCATGGAATACAGACTCAAAATGAAATACCGGCCCTCTTAGGCTCTCAAATGCCTTCCAGCGAGATTTTCATACCAGCCTATGGTAGAGCTGGGACAGGGAGGCTTCTGATCTACTGTCTTTTTAAATACAAATCCTCCTGGGCTTGCAATTAATTGATTCTGAGTCTGCTATCTCTTTTTTTGTATGTGATGATTTTTAAGGGCTAGGAGTATTTTTTTTAATTATGGATGAACCCTTCCCTCGACTGGAAGCTGAGGATTCAGGGGTTGCAAATCCCCATTGGAACATGGATACAGGTATATTTTTTGTTCTCTAAAGGGCAACCTTTGTGTGGCAGAGGGGTGGGTAATGGCTAGCCCAACATTTTTATTTTTACAGCAGGATCCTTTCAGTACTGTAGAGAGCATTGCTTGTGCTTAAAATAACAAAATGATGAATTAATGAAAGATTTTTTTACCCGCAAATTTTAACTGGCTGTCATTAAATCACTGTTTGTGTGGTAATTACCGCACAGACAAGTGTTTCAATGACCGTTTTTTAGCGGTGCTGTAAACTTCCATTGAAAGAATGGAGGTTTTCAGCGGGTGCAGCATTTTTAACAGGTACAGTAATGATATTACTGCACCCATAATGGCTTTAAAGTTAACACCACTTTTCTTACTAAAGGGGACCATTAAATCTATCCCATTATATTATTATGTATTAATATGATTTTCAATATCAGAAAATAATTCTTAATTAAGCAGGGCATGCCATGGAACAGAAAAACTATCCAGCAGTGCCAAAACTGTCACAGATCTATGGTCTCGGCATACTTTTAATTCATCTGTATTTTCTTTTGTTGCTCTTAAATCAGGATACTGACTGATCTACAATCAATAAATCTACTAAAAGTATAGCTTGTAGAACATATTAGGCATATTGATTGGCAGCAATTAGCCCCACACTTTTAGCCAGCTGTTTGTAGGTATCTGAAAATGGTCTGTGAAGAAGAAGGGCCCTTGATGGCCTTATCTATAATGTCTTTTTATTTCGAAAATCCTTTTTGTAAATGAGAAAAAATAAAATACCAGATCATGTTGCCTTGCACTAGAAACATCCTCTGATTCAAGCATCAAAGGCAGACTCCCACTAATTATCACTATATACATGTATATGTGGTTTATAGAGATATGCAATACCTTTTGATATAATACAATTAGCTTATAAGTCATACTTGCTAACAAGGCAATAGATTTTAAACACCAACCAAAGTATTGCATGTGACAAAAGAGTCAATTTATCTAAAGCTGTAAGGATAAATGAGACTTGTGTATGTGAATTAATGGGCACAATATGATGCAAGATGCATAGGCACAATATATCAGTTCATCCACAAAGCTCTTTTATAAAGTGGCACGCAATGCAAAATGATCACTGCTCACTTGTTATATGTTCAAAAGCTCAAAAATCCACTTGATGGGCAACACACCATGTCTCTGAACAGCTCTCATCAGAGAAAAAGGCCACATTCTCCCTTCCTCCATGCATTTTCATGCCTGCTCCTTTGTGGATAAAAGCAGGAAAGAGTAGGGTTGCCATCCAGCTGGTGTTTTCCAGCAGGTCAGTAAAAATATGGATTGAGAGCAATGTTGAGTTTATGGAGGGAATAGCATGGCCTGTCTTTTTTTTTTTTAAAGTAAAGGTAGCAACAATGAGATCATGGGCTATTGTGGAAGAAGCCTCTCTTCTTCTACTACTCTCTTGTTGATCTGCAAGTTCACTGAAGCCCCATGGATAAGACATCATATGCCAATGTTTTCAGTATAACTGGTAGCAGAAGAGAAGAGGAGTGGAGCATCCTGGGTTAAGAGATGCTCTGATCTGCTTCAGCACCAGATGGGAGGTGAGACTAATAATATAGGTGGATATGCTACAACACTGTTTAGTCCTACCTTTATAATATCATGATTCAATACACATCAATGTGACCTCTCTTTAGTCTTCCAAGCTGCATTTTATGCCACAAATAAAATTACAATGCTTAAATAACATATATTTGGGGGCAAGTACTACAAAACAAAAAGTAAATATATTGTATATGCAATATACAATATATTTATTTTTTGCTCCATTTGCAATGTATTAAACATTTAACACTGAAACAGTAAACATGAGCAAATTTCTGAATAAAAACAGGCATATTTGTAAATATTTTTTTTTGCCTTTTTTAGAAGCACTTGCTTAAAGCTGGTGTAATTTTCAAACTCTAAATTATTTTTCCACAAAATATTTGCAAAAGTCTTTAGTATGCACAAATATCATCACAATATATTACTGCAATCAGAAAAATGCACACTAAATAAAATAAACGGAAGAGGAGCAATATGGAAAAATAAGCGCAAAAGTTGACAAATATATTCGCAAATTGCTCCATACTCCTGTTTTATCTATTTTTTTTTCCACAGCACTTGTTTAGTACATAACCCCCATTGTGGTACAAAACTATAAAATAAGAACTTTTCAAAGTTCGAAAATGGACTTGTCCCAAAAAAAGGGCAAAGCATCAATCAAATCACAAAAATTGGAAACGTAAAATATATAAAAAAAAAAATATATGGCTTGTTTGTTTGCTTTGCACGCAGTGATAATCTAGTTGAATGTATAGGGGCAAAGACATTTTCTTTCACACTGTAGAATTTGAATAGTAAAATAGCATAATTCATAGATGCCCTTGGTACCCAGCTGAGCTTCACCGCAGACTATTATCATTTCTCTGTAGCAAGAAGCGAGCAGTGAGAATTTATATCCATGCAAACCGCCTCGTTCAGGGTGTTATAGTTTTTTTTTCTCTGCAGATGGTTGACGCTTCCCGTGCCATCACTTGCATTGTTTTACAGTTCCCATGCGGCATAACGACTGTACCATAAAAAAGCAAAATGGGATTGTAGTAGGATAAACATGCAGCATGGATATTAGAAGATACAAATCAAACATGAAGGAAGGTTTATAACAAACCCTTTCCCACTGAACGGAGCCTGACCCCGTGCAATGCATGTACTTGCAAGAAAAACAACCATCAGTAAATGTCCCGTGATAACTCATTAGATTCTGCCATGCTCCCAGCAAAAAACATTTATCTCTATGACGTCAAGGCTAAGCATGTACATACTGCTAGAACACATTTTTTCTTAAGGCCTTAATACCTTAATGAGAATAATTGCATACATTAATTTATGTCTGTTTGTTTGTCTATGAACTCACACACACACATTTTAAATCAAAGTTGTTCCATTGATTCCACTTTGCATATTCTACTTATCTCTTTAGTATCATTTTCTCTGGGACAAGAGTAGAGAAAGAGAACTCTCTGCGGATGTGCAAATTGACACAAGTGCTGCTCATTGTCCGACTACTTGACTGTATATCCACTAGAATGGCTGTTCGGTAACAGACATACTCATTATGGAAGCTTCTGTTTAGTAGACATAGGGCTGCTTTAGAATTCTGGTGGCTAAAGACCCTTTATAAAGGTCCGTGGTGCGGACCGAAATGTCGACTATTTGTAGAACATACCTACTTTTTGGTTACATAATATCGACTAAAGAAATTCTTTACCTACAAGTCCAGTGAGTGCGTGCTATTTTATCTTTTTGGACTGATATATGTATATATATATATATATATATAACAGTCCAAAAAACAGAAAAAATACACGCACTCACAGGTCTTTTTCAATTGAAGAAATCATGGTCTTTATAGTCGATTACCAGATGATAGTGTTTACAAGTACATTAAACCATGTGGTCAATATATATACCGTATTTATCGGCGTATAACACGCGCCGGCGTATAACTCGCACCTTATTTTAAGAAGGAAATTTCAGGGAAAAAAACTTACATTTCAAATAAAGAACTTTGAAGCCCAATATGCCATTTAATATGCCAGGATATTGCCCACAATATTCCATTTAATATGCCAGGATTTTGCCCCCAATATGCCATTTAATATGCCAGGATTTTGCCCCCAATATGCCATTTAATATGCCAGGATATTGCCCCCAATATGCCATTTAATATGCCAGGATTTTGCCCCAATATGCCATTTAATATGCCAGGATTTTCCCCCCAATATGCCATTTTAATATGCCAGGATATTGCCCCCAATATGCCATTTAATATGCCAGGATATTGCCCCCAATATTCCATTTAATATGCCAGGATTTTGCCCCCAATATGCTATTTAATATGCCAGGATATTGCCCCCAATATGCCATTTAATATGCCAGGATATTGCCCCCAATATGCCATTTAATATGCCAGGATATTGCCCCCAATATGCCATATAATATGCCAGGTAATATGCTAGGATATTGCCCCTTATTATGCTCGTTATGTGAAGATTATTCTGGTTATATTTTACATGCAATATTTTTTGTACATATCTAACCCCCTCATAATTTATGAAACATTTACAAAATGTTACAGAGTGGCAAAATGTTACTAAAAGGTAAAAAAAAAAGCTACAAAAATCTAAAAGAGCAAATAATCAGGTAAAGGATGTCAGGTGCACAACCAGATTGACCTCGTATGTGGCACTGCTTGTGTGCTGTGTTAAAAACTAACCCCCACTGTATATTATTTGATGTCACTAACATCCCAAATTGGGTTGTGGAAAAAAAAAAATTCTGAGGCAAAGTCTTGAAACAGAAATTATCGCAATGCCAATCATTGGAATGTTCTGGCTGATACAACCATCTGTAGAAATTTACTTTGGAATTTCTGTTTATGCATTGAGGGTGATGTATAAAGGTAAATTCCAGAATAAAGACCTAAAAAATGATCTAATCAGCAGTAACGTTCCATTGGTTTCCATGGTGACTGGACCACATTTGACCTTCATAGATAACCTCCATTGTTCCTCAGATGAAGTGCTTATTTAACCCATAATGTGGACATGTTTTTATATATATATATATATATATATATATATATATATATATATATATCATTCCAAAGATTGTGCATTATTTTTGCAAGGTACAGAAAATTACTGTGTACATAAATCTATCCTAATTTAAATATTATTAAATATTCTTCTATTCATGCATTATTTAGCAGAGAAAAAGTAGCAAGCACTTGCACTTTTTTTTCTTGCTGATAAAAAACACTTTTTACAAACCGAATTGCAAAATAGTGAAAATGTACACTGTAAAAATGGAAGACAGTAATTAAAACAGCCAAGCAACTGTCATTAGAAGTACATTTTTTATTTTAATTTAAATTAACAAAATCATCAAAATTGTGCTGTTTTACTTTTATAAAACAGATATTCCATTATGGTGAAGTATAGTTTCAAAGTAGAAAATGACACAAATATTTTTCATGTTATAATCTTGTGACTTGTGAACAGCATTTAATAAAGCATGAGGAAGACAGCTATAGAAAGTACATTTACACTTTTTTAAACACATAAAGTCTTCAGATATACACTGAAAACTGTCAACAATTAGGACACAGATCCAGAATGCATGTTCTCGCTCCCTGCAGCTGATGCTACAGCTTCTAAATATACACAATTTTTTCCCTTTCAAACGGCAGCGTGGTGATGACAACACCTGTTCTAGTTATCACTCTTGCCACCTCTAAGATAATAGGTGTGATATCAAATGATAGCTGATTTTGTCAAATAAGCTGCCATCAGTAAATTAAAAGCTGGGAATCTGCTTTTGAAAGTTCAAGATTTTGCTGCAGTGGTAAGAACCAGCCACAACTAGCACCAAGTCTTCCAGATGCTCTGCCTTTGATCACAGATAATGTAGATCACTTCCATGGGGTTTAGGTGCAAATTTATGTATTAATAATAAAAATATAAAAAAAAGCTGAAATTGTTGATGTTTATCCATCCCATTAGTATTATAGGATTTTATATGTATTTCCTTACTTATGTAACTTACTTTTTTTACTTATGTAAAAAAATCAATATCATTTTTTTAATGTACTACTTATACAAATAAATAAGCCATAATGGTGCATAATGTAAGCAGTTATTGACTAAAAGGAGATCTGATCATCTTTGAAAAGACCCTAGGATGCTTTAATCATACGCTAATCATCTCTTTTAGATGTTCTTGCAAACCAGGATTGTAGTGCTTTACATTTCAAACTAGACATTTATGGAAGATATAAAGCATTAAAGTGAGAACATATAAAAATAATGACCATAGGTTTGTTCCATTTAATGATTCCGGACCATGGTGGTGATAATTGTCCCTGTAAACCAAAATACTGTTGGTTAGGATGCCCGGATCATACAGTCTATACTGAAAGAGACAGTTTACCAGATTATCTGACGGCTGCAATTGCTCATAAAATTACTATATTTTGCAGGTCATGAAAAACACAACATGGTGGGCTTGTAAACATTTTAGTAATGTTAACTGAAATGTTACCAAACAAATAATAATAATTTTCTTTATGCACTGTGTAGTATCTCCTTACCTTAAGATCCATAAATATACTGGAACATCCATTTTTCCCTTTTACCAGACTGCAGCTAACTCAAAAGACAAAAACAATATCTGCCACTTTGCTTTAAATAATGATACTGTTGATTTCACTGTGGATATAAAATGCAAAACAGATGTAATAAAAAGAAAGGTACATGGATACATAATTTAAAGAGAGAAAAAAGAGTACTGCTGAATACTTCCAGGCTTCCTAATTAAAGTCAGAAATAGCATCAAAGAAAATATCTATGAATTGGTTTATGATTTAATCCAGTATCTTGATAAAATGGTCTTAATGGTGTGCTACATGAAAAAGAATAAAAGAAAACATAGCTAATACATCATGTGATCTTTAGCAAATACATTTTTATATTATATAATTGATTATGCTCATTCTAAACCGACAATGAAAGGGGATATTAGCAGTTAGAGGGGATTTTAATACAGTACTTGTATAAACACTTTTTTTTTAGCTCCACCCTTCTTGATGCATAATAAGGAATAGAAAACGGAACCACTATATTATCTTGAATGTAAGCTTACAAACAGGGTTCTCTACCGCATATATTGGTCTAGCTCTGTTCATACAACTTATGAAACTCCACTTAATGTTCTTTACCAAGTGCTGCATAAATAAATGTAAATTAAATGTTATAGTAGGAGCTATCGCACATTTACAGGGGTTTACTCCGCTCGGAAGCTCAGCTGAGGCAGAGCTGATCAGTAAGCTGGCGAGCGCTGACACTGTCAGGGTGTGGACTGCAATCAGAGCACTGGCTTCTAACTTGCATCTAATTAAGGTCTGATGGTCTCTTGTTGTTTAGGCAGCTCTCTTTGCTTTGGTTTTTAAATGCCACCAACAGATGGGATCTAGTTAAGGTTATCTCTCTGGTGGGATGTAGAAATCAGGGCCTTTCACTGTGCTAGTAATGAGAAACGGAGGTTAGCAGTCTCTTCTCAGAGAATCATCAAAGGATAAACTTAAAAAAGTCCATGCCAGTTTATTCTAATAAACATTACACTTCTATATTAGATGAACACGTTAATAAAAAAAAGTTTGGTGACTCTTTAAAGATCGAATAAATGTTCATTTCACCTCAACGCAATTGCATCTCACTTTTATCTGTAGCAAGACTGAGAACACCTCTCTCTCCAAGAGCATTTAGGTCAGCCATAGGACCAGGAATTCATGGCTCTTCCCAGGATTGTTAGTAACAAAGGATAAGTGGAACAAACACACACTTCTCATTTAACTTACTGGCTGGATGGTATATCATTCATTTGGAGTCTACTGCTTGGTTTATTCATCCTTTTTCTGCTAGTATAAAAAGCATCATCACTTTGTACTATCCCTTTCTGGGTTGGGAAATAACTTTCCCAGATTTTTTTGGAAAATGATAGAACATCCCAATTTATCCTTCTTGTTACAATACTTATTATTTTTATTATACACAAAATTTTGTGAATTCTTACAATTGCATTTCTCAAAACTGCTTTTGAAAACCTTAATGGCTTTGCTGACCTGAACTATATAAATATAGTTATTTAAAGGACAAATGTCTAGAAAAGCTGCAGCAAACATTTAATTGAATAACAGTTTGCATCAAGTGTAGGCATTTTAAATAGAAATCCTTTAATAAAAAATTACACATGAAGCCCCCCTTTGCTTGCACAGCTCTATCATGGTGCAGTGGAAATAACTGATGAACGTATTTGTTTGAGTCTAAGAAGCCATAGATTCTAAGATGCACCTCGTTTCAGGTGTGCGTCTTAGAAAAAAGTCTTAGACTAGAGGAAACTCTTAAAACAGTTCTACTTACCTGAAACAGCATCACCCGTCCTGGAGTGCCGAAACCCCTCCCTCCTTATGTAAGCTGAAAGGTGAATTGTGTCACCGCCTCTAAGATTGGAATGATATATATATATATATATATATATATATATATATATATATATATCTATATATATATATATATGTAGTAAAATATCATATCATAATATATTATTAAATAATACTACATGTCATATCTTAAATATAAAACATAAAATTCTTGTGTCTGTTTGTCTTTAGCAGGAAAAACTTTTGAATGTTGAGCTCTGGAATCATAACATTTACACAGCTTATTCTTGCTAGAATTTCTAGGTTAATGCAGTTATTTTTAACTCTCTATAGTTTTCCTTTCCTGAGTTATTTAAATATAGTGCCTGCTAGCCTACATGACGTCTCAGCAAGGCCACTTGACACGGGTTCAGCCTATAGCTAGAGCGCTCCCCGGCCCATCAGATGGAAGTGTCTGACTGTCACATTAAAGTCATGACGCAAAATGTCATCCTGATGTTTTGTGGCGGGATAGAGGAGAAGGAAATGAGAGGAGTTTTACTCCTCCCCACTTGTTTTTCCTCTCTCTTTTTGTTATTTTAGGAAACTAGAGGTCATCCAACCCCCCCTACCCTCCAAAAAAAATAAAGCTGTTAAGCTTGACTGTCCCTACTGGTAGAGAAGTCACTGCTTGCCCATGTAACAATCACTCCTGAGGGGTTAACAAAAAATAGACTGTTATACCTTGCATGATTTTCCATCCCATACTGCATATAGTTAAATCTAAAAAAGCTTGTGATCACAAATGACAGAAATATCAAATAAAGGGGAATACTTAACAGCTACGGTAATGCCAACAACACAGCCTAAGATGACGTCTGCACTCCAACATCCAAATAAGGCCTCCATGCCTCACTGGAACAGTCTGTGACAGTTCATTGCCCAGAAATCTGCTAAATACGCAGAACAATCCAAGCATCCCTTGTGTGAAAGTTCCACTCAAGTGGTTTATGCTTCTGAAACCAGCTTTTAAAATAACTTAGACTAGGAAAGTGTTCAACTTGAAGAGTATAACAAAAACACAATGTAAGCATCCTGGTATGAAAAAACTAATCAAAAAACTGCTTTAACAGCAGAAATGTCATCTCAGAGCAAGACTGTCTCTATCATACAAAAATGGGTACATTTACAAGAAATTCATTCTATACATATTAAATCAATAACTACTGGTTCTTTGAAATTCCATGAAGTTGCACTATCATAATTTAAAGAATACATTCCTCTCTATAGTTGCTTCCTCTTAATCTAAGAACAATCTGTACATGGTGCAATTTCTTATATCCTCTGAGAAAGTTCTTGGGAATAAAGTTGTTAATAAAGGACAATGGTAGGAAGGCTGATGTGTATCGACAGTGTCAGCACACACATTGTCGATCAGAGCAAGGGGTCACCCTGCTTGAATGACTGCGGTCTGAATTATTTGGGGTATCATTTTGCTAGTGCAGAGAAAGGGCCTCATTTTTACATGGGGTCTCCTCTGTTGATCCCATGTAAAAACCATTGTCTCTGTTTGCAATAGCAGAGCCTGACCGGGCTGCCTGCTTCCCATGGAAGTACATGCCAGTTTATCCTTAGACTAGAGACTATATGCTCAAAAAATGGGTAGATGTTTTCTAGATATGGAATGATTATAGGGTATTAAAAAATAATAATAGATTAGATAAAGTTGGTTGACAATTAAATTGACTGACTTGGAGTCAGAAAGGATATTAGTTTCCCTTTGAGATGTAACTATGTGGGGTCTATTTATTATTAATTGAATCTGATGAGAGGAGGTCAAAGTCAAATTCCACCTCTAAATTCAACACCCTTGAAGTATTCATTGAAGAAAATACGGCATTCAACTCGACATCCATCATCAAAGTCACATTTTACCTTCCGTTTCGCCATTGAATGCATAAAAAATGGTATTCACTAAAATTTTTGTGAGGTTGAGTTTCCTCTGGAGAAAATATTACACTAGAGTGTTTCCGATTTTGCAGAGTCTCTACAACAGCTATTTTCATTTTTAGTCCCATTGAAATTATTGGGCACTGAAGTGTGATTTTGAGACTAATTGCAAATCGTTTTTGGACTCTACCATGCTCCCTTTTGCATTCCCGTGGCCTAAAGGCTCAGTGCCGGTAGATCATGCGGCAAACAAACATGGGGAGCTCGAAAGGCAGCATAAGAGGATATTTGTGTGCCTGGGCACTGCGCAGACACCATGCTGCTTGCTCACCAGCGGTAGGCTAGTGAGAAGAAATCTTTTGACATCCCCAGCCAGCGCCTCTACTGGCAAGCTTCTTTTTTTTTTTTTTTTTTTAAAGAGAAAGCATTTTTAGCCTTCCCCCAAGGGTTGTCTGCCTCATGTTGAATACAATGTTGCTTACTCCAGTACCCAGATTAGCACTCAGTACTTGCTCCATCATGTTGTGCTCCCCACACATCTCTGGAGTCAAAGCATTTGTACATATAGTAGCATTCCAAATAGCTTTATATTTCTGATTCAGGAATGAATGCAGTTATGTCAAGCAAGTGGATAATTGTTTAAAGACTCAGTTTCTATAAGAATAAAAAACAAACCAAATATTGTTTAGCTTCAAGACACCAGGTTTAATGTATTAATCACACCTTGTCAGTTAAAGTGAGCACTGAAGAAGATGAACTGAAGATGGACATATGTTGGTCCTAGTACACAGCTATGATCCTTTGGATGTGTACTATTTACCGTCATCCACTGCACACTTCCTAGTTACGTGAGTGTTCTGTTAGATCTTGGGGAATCCGACAGTACATGTGTGAGAGGAGAGCCCCTGGCTGTCTTCAAATTTAAGGTATTCCTCTCCCCTCATATAGATATATGGAACTCAGCTAGAGAAGGGGTGAAAAAAGTCCATTGGAGACTGGGTAAAATTAATGGGGCCTCACTATTGCTCTGTCTTTCTACCCAATTGTCTTGCCTGTCCTTCTATGTCCATATCTTATGATAACGAGTGGGCTGCTGATGTTGCACAATGGGGAACTAAATATTTTTTTCTTCCCCTTGACCAACGGTAGCCAGTTCTCCCTGCAGTAATAGACAGTCAGGGACCAAACCAGTCTGAATCCTTCACAAGGAAGAATGGAGACTACGGGGGGACATGTATGAATACTGTGCACACGCAGATTGCACCAAATACTGGTGCAATGGGCATGAGAGTCAATGTATAAAGCAGTCTCCATACAGATTTTGTGAGTCTGTGTTTCCTCCACTGAATACAAACATTTAGGTTGTGTCAGATCTCGTTGCTGAAAGCATTCATCTCCGGCACTGCACAGTGTCGGGATGTAGAAAAAGGCATAATCACCATTATACACAACAAATGGCAGTTGTGCCTTTTAATAAAACTCCCGACACTTTGCAGTCTGGGAGTTTTTATACATTTCCCCTTTGGCGGTAAAATGGCATGTATATTAAAAAGCCAGTAAAACATTCCATTTTATCTACATGCTAGGGCCGCTAAACATTTCACTTAAGATTCTATGTAAGAAAACTGCAAGATAAAAAAGTTTAGTAGTTCTTGAAGGTATTAATTATCATGTAAAGACATTACATTCTCTCCCACTTCCCAAATATTATCTCAATTTGGGTGGCAGTTAGTATGCAAAAGAAA
Organism: Pelodytes ibericus; assembly: GCA_036172795.1. Taxonomy (NCBI): domain Eukaryota; kingdom Metazoa; phylum Chordata; class Amphibia; order Anura; family Pelodytidae; genus Pelodytes; species Pelodytes ibericus. Next base: position 99,236,644 of record CM069857.1, on the reverse strand, counting down.
GAACTACGTGCAAATTATGTAGCCTATAGTAACTAAATGGTTAATTTGTTTAGCAGCCATACACAAAGAAAATCCTTCAATTGAGTATTTTCTTTTATTTCACATTTTTATTTTTTCACATCAACATTTGTTAGATTACCAAAATTCTCCAAGCGTTTTATGAGAATTGTTACAGTTTACAAGTCAGCTGTATTTCTTTAATATGTGATGAAAATATAACTATACCCATTTTATTGTATTTATAGATTGTGCTGAAAGATGGAGCTGCTTTAACTCTTTGGTATTGTTCCCCTGTTCGGCTGTTAAAGTGTAAAGGATCTGTCACCCTGTGCATTGTGTATTCCATGAATGAAGAGAATAGGAAAATAATCAAAGTTGATTGATATATTGTGTTAGCAGAACTGGATGCAAATGCATACGTTAAGGGGAAAATATGTTTTAAACTTGTCTGCTGTGTCGCTTTCTGATGACATAACCTTGTGACTTCAGATGCAAATAAATTACTTTTAATGAAAATGTATGATTTGCATATGAACCTACATGGTGATGTCATTAATGAAAGATATCACAGACACATTGAAAACACATTTTGCCCCTTTTATGTATTTATTTGTTGAGTTTTTCTTTTTTGAAGGTTAAGCATAAATCTGTCCATATCTAGCAATTCTAGCAACTTTCATTCTGTTTTGTCATTTTTTTCTACTCACCAATCACAAAGCCTTGTCAGTTGTTTAAACATACTTTGGGAGAAGTGGTGAAACCTGGTGTTACCTTTCCTGGGATGATTGCACTAATTAGGGCTCTTCTGAAGAATACAGAGGTGAGATTTCATAAACCATTTGGGAGCAATGACTTTCAGGTGCCTGTTGTAAAGGGGCATACCCTAAGTTTTTTACGATCATAATTTACAGATACTCTTGGGAGTGCATAGTGTAAACAATTTTAAAGGCATAGCACCTTAAGAACTGTAATCCCATGATACAAACCTGAATTGAGTAATATACATGTGATTTATGAAAATATCTTTGTTAGAATAAATTTACAATTCTGACAGTACTACTAATAGTTTTTAATCTTTGTCTATGAGAAAACTCAGCTAAACCATTCTTTTATATTGTACATTGTACAGACCACTTTGGCTCTTCAGCTCCTGAGTAACTACAATTTGAAAATATATATAAAGAACAACACATTCCTAGGATGTAGTTAGACTCCTCCCCCCATGGGATATCCCCAGGTCCCAGAATATTATGTGTGTGTGTGTATATATATATACATACATATATATATATATATATATATATATATATATATATATATATATATATATATCGATCCAAAGTACCAGCACTCTGCACAATTTTGGTCACAAGTATATAACGTGCCTGGGTGCAATCAACATCAATACATATAGAATCCAAAATAGGTAAAGAATGCACTCACAGGACTTCTGAAGACAGTCATTCAGGTTTTAATAAAGATAATCGTCAGCATAGTTGTTCAGCGACGTTTCAGGCTGTTAAGCCCTTTGTCAAGCATGCTTTGTCACTATGCACCTGTGAGTGCATTCTTTACCTATTTTGGATTCTATATATATATATATATATATATATATATATATATATATATATATAGTGTAGGAATATAAAACAAAGTGTTAATATTTGCAGCGATAGTACTCCATAAATATGCAAGGAAAAAATGCAAATCTAGTTACAGTATCAAAGGTTGGACTATGGCATTAAATAACTATACAGAAGCAGGAATGACAAAGTCGATTTAGTCTTTTGTTTAATTTCCCTGCTACTTCCCCTTTCCCATTGTACTGCAGTACCTGGGTAGAGGCATCTCATCTGTTATCTGTGGACAATGTCTGCCAGCATGCCTATGGTCCCTTTGCTCTTAGGAAACATAATCCACAACAGATGGACTGGCAATAGTTAGCTATCAATACTGGAGGGGCATACAAGGGGGAGAGAATGTTCCGAGGATTCTGGACAGCTGGATATTAACATTACTGACCTTTTATCTAGTCACTTAATTGGATGCTAAGAGAAAGACCTTCTATTATATCCCAAGCCAGGCATTGTTATTATTGTCTGGCCATTTCATTGGTTCTTCAAACTGTTAATGGTTCTAATGATTTGTTGAGATCTCTGAACAGCTAATAAAGGATAAAGATACCTCATTAAAACCATTACAATCTTCTGCTTCATTTAGCAGACGGGCATTTTGTGTTGTAATGGGGCCGCACCAGTAAACAGGGTGTCAGGAGAGCACACTTTCCAGATTGGCTCATACAACTGGGTCTTTGCTTCAATCCAATGTTAACATTATTTCTAAGCATAATATTGCCATTCACTACCCACAAATGGTATTTCTGTAAAGACAAAGAAATAGCTATCTGTTCTAATAATATGGAATAGATTTTGTTATTTGGGATTAATTTATAGACACATACCAGAGAGGTAAAACAAAAGTGTGTGTAAAACAAATAATAGATACATTTATATATGCATACATACTGTGTTATAGCATCCACGTATAAAATTCTTGCAGTATAGACACAATTATATGTTGCGTTTACTATCAAATATGCTGTATGGTAATTTCCAAAATGTATTTGAATTCTAGATTCAGTTATGATTTTTTTTCAATGAAAACATATTTATTTCCTTTCTTATTATGAAGGCATTCAAGGAAAAATATCTATTAACACTGTTCTCTCTCACTTTACTCCTTTCATCTTCTATGTGTCCCTTCAACCCCCAGCAAGGGATGATGGCATCCTATGGCCTGTAGCCACATAACATCTGGCAGCACTACCTCTGGATGCACCATGCTCTGCTGCCTTTGGTGTCCGCTTCCTCTTAACCTGCTTCCTGTAAGTAAAACATACACCAACTTCTCCATCTCTCTTTCTCAGCAGGGGTATCTTCACCACCTCACGGAGTAGATGATTCCAACCAACTTCAATATTTGTGATGGGTATTTCAATATAGAGCGATATGTTCAGTGTAAAAAATGTGAAATGTATAATGGGGTAGATTCTGTACTGGCAAAGTTAAAGTTTTAATACCGCATGTTATTTCCTAAGGAATAACGTGCCATTCAACTGCAACAGGGACGGCAAAAAATATCATGCATGAAAGAGCTGGCACTGTGGTAAAGGAATAACAATGTCCTAAAATGCTGTTATTACATCTTTTCCATTAATAATTTGCAATTGGACTGGCGATGGCACCCATAACATCCCTCCCAAAACATTTTAAATACATTTTCCCCCAGGGTGAGAGACCTCCCGCTAGCCCCATTACATTTAAAAAAGTGGCCCCAAGTACCTGCGATCAATAAAATGAAATGTATTATTATTTATATGTAATTCCATTGTGTTAATTATGTCCTTAGCCCAAAAATAATAAAACATATGCCCCCCTGGATAAAAACCTGCAGCTACCATATGAAATTCAATATAACCCCCATATAAATACAATTATTACTGCACAAAACAGTGTTGCAATGGAATTTATTTAAAGGCTCAAATCTCCATCAAAAACATGGAGGTGAATGGCATTAGCGACGGGGTCTAGGACACTTCAGCGTGGTGACTTCATCACTGACAGTTCAGCGTGGCAATTAGAACGCTGAACTGTTAGCAACGAAGAATAACGCGGCCGCTTCATCGTGGACGCAGCTATGTAACTGAACTGTCAGCTCTTACAAACGTACAAGTTAAAATAAAATACCCCCCTAATAAATAAATCGCCCCAAAGTACCCCCCCAAACCCTAATACTAAAATTAACCCCAAAACCCCAATACTAAAATTAACCCCCAAACCCTAATACTAACCCACGAACCCTAATACTCAAATTAACCCCCTAAACCCTAATACTAGAATTAACCCCGAACCCTAAAAACTAATTCTAACCCCCTAAACCCTAATTCTAACCACCCTAAACCCCAATACTAAAATTCTAATTCTAACACGCTATTTTCTAACTCTAACACAATAAAACTTACCTTTAGCGATGAAATGTCCCGCGATGGAATATCCCGCGACGAGCTGTCGTGTGGTGAAGTGACGGCAGTGAAGCGGATGCAGCCGCGATGAAGTGTCCCATCCCCTTAGCGACGGGCATTGAATCAACAATGCCCGGTAAAACCCCACTAACGCCACTTTTACAAATAACGGGGGACATAGACTCTACCTCAATATATGCAGTAAATCCACTAGGAAGAATATTTAATGGAGTAAATGATAGATGTTGCACAGGTTACAATGATTAAGCATTCATACAGCACCCTGGGAAATTATGCAAATTAATTGTACAGGACATGTATGGGCGAGGGGGAGGCAAGAGATGACTGACGGGGGCTGGGGGGAGAGGCTTCAGGGGGGAGTTGATAAAAGCCCTGGAGCTCCTCTCCCCAGCAGCCATTTTAATCTGTAAACGCACCTAGTAGCAATTTTGTGCCCTGGTGTTGTAACTGACGGCCCCAGGCATGGAGATCGAGGTGATGCCCGCTGCCCTGAGGGCTGAGGCCCTCATAGATGGTGGCAGACGATTAAGGCAGCAGTTTGCAGTGCTGCAGGCTGCTATACCCACGGAGGCCTCGCCTCCCGCGGGTCCTTGTGGCGGGGCGCGGCGGGTATCCCGCCCTTCCGCTAGACTGAGCCCGGATGCCGGCTCCATCCAGCCTCACGGGAGCAGGTCACGGGAGCAGGAGTGGAGCTGGGCGGAGAAGCGGCCTTCGACCCGTCGGGCGCGCGGCCCGCTGCTTTCCGGCGGCGGGCCTGCTACTGCAGCCACGCGCTCATCCCCGGTGGCTAGTGGGAGCGGGGATCGCAGGCCCCTGTCACTACTTACCAGGTTCCCTTGGCTGGGCTGCTCTCTCCTCCTGATCTGGCGTTGTACTCACCTGTATCTTCTTCACAGGCTCCAGCTACTAGTGCTGGGCCACTCCACGTCCCCCATCCTGCTCGCCAGGTTGCGGGTGACTCAGCGGCCTCTCGGGCCTCCACGCCGGCTCTGGGTGCGGTACAAGGAGACACTGGTGAGTCCACGGGGCAACCTGCGGCGGGGTTTTCGGAGGTGGGTGGGAGATACCATTACTTCTGTTGGTCAGCCGTGTGTGGATTTGTTACATTGCTTGCATGGGGCGATTGAGCAAGTGAGCCGGGTGGCGGGGCCTTCTGGTAGCGCGGCCCTGCAGGGCGTCGACAGTACGCTGGGCGGCATGTGGGGTCCCCTGGGGGGTTCAGCGGGGGTTGTTTCAGGTATGTTGGGCACGGCAGGTGTCTTACAGTCCCCCGCATTACTGCCCCCCTTGTCGATGCCGGTGGACACTGCCGCGGCGCTCCCTGTGGTCCCGTTGACGATGCCAAGTACATCGGCGGCGCCGAGTACGTCGGCGTCACTGGTGGGGGCGGCCGAATTGGCCCACCCAGTAGCGCCAATGGCGCATGGGGCTGCGTATTTATGTTGTTCGGGCCCCTTAGGCCTTCATCTTAAGCCCGAGGTGAGGGAGCGCATTTGGAAGGGCGAATATGTGGAGATCTATTCGCTCCTTCCCCTGGAGGACGTTCCTCCTCCAGAGAAGGAGTTGAAGGATTCCGAGAAGGAGAAGGAGAAATACCGGTATCGCAAAATCACAAAGAATTATGGGAATTGGATTCGGGCTTTCTCCATCTTGGCCAGTGTTATTGGGGAAAAAGCCCCTGAGAAGTGTTGCTCCCTGTTTTGTTACCAGGATCAAATCTGGAACGTCACGGCCTACCCTGGGTTGGGATCAAATGGATGTGGGGCTGTGGCTGGACATTATGACCCGGCCAGACCTCTCATCAGGGGGGTTTGACATCCTTTCTTGGGGGGGTCGGGGGACTGGGTTCACCCTCTCCCTCGGCCACGCCACAACGACGCCCGGGAGGGTGCTGGCAATTTAATGAGGGTCAGTGCAAGTTTGGCACCGGTTGTCGCTTCAAACTCGAGTGTTTCGGTTGCGGAGGTAGCCACCCTGCCTCCCGGTTCTTCAAGCATCAGAGAGGGGGGGACAAGTCTGACGTGGGGGGAAAGGGGGATGACGCCGGTGGACGTCGGGGCAATGCGCCCCTGGCTATGCCGGTATAGGAATCACAGGGCGGCGGACATTTTGTTGCAGGGGTTTGAGTTTGGTTTTAGAATCCCCTTTCAGGAACGGGAAGTTTGTTTACAGTTGCAGAATTTGTGTTCGGTGGCTGAGCACCCTGATGTGGTTCGGGATAAGTTGGCCAAGGAAGTTGCATTGGGCCGCATGGCGGGTCCTTTTGATTCGCCCCCGTTAGCCGCTTTACGGGTTTCTCCCCTGGGGGTGGTTCCCAAAAAAGAACCGGGAAAATTCCGGCTGACATCTGTCTTACCCCTATGGGGAGTCGGTTAACGTCGACATTGATGCGGAATTGTGCCGGGTGTCATATGTGTCCTTTGATTCGGCAGTTAGGATGGTGAGGGCGGCAGGGGATGGCGCTTTGATGGCAAAAACCGATGTGGAGTCGGCCTTCCGGCTTCTTCCGGTTCATCTAGAGTGTCATCACTTCCTCGGGTGCCATTTTGAAGGGAAGTTTTACGTTGACTTGTGCCTTCCCATGCGTTGTTCCTTTTCCTTTTTTTATTTTGAGTGCTTTAGCTCGTTTTTTATTGGGTTATCAGGGAGGAGTCCGGGTGTAGCTCAGTGATGCACTACCTGGACGACTTCCTGTTGGTGGGTCCCTCAGATTTGCAAGTTTGCAGCCATTTGTTGAGGACGGCCCATGTGGTTTTGGCTTCGTTTGGGGTCCCGCTGGTGGCGGACAAAACGGAGGGTCCGACTACCTGTATCTGCTTCCTGGGCATTGAGATCGACTCCCTGGCTGGCGAATGCCGGCTCCCCCGAGATAAGCTGTTGGGCCTAAGGGCGGACATTTCCAGGGCTTGCGGACTGAGGAAAATTCAGCTTCGGGCATTGTAATCTTTATTGGGGAAGCAGACATTTGGCGGGGGCTACGGCGGGGGTTTGCCGGCCGCACCATTATATCAGGCTAACACGGCCCCTACGGGACGATCTGGCAGTGTGGGACGAGTTATTGAGCAGGTACAATGGGTGGTCGTTGTGGCAGGCTCCGGAAGTGTCCAACGCGGATCTCCATCTGTACACGGATGCCTCGGGGTCCGTGGGCTATGGAGCAATTTTGGGGTCCCAGTGGTCGGCCGAGACCTGGCCTCCGTTTTGGGGTTCGGGTGGCCTGACGAAGAATTTGGCTTTCTTGGAGCTATTCCCTATTCTGGTGTCGGTGGTCCTTTGGGGTACCACATTGCGCGATCGCATGTTGGTCTTCCACTGTGACAACATGGGTATGGTGCTGGCGGTGAATAACCTGACGGCTTCTTCCCCGCCGGTAGTTCGGCTGTTGCGGCTTCTGGTCCTTAACTGCCTTGATTTTAATGTAACCTTTCGTGCTGTTCATATCCCTGGGGTGCATAACGTGATTGCTGATGCGATTTCTCGTTCGCGGTGGGCGGCGTTCCGGGGGGCAGCACCATGGCTGGACCCGGAGGGTATCCCGTGCCCGGCGACGCTGTGGGATCTTGGGTTGGGCGAATAGCACAGTGGGTTTGCCAGTCTGTCGCTGGATCCACATGGAAGCGTTATGGTAAGGTTTGGGGGGAATGGTTAGATCTGGAGTAGGCTCGGTTTACTATGGTTGTTGTGGCATTGGGACGCGGCTGGCGTGTCGCCCGCTTCAGTGACGGCGCGGATGTCAGGCCTTAGTTTTTGGTTCAGAGCTTCTGGGCTACGGGACTTGACTAAGGAATTTTTAGTGCGTCAGGCGTTGAAGGGTTGGAGGAGGGGCCTCCATTCCGTTGACTACCGAAAACCGGTGCCTGAGGCTTTGTTGCTAGGCCTGTGCCACGTACTGCCGGTGGTTTGCCACTCGCCTTTTGAGGTAGATTTGTTTCGGTTAGTGTTTTCCATGGCATTTTTGGGGGCTTTGCGTATCGGGGAATTGGTTAGCCAGGCGAAAACAAAACCGGGGGGTATATTGGCAGCGGACATGGTGCGGGAACCAGGTCTGGTGAGATTTCTGATCCGGCGATCGAAAACGGATATGCTTGGGGCTGGGAAGTGGGTCTCTCTGCGGGAAGTCCCCGGTTCTGCGGTATGCCCAGTTGCTTATTTCGACCGGTACGGTTTGGTCCGACCGGCCGGTCCTAATTCGTTGTTGGTGCACGCTGATGCGACTCCTTTGTCTAGATTCCAATTTATCAGGGTCTTCCGTATGGCAATTGAGGCCCTGGGCCTTCCGAGCAGGGAGTTCGGGGGTCACTCTTTCAGGATTGGCGCTGCGTCTAAGGCCGCGAGGCTGGCTTATGCCGAGCGGGCTATTAGGCAGATTGGGCGGTGGGAATCCCGCAGGTTTATATCTTATGTCCGTCCGTCTGGTCTGATCTCGGTTTCCTCTGCTTTGAATTCACAGATGTTGCGCCTAGGAGGGTGTGGCTTATAGGCCACTCGTACATATTCTGGGCACGGAGTCGGGCTGCCGTGCGACCTGGGGGAGAGTGCCTGGGCTTTCTGGGTACCATGGCGGATGTTCGGTTTTTCGGGTTCCGGGGTATGCGGTGGGTACGCTTGTTACCCGAGGTGGTCCAGCTGTCCCGGCTACTGGGGCCCCCAGATGTCTTACTTATTCATCTGGGGGGCAATGACTTGGGTTCGGTCCCCGTGTGGACCCTGGGCGATATTATTAAGAGGGACCTGGCGAGGCTTCTCGTGCTCTTTCCTAACGTGTTGCTGGTGTGGTCAGAGGTGGTGCGACGTAATTATTGGAGGTGCGCGCACAATCAGAGGGCGCTTGAGCGGTACCGGGTAAAACTGAATAAGCGTGTGTCTCGTTTTGTGTTAAGTGTGGGGGGTGTTACTATACGCCATAGGGTTTTTGAGTCCGACGTGGCCAGGTACTTCAGGAGTGATGGAGTTCACTTAACTGAGGTGGGCCTCGATCTGTTTAACTTGGCATTACAGGACGGTCTGGAACAGGCCATGGCGGTGGTGGTGGGTAGTCCCCGCTGATTTAAGGTGTTAAACGAGCGGGTCTGTGGCGGGGGTTGGCAGTCCTTGCCAGGAGGGGATATGTTTTGGAAAAATAAGTTGGGGGTATTACAAGGAGAATGGTGCTCGGGTCCTCCCCTAACCTTAAAAGCAACATGGAAGTTGTTTGTATGGACGTGCACACTGAGCTAAGTGAGTCGGCTAGTGGTAAGAGGCGAGCTTATGGATTCTGGATTTGGTTGGTTAAAGTTTGCACTATGGAAATATATTGGTTTAAGTTTAAATGGGAGAAAAAAAAGGAAGCATAAACGGTTTGCGGAAGGAGCTCACAATCAAAGCAGGTACGTGAAAATAAACCAGAGTTTAATGCTTAATTAAAACAGGCTAGTACAAAAAAGAAAATGAACCACACAGTGAGAAAGACGCCTTACGCGTTTCGTGCTTCAAAAGCACTTAATCATAGTTTAAGTTTAAATGGTTTTACTGGCAAGGGCTTAGTGATTTTGTCAGGCTGTATTCCGTTTTATACATATAAGTATTAAAGGATGGTGGTGGTTTATACAGCCTGATACATGTTAATAAAGAAGTGCTGTGGCCTTGTTGTACCATCACAAGTCTCGTGTCTATTTATTGGGGGGGACATGGGCTGGTATGGTTATGGGGGATTGTGGGGTTATAGTATGTCTCAGGAATCGGGCATCTATCCCCTCTGCATACATACAAGAGCAGACATCAACCCTGACTAGTGTTGGGAACAGAAATGGCTTTAAAGCTAATGCCTGACAACCCTATTTGCCCCTGAGGAAGCTGTAGATGAAATGCATGTCCTCACTCTCCTGAAAAGGGGATGGGACAGTTCATCGCGGCTGCATTAACGCAGTCGCTTCACCACCTCTCTCGTGCGATGGCCAGTTAATCTCGCGAGAGGTCATCGCGGGACATTTCATGCTAAAGGTGAGTGTTATTAATGTTTAATAGGGCTATTAGAGTTCGGGGGTTAATTTTACTATTAGGGTTTGGGGGGTCACTTTTGGGGGAGTTCATTTATTAGGGGTTGTTAATTTATTTGGGGGTGTACATTTGTAAGTGCTGACAGTTCAGCGCTGAACTGTCAGCGCTTACATAGCCGCGATGAAGCTGCCGCTTTCATCTTCACCGCTGACAGTTCAGCGTTCAAACTGCCGCGCTAAACTGTCAGTGGTGAATCAGCCACGCTGGACTGTCCTAGACACCCTAAAAAGCCTAAGTTCATTTAAAGCAATTGTTCTTTGAATTTTTTGAAGTTGCTGGACTCCTGCTTTTTGTAGCATTAGCGTCTATCTCGCTACTACTGTGTTTACATTTTTGCACCTTTTAGTGGACTCAGCTTGTTACTTTGCAAAGTAATTAACTCCTTCATGAAGCATGGTGCTTGAGTCCCAGAAGACGCAACCACCAAAATGCCACCTTCTATTCCTGGCCATTGATCACCAGGTGACCGGGCAGTCAGGGACACAATTGCAGAGACATGATCAGCGTCTTAATAAACCCTGTGGGTCTCTGCCCCAAAAATCGATTGCACTACCGCCCACCAGCTGATGAAGATAATTCGAAACGCGTCCTGTGGGGTGTAGCTGTGTTTCTGTTTAGTGCAATATCCTAACTGTTCAATAGACCTGGCCAGGCGAACAGACCCAGTGGGTAAGGGATTTTTGGCTCTATTTATATTTTTATATATTTTTTTTATGTATTTTTAATAATTTATCTCTTTTGTTTTGCACCCATTTGGGGCCCTTGATTTAGTGTATCATTGTATTTTTGTTTATATATGTTCAGTCTCATCTTGTGATTTTATATTATATTGCTGTATATTACATATGGTCATTTACTTGTATATTTATACTTCCTTGTAATAAACTCTATTTTTTCTATAACATTTCTGTCTTTGTAGTCTACAACTTTTGTGGTATACATATTTAGCGCTGTCTCACTCTTACATTATCTCTCCTTTTTTGCAGTGGATTTTTCCATTGCATTCAATTATAAGACTAGCTGCTTCCCTGTTTTTGATTGTTTGTTATCAAGCCATTTGCTACTCCATATACTATCTGGGACTTTTCCATCCCCATCGTGTACCTTCCCTGTCTCCAGTGGTCAGTATTAGTTCTGTTATTTATTATTCCTTTGTTGGTGGAGTGGAGGTCATTATATACATATATTATCTATTAGCGCTGTGCCTTACCTTTTTTTCCAAAACTCGAGAGACCTTCCAATATCACTTGGGACGTCAAGGAGGCGTGTCCGAATGTGATTTACTAATATGTAGCCCGTGCTCGCTGAAAATATTGCCTTTATTTTCCATGTCAGGCTGAGGCCACTCAAAGTGGCATCATCAGACAGGTGGGATTACGCTGCAAGTCCTAGAGAGCCACGATGAGCTGTGAAAAGCAGCATATTCTATGCCTTCCTAGCGTCTAAAATAGGGCAGCATAGAATGTCCTATCATCGTGAAGGGGTTAGTTATCTAGTTCCAAAGCCTTTGACTAGCCAGTGCAGCTTGCCTGGGTTGATGTCTGGTATTATGCAGGGATTTAATGGAAAAACAACAAATCCTGTGCTTCCTGAATATTTTGTACTTGCCTGATTTGCTTCAATTAACTACATTTTCAACATTGCTTTTTTACAAATTGGGTTGTCAAACATTAACATTAAAGCCTTTTTTTCTTATAAACGTACAGTGAAAAGATTGGACGAGTAAATGTGCAAGGCAACAAGTATAAAATGTAATTACCACAGTAAGTGATTAATTGGAGTGTCCAAAAGAACACAGCAGAAGATATATAAAAAAGAAGAAGAACGGTCACCAGTGTTAGGCGTTTTTTGTTGCTCAGGCGGTGTGCACTTTCCGTCTGCTTTCAACAAGGGCCGAACTGGTGCATCTGTTCCGTTTTTCCAAGATCCCTCGGGTGAAGCATCACTCCACTGTGACGCGTTTCGTCGTTTCCGACTTCTTCAAGACAGTGACCTTCACCTTCAATTTTTCTATTTTGAACATACTTCACCATATATATCTTCTTTCCATACCTGTGCCCAATTATACTCCATCTCCTGGACAAACGAGCTGAAGTCTGGAATTCCATTACTATGTACGTGGGATGATGGGACTTTAAGTCCAACTGCCTAACATACTTAGAGCCAGTACCCCTAGGCTCTATATTATGTGAGTGTGTTTTTTTTGGGGGGGGAAATACACATTTATTCTTTGTATGTAAATACTACCCATTGTGTATATATTGTTTTTGCCTTTTTTCCATATATTTTTCTGGAAGAAAAAGCTGTTTGTGGTATATCCCATTCGGAAACAAATCACCTTTATTAATTTTTTGATAAGTATTTATTATTTTTATATTTTTTATTTATTTATTCATTCACTTTGTATTTTTATTTATTTATATGGTCACTTTTGCGCAACACTTTATCACTATTATTTTGTATTATGTTTTGTGTCATTCTGCGGGAATTGCACTAGTGTCTGCAGCACATTTGTTTATTTATTTATATACCGTATATACTCGAGTATAAGCCGAGTTTTTCAGCACATTTTTTGTGCTGAAAAATGCCCCCCTCGGCTTATACTCGAGTCGGTGGGGAAAAAAATTATAATCTAAAACTTACCTCGTTCCTGCTCTGTCCCCCGGTGCTCTGAAGCTGCATGGCTGTGAGGGAAGCGTTGTGAGCTTCCCTCCGGTCGCGCGGTCAATAAAGTGTGTTTTTTTAAACAAACTTTATTGACTGCGCGGCTGGAGGGAAGCTCACAACGCTTCCCTCACAGCCACGCAGCTTCAGAGCACCGGGGGACAGAGCAGGAACGAGGTAAGTGCTGGGGTCTTGGGGAGGAGGGTGGCATAACGAGCATACTAAGGGGCAATATCCTGGCATATTGGGGCAATATCCTGGCATATTGGGGGCAATATCCTGGCATATTGGGGGAAATATCCTGGCATATTGGGGCAATATCCTGGCATATTGGGGGCAATATCCTGGCATATTGGGGGAAATATCCTGGCATATTGGGGCAATATCCTGGCATATTGGGGCAATATCCTGGCATATTGGGGGCAATATCCTGGCATATTGGGGCAATATCCTGGCATATTGGGGGCAATATCCTGGCATATTGGTGGCAATATCCTGGCATATTGGGGGCAATATCCTGGCATATTGGGGGCAATATCCTGGCATATTGGGGAAAATATCCTGGCATATTGGGGCAATATCCTGGCATATTGGGGGCAATATCCTGGCATATTGGGGGCAATATCCTGGCATATTGGGGGCAATATATTGGCATATTGGGGGCAATATCCTGGCATATTGGGGGCAATATCCTGGCATATTGGGGAAAATATCCTGGCATATTGGGGCAATATCCTGGCATATTAAATGGCATATTGGGGGCAATATTTACCAGTAGCTGCCTCATTTTCCACGCTAGGCTTATACTCGAGTCAATATTTTTTCCCAGTTCTTTGTGGTAAAATAAGGTGCCTCGGCTTATATTCAGGTCGGCTTATACTCGAGTATATACGGTATATATATATATATATATATATATATATATATATATATATATATATATATAATAATTTTTCACCGATAATAGCGCCTATCACTCAACACGTTTTTTCTTTATAAAATGAAATTAGTCTTAATCATCACAATGCTCAAAAAAACTCCCAAAGCATTTTGTCTGAAAAAAGAACTTAATCAGGGGAATGGCTTAGCTGAAATTGTTCAATGGTTATATACCCCTCAATTCATATTAATAGTTAATCCAACATGCTTCAAAGTCGAAATAATACAAAACATGCTCAATCCTATTCGGCTTTCGCATGTACTCGTATTTAGAAAATGAGTCACTTATAACAGACTTTCGTATAAATTTGTCTGAGAGCTTCAGGTGAAATCAGTCATTTTGTTTAAAACACTCCTATTCTTATAATAGCCATACAACAGATATGGGCATTCTTTGACTGATATTAAGGGTCAACATGAGATTACAAATTTAAAAATAGCCTGAAATGTACATTAGTATGCTTGTATACAATAAATAACACATATGAAAAAAAATATTACACATATAAATTATATAATATAAATAACTACACAATTATACATATAAAAATATAAAAAAGGAAAAAACATACATATAATATATATAAAAGAAAAATAACATATATAAAATATCTAGTAGACCTTTAGAGAGGGAAAGAAGATGCCCATGTATTAATTAAATAAAAACCCTACTAGCATTCGAAAAAATATTTTTTCTCAAACAGGTTTTTTTCTTTTCAAAAAAATTCCTTAAAAATATCCTGAATGAATTTTTGCATATAAGGGCACCAGACATACAGAAAACAAACTAGAGAAAGGCTTTTAATTTGAAATCTAAGTTTATGCCCTTAATGCTGAGTGTTTGGAGATTATAAATCCAATAGGCCTCTCTCTTTAAAAGTCTTCTAGATCTATCTCCTCTTTTCCAGGTGGTAGGTATTGACTCTATCCCCACGAATGGAACATTCTCTACTCTGCCTTTAGGACATTAGTGGCAGTGGTTGAGCAAACTATATATGAACCTGTCACATTCTTTTCCCATGAGCCCCATATGTTCCAAAATACTTACTTTTAGAGGTCTTTTTGTCTGGCCAATGTACTATAAACCGCATCCACATTCTACCAAATATACTATATGTGTGGTATTACGGTTTATGAAACTTTTTATTTTATGCGTTTTTCCAGTACTTAGAGATTTGAATTCAGTTCTTTTTCTAATTTGGTCTTAGTGACATGACATTTTTGGCTTGTCCGACGCTTGCTGTAATTTATTTATTTCTCATTTATTGTACCCACACAAACTATATATCATTTTTATAGTCATAATAAGGGCTTTCTTTTGATTTTTGATATTTTGATAATAGCATATAATTTGATAAAAAAAATATATGTTTTCTGACTTTAATTTGAAAAATCATATACTCATCTACAAGAGACAACAAAAAAACACTGCTAAATAGTTTCTAACATTTGTCCTGAGTTTATAAATAGCCCATGTTTTATGTGTTCATGCTTTTTTATTCATGTTACAGGACCAGAACTATAAGAAGTGCAAAGCTTTTTCAAAATCCTTTTTTTTTCAAAATTAGCGATAGTGACAACACTGATATCTGTACTAAAGCCATAAATGGTACATATTTTTGAAAACTAGACAACTCAGGGCATTTAACTTGGGGTATTTTGACACTTTTCATGCAACCATTTTACCACCAACCTTTGACAAAATGTGCAGCAAAAAAAATAAATTGTGATTTTTACACAGATTGCAATGTAGGTAAACATTACCTACAAATAACACCTCAATATGTGTTCAGCAACATATCTCCTGAGCACATCACCCATGAATAGGTTGGTTAGGTCATTTGGGGGTTAAAAGGCAACATTTGAGAGGTGAGCTTTTTGGTTTTCCAACTTGGAATTTTGACATGTAGAAAACTTGCGCCCATGTCCCATTTGGGACATTTTTGAAGCCAGACAATGTATTTTACCCCACACAACCATATATTTTTGAAAACTAGAGACCCTAGTATATTTCTAATGGTAGTATTTTCACACTTTCCATGCACTAATTCTACCACCAGCCAATGTCAAAGTTTTGGGTAGTAATTTTTTTTCACATACATTGTACTTTGGGCATGAATGCACAGATCCTGTTATGTGTCAGTGTCAAACAACACCTATATATGTGTTCAGCAACATCTCCTGAGTACAGGGATACCACCCATGCACGGGTTGGTTAGGTGTTTTGGGGGTTAAAAGGCCACATTTGAGAGGTGCGCTTTTTGGTTTTCCAACTTGGAATTTTGACATGCAGAGAAACTGCGCCCATGTCCCATTTGGAACATTTTTGAAGCCAGCCAATGAATTTTACCACATCAAACCATATATTTTTGGAAAATAGACATTCTAAGGTATTTCAAATGCTGGTATTTTAATACTGTAACTAATTCTACCACCAGCCCTTGTCAAACTTTGTGGTAGTAACTTTTTGAAGTTTTGTTTCCACATACATTGTTCTTCAGGCATGAATTCACAGATTCTGGTAAATGTCACTGCCAAACAACACCGCAATATGTGTTCCGCAACATCTCCTGAGTACAGCGATACCATACTTGTATAGGTTTGTTGGGGGTAAAAGGCAACATTTGTGAGGTGAGCATCTCAGTGTTCCAACTTGGAATTTTGACATGTAGTCAACCTGCGTCCATGTCCTATATCAATGTATATGCGAGGCAAGTCAGCAACACTTACAGAGAAATAGGAAGCTATTAAATTTGGTCCTATGCTCTTTTTACATGCCCGTCTGTTTAAAGGCACAGTGCCTTCAAAACCGGCATTTCCATCGCTCTCCGGAGCAGTGGCGTCTGAGGGGGGGGGGGTAATAAAACGAGCACTGTAACGACACAATATTACTGGAATCTAAATGGCACAATAATACAGGCATCTGAATGGCACAATAATACAGGCATATAAATGGCACAATATTACTGGCATTTGAATAGCACAATAATTATGGCATCTGAATGGCACAAATATTATGGCATTTGAATGGCACAATATTACTGCCATCTGAATGGCACAATAATACTGTCATTTTAATGGCACAATATTAGTGGTATCTGAATGGCACAATAATTATGGCATTTGAATGGCACAATATTACCGGTATCTGAATGGCACAATATTACTGGCATCTGAATGGCACAATAATTATGACATCTGAATGGCACAATATTACTGGTATCTGAATGGCACAATAATACAGGCATCTGAATGGCACAATATTAATGGCATCTGAATGGCACAACATTACTGGCATCTGAATGGCACAATATTACTGGTATCTGAATGGCACAATAATACAGGCATCTGAATGGCACAATAATGATGGCATCTGAATAACACAATATTACTGGTATCTGAATGGCACAATACTACTGGCATCTGAATGGCATAATATTACTGGCATTTGAATGGCACAATATTACTGGCATTTGAATGGCACAATATTACTGCATCATAATGGCACAATATTACTGGCATCTGAATGGCACAATAATTATGGCATCTGAATGTCACAATAATTATGGCATCTGAATGGCATAATAATTATGGCATCTGAATGGCAAAATAATTATGGCATCTGAATGGCACAATATTACTGGCATCTTAATGGTGCAATAATACTGGCATCTTAATGGCACAATATTACTGGCATCTGAATGGCACAATAATTATGGTATCTTAATGGTGCAATAATACTGGCATCTGAATGGTGCAATAAGACTGGCATCTGAATGGCACAATATTACTGGCATCTTAATGGTGCAAAAATACTGGCACCTTAATGGTGCAATAATACTGGCATCTTAATGGCACAATAATACTGGCATCTTAATAGTACAATAATACTGACATCTTAATGGCACAATAATACTGGCATCTTAATAGCACAATAATACTGGCATCTTAATGGCACTATATTACTGGCATCTGAATGGCACAATATTACTGGGGCTTCTTAATGGCACAATATTACTGACATCTTAATGGCACAATATTACTGGCATCTGAATGGCACAATATTACTGGCATATTGGTCAAATTGTCTGGCTTATTAACGGCAAAATAATACTGGCATATTATTATTGTGTGTGACATAATTTGTGAGGCTCCTGTATGTGGCATATTTAATGGGCCATCTGACTGGCAGTACTAAGGAATCTGTTTGGCATGGTACTGGAGGAAATCCAGGGGGGTGACACCATGAGTTACCGCACCCGGTGACACCAACCCTAGTGACGCCTCTGCTCCGGAGAATTCGAAATGCCGACAGCCATTTTTTTCAGTATTGCACAAAATTATCCACATGGAAGCATTGTAGCAATACTGTTTGAGCACTGAATATTGTCTGCCCTGTATATATGTTTAAACATTAGTATGACACTTTTACAGCATAACCTATAGCTCAGTCGCCACATCTATCATTTACTCCATTATCCTGCCCTAATCAAATTTAACCAATTAAATATTCTTCCTAGTGTATGTACTGCATCCTATAGCAGGATAGTCAGCATATATTATGTACATCTCAAAAATGTTTCACACAGAACATATTTCTGTACATTGATATATAAATACATCAGATGTGTAACTAGAAACACCCGGGCCCCGGTGCAAAAATTGTCGGGGGCCGGCCCCCCGACCCCACCATGTAACTCCACCCCAGAAATGCCACTTACATGCCTCCCAACTGTTTCGCTTTGTGCCTGGCCTTTTCTTATATCTAGGGTAACTTTATGCCTATCCTATGCATGCTTAAACTTCTTCACTGTATTACCACTTCTGCTGGAAAACTATTCCATGCATCCACTACCCTCTCAGTAAAGTAATACTTTCCTTAGTCCCTGACGTTATCTTATATCTAGGGTAGCTTTATGTCTATTCCATGCAGGGGATGGGACAGTTCATCGCGGCTACATTAGCGCAGCCTCTTCACCGCCCCCTCTTCATCGCGGGAGAGGTCATCATGGGACATTTCATCGCTAAAGGTGAGTATTATTGTTTAATAGGGGTTAATTTTAGTGTTAGGGTTTGGGGGTTAATTTTAGTTATAGGGTTTCGGGGTTAATTTTAGTATTAGAGTTCGGGGGTTAATTTTATTATTAGGGTTTGGGGGTTAATTTTAGTATTAGGGTTTGGGGGTTAATTTTAGTATTAGAGTTCGGGGGTTAATATTAGTATTAGGGTTTGGGGGTTAATATTAGTATTAGAGTTTGCGGGTTAATTTTACTATTAGGGTTTGGGGGTTAAATTTAGATTTAGGGTTTGGGGGTTCATTTTAGTATTAGGGTTTGGGTGTTAATTTTAGTATTAGAGTGCGGGGTTAATTTTAGTATTAGGGTTGGGAAGGTCACTTTTGTGGGGGTTTCATTTATTAGGGGGGGTTAATTTATTTTGGGGTGTACATTTGTAAGAGCTGACAGTTCAGTGCTGAACTGTCAGCCCTTACATTGCCGAGATAAAGCGGCCAAATTCATCTTCACCGCTGACAGTTCAGCGTTCAAACTGCCGCGCTGAACTGTCAGCAGTGAATTAGCCACGCTGAAATGTCCTAGACGCTCCCATGCATGCTTAAACTTATTTACTCTATTAACCTCTACAACTCCTGCTGGAAAACTATTCTATGCATCCACTACCCTCTCAGTAAAGTAATACTTTCATTATTCCCTGACCTTATCTTATATCTAGGATAGCCATATACCTATCCCATGCATGCTTAAACTCATTTACTGTATTAACCTCTACCACTTCTGCTGGAAAACTATTCTATGCATCCACTACCCTCTCAGTAAAGTAATACTTTCATTATTTCCTGACCTTATCTTATATCTAGGATAGCCATATACCTATCCCATGCATGCTTAAACTCATTTACTGTATTAACCTCTACCACTTCTGCTGGAAAGCTATTCCATGCATCCACTGCCCTCTCAGTAAAGTAATACTTTCATTATTCCCTGACCTTATCTTATATCTAGGATAGCTTTATGCCTATCCCATGCATGCTTAAACTCCTCCACTGTATTAACCTCTACCATTTCTGCTGGAAGGCTATTCCATGCATCCACTGCCCTCTCAGTAAAGTAATACTTTCATTATTCCCTGACCTTATCTTATATCTAGGATAGCTTTATGCCTATCCCATGCATGCTTAAACTCCTCCACTGTATTAACCTCTACCATTTCTGCTGGAAGGCTATTCCATGCATCCACTACCTTCTCATAAAATAATACCTTAATTAATCCCTGGCCTCATATTCTATCTAGAATAGCCTTATGCTTATACTCCTTCACTATATTAACCTCTACCACTTCTGCTGAAAGGCTATCCCATGCATCCACTACCCTGTCAGTAAAGGAATATTTTCATTAGTCCCTGGCCTTATCTTATATCAAGGATAGAAGGATAGCCTTATGCTTATCCCATGCATGCTTAAACTCCTTAATGTATAAACTGCTACCGTTTCTTAAGGAAGACTATTCCATTTTCCCACCACCCTCTTAGTAATATTACTTTTCTGACCACAAAAAAAACATTAAAATATTTCCAGCCTTTTCAAAAGCTTGAGGTATATGTATATAACTAGCTACATGTATACTTATATGAACTTTGTAATATATATTATATTCAACTATTTTCATATGTAATGAAAATGTTTTTTAAAAATTGTTAATTTCTTATTTTTGTTACGTTCCTCCGCACCCACATTGCCCCTAAAGGTCTTAACATAGCACAAGTACTTGGCTTGTACTCATATTGCACCCACATGATTTGCCATTGTTATTTTGCCATTCATTTGCCAGTGTTATTTTACCATTCATTTGCCAGTGTTATTTTACCATTTATTTGCCAGTATTATTTTGCCCATCATTTGCAAGTATTATTTTGCCCATCATTTGCTAGTATTATTTTGCCCATCATTTGCTTGTTAATATTCCCCCCTTCCCCTGAACTTACCTGTATGCTGCTCATTGCCCATCTCCTCTGAGGTGTTTCCTGCACGCACAACATCGCCATTTCCTGCGGCTGAGACAGAAAGCCGGGTCTGCATCCGGTGTATGCGGACTCACGGCTGCTGCCCAACTGTGGCTGTCTCCATATGAGTCACCTTGGCAGCGGGGGCCCTCGGGGCAGCTGCGTTGATCCCCAAGAATGAATGAGCCCTGGGCAGCTGCCCCGTTTGCCCAAACTTTTTATTTATTTTTACATTTTTTTTGCAAGGGTCTACATGGCAGCTGGGCCCCTGGAGTGACGGGCCCGGTCGCAGCTGCGACCCATGCACCAACGGTAGGTACGCCACTGATATACATGGCACGAATATCAAATGATTTATCTTTGGCATCTATACACATTGAGTAAATTAGGATTCCTAAATTTATACTGGCTTTCAGTCAATTCAAAACTAATACTGCATGGATCAATAATAAATAGTATGAGTGTCTAAGCTGCCGGTAAGTACTTATAGTTTATTCTGTTTTTTTATTAACCCCTTAACGACAGATGACGTGCCAGGCACGTCACGGCAAATCGAGGACTTGCCGACAGGTGACGTGCCTGGCACGTCATGCACTAAACTGAGTAAAGAAAGCGACCAGCGGTCGCTTTCTTTACTCTAACGGTGTTGCTACAATGCCTCTAGGTAGAGGCATTGTGCAACACCCCCCAAATGTGCAGGGGCGCGCTACGATCACTCCACGGAGTGATCGTAGCAGCCATTTAAAAATGGCTGCGCCGGCTGCACACATGTGCTTAGAAAGCGAACGATCGTTCGCTTTCTAAGCATCTCCGGTGTTGTTAAAGTGCCTCGCCAGCGAGGCACTTAACAACACCTTGATGCTCCCCAGAACCGATGGTGGTCGCTCTCCTGAGCGACCCCATCGGCTCAGTAGAAGGGAACGCTGCCTATACAGGCAGCGTTTCCCTTCTAATGGCAAGAGCATCGGAAGTGAAAGTATTTCACTTCCGATGCTCTAGGGGGAGCCAATCGATGCCGGCACAACAGATCTATGTGATCTGTGTGCAGGCATGTATGGTAAGTGCTCTGATGAGCACTTATCATACTGTCAAAGGCAATATTAGCAAATATTGCCTTTGACAAGTATTGATCTGCCTCCCTCACCTTACTAGTTTTAGTAAGGGAGAGAGACAGATCAGATAAAGTAAAAAAATAAAATAAAATAATAAAACAAATATTTAATAAAATTTTAAACACCAAGGGCTTTTATAAAAGCCATTTAACCCCTTCCCTGCCATTGATCGCTGTGTACGCAGTGATCATACACAGCAGCACATTTTTTGCTGTCTGTGCATTTTTTAGGGGTTAATTTTTTTTACTGTAATTCATTACAGTATAAAAAAAAGCTCTTTTAAGAGAGATTAACCCCTTTCTTGCTGTAGATCACTGCCTAAGCAGAGATCTGACGCAAATGCAGCAATCTTGCTGCAGAAGCATTTTTAATTTTTTTAAAACTTTTTTATTACACCCGTCACGTGTTAATTATACCCGCTAGGGGACTACGTTTAACGTAATTTTTTTTTTAAATAAGAGCTATTAACCCCTTCCTTGCCGTATATCACTTCCTAAGCAGCACATATGGTCACTGCCTAAGCAGTGCATATGGTCACTGCCTAAGCAGCGCATATGGAGCAATCTAGTCCCAGAAGGATTTTTTTTTTGCTATCAGCATTTTTTTTTGTCAGACTCGCTAGGGGTTAATTATACCCACTAGGGGATTACGTGTATTCCTTTTGAAGCTGTCTGAACACGTGTATAGCGATCAGTAACAGCCGATCAGTGGCAAAGGTGGTTTGGTGATTTCTCAGATGAGCATCACCATTCGTCTGGTTCGATCAATATTGGTAACTATTGTTCTGACCCATATGGATCTGCCTCCCTCTCCTCACTTGAGTTTTAGTGAGGGAAAGAGACAGATCTGTATAACATAATTTTTTAATTGTAATAAATTAAATAAAATGTTAAAAAAATTGTGAGTCCCAAGGGCTTTTATAAAAGCCATACCCTTTGTATAGTTAATAGGGGTATTAACCCCTTCCCTGCCACTGATCACTGCACAGCAGAACATTTTTTCTTGTCTGTGCATTTTTAGGGGTTAATTTTTTTGTACAGTACTACAAAGGCTCTTATAAGAGCTATTAACCCCTTCCTTGCTCTACATGTTCAAATTCCAAGTTTGAAAATCAAAAAGCGCACCTCTCAAATGTAGCCTTTCAACACCCAACAAAGCTGACAAAGCTATGCATGGGTGGTATCCCTGTGCTCGGGAGATGTTGCTGAACATATATTGTGGTATTGTTTGTCAGTGACACATACCGAAATATGTGAATTTGTGTCTAAAGTACAATGTATGTGGGAAAAAATACACAATAAAATGACTACCACAAACTTTGACAAAGGCTGGTGGTAGAATTGGTGCATGGAAAGTGTTAAAATAACACCATTTAAAATAGCCTAGGGTGTCTACTTTTACAAAATATATACTTTTTGGGGTAAAATACACTGGCCTACTTTAAAAAAAAGTCCCAAATGAAAGATGGGCTCAGGCTGGCTACACGTCAATATTCCAAGTTGAAAATGCGCACCTTCACAATGTGGCCCTTTTAGCCCCCAAACAACCCAACAAACCTATGCATGGGTGGTATCCCTGTACTCAAGAGATGTTGCTGAACACTTATTGGGGTGTTATTTGGCAGTGACACATACCAAAATCTGTAAATTCATGTCTGAAGTACAAGGTTTGTGAAAAAAAAACACAAAAAAATTACTACCACAAACTTTGACAAAGGCTGGTGGTAGAATTAGTGCATGGAAAGTGTTAAAATACCACCATTTGAGATAGCCTAGGGTGTCTTCTTTTAAAAAATATATGGGTTGATGGGGTAAAATACACTGGCTGGTTTCAAATATGTCCCAAATGGGACATGGGTGCAGGCTGTCTGCATGTAAAAATTTCAAGTTGGAAAACAAAAAACTGCACCTCACAAATTTGGCATTTTAGCCCCCAAACAACCCAACAAACCTATGCATGGGTGGTATCCCTGTACTCAGGAGAAATAGTAGAATCTATTTAGCATGTTTTTTCGTTCGCTATTGTCGATGAGGAGAAGTTGTTTCAAATAAAAACAAAGAAATTTGTGTATTTTTTTTTTTTTTACCATATTTTATTATTTTTTTTTAATAATATGATAAGATATGATCAAAAATATGGCATCCATAGAAAGCCCTTTTTGTCCCGATAAAAACAATATATAATATGTGTGGGTACAGCAAATGACGAAGAAGAAAATTACTGCTAAACACAAACAGCACAGAAATGTTAAAATAGCCATTGTCCAGAAAGGACAAAAATGTTTCAAAGGCTCTGTCCTTAAGGGGTTAAATGCTGTTTTTTTTTTTGTTTGTTTTTGAAATAATTTTAGTGTTTATTGAGAATTTCAAATATGAAAAAGGGGAAGGATACAGAAAAAAGAAAGGGATAATTAATGAATATATCAATATTTTATAATTACATCAGGTTTTTGTAAAGTAGTGTTTTCTAGTTATCTCTATGGTCTATTTATATATCTATATTTGTATTTAATATACAAGTCTAAAAAAATATACATTTCTTATATCATTCCTTATTCAAATACATTTTATTCCTTATCATTTAGTCTTTACATTTATTACATACCATACAATTTAAGAGGTATACAGGTAGGAAAAAAATAGGTTGACATTTTATAATAACATCGTGTTTTATCAAGTTGCATTAAATGTTTTTTTAAATCTACTAAAGTGCAACATTTCATTTGTACTTGTCATCTGTTCTCTGTACCACAGGCACAAGTTTTAGGTTTTTCCTCGTGTGGCAGATTGTATTCTTTTTCAAACATATGTTTTATTATAAAAAAAAAAACAATTACAATTTATGCTTTTTTTTTTTGCATATCTCACAAATATTCCAAGTATAACCCCTTAATTTCACTTTAATATAGTAATACTCTTTGATAGTACTGGCAGAGTTTAATGCAAAAGGTAGCAATAGTGACACTTCAGGCTAATGAACAGAGAGTGTAGTTAGGGGTAATGAATGATGTGCATATTTTATGGTAGTTGGTAGGCTATTGCATCACATTGCAATTGGAGGTATTGTGATACCTTATTGTGAGGTCCATAATAAGGCATTGGGGTTTTGGTGGAATGTGTGGTCTTGTGTGGCACAGTTGGGTGAGATGTATTCTATTGGTAATATGTTGTAGAATGTGGTTTTTTGCTTAGAGCAATATGTTTAATATGACAGTCTACCCATTCAATTGCCATTACCCTGTGTTCACTTTTCCCAACTTCAGGTTGCTTTTGTTTAGAATAATGGTAATCTAAAGCATTCAAACGGAGGCAAATTACAATGGTAGATTGCATTACTTTTATAACCAGTAAACAAAAATCTCATTTTGCTCATCTCGCATAATACTGTTTTATTCTCCTGCATTGTGTAAGAAGCGTTCTCTTGTGATAAGTGTTGAGCGTGGGCTGAAAGCCTTTTACTCATATTTTATCCTCTCTGCCCTACCAAGGTTCTTTTGCTTTTGTTTATTTTTACATGGAAAAGAAGAACTCACTCTACAGAGCACTCAATATTTTGCACACATTTTATGATAACACATTGAATTCAAATCTCAGTGCTTAATCTGTGATTCATGGTTTACAAATTACAATGTTACACAAACCTTTATTTTTAACTTTCACTGACATAGAGAACTCCCAAATAGCCTACAAGCCCATATAACATTCTACTTTGTATCCATGTTTTTTCCTCTGTTTTGTAATTAAGCAGTGTTTGAATCATCATCCGCCTCACTCGCCTAACTTGCAATCACTTATGCTGATAGAGGCATGTTAAGTGGGGAAGTTGCCTCTAGAGCAGTTGCCTCAGTTCAAGCATGCTTCAAGGCCAATTCTGCATGCTGTACATTGCAAATTGGTTGTGGTTAGAAACTGTCATGCCTGCTGGTACATCAATATCATCTGCTCTAGATTCACAACTCCCTCATCTAAGTGCCTCTCCATCACCTGGATTTGAAACATTTCCCTGTTTACTCACCCTCATGGTGAGTTGTTGATGTACTGCAGGATCCCAGCAACTGCACCATGGGCAGCAGCCTTGAATGCCATCATCATAGGAGGGGTAGGAGGTCATGGATGGACTCATGGTGTTCTGTATTCACTGGGATCCATCACCTTGAGGATGATGTCTTCCTCCTCCACAGATGTTACTTCAGGAAAAGAAGGAAGATGATTAGTACATTGCAATACAGCTAGAATTCATCGCATTCGTGTACAGTTACAATTCAGGGTTTTCTTCATCCTGGACTATTGTACAATGCCATTCCAGTAATAAAAATCCTTTTAAATCTAACACTGTCTTAGCATTTACAGCATAGCTATTTCCTGAATAAGTTACTGGTTACACAAATTAAACCTCATATCTTGCTAAACCTTTGACTGAACCTATGAAGAATCATATTTTCTAACACTACTGTACATCCATGTCCATATTTTTTGTACATAATGTACAGTAGTATGCCCGTATTGTTCTACTAGTACATTAGCATTAACATGAGCTAACTGGAATAATGTGGTAAATGTGTATCTACCTTGGGTAGCTCCTCCTCAAAGTCCAGCAGGTCAGCCAGCTCTGGAGAGCACCCCCATGGCATCTGTTGGTGTTGGCTGCTCTGGTTAGATTCTTCTTCACCTGCTTATTTATATAAGATTACCTGACATATGAGTGGAACATTGCAAAAGTTTTACTGTTGCTGATCATCTCTACATGTTGTCTATTTTGCACATATACATCTATCTATACACATCTATCCATGCATGTAGATATTGATATCTACATATATACACATACACACCTGCACATGTACTACTACAAATCTATTACTACATTGCTATATACTGCAGCACTCATTTGCCTCAGATAGTTGCAGCATTTGTTTGTACATGTAAATTGCTACAATGTCAACCCTCTTTTCACACACACACACACACACACACACACCCTTACAACTTGCCATGTGTGGCAACCATTTTAACTTATGCAGTCAACATTCCCCATCTGTTAATTCCTAGCTATACTTGACCCAGCTCTTACATTTGTTACAGTAACTGTGTGTGATCTATGTATGTAGTGCAATGTTACATGTGGTCTATGGTGTAGGAGTATTTTAAATGCACTTACCTTGTCTTCACCACCTCCATGGTTCGATCGTTCCCACCAACTTTGTTGTCAATTTAGTGACTACCTCTTTGGTTTGGTGCATTTCGAACTGCATTTGGCTTTGGAAGCTATCTGCATTTAATTGGCTACAATGTCCAAATTATGAGGCTATTCTGGGGGACACTGGGTACCTCCAAATTTCATGATGCTGATGAAGATGATCCTCTATGCCCTAAAACCAACAAAAAATGCTATATAGTAACATAGTGCAAAAGATAAAAGTAGTGCAAAAGAATACAAAGTGCAAAAATAGGTGCAAATGATACTTGCGGTACCACACTAAGCACAGCCCTCTGAAGCACTCTCCAGAATGCTCATAAAGTATATAGGTAAAAACAGAATGGCGCAGGATAGTGGGTTCCTTTTAGAAAAAAATAAGACACAAAATAGTGCAATATGCAATAAACACAGGAGGGATCTGGTGATTGAGGTACTATATGCACTCACAAGTGTAGGCAAATAATATTCATATCGGCTGTGTTGTCTTCAAAGTGATATTTAATAACATTAGTCTGAAAAAAGAACAGAAAAACACACATGTGCAGGACCAAAAACAATGTTGGATTAACCCCTGCTGTGCAGAATCAGACTCACAAGATATATAAGTTAAAAGCGCATACAAATTCCAATGAAGTACAGGTACAAAATACGACCGTATTTTCTTGGAGGTGTAGAAATGATCAGGAGGCAGCAGATGTGTCCATCAATCAGAGAGGGGACTGCAGCCAAAATTTGTAGTCTCTACGCGTTTCACGGGAACCTCTGTAGCCTCTTCATCAGGAGAGAATTTAGAAGTAGCAGGAAATATTTGTAAAATTGTTTGAAACACGTTAAAAAACCATATAGAACAAAGCAAACAAGAGGGAAGAATTTGAGGAAAAATAGATGGCATCTGAAAAAATGTGGGAGAAATAGGAAATGATATCTATGGACTACACAATTTGTGAAATATCATCAATGAAAATCAGTGTGGTGTCCAACATTTGAAGGAATGGAGTTTGAACCACAAGGAACTTAAAAGGGACTATATCACCTAAATGGTGTTTATACTATGTAGGTACAAATAAAAAAAAAAAAAGGTTTGACAATAATCTATACATTGTGGCTAAAGCAAATGCCTAAATTCGGAGAAACATGTTTTAATGTGTCCATGGAGTCTCCTGTTTATCACATCACATGTGGCTTGATAATAAATTAAACTCATTTTCAATGGGAAATGTGTAATTTTCATATTAAGTCACAGGTGATGTCATAAACAAGAGACTCCACAGACACACTTGAAAAACATTGTGTTCCTGATTTAGACATTTGCTTGCAAGTATTCTAACTCACTACCAACATGCTTGTGAGAAGCCCATTTGACTTACTCTTCCCTTCCAGAGTTGAGCTGTGGTTGGATGGCATCTCTACTAGATATATAAGTATTCTGAGCTTCACTGTAATTATTAAATTGCATTAAAAGAAAAGTACCTATTTTTGCACCCATTTGAGTATTATTGGTCTACGTTGATAGCAGGAGAGTTCTGAGTGATGAATCTTTAGAAAAGATCTTCCCCTACTCTTGAAGGACTAAGAGAATAATTTAACATTATTGAAAGCGACTCCATCACCTAAACAGTACTTATAATATTAATATAGGGGGAAACATGCATTGTGTTAGTATAATTTCCAGCAAATACATTGATTTAAGAGTATAATTGTCAGTTTGCCTTTCTACTTTATTTGAATCAACGGTAAAGGTTTGCACTCCAGTGGAATTTACATAAGCAAAAAACACACAGTTTGGCCTTTGAATAATCATTTTCTATCTTTATGTTTATCTAATTTCTAGTAATTCAGGTAGTTTTTGACCTTAACTCTTTCCTAGAAATTTGTTATGGATCAAGGAATAAATAAAAACAAAATATAAACGCTAATCATGAAACGAACTGAACCCTCTACCCATTTAAGTTTCATTTTCATTTTAAAAATAGATTAGAAATACTCATTACCCAAGGGTAGACACAGGATCAAAAACATATTATTGAAAATGCACCATGACTAATTGGTATTAATATGACCAAATGACATCAGACATAATTAATTGATTTTTGTAAGGATTATGCCAATAAGGAATGGTTAGACATAGTCTCCACTATCCTGGTGCCATATCATCAACTCCAAAAGGTTTGGTTTCATTATTTTCTCCCTGCATTTATCCGTTGGGCTGTTTACTTTTAGGAATTGGATTTTGAGAAGGCTTTGCTCCCCGAGGCAAGCAAGAAATTCTAATAAATATGTAAATAGTAAATATCTTGGCTTGCGCTTCTGGCAGGGCATTTTTCTGCAACTTTCTTCTGTAGTCACATTCAGCTGTTCGCCAATACTTTATCTTTGTCATGGGGTTAACTGTTTGTTTTCTGACACAGTGACAAATGTTTATATCATTCTTTCATTGTGCAAATGTTTTTTTCTAAAACCTAGCATACTTCTGTCATCTAAGTGCCTCAACATGGTTCTTATTTAAAGAGCTTTTAGTCAAGTAGCCTTAACATTCCATGTAGCAGGCACTAAGCATTGTTAACGATTATATAAAAACAATGAATGTTGTCATAGGCAATTCCCAACAAAGAAAAATCATAAACCTCTGATGACACATCAAAAGGAGTATATTACCTAAACTTTGCTTTACTGGGAATGTAGAAAATATAAAATTATTGAAAATTAGCTATACATTATATTAGCAAAATTGCAAGTAAATGCCTAACTTAAGAGAAAAAGTATCATGTCTTTGAATATAATCCATGTTGATTGCAATACATATGTGTGGAGTCTTCTGCTTATGACATCACCTATGCCCTAATATGCAAATTACATGCGTGCTATTGAAAACCAATCAATTTGCATATTAAGTCACAGATGATGTCATAAGCAGGAGACTCCACATATATGTATTGCAAACAAAATGGTCTCTATTCAATGACATGATTTATATTAGCTTTGGCTATTGACTACCATAGATTGCAACATTGTAACTGATAAATGATCACACATCATTGAACAGAGACCAACATTTTACTTTAATGTAATATTTCTCTTCCACATGGTTTTTCTGTTATTCTATGCTCTTCTATGTATACATCTCTGACAGACCCTCCAAATATTGCTATACCTGACAATAATATATTATGTATATCTAGAAGTTCCACAATTAAACCGGTAAGCATAAAGCAAAGCTACTGTTAAAAACCTTAATAACTATGCTAAAGTTACTAAAACACCCTATTGGCCAAAGCTCAAAGGCACAGTTTCCTATCCTGGGGCACTTGTTCTGTCCCTAGTAGGCATGAGCAATTTAGGCAGAGTTTTTGCTGCAGTGATAGGATCAAAAACAGACAGAGGACAGGAGGAAAAAAGGAAAAGGTTCTCCTTTCTCTATTGTCCAAGGCATTAATGTCTATTAAATCACTACATCTCAAATCACAAAGAGGGCATCATGAGACTTTGATCAAAAATGGATCTCAGAAAGGCTGAGAACTCTTGTCCTAAGGCCACATATATGTGTTGCTAAGTTAAAATAACCAAGAAGTAAGAATCAACACCAATGGGTTAGAGGTGGTAGATTAAGTCAATTACCTTCTAAAATGGTTATTGCTCCCATATTGGTTGAATGTCTTTCATCCATGGCATCTAATAACTAAAATACCCTTATAACTAATTCAGTGCTACTTCTATCAAGTTCTGTTATGTTTTAAGTCAATTTCATCTCCCCTTTCTTCACTGGTGGTCTGAATCAATCTCATGCTAGGTCTCTTCTAGTTTAGAAGTACAGATTTCATATTATGGATGCTTTAAGGTTAAGCATTACTATGCATTACTATACATCTACAACCCTTCAGTCTGGTTTTCTACATTCTATTAACCCAAAAGTTTCCTGAAATTCCACCAGGGGATGGGACTCTTCATCACAGCTGCTTCCGCGCAGCCGCTTCACCGCCGACTCTGCAGCATCTGCAGCACAAGACAGATCGTCGCTGGAGATTTCATCGCGGGACACTTCTTCGCTAAAGGTAAGTATCTTACCTATTTTCGTTTAAGGGGGGTTAGAATTAGGGTTTAGGGGTTTAGAATTAGGGTTTAGGGGGTTAATTTTAGTATTAGCGTTCGGAGTTAATTTTAGTATTAGGGTTTAAGGGGTTAATTTTAGTATTAGGGTTTAGGGGGTTAGTATTAGGGGTCGGGGGTTAGTATTCGGGTTTCGGGGGTTAGTATTAGGGGTCGGGGATTAGTATTAGGGTTTAGGGGGTTAGTATTAGGGGTCGGGGGTTAGTATTAGGGTTTAGGGGTTTAATTTTAGTGTTAGGGTTTAGGGGGTTAGTCTTAGGGGTCGGGGGTTAGTATTAGGGTTTATGGGGTTAGTATTAGGGGTCCGGGGTTAGTATTAGGGTTTAGGGGGTTAGTATTAGGGGTTGGGGGTTAGTATTAGGGTTTAGGGGGTTAGTATTAGGGTTCGGGGGTTAATATTAGGGTTCGGGGGTTAATATTAGTATTGGGGTTATTTTTAGAAAAGGGGTTATTTTTAGTATTGAGGTTATTTTTAGTATTGGGATTTGGGAATCATTTATTAGGGGGGGTTACATTTTACTTTTACGCTGAACTGTCAGCTCTTACATAGCCGCGGCCGCGATGAAACGGCCGCGTTATTCTTCATTGCTGACAGTTCAGCATTCTAACTGCTGCGCTGAACTGTCAGCGATGAAGATGCGGCGAACAAGTGTCCTAGACCCATTCCACCATGGCCTTTTCATTTAAACAATTCTGCACTTATAGAGGTATACGTTGCAAATCCAGGTCCACATAGTAATAATGTTATAGTCAGTAAAAAGATTATTTACCTTATAGAGGCAATAAAAAAGAAATCTGTTTATTTTGTCAGTGGCCTTGTATTTTCAGTTATTCCAGATGCTTAGGTAACCATAACAACAAAGCTACATCTTTATAAAAGGGCATTACAATGGTATTGGACAGACCTAAGTGAACATTCCTTCCCATAAATGGAGTGGGATTATAAAATAAAGAAATTATTTAGCACTGCACCGGAAACAATACAATATGAATATTTCATAAGCATTATGGATTAAATAGGAGTACTGGCCATTTTAGGACAAGGACATTTTCAAATGTTTTAAAAGCTTCTGTTTGCTAAAAAGGGCTTTATACCATTGTCATTTCAGAACCTAATTGTAACAACGGGAATATAAATAAATGCCAAAGCAATAAATGGTCTTTCCTATGTGCTATTGTTATCAAATGCAATGTATTTTGTATTATATGTACAAGAAAAAGAAGTTGTACTGTTCTATGTACTGACATTTGCCTATGGTTAAAAGGGAGAAAATAGTTCATCTATATAACCAACCAATGGCAGCATTGCCTGGGGCTTTATTTGTGTAATACTAATATGACAAGGGCATAGTAAATATATAAAACTATGAATAAGCAAATACACAGAGACGTGGCTGTCAGTCCGGGAGACCTAAGCTTACCCTGCACCGAGGGTCCGCCCCCAGGGCTGCACCTGGAACGCCACGGTCAGCTCGCGGCACGATATTGCGGCCGCAAAGTAGGCCCCATCACCAGTCTCAAGTTGTGGACACGCAGCACTCATCCTGACGATGGCAAGGGGGCATGGCTTGCCTCCAGCTCGCGTCACATCACAGGGTGGTTCCTGTAGGAGCAGGCAAGGGAGGAGTGGTGTTTCCTCCACCTTCCCCTCTGTACAGGGAGTGCAGAATTATTAGGCAAATTAGTATTTTGACCACATCATCCTCTTTATGCATGTTGTCTTACTCCAAGCTGTATAGGCTCGAAAGCCTACTACCAATTAAGCATATTAGGTGATATGCATCTCTGTAATGAGAAGGGGTGTGGTCTAATGACATCAACACCCTATATCAGGTGTGCATAATTATTAGGCAACTTCCTTTCCTTTGGCAAAATGGGTCAAAAGAAGGACTTGACAGGGTCAGAAAAGTCAAAAATAGTGAGATAACTTACAGAGGGATGCAGCACTCTTAAAATTGCAAAGCTTCTGAAGCGTGATCATCGAACAATCAAGCGTTTCATTCAAAATAGTCAACAGGGTCGCAAGAAGCGTGTGGAAAAACCAAGGCGCAAAATAACTGCCCATGAACTGAGAAAAGTCAAGCGTGCAGCTGCCACGATGCCACTTGCCACCAGTTTGGCCATATTTCAGAGCTGCAACATCACTGGAGTGCCCAAAAGCACAAGGTATGCAATACTCAGAGACATGGCCAAGGTAAGAAAGGCTGAAAGACGACCACCACTGAACAAGACACACAAGCTGAAACGTCAAGACTGGGCCAAGAAATATCTCAAGACTGATTTTTCTAAGGTTTTATGGACTGATGAAATGAGAGTGAGTCTTGATGGGCCAGATGGATGGGCCCGTGGCTGGATTGGTAAAGGGCAGAGAGCTCCAGTCCGACTCAGACGCCAGCAAGGTGGAGGTGGAGTACTGGTTTGGGCTGGTATCATCAAAGATGAGCTTGTGGGGCCTTTTCGGGTTGAGGATGGAGTCAAGCTCAACTCCCAGTCCTACTGCCAGTTCCTGGAAGACACCTTCTTCAAGCAGTGGTACAGGAAGAAGTCTGCATCCTTCAAGAAAAACATGATTTTCATGCAGGACAATGCTCCATCACACGCGTCCAAGTACTCCACAGCGTGGCTGGCAAGAAAGGGTATAAAAGAAGAAAATCTAATGACATGGCCTCCTTGTTCACCTGATCTGAACCCCATTGAGAACCTGTGGTCCATCATCAAATGTGAGATTTACAAGGAGGGAAAACAGTACACCTCTCTGAACAGTGTCTGGGAGGCTGTGGTTGCTGCTGCACGCAATGTTGATGGTGAACAGATCAAAACACTGACAGAACCCATGGATGGCAGGCTTTTGAGTGTCCTTGCAAAGAAAGGTGGCTATATTGGTCACTGATTTGTTTTTGTTTTGTTTTTGAATGTCAGAAATGTATATTTGTGAATGTTGAGATGTTATATTGGTTTCACTGGTAAAAATAAATAATTGAAATGGGTATATATTTGTTTTTTGTTAAGTTGCCTAATAATTATGCACAGTAATAGTCACCTGCACACACAGATATCCCCCTAAAATAGCTAAAACTAAAAACAAACTAAAAACTACTTCCAAAAATATTCAGCTTTGATATTAATGAGTTTTTTGGGTTCATTGAGAACATGGTTGTTGTTCAATAATAAAATTAATCCTAAAAAATACAACTTGCCTAATAATTCTGCACTCCCTGTATAGCTTATGGAGGGGATAAGTTACTTGGTGTTGGGAGGTGGGACTCATTTATCCTCCTGGCCTGCCTTGGCCTGCCTCCTTGTTTATGATCCTCAGCTGCCTGCTTTGACCTTTGGACTGTCCCTCGACCACTCTTTTGCCTCACCCTTCATTGACCTTACATGGCTGTCTGCTCCACGCTTTGTTGCAAGTTGGCAGTGGAACCCAAATTAGAAATGATAACAAAAATGTGGACAGGATTGCTCTTCTCTTATAGTAAAGCTACAATATTGAGTTAATCTAATTTTATATTGAAATAGAAAGCTACAGCTCAATATTTGCATTTTTTAAAATGTCTCTCTTTTAACTAATTCACTTTCAAAGGCTTTTGCCTAAATAACCTTTAATCATGTTGGGGAGAACTGCACTGAATACCCATTTTACTGCTATTATAGCTTCAAGATGTTAAAGTGGGAGTTAACTACTTGAATAGTTAGCATTTTCTTTGTAAGTTTTTGATGGAAGATTGAAGGCATTTTTTAAACCAACATCTGGAACAATACATCATTACATGTGCACTTCAATGAGCAGAATATACTGAAGCTGAAATTGTCAAAATGCTGTCTCAAACCATAGGAGAGGTTACTGACACCATGCATTCCATGGCCTTTTTCAAATCCTCATGCTTTATTAACAGTGCTTGTCATCATCAAACTGATTAATTGCACTAACCATAACAAAATAATAAGAAAATAAATCCCCCTCCCCCTTCTCTTTGTGTTCCATGCATCAGAATGAGCCGAAAATGTTAATTATTTCAGTAGGAGATTGTTACAAATTGGCCTGGGATGACATTTCTGAGAAAAGCGCTTTGGAAGGAGATTTTCTTTTTCTAAGTGTGTTTATGACTGAGGTGACATTTGAATGGATAAGAAGTGTCATCACAATGCCTGATTTATGAATTTCTAGTTTGTGTGCATTTAAGCATTCAATAATTAAAACATTAAGAATTCCAAAGTAACCTTAGGTAACTCCCTAACTTGATGGTCTTTAAGGGCCTGCTGCCCTGTTCAGATATGTACCAGGGGCCGACAGCAACTACCCTTTTGTATCCTCTGTTTTTTTTACCGCCCTTTTTATTCTCCCTGCCCTGTGCTTTTCATAAGGTGATTAGGAACCAATCACAGTGTCTCTGGGAAATTGACTCCCTGCAGCCATTCAGAATTAAGAGACAATGGCCAATCAGAAACTAGCGCTTTTCTCTTTTGTGATTGGCTATGCTTATCTGCATAGTATGTGTAAATATATGGTTGTGTGTGTGTATATGTTTCTGGTTTTATATAAAAAAGTTTTCCTTTTTTATTTATATTCTTTCTTTAAACGTTTTTTTTTATAAATCAGACATGCAACTATCACACTACATCATCATAAGTTCCAATATACACACTGCATACTTCTAAGATCAAACGGAGGGTGGTTGACTGTGGCAAAGGGGAACTCAGCAAACTTTTGCTGCATAGAACCCATTTTGATATTGCACTGATATTGAATCTGTTTAAATATATTTTGCCAAATTATTCAACCCTGAATATTCCAAATCCTTGCTATACAGAATTCCACAGCTAGCATGACATGTAGTAATAAACTTCTATTAGCCGTACTAAGGGTCATCAAATTCAGATGAAAAATGAACAGTTAAGGGGATAAGTTCAAATCTAAGGTTGCCAACATTCTTGAAATTTGTCAAATCACTTTAAGTGAATATATGTGTTTCTTTATGTTAGTATTCATGTACATGTGTGTCTGTAATACTATAAATAATATAATCAATCGTTTGCATCTGTATAACAGTGATCTTTTGCACTCCTGATTCTTTAGGGAACAACGTTTTGAGCATCATGAGAAATGTATCAAAGAATTGATAGAATGAAAAAAGGTTGGCAATCACAATTCTATAGGGTCGACTCAGGTAGCTCTGATTTTCTATGAGAAAACCAGAGCTCGGAGTTTCAGACCACTGAAGTGACCAGAATAGTCAGTCTTCCAAAAACAATCATAAATTAAATAAAAATAATTCAGTAAGGACCCTTGGGCCCATATAATATACATGGGGCTGGGAGATGGCTAAATGGCTCCCAGCCCCTGTCATAAACATCAGGGGCCAGGGCTAGAAGCCTGGACCCCTCCCCCCAACAAAAATGGCACTTGTAGCCAACCAAATGGCTTCCAGCCTCCCATATAAAATTGACCTAATGCCTCCAGACACCCTCAATTAAGAGAAAAACTCCCCTGGAGTCTGGAGGCTGCCAATGTGCATATGGACTCCCCCCAACCCATCAAATAAAAGTAAAAACAAAACCTGGGGTTCATAAAAAAATAAATAACCTCACCAGGGTCTGGAGGCCAGCCACAATTAAAGCTATATTGAGTATCCACATTTTGGAAACTGACCCCATTTTGGGCAAGATTATGTACATTAAGTTGACTCTTATGTCAACTCAATATACACCCCCGATTTTTATGATGAGCCATTTAGCTGTCTCCCAGCCCCATTTATATTTACATCTATGTTTGGGTCTATGTATGAGTCTGCCTAAGAGAGGAGAATAGTGAGCTACGCTGCAGGGATGGGGGGACTGAGTTGCTTTGTTTAAATACACACCAGGACTTGCCCCATTACCCGCATTGCCCATTCACATGCATATGCCACAGTTTGCCCATTAATATACTACAGCCAGTTTGTTCATTAGTATGCCACATTATTATACAACTATTAGTTTACCAATGAATATGTTGCTCCTTTTGCTGCTGTACAGACTAGGTGCCTCCTATGTCGGCAACAATTTGCTAGACAGGACAGACCTAGTCTGTCCAATGTCAGCAAAGAGTTAAAAAAAAAGAAAATGATTGTGATGGAACTACCCTTGGTATCCCAACTGGGTACTTCCATCAGAATCTGCTTCCCCA
This sequence comes from Pelodytes ibericus, assembly GCA_036172795.1. Taxonomy (NCBI): domain Eukaryota; kingdom Metazoa; phylum Chordata; class Amphibia; order Anura; family Pelodytidae; genus Pelodytes; species Pelodytes ibericus. The sequence goes on along the minus strand of CM069857.1, from coordinate 99,199,367 downwards.
GGCCCCAAGCACTAACCAGAGCTGAGAACAGTGATATTAGCCAGGGATCCCTCAATATCTCCAGTCTTCCAAGCCACTAGTCGAGATGTAGTATATGGTGAAATAAGAACTAGTTTAGACCAACACAGCCTTTATACAGAAAAAAATCAACCAGGAATTAAATTAAAACAACATAGTCTAGCGAAAAAAATGGTACTTAATAAATAAACAAAAACACCAGGAAAGAGCATGACTCACATTACAAACACAGGTTATTAGATTTACAGTACACAATAGACATAACCTAATTAATGACCACAGTTCTTTATACGCTTACTTTTTCAATATTAATTTGCACATCAGAAATGTGTTTTCTGTGCTCCTGGGAAGCGTTTAGCAAACCCAGTGCTGACAGTATCTGGTATCCTTTCCCAGGCCAGGGCAATAGTTTTTAGGGAGGAGCCTGGCCCTCAGCCCCCTCCAGGAGGCCCAGTGACAGAGGGTTCCATCTTCTTCCAAAGGGGACTAACCCAAGAGGAGACCCAAAACTAAAACGTGTGTTCCCATTCAAGGACATTACTAAACAGTCTGACTTCTGCCTCTCCCAAAAAAGCATATCTCTTGCTGGGGAGACTGCACCTTCTCCCCTGGAGTCTTCTCAGCCTCTGGCCAGAAGTCAGGAAGGTGGGAGCCCCTCTGATTTGGGGTTGGAGATCTGGGCTAGCTGTCCTGCATCCCCAGAATCCACTAGTGGTGATCGTAGTATTATCCACCTGTACTGTATCCAGGCCCATCATTGCTGGGGGTGAGGAACTGAAATCCCTCTGTCCAGGTGTCAGTCCTGCCTCTGGCTTTGTAAAATCCAATGAGATGGGAGGGCAGAGGCCAGCAGCACTCTTCCCTAAAGCCAGTGCTTTTGCTGGAATAGGGCCAGTGGAAACTGCAGTCTCATCCCTTGGAAATCCTTACTCAATGCTTCGGAAAGTTTCTTGAGAGAAACTACTCACATAAAGACAGGACAATTAACACATATTTCAACAGTAACATAAAATAACCAGGGGTGCATCATGCCCCTGAGGGACAGGCATGCTGCCAGTCCGGAGCACACCTGTCACTCGGAGGCACGATGTATCTCATGTATTTGTTGGTGGTTTGTGTGCTGTGAACGGCAGCTACGAATTTCGTATACTTTCCGTTCTGGTCGAATTGACAACAGAGTGAGTGACTATGTTGCCGAATTTGCAGCTGCCTTCTTTCTCCCGGATGTATTTCCGGGGTTTATGTGCTCTTTGTTCAGAGCACACAACCCCCAGAAATACACAACATGGCTGCTCCGTGCTCGGTGTGTTGCACAAAATTGCAAGCAATTGCCTAGCTTGAAAAATGTGTTTTAAATGTCTGTGGAGTCTCCTGTTTGTGGTCATATCCTGTGGCTTCATATGCAAATTAAAAATGTTCCATTGAAAACCAGCACATTTGCATAACAGGCCACAGGTGATGTCATTAGCAGGAGACTCCACAGACACATGTTTTAACACATTTTTCTTCAGATTTAGGCATGTGTTTGCAGTTTTGCTAACACAATCTATAGACCATTTTCAACCATTTATTATCTCTTGAACACATTGACTCTATTAAGTACAAGAAGAATAACACATATACATATTTATCACTGTTCTCAGCACTCTAATTGAGGTATTGAAGTATGCGTTTATCATTGATGGTGTATGTATGTAATTGATAGTGTTTATGTGTAAACAGAAACCTATAATTATGCATGTCATTGTGTCTGTATTATGTTGGCAGGTGCATATTTGTGTACTAGTGCATACATTGTTTAGTATTCGTATCAGTGAGTGTGGGCTGTGGGTGACAAACATCAGGTGCAGGTAAAAGAGGTCATCTGTGAACAGCGTGTTTTATCAAAACAGTCTCATTATGACTGAACAGAGCGACTAAATCAGATATAAACTCAAACCTCACTATCGGAAATCTAATGAGGTAAATGCAGGGTGAACAGTTTGTTGTGAAGAAGAAAATAAATATATTCCAATTCTAACAGACTTTTAAAGATCACATCCAGAGTCAGCCATCTGCCGTAGCATAAGAGAGAAAAGTATTTTTTTAATCTATCTCTTCACATTTTCTACACTATCAGTGAAAGACTGGCTCTCCAACAGTGGACAGGGGTCAGTGGCACTGCTTGGCTCTTTCCATCTGGCACTGTTTCTCTTTCTCTTGTGTTGTAAATGATCTATCAAATGCCTTATCATGGTTTTATGACTGATCAGTTAACTCTAACGGGATTCGCTGAGTAGCACACTAAGCAATGCCAGTTAACTCTCTTGTGGAGCCATAGGATGATCTAGCAAAATGTAAATAATTGCTCTCAGAGCTAATGTTAATAAACTTAGTCGCAGATACCCCTGCAGTTCTTTTATGCAGAAACACTGGGAAGAATTGTTCATAATGACTAATTCCACCTTAAATCGTTATGAGCATGGAAAATGTTAATGCAAATCGAAGGTTATATTAAGAAAAGGTATAAAAGATAACCATTAACATATGGTCTGTTTTGTCTATATGTTTTAGCTTTTTTCTTTATTACTTATTCCTGAAAGGGTTAATCATGTATATCAAGGATAATTACTTAAGTGGTTAACAAGATAGACTGAGCGATGGATAAAAAAAGGCAAATCGCTCCATCCTAATTATGCACCTTGAAGAAGCCAGCTAGTGGCGGAACGAGTAGTGCTTGTTTTTGTTAAATGTTTATGATGTTGATGATCTAAAATATTAGTGTTTCATCTATTATTGATAGCCCTGTATATCTTTTCTAAAACAATACCCAGATGCTTTTTGCCAGCAGCACCTCTCTTGGCAGTGAGTTTCATACCTTTTAATGCCTTACCGTAAATAATCCTTTCCTTTTTTTGTCTGTGAAATATTTGCTCTTCCAATAGAAGAAATGCACAATATAACAAAATGGAACTGTTCATTATTTTGGAAAAGCAGGCAGCAATCATCGACATTATGTTGTGTTGTTACCTTTATGCTATTTTTACCCCTTCAAGCCAGATGGTGCTTTGGTCCTTAAGGATCAAAGAACCAAAATGGCGCCTTTGTGTTTCTGGCTGTGATTGGGAGCCAGGGACATACAAGCAGAGTGCTGATCAGGGACCTTGAAAAAATGCTGCATGACTTTGCAACTTCACATGTGACATCTCGGAGGCGTGCCTGAACACGTAAGTTTGGGCTTGGCAAGTTTTAATAAAATGTAGTCATTCAAATTTGCCTTGATGAGTTATTACAGTCTGCACCTTCTATGCTGTCCTCCAAGCTTTCGGGCACTGAAAATTATCATAGCAAAGAATGTCCTACAAGCGGGAGGAAGTCAAGGATCAAAGTACATTTACTGGCATTATACCCCCTCCCCCATTATAGTTATTGTTTACATATACATTTTACATGTAGAAAGTAAGGTGATGAGTACAAAATCGTACTTACAATTGATGCCCAGTGACAGGTGGATATAAAAAATGTTTTGTGTCCCTTTTGGTGACCTTGTTAGTCTAAAATGTAATACAGTTGCAGAGCCTTATTTTAATATATGGCATATTGGATAACTCATACAATAAATTCTCAAATGTTCTTTGCTTGCAATAAACATGTAGGCAATGCCAGAAGAATGGTGATTTGGAAGCCACAAAATATCATTCATTATGTTATGAGAACTCTTATTTGGAAAACTTTGATCTCATATCTTCTTAAATAGTTGTCTAGAATTATTGTTTGTCTTTTATTTATTTTGTCAGTTAGATAGTATTTTGCGTTATTTGTAAATATATTTTATATAGATATTGTGTGCTGCAGCCTTTGTATATTTTAAACAATCATTATATGGAAATGGTTGAAAAAAAGCATTTACACCTGTACATGTTCATTGTTTCTGTGAACTATCATGATTTTATTACCCTGGTTTTATGTTGCCTTTGTTTTTTGTTTTTTTTTCCACATAAAATGAGTTGTTCTGCACAATACAATAATGGAATACATTAAAATGCACAGCTATAAATTACTCTTTTCTTTGCATGTCAGTTATACACTTATAGCCCTATTACTGCTTGCTCTGTTTTTACAAGGTAAATAAAAGCTTTTTATCATCATTGTTTCCTTGTGTCCCCTTTTGCTGAAACAGATTTGATATTTATAAACTCTTGTGACACCAGCACCAAAGCAAACACTAGCAGCTGTTATGTTGTCTCATATACTTGCAGTAATGTTTGAGAACTAGCCCAGTCATAACTATTTATATACTGGCAAATCACCATAGCATAATTATAAAGGGAGGGATTCTTTGACAATACAATAGTCTAAAGGGACACCAGTGCATTTTACCATTTCCCTGTCGTTAATACATTGTTTATCTTTCAAAAGATTTTGGATGTTGAGACATTTATTACACGCTCTTCTACAGGCTTGCACTGCTGGCTGGCAATACCCACTTTGCTTTAGGCAGCTATAATGTGGAAATGTATTTTATAATTCAACAATACAAGATTATTTCTATTTTTCTTCTGCCTTATACAGTGGATATAAAAAGTCTACACACCCCTGTTAAAATGTCAGGTTTCTGTGCTGTAAAAAAAATGAGACAAAGATAAATCATTTCAGAACTTTTTCCACCTTTAATGTGACCTATAAACTGTACAACTCAATTGAAAAACAAACTGAAATCTTTTAGGTAGAGGGAAGAAAAAAAAAAAAAAAAATAATGTGGTTGCATAAGTGTGCACACCCTTAAACTAATACTTTGTTGAAGCACCTTTTGATTTTATTACAGCACTCAGTCTTTTTGGGTATGAGTCTATCAGCATGGCACATTTTGACTCTTCTTTGCAAAAACACTCCAAATCTGTCAGATTGCGAGGGCATCTCCTGTGCACAGCCCTCTTCAGATCACCCAACAGATTTTCAATCGGATTCAGGTCTGGACTCTGGCTGGGCCATTCCAAAACTTTAATCTTCTTCTGGTGAAGCCATTCCTTTGTTGATTTGGATGTATGCTTTGGGTCGTTGTCATGCTGAAAGATGAAGTTCCTCTTCATGTTCAGCTTTCTAGCAGAAGCTTGAAGGTTTTGTGCCAATATTAACTGGTATTTGGAACTGTTCATAATTCCCTCTATCTTAACTAAGGCCCCAGTTCCAGCTGAAGAAAAACAGCCCCAAAGCATGATGCTGCCACCACCACGCTTCACTGTGGGTATGGTGTTCTTTTGGTGATGTGCAGTGTTGTTTTTGCGCCAAATATATCTTTTGGAATTATGGCCAAAAAGTTCAACCTTGGTTTCATCAGACCATAACACCTTTTCCCACATGCTTTTGGGAGACTTCAGATGTGTTTTTTGCAAAATGTGCCTGGCTTGGATGTTTTTCTTCGTAAGAAAAGGCTTTCGTCTTGCCACTTTACCCCATATCCCAGACATATGAAGAATACGGGAGATTCTTGTCACATGTACCACAAAGCCAGTACTTGCAGATCTTCCTGCAGCTCCTTTAATGTTGCCGTAGGTCTCTTGGTAGCCTCCCAGACCAGTTTTCTTCTCGTCTTTTCATCAATTTTGGAGGGAGCTCCAGTTCTTGGTAATGTCACTGTTGTGCCATATTTTCTCCACTTGATGATGACTGTCTTCACTGTGTTCCATGGTATATCTAATGCCTTGGAAATTCTTTTGTACCCTTCTCCTGACTGATACCTTTTAACAATGAGATCCCTCTGATGCTTTGGAATCTCTCTGTGGACCATGGCTTTTGCTGTGGGATGCGACTAAGAAAATTTCAGGAAAGACCAACTAGAGCAGCTGAACTTTATTTGGGGTTAATCAGAGGCACTTTAAATGATGGCAGGTGTATGCTGACTCCTATTTAACATGATTTTGAATGTGATTGCTTAATTCTGAACACAGCTACATCCCCAGTTAAAACAGGGTGTGCACACTTATGCAACCACATTATTTTTTTTTAATATTTTTTCTTCCCTCTATCTAAAAGATTTCAGTTTGTTTTTCAATTGAGTTGTACAGTTTATAGGTCACATTAAAGGTGGAAAAAGTTCTGAAATGATTAATCTTTGTCTCATTTTTTTACAGCACAGAAACCTGACATTTTAACAGGGGTGTGTAGACTTTTTATATCCACTGTATATATACCATTGTAATGTATTTAAAAGGTTTACAGATTACATGTCATACAAAAATTACACATTAACATTTTGGGGAAGTGGAAAGAAGGCACAATCACCATTTGATATGCATTACGATGATGGCACCATTTTTATAGACCCAACACTTTTAAAGTGCGGGAGAAGAACTTCCACCAAGCAGTAGAGTAATAGTATTTGATGATGGAGGTTCTCCAAAACCAAACAGGTTTTTCACTGCCTAGTGCGGGACCAGCAGAGGTGGTGCAGACTCCCAATAGCTGCTTTATTTTTGTGGTGCTATCTATGTGTGCTCCAAGTTCATACATCACCTCCACAGTATCACTTTACATACAAATTGCTAGCAAATGTTTATGCAGGTTCAGTATCCCTTATCCCAATTGCTTTGGTCCAGAACTATTTTGGATAATTGGTTATTTTGTATAATGGATCATTTTTACCAATATGATATAGTAAAGTTCTAAGTACTCATGAAATACAGTAGTATCAATCAAATACTGTATATAGCAAGTAAATCCAAGGATGGCCTCTCTGTACTTGGATGCTTTCCTTTTCCTGGATCCGGGTAGCAGTGCTTGTTCATGGCACATCATGATTGCAGCAGTCACTAGAAGGCCTCACCCTCCCATCCCAGCAGGACAAAACCAGTGTGCAGGGCCCTGATTGCACTGCCAGAGAGCCAGTCACAAGGCCACCTGTCAGACTCTTTCCAGTGCTCCTGCAGCATCCTCGGTTAGGCTGAGTAACAACAGACTGTGGGTGGTGCACCGTCCACAACACACCAAACAAAGCATGCTCCTATGAGGCATAGTACCACTGCCAATCCAAAAATGAACAGGGCTCTGAAATGCCTGCCATAGATCCCAGTTGGTGCCGATCTCCTGCAAGCAGGAATTCCAGAGTGCTGGCGTATTCCGATTAAAGCCCAAGTACTGGTGAGTACCCCAGGGATACTGATATCATGCCCACTACAGTCACACAGCCACCTTTCCACACTGTAATAGGTTCTACACAGTTGACTCTGGCTCAGGCAAAAGCCCTGTGTCAGGGTTTCTCTGCTGTTTTTTTTTTAATAGAAACCCTTTCCTTCAGTGAGTTAACTAGCTGCTATTCATGCGCAGAGCCTTTCAACGCAGTTACCATAGTTACTCATCTGGCTGCTATTAGCCAGTTCCTTTGCTGCTCACAGCAGGTATTTAAGCAGCTAGTCTCAGTAGCTCATTTTCCCTTTCATTGTTGTTTCCAGCTTCCAAGTGCAGTTCCTGGTTTCCAGTGATATTTGTGTTTCCGACCTGGCTCGATTGACTTATCTTCTGGTTCTTGATTCCTGGCTTTGTTCCTAACTCCGCTGAACTCCGTTCTCCTGACCTCGGCTCGTCTGACTACCAGATTTGGTTCCTGACCCAGGCTTGCCTCCTTGATATTGCTTTCGGACTATTTTCATCATTTTGCTATTTAATATTAATAAAGGTATTTTTGCATCCAACCTTCTGTCTCTGGTTCCTGGTCCCTAACACCCCGATAATCAAATTCCTGGATGGTTTTTGCGATCTTCTTTGGGGAATCTGCCCAGCTTCAAGAACATTGCTCAGTGCGGTCATTGCTACCCAGGCTTCTGTTTGGGGCTATGCCCCTCGTGGCCCATATACAAAAGGAAGTTAAGGAACAGATATGGAAAGGAGAGTACTGTCAAAATCCTCGAGAGAATAATTCACCAGAGTATACCTTTATCCGTACTGTAATGAGCACCCCCGCTTCCTTCCCCACCTGGCATGTTCTGACACTCTCATACAGGAGCATACCATCCCCTTAACAATGAGCTAGATTACTAGGTCGCACACGCTAGGTCACACAGCGCGGCATGACCTTATGCCCAAGAGAAGTTAAAAGGAAAAAAAAAAGGAATTGCTGCACCCATTATGGTGATTCTCACGTATTCTGCCTTCTAGCGTTTATTTCCTACTTACTATTTACTGTTGCTGATTAGGATTGGCTTTGTGACTGCTCCTTTGCTGTGCCTCTGACCTTGGAGCTTCTTTTGACTTTTCTCCTGTGCTTGTTTTCCTGACCTCTGGACCAGCTGACTTTGATCTTATTATGGATTATTGGATTAATCTATTGGCTGCATTTCCTCAGGTATTCCTGTATTGTGCTATCCTGTATTTCTATGCATACTAGGATATGTGCTTAACAATTGTGCTGAATACTCTGAACTCTGCATACATAATAACTGTGCTGAATACTGTTAGCTCTGCATCCTCAAGAATGGTGCTTAACACTTTGGATTACAATGTATTTGCTTGCCATCTGCTTATGAGCTGTCTTACCGTGCTTTGGATTACAAAGAGTCTGTATATTGGCATTCATACAGCCTATCAGACTCCAAGCAAGTTTATCTGTTTACAGCATGCATATTCATTCTGCTAAATCCAGGTGTGTACTAATATTTGTTCCTACAACATGCTTTTGTCCAAATATTGTTCAGATTACACTGTACTTTGCATTCTGGATCCTATTCCTGTTCGCCATCACAAGTACTTTGAGATATTTTTCCTAGTTCCCATGGGAAAATTGTATTTTAACAGGAGTTCAAATATGAGAAAAAAAATAAAGAAGAAAAATGGTGGTCCCATCTTATTCCATACACAAACACTAACTGGTTTCTGTGTGTCTACAAATTATGGTATGTTATTATGTTTATCTGTGAGCTACGAATAGGTGCACTGGTTTCTAGGAACAGGGCCAGTAAAGATGGGTTTAGGATGTGGCCTTCAGGCAGGGCCGGACTGAGAACAAAAACCAGCCCTGGAAAAAAATTGTATACCAGCCCCATAGCATAACATTTTTAAACCAGCCCCATAGCATAATATAATTTTTTTGTTCATAAAAGGGGAAACCATGCATGTTTTAAAAACACATCTGAACAGAGTATTATTTATAGATAAGACTGATATATAAGCCTGCCTAGGGCAATATATATCTCTAGTATGTACACGGAGTTATATGAATTGCCCTGTGCAGAGGTATATATCGGAGCAGTGTGTGAGACATATCCTTGTGTACATATTTCTGTAGCCTCTCTCTCTCTCGTAGCGTCTCTCTCTCTCTCTCTCTCTCTCGTAGCCTCTCTCTCTCTCTCTCGTAGCCTCTCTCTCTCTCGTAGCATCGCTCTTTCTCTCTCTCTCTCATAGCCTCTCTCTCTCTCGTAGCCTCTCTCTCTGTCGTAGCCTTTCTCGTAGCCTCTCTCTCTCTCTCTCTCTCTCATAGCGTCTCTCTCTCTCTCTCTCGTAGCCTCTCTCTCTCTCGTAGCCTCTCTCTCTCTCTCTCTCTCTCTCTCTCTCGTAGCCTCTCTCTCTCTCTCTCTCTCTCTCTCTCTCGTAGCCTATCTCTCTCTCTCTCTCTCTCTCTCTCTCTCTCGCAGCCTATCTCTCTCTCTCTCTCTTGTAGCCTCTCTCTCTCTCTCTCTCTCTCGTAGCCTCTCTCTCTCTCTCTCTCTCTCTCTCGTAGCCTCTCTCTCTCTCTCTCTCTCTCTCGTAGCGTCTCTCTCTCTCTCTCTCGTAGCGTCTCTCTCTCTCTCTCTCTCGTAGCGTCTCTCTCTCTCTCGTAGCGTCTCTCTCTCTCTCGTAGCGTCTCTCTCTCTCTCTCGTAGCGTCTCTCTCTCGTAGCGCCTCTCTCTCTCTCTCGTAGCGTCTCTCTCTCTCGTAGCGTCTCTCTCTCTCGTAGCGTCTCTCTTCTCTCTCGTAGCGTCTCTCTCTCTCGTAGCTTCTCTCTCTCTCTCTCGTAGCGTCTCTCTCTCTCGTTGCGTCTCTCTCTCTCTCGTTGCGTCTCTCTCTCTCACTCTCTCACGTAGCATCTCTCTCTCTCTTGTAGCGTCTCTCGTTGTGTCTCTCTCGTAGCGTCTCTCTCTCTTTCATAGCGTCTCTCTCTCTCTGTCTCTCTCGTAGCGTCTCTCTCTCCGGTAGTGTCTCTCTCTCAGTTCTGTAGTGTCTCTCTCACCTCTCCCCTTCCCCTGTAGTGTCTCTCGCTCTCCCCTTCCCATGTAGTGTCACTCTTACCCCCTTTCCCCCTGCGGTGTCACTCTTACCCCCTTTCCCCCTGTGGTGTCACTCTTACCCCCTTTCCCACAGTGGTGTCACACTCCCCCCCCCCCCTTTCCCCTGTAGAGTCACACTCCCCCCCCTTCCCCTTGTAGTGTCACTCTTTCCCCCTCCCCCCTGTAGTGTCACTCTTTCCCCCTCCCCCCTTTAGTGTCACTCTTTTTCCGTAGTGTCTCTTCCACTTTCCCCCTTTCCTGTGCTCTCACTCACTCTGCTGTCTCTTCCTCCTCACCGCACCGCGCAGGAACTGCTGCTGCAACATCCGGCGGCAGCAGGAGAATTTCTTAAAGAGGCGGCAGCCTCCGAACCTCTTAAAGTGTCCTTCCGCCACTTTAAGCAGTTCGGCGGCCGTCACCACTTTAAGCAGTTCGGCGGCCGTCGCCACTTTAAGCAGTTCGGCGGCCGTCGCCACTTTAAGAAATTCGCCTGCTGCCGCCGGATGTTGCAGCAGCCGAACTTCTTATAGTGGTGGCTGCCGCCTTTTGGCTTTAAGTGGCCAAGGCGGCCCTGGAGCAGGCGGCCCACCGGGATTTTTCCCGGTATCCCGGTGGGCCAGTCCGGCCCTGCCTTCAGGAAAAGGGGGGTGTTGATCACTAAATGTAATTCCAAAACTGACAAGGAAGGTTGAGGCTTTCAGATTCAGTTGAGTTACAAGGGCAGGCCAGATTGCCTGCTAAGAAAATGTCTGCTGACTTTTTAATTAATCGGGCAGCTGTTCACAGTCTTTTATTGGTTCATAAGAGTATATCTTCCCTTTCTCATTTTCAATTTATTTCAGTCATTAGGAAATTTCTCAGTGCCTTAGGTTTGTCGCAGGGGAGGTTTGGATCACACAGTTTTCGGATCAGGGCTACCACGGATGGTTCCTTGGTCTTAATAGAATTCAAAGTGGCCTCATTTGATAGTGGGGACCTCGCTGCAAGTCCCTGTAGCGGGATCTGCATACAGCTCATCACTTGGAACCGTGAGGAGATGTTTAATGCTGGACATTCTATGCCGTCCTACAAGCCTATCGGTAGAAAAAAGTAGGATAGCATAGAACGTCCTACAAGCGGGAAGGGTTTAAAAGTGGTTAATAGGGCACAATCCATGGTCAACAAGGCTATAACTGCTTTTTTTATTGTATGAGGGGTATATTGTGTACCAAAACAAAATTGAGTCAGATTCTACGAGTTGTTCCATGATGATGGGCTGAATATATGGTCCTGGTCAGGTAGATCAGGTGTGGCAATTGCCGTAAAGGTATAGAGGAGCCATCAGGTTTGAGGGGTCATGTCTATAGACTACGGTCGTAAGGGGTCCTTGAAAACCAGTAAATTTTGGATAGTCATCGCCGACATGACTAGCTTATTAATAAAAGTTTAAAATGTTAATACTATGACCCCATGGACTGGGTTCCTGGGGACCTCTAAGTGTTTTGGGTAACAGGTTTCTGGCCACACCATGCTCATGTCAGTTGCGGCTTGTGGACTATGCCAGGACCCAGTTTTCTTTCATATGTTAAAAAAAAATGCTAATTGCAGGGACCTCCTAGACAGTATTGAATGTTTTAAGCACTTTGTTACTAAATAGAATTATATTATAATGCTAATTTCTATGTTGTAATGTATTATGTTACTATCGAATTTAATGATAATGATACTTATGATAATGGTATCTTAATAAATATATATTTTTTATAGTGTTTTAATAATAAATGCTGTGACCTATTTTATAATCCAACTGGAATCTGAGTGTTCCTTTCAGGTTAGTATACACACATGTTTGTAATGCTTAGCAGTGCACTGGTCTTGACAGTATTCTAGCTGAGAGCATTTCATGTTACTTGCTATAATAGCTGATCAGCGATTTTGGCCTTATATATTTTGTATAACTGGGATAAGAGCCATTTTTTTTGTAATGCTCTTAACTGCAGACTATTACCTAACATGTTAGGCTCTGCAAATACTTCTGCTACAATTTACATGCTGCAATTTGCTACCTTGATGGTAACGTTAGCACAAAAACTGAGCCTAAATTGCCTTGTTATCAGATATTTTGTCAGAAGACCTACTGTGCTAAACCACCCTGCTTTATTTTATATGATTTCCCTAGTCTGCACAGCATACATTGCTGCTATATTCTTGACTCATCATATGTACATACTGATGATTGTGTTCTATGTGAATGGTATATTGATCAGTAGAAATGTATTGAATCTATTGTGTGTATATATATGGTACATTTTATTATGATGTCTTAGTCACTCTTTAACTGCTGGCTCTTAAGGCCCCAATACCATTTTTTTTATGCTATGCAGATGTTTCTTTCCTTTGGTGTACAATACACTTGGTTAAAATTGTGATGGTATGTCTAAAAAGCACAGTGTAGTTTTTATTACTTCCAAATAATAGTCAGGAAATGACTGTCCCTGGTATTAACTGAGGTAAACTATATGCCTTGTTGGTGGTGTTGCTCTATGACAGTAGCATCATCAACAGAGAAGTAATCTTGGCTCTTCCCCAAAAGACATACACTAGAAGTTTTGGGAATAAAGATCACAGCTTTATATATCAAAACAATTAAAAGTGGCCATTGTCCTATCACCAGCTGTGACAATTATGGCATAATCCATCATTTACAATATAACAATTATCACCTGCAACAGATAATAATTAACACAATAACATGCCAAATTACATGAAAGAAACAGACTTGCAAGAATAACAAATGTTAAAGTAGGCACATACTGAGACACAACTATATCCCCCAGGTTAGAAGCCACAGACCAGCTTGAAACCACTGAATCCAAATATATATCAAAACCAAACAGTTTCAAAACTTTATTCCCCCTTAATTAACTTTCCCTTGCAAGATCACCTGCACCCGCAAGGAATACCCCTTGAACTAAAAGAACAAAAACCTTGTTAAACAGGGAGTTAAGAGAGGAAAACCGTGGTGCAAGTTAATTTAGAGACAAACAATATGACTGGCTTTATTTATATCCAGTCAACTCCCATATCTAACCAACCAATAATTAAACTAAACCCAGACCAGGGGAGTGAAACGTGTAAATTCAGGAAAGGGAGAGGGAGAACCTGAAGACAAGCAAGGGCCATTTCTGCTAAGCTGGGTTGCTCCTTGGGCATCAGGATTGCAAGTGGTAATAGACATTAGGAGAAAAAAAAAGGAAGCAAAAACGGTTTGCGGAAGGAGCTCACAATCAAAGCAGGTATGTGAAAATAAGCCAGAGTTTAATGCTTACGTAAAACAGGCTAGTACAAAAAAGGAAATGAACCACACAGTGAGAAAGACACCTTAGGTAATAGACATTATCCTGACTTCACAATCCTGGTTACTATGATTTCGGGACACCTCTTCTAAGGGCTTGCTGCTAGGCACTTTCTCATAGTCCAAAGTTGGGGTGTTTAGAGGAAAGCATGAATGTTGTTTTGCTTTATACAATATATAGCAGTAATAGGGAACAATTTTGAGCACAAATTGATAATCTGGATCTCACCGCAGTAAGCTTCTTTCTCTTTTTTGGTTCCAGTTCTCCTCATTCTAGTTTCCATTTCTTCCTATTTCCCCTCTTATTGGGATATTAAAAGCAGAACGTTCTTTTCTGGGAGTATGGTAAACCCTTACAGCAGGGGTATCCAAACTTTTTAGTATGAGGGCCACAAAGAAAAAAACATTATTGAAATTCAATTTCTTATATATGTAATAAAAAGGTTATTGAAATAATCCATTTCTTGTTTTTATTTCCTTCCTCGCACTAGACATGTGCATTAGTTTTCGGACGAATGCATTTTCGTCCGAAAATAGCATTTTCGTTCATTCGTTTGAAAAACGAATAACGAAAATGCTAAGCTAACGAAAGCCGAATGAACGAATGGTTAATAAACGAAAATCATTAGTTCATTCATCCATTCGTAGTACTATTGGCATTCTATAAGCCGAAATAGAGTCAGTTTATAGAATACAATAGCATTACACATACATAGTACATTCCATAAACCAACATAATGAACTACTTTCGATTTATGGAATGCATGTAAGTCTATTGGCATTCTATAAACTGACTCTATTTCGGATTATAGTAATTCCAATTGGCTTTCTCTACACAGAGACAGAGTCTCCATTCATAAAAATGTATGAATGGAGACTCTGTCTCTATGTAGAGAAAGCCAATAGTACTATTACATGCATTCCAAATGACGAAAGTCTATAAACCGAATGTTCGGTTTATAGGCTTTCGGTTTATGGAATACATGTAATCCTATTGCTATTCTATAAACCGAACGTTCGGTTTATAGAATAGCAATAGGATTACATGTATTCCATAAGCCGAAAGTCTATAAACCGAATGTTCTATTAAAAATGTATGAATGAAGACACTGTCTCTGTGTAGAGAAAGACAATAGTACTATTACATGCATTCCAAATGACGAAAGTCTATAAACCGAACGTTCGGTTTATAGGCTTTCGGTTTATGGAATACATGTAATCCTATTGCTATTCTATAAACAGAACGTTCGGTTTATAGAATAGCAATAGGATTACATGTATTCCATAAGCCGAAAGTCTATAAACCGAACGTTCTATTAAAAATTTATGAATGGAGACTCTGTCTCTGTGTAGAGAAAGCCAATAGTACTATTACATGCATTCCAAATGATGAAAGTCTATAAACCGAACGTTCGGTTTATAGGCTTTTGGTTTATGGAATACATGTAATCCTATTGCTATTCTATAAACCGAACGTTCGGTTTATAGATTTTTCTGTTTAAGCCAATTGATTCGTTCAAACGAATGTAACGAAACAAAAATAATGAACTAATTTTGTCCGAAACGAATGTAGTAATGAACGAAATTCGTTTTAGACTAAATAAATATCATTTTCGTCCTAATGAACGAAAACGAAATGAAAATTTTCGTTTTGCCCATGTCTACTCTGCACCCACATTGCACCCAGGACTTACCCCAGCACCTAGAACTTACCCCAAAAATCTAATTGCATTGGCAGAACTTACCCCAGCAACCAGGACTTATCCAAGCATGCAGATTGCACTCACAGGATATACCCCAGCACACAGATTCCCCTCACTGGACTTGGCCCAGCAACAAGAAGTTACCCCAACACCAAAATTGCATTGACAGGACTTACACCAGTACCCAGTACCCATGACTTTCCAAGCATGCAGATTGCACGATATACCCCAGCACTGAGATTGCACTAAAATGAGCAGAAGCATTTCAGAGGCCACCTTAAGCATTTCGGCTTAGCTAGCTGCGGGCCAGATTTAAACAGACTGTGGGCGGGATCTGGCCCATGGACCGTAGTTTGGAGACTGCTGCCTTAGAGGGTAGAACTATCTTTCTTAAAATCACTTTAGATAGTATAGGACCTTTTTTCCCTAGCATTGAAAAATATTGGATACATATATTCCATCAAAAAAGGACTGTATTACAAATGAATGTTTATTATCTAAGGACCCATTTTTGCTATAGTAATTAAGACATTATAGAATTGGCTGTGGAAGATGCATGTATACAGTTACTGTAAAAAATGAATTGTGTTCACCCACATTTTCACCCTGAGATACGCACTGTTAGCATAACCAAGGTAGTAAAAGAAACTTGTTGAACCCATTAGCACGGCACTGATACTATTAGCACAGTCCACACAGAGTGAGAAATTGACAAGTTGAGATTCACTCCTTCAGGCCGCAAATCGCTTGGGTATCTGTTCTATGCTTCATTACACAAGTGCGAAACTGAATTATATGGAGGGAAGCACTAGGGATTAATCTGTAAAGATGGTGGAAAAAAAAGTGTATCTATTTCTGTTATTGTTTTAACTCTTTCAGCACTGGACAGTAATAAAAGTAAAAGTAAAAAAGTTAATAGGATGAAGGAGAATTCAAAATAATAACATTCTGATTTTACAACAGTTCCTTGCAGTTGTATTTTCAGCATTAAATCCAGAATTCATGAAACCTGAAATTTATAATGATGGCATTAAACGTTGGACCACAAATCTCCAAACTCTACATAAGTAGGGCAAAGTTCTAAATTTGAACGCTTGTTACAGAATCTGTAGAATTTTCTATGTTTTTTTCTTGATCGTTGTAAAGAAAAAAAAATGATCTTGTTGATTTATTGTCTGAAACAATAGAGGTTAAAACATCTGTGTTAGTTTTGACAAATGCAGATATCTAATTAAGAAAATAAAAATGTAGAAGGTGAATCCATACAGAGTTATTATAGTCCTTCCAGCATCGCAGGGATGAGAACTTTTGGCATGGGTTACAAAAACAGTTAAATGGCCCTTGTAACTTCATCAGTCCACTTGTTTTCATCAGTGCCTTGCCTGTATTGTGTCTAACAGATGAGCTAGTGAGATTGATGGACAGACAAGACAGTTGGATAGAAATACAGACAAGACATGTGGAGAGACATGAGAGCAGGGATTGAGTCTAAATGCATTTTGTCCCTGTCCTCCACTGGCATTGTATCACCCATCCTTTACCTCAGGTGCAGAAATGTATAGAGAAGAGAAAGTCTGTGAAGTTGGAAACCCCATACCCCGTTACATAAGTGACGGGGTATGCCTTTAAGGTCATTAAAAGGAACCTACCCGACCTCAAGGCTTTCTATCCTATCCTACTAATCCCAGTCAGAATCTCATCTGAAGAAAAAAAAAACGACTGCCTAGAATATGCAAGGGGTGCAATTTAGAAGTGAAAAGTAGTGTTGAGCGAACCGGAACCGCACTGTTCGGGTTCGTACCGGACATTACGGTGTCCGTGCCACGAACCCGGACATTTCTCTGTATGTCCGTGTTGGAGTTCGAGGTTTGGCTATAAACTGAAAGTCTTTAAACCGAAAGTAATTTGGTTAATAGACTTTCGGTTTATAGAATAGCCAATAGCATTACATGTATTCTATAAGCCGAAAGTCTATAAACCGAACTTTTGGTTTATAGAATAGCATAGAATTACATGTAGTCTATAAACCGAATGTCTTACATGTAGTCTATAAACCGAAATAGAGTCCCCATTCATAAGAATAGGTCAATTGACCTAGTCTTATGAATGGGGACTCTATTTCGGTTTATAGAATAGCAATAGCTTTACATGTATTACATCTGAGAGTCAAATAGAACCGTCAAATACTGTGCTTACAGTGCACTTTGAAAAATTCTATTAGTTTTGGGTGGTAAATAGTACATTTGCGTCTTGCGGTGCACTTAATATCTGAGAGTCAAATAGAACCGTCAAATACTGTGCTTACAGCGCACTTTGAAAAATTCTAAGAGTTTTGGGTACTAAATAGTACAGTATTTTTAATTTGTATGTATTTTATGTTTTTTGAAGTTATTTCCCTATCCATATTTGTTTGCAGGGCACTTGTCCTACTCTTACCCACATTTTAATTCCTTTTGCAGCCCTCTAGCTCTTTCCAGGACTTTTTTAGAGGCATTTTAGTGCCCAAAAGTCCGTGTCCCCATTGACTTCAATGGGGTTCGGGGTCAAGTTCGAGCACGGACCCGGACTTTTTTCTGAAGTTCGGTCGAACCTCTCGAACCCAAACATCCAGGTGTCCGCTCAACTCTAGTGAAAAGTGGTGAAGTCCCAGCCCATTGAGTCAGGTTAGAGAGCAGGCAGGAGGTGGGGGAAGGAGATGCATTTGCTAGCTCCTTGTTGCCTTCTAGTTTGCACATGCCTTAGACAGTGAAACCATCACCATTATAACTAATTTGATGCCTATCCCAGCTATTCTTGAATGCACCCACTATTGCAACCACCAGCTCTACTGCCAGGTGAACCCGCATGTTCTTATTTAAATAATAATTTCATCATAGCGAAAATAACATTATGCATGTTTTAAGAGCTGTAATAAATTCAGAAATGTAGCAAAATATATGAGCAGTGCATACATTTTTAATTATATTAAACATATTTTGAACAGTAACAATTTTAGTTTATTTAACTAAGGAGTTTAATTTTTGAAGTTATGTTAAATATTGGTACACTTTTTTCCTATTAAAAACTCTTCTTTCCTTTTTGTAATTTTCCTCTTTTGTTATATCTGTTATATCCTTCCTGTAAGTACGGGGATTTAACTTATCCTTAATAACTACTTAAAGCTAAAGCTTTATGGTATAGCTGCAAGTTTTTTTTCAATCTACTGTAGCAAAGAGCCAGGCAAGCGTAATAAGTGTCCATCCTCGCGGCAGGAAGAGCGAGCTTGTATTTTGAGTACAAGTCACTTTTATCTGAAGTGACTTGCTCAGACTCAATTTATTTCCTCCTTTCACCCCTTTGTAAGCCATGTGGGTGATGGGCGAGATTATCCTGGAGAGAATTGCTTGTCACTTTGACCAGATCAGCCTCAAATTGGGAACACAGGCTCTTCTGTTAACACTTTTGGAGCGGCAATTCTTTTTTTTTAACCACATCAAAATAGAGTTTTAGCCCTCAGGTGCACATAGACAAAATTGCTGCTATAGCTATTGTTATATAAATATAAAGTACTCTTGCAAAACCATATATTCTCTCTTTGTACAGCAAAAGACTGGAATGTTAACATTTTGGTTCACATTTTTTAAGGGGAGAGCCACTCTGCTTAATGCAGTCTAGTGATGGTGCAGTGACTTAGATTGGAGTAACACAAAAGTTAAAGTGAGTATCTTCAGTACCAGAAGGGAACTTTCCAATGCAAACTTGCCAGGGTGACTTGCCACTTTTCCAATGCAAACTACTTGTGAACTTGGTTCATTGTCCGAAAAAATGTATTCCACTTTTACATAGTTGCATAGTAGTTTAGTTTAAAAAAAGACTTGCGTCCATCAATTTCAACCCTTTTACTATTTTCATTCTCTTTACATCTGTTATTTCTGAAAAACATAATAAAGAGGAAGAAAAAGAAATCTTTTAATGAATACAGAATTTGCACCAACACAGACACAATAAAGCAATTTTTAGGAATATTAGGTGGTTATGTGTAAAAGCAGATGAAACGTGTCTGTAAGTTAAAAAAAAAAAGGCTTAATTGCCGTTTGATATGTGTAATGGCGAATGCACCATCTTTACACATTGTGATACTTTCTTCTTCTATCAGCATTTGGCAGGGATTCTCCGATACTTTTACCACTGAAATTACTATATTTTATAAAAAAAAAAACATTGTCCCACAGTATTAAAAGTATAGCAGATATGTGACATTATATTTAAAATATACATATGTGGAAGATGTTAATATAAACTAAGACGGAACATACCTCTGGTTGCCATAACATGTCAAACCATGTCTGATAATAGATCTATTACAATAGTTGATGTCTATACTATTTTTTTCACAGAACATCCATTAATCCTTCCTTGTCAGTTATACAACTCTATTATTCCTTCTACGTTGTGTAATTCCTTCATAAATATTGTCATCTAGTTGATTTCAAATAAGAGATGTTTTCTGTGCAATAGGCTGCAGAACATGCTAAGAAACGTGATGCATATACCTGGAGCGTAATCAATAATTGTGTTCAATGAGAGCCTCCATCTCATGAGAAAAAAAATACTTTTGACTCCATAGTGATCCATGGGGCCTTTATGGACCGCTAGAAGATCTTCTGGAAGTTGATACTGGACACAGGAAGCATGATATATGTTTTACAGTTATACATAGATTCCACTATGACCATCCTGTGTGCAAATATCAATTAGATATATTTTATTGAGCCCGTAATTTATTATGACCTGCTCCCAAGTCCTTTTTTCAAATGATATATGGTTTTAAAAAGTTGGAAAACAATGAAAACATTAGCTATGATTTGTGTGTGAGAAAGACATAAAACTCATTTGTTAAACCTTGTCTTATATAAAATACCAAAAGCCTAATGAGTAATAGTATCACAATTTTCCTATTACCTTGCATCGAAAAAATAGCTGGACAAAAGTAAAAGTGTTTGAGTTAAAAGCCATAAGAATCAAAGACTTGAATTTGCTTCCCGAGTGTGAGAAAACCCCTCTCTTTGCCTTTGCTGCATCTTCTTCACAACTAATGAGTGTCATGATTTCTCGTGCATGTCATGTTCACTTGTCACCCAGAGGTGACAGGACGTGTCTGTGGCTGAACTGGTTAGGACAACTGTCAACCGCAAGTGCCATTTTGATGGCCAAGATCTAATTCAAGGGGACACATCTAAAAGATGCCTTAGATGAGGCACAGGGAAGAAAAGCAGGCTTGTGTGATATGACAGAGATAAAGGTCAATACACATTGGTCATAGCACATTATATAGAAGGGGTTTGTTAGTTCTTGAATGCAGGTTGTCATAATGCTAACGCACCAGATCTCTGTTACGGCAATAAGCCTGGTTTTGAAAGAGATTCTTTTAGCAGCGGAAAAAGATTTGCTGTTCCGAGCATCCTAAATATTTTATGAGACAAATTGTAAATCTGAGATCTCCCACATGCACACAGCTGGGTTTATTTATTCCATTACTTATTATAAAATATACAAGAACTATAAAAATAAACCTATTCTGTCAGATGAAAGAAAAAGCGGAAACAAAAATCCAGTGTGACCCGTTATCATATTAGTAAGTGACTATTTGGCATTATTTGCGGAGAACTCTTTATTGCACTTTTATACATAGCATTGAATATCCTGGTTTAAGGCTAAGTTGCATTGTGAGATCATGTAATATAAAGGTTTCAGAGAGTTTAGCACATAAATGCAATTATGGAACATTTTCGACTATATAGATAAACTATTATGCTGCATGCAACCTCAAGAAAACGTCTCTTTTTATAGCTACCTTTTATATGTTCTATATTTGTATAATTCCCCCTTTTGATCCAGGTTAATTACATAGAAACATGTTTTGGCAGATAAGAACCATTCGGCCTAACTATTTCCTGAATACTTTCATTAGTCCCTAATCCTATATCTATATCTAGGATAGTCTTGTGCCTATCCCATGCATGCTTCACTGTGTTAACCTCTACCACTTCCGCTGGAAGGAAAATCCATGCATCCACTACCCTCTCAGTAAACTGATACTTCCTGATATTACTTTTAAACATTTTTCCATCTAATCTAAGAGTATACCCTCTTGTTGTGGTAGTTTGTCTTCTTTTAAATATACTCTCCTTCCCATAACTCCTCCCATCTCTCTGTTTTACTACTTGTATAGCTCCTCTAATTGTTCACAGTATTTTCCATTTAAAACTACTCCTGGTACTGTCGTCTCTCAAATGTGGCTAAAACACAGGGATCTATATGGGAAACATAAATCCCTGAAGAAAAGAAATGCCTGAGAAGGTCGGAGCTGAGTTATGCTCTGGTTGAGAGCAGCGAAAACACTGTCTGTGTATTTAGCTCTGATGGCTTCACGGTCCAAGATTGTGAGGGATCTGGCTTGTCGATCTTGATTCAATGTTAAAGAAGAGATCAAGGTCATCATCTCTGGGTGCATCAACCTAGTGCTGCCTAATAATACTTTAAATCTTTTTCAGCCACTAACACAGGTGTCCATCTGATAGCAATGCAGGGTCCAACTTATATCCATGTTCTCACTAGAACTTTAATTATCTAGTTTTCTTTGAATAAACTTAATTTAAACAGTTTTAGTGGACTGCTGTTGTAACACTGCTAAATAACCAAATATTTTTTCTATGGATATCAAACTCACTATTACTATAAATGAGAAAAAGTTTGATGTGGTCCAATACACATATACATTTTTGAAAATATACCCCAGTATAGAAAATTTTTTTGACATCTTTGCAGAAAGGCAAATAATTGTACAAAAACTGACATATATCCTCTAATTTTAATCAGAAGTATCCAATTGCACATCCTGGAAGGAAGGGGGGAAAATAGAAAGGAAGAAGCTTATACATTTTTCAGTAACATGATGGGGCAAAGACAGAAGAACACCACATTTTACTTATTGCCGAAAGATAGAGCAGAATTAAGAAAATTATGATACAGCTCATCTCTACCTGTCGTAGTTATGCTCATTGGAGCTGAAATTACTATCTGATTAACATAAAGGATTGAGACATAGTCTCACTTTCTCAGCAGTTAATTATGAGTTGGAAGGATTTATCTTTCCTGTAGGTTCTTTTATGCAGTGAGCTCTAAACTGTGTCTGCCAGTACAATGTATTTTTTTTTTTTTTTGCTGTCCTTTAAAAATATTGGAAATACAGCTAAAAAAATCATAAAAGCACCACCTGTGCTTCTGTAAGCTCCAAAACAAAATGCAAGGATTTACTGAATTTGGTAATGACATGAATTGTCATTTTAACATTGCCTTGTGACACATGCAGAATATTTAATGGATACAATGGACTGTAAATGTAAGATCGAGCACAGTAAAAGGATTGGAAAATTATTCACAATGATCTACGTTGACCTGAGATAGTTCTGCTGCGTAAAATTCATATAGATTTTCATCTTGCGGCATTCTTTAAACTTGAGTCAGGACCTATCTCGAGGGTAAAACTTTTCAGCATTTCTCAAAACTATGCACCATGGTGAATTCAATATGAAATACATTTAAATATGTTCAAACAAATTACAAAACTTGCAGAAACTTTTAAATTCTCACAGGACTTTCAATTTTGTGAGCACTCATTCCTTACGGTCCAAGTAAACTAGAGTATAAGCAAATCTTTCAAGATGAGTTGTTGCTGTCACCCGTAAGCTAGGATGTGTAAACTTTGCTATTAGTGATTACGTTAGTGATGAGGGAGGCTTACAGTTAAGGTTACGTAACAAAAAAACTAGAACACTAGAGTGTTGCATTTTAACAATGAATTAAAACACCGTAAGACCTCCCCTATGACAAATCTCTGCTGTGCAGGAATTTTATAATGACAACGGGTAGTCTGGGCAATTACCTTTTCGTTGTAATAGAGAGGTCTTCACTATTAGGTTACATCCTGCAATCATATGACCTCCTCTTTTTCAGCTAGCAGTTGCTCAGCAGACTATTTAAAACCTCTAGCTCTACTTTAGCTTTAGCATTATATTATTTAGCATTATACTTCTGTATCCCTGCCAGCTGTAGGCTATTGCCTGATTCCTGTTGCTGACCTTGCTCCTGTTTATTTGGAGTTCTGTTATCCTGACCTGGCTTTGTTCCGACTACACTGCTCTCTGTTAACCTGATGTTGTTTATTTTCCCGATTACTATGATCTATGGTGCTCTGACACTGCTTTCTATGACTTTGTTACTTCCTGTTTCTCAGGTTACCCTAGGTGGATCATGGTGGATCATCTGCAAGTGCCACGGCCACTAGGGACCAAACATTTGGGGAAGGTGGTTTGCGGATGAAAAACTCCACTGAGGCTTCCTGGAGTAACTTAATTGTACCTGGAAAAAGTTATAGTTGCGTTGGGACCCATTATCATGTTTTTATAATGAGTGCCATTGGCGCTATTTGAGACAATAGTGATAACAGATTATTGCTTACATTTAATAAGAAACTGGTATGTGTGTTTCTCATAAGTATATCTTTTTTTAAAATGAAACAAAACACTTTACATGACTTTGAATTACAGAGACAACCTTCACATTTAATAAGCATTCTACCATAAATTATACAGATTTAACAACTTGTCATCAATGGGTGTCATCATGATAACATTTGTATTGTCAAGCTGTACAAGTCATCAATATCAATGAAAAGTGCAAAACAGAACCTGACACTTGATGTGTTGTAAAATGTTCTGCAAATGTAAAATTGTTCTAGTTGACTGAACAGAACATTGAATGGCACCAAAACAGAGCTTTTTATAATCTGAGCAGTCAGTAGACCTCATTCTCATCACAACTAAGTTCAACAACACGCACATTAAAGCCAGGCTCCTCCGTGAAAGGTTTGTCATACAAATTCTTTGAGGAAAACCGTTACCCCTATTCGGAGTGTCATGCTTTACACATACATGAGATAAGCATAAGGCTAATCTATACCTAAGATAAGGCCACAATAACCAAATAAAGTTAAATTGTAAGCTTGCGAGAAAGGCTCTATACCTCATGTATCAGCCTGTCCCTGTATGTCTAACGTAGTATGTAATTCCCCTTTATGCTCCGTGTCAAGTGCTACGTAAATTGTTAGCGCAATATAAATAAATGTTAATGTAAAGTAAGATGATTTTGCAGCACTAAAAAGCAGTAGAAATATGATCATATTAAATGGACCTAATGCTTCTTATCTCCAGACACATGAAGAAACAAAGTTATACAATTGTGTAGCACTTTCCTCTAATACCCTGTAGACAAGCATTTTTTTACCAAGTAATATCCTTGTCTCCTCTTGTCTCAAAGTAATTACATTTTTCCTACATACTTATTTAGTGTGTATCTTTCCACCTCTGTGTTTCTGCAAAATAAACACATATCTCAGTTTCTGTGTTGGTTTTGCATTCTGAACTTGACTATTCTAACCTCAAGTTGCTTGACGCATGTTTGTTTACTGGATTTCCACTGTGGATATGCCTGCAACTGAGAGCATTGAATCATCATACTTTTATGATTAAACTTACCTGGATTTGATTATTTCCCCTACTTTTTCTCTATTGTTTCTGTCATACCTTGATACTCCACTATTGATATAGTACAGTTGTCCTGTGCAATCTACTAAACTATAATCTCTGCAAAACTGACGTCTACTTCTTAGGCCATTATCCCCTTTTAAGTGCAAATCAGATAGTGGCTCATTCACTTGAGCTATTTTTTCTTGTACTCGGACATGATTATCTTTTAAAATCAACCTGAAAAAAAAATAAAAAAAAATACCATTGAAACCAATAGTCTGGCTTTTCTAGACCATCTTAACATTGTGAATTATTGTCATTATACTTAGCAGACGTAGTTTTAGGTTTATTGGCATACACATCTCATCAGACAAAAGCTTGATTGAAAAGTGCTTTTGAATAGACTGCAGTTTTTTCTCTATGTCTACTGCATGAATTATTGAATAGTGCAATGATATAATATTGCTAGCGTAGAAGAGTACAGTGATCAGGAGTTATAGCACTGAAATCATTTATCTCTCTCTCTTTTGAGGCTTGCTTTTATAGAAAAAAATTTTACAATGCCAGAAAGTGCCAGAAGGAGAAAATACAGACATACCTTTTTTACCCTATTAGTTTTATTCATGTAAACACTGCATGAGGGAAAAGAAGAATAAATACTTGAGTAGGAAAACAAAATACAGGATAATCCTGATCACTGTGTGGGTGACACATTTATGTGTATTTGTATAAGTATGGATATGAATAGATATTTATTTAGTTACACACTAACATAGTTAATTAGTTTTTAAAAACCTAGTATATTAAGTTCAACTATTCCACAGACCCATATTAGTTTACTGCCCTAATAGTAAAGAAATCTTCTCTATGTTTAAGATGAAAGCTCCTTTCTTCCAATGTTAAGCAGGTCCAATGTGTTGTCTGGAAAGCATGATTAATCAATGTATGCGAAACCTGCAGGCATAGAATTGATTACACATTGCCAATCTACTACATATATTCCAGCTTGATTGTCCTTAGAGAGAGACCTACAGTGTTTGGTTCTCTTGTCATGTTATTGAACAATGCACGGGGTCAGAGGCGTCACTAGGGTTGGTGTCACCCGGTGCACAACGCTTCCCTCACAGCCACGGACCTGTACCGGGAGACAGAGCAGGAAGCAGGTACGTTTTTTATTTTCCCGCCGCCCCTTACAGCCGCAGTGATTTTTTTTGGGGGGTCCGCCGAACCCTCCGGATTCAGCAGCGCAATGCAGGGGGTGCCGACAGCACGGGTGTCACCCCCCTGGGGGTGTCACCCGGTGCAGTCCGCACCCCCCGCACCCCTAGGGACCCCACTGCACGGGGTCCTTTCTGGAACCAAGAACTACATTGTAATCTAGACGTGTAGATATTTTCTTTGCAGTTTAAAAACTCCTCTTCCCAGTGTTATTAACTTTTAAATGTGATATAAAAATATTTTAAATAGACCTTGTGCATCCCATCATTATCCATAAGCACTGGGACAAATTGCATTCTTTTGCATGTTTCCACAGTAGAATGTTTTGTCAACTGACACAATTTCTGATTGGCTACTTTCAGGAGTTTCTGAATAGTAACATAGTAATTTAGGCTGAAAACTGCAAGATGCAAGTCAAAGGTCATATCATCACGTGGTAAACACAGACATTATGAATATTTAGCAATAAACGTGTTGTGTCACAAATCCCTCTACAAAGTTCAGCTCTCAGTCATCATTAATGTACAAAATCAATGTAACGGATTTCCAGGTCACTGGCCTACTTCTTCTCCTGGTGTTAGGGAGATCAAATGGATTGGGAGGCTGGAGTCCAATAGTTTTTGGACATAGCCCCAAATTTACTGTAAAGTGTTTTGGATGGCTAAGAGCTGGCAGTTTCTGCCCCTTCCTTTCCGTTTTAGGGTCAGGATACATGGCCTGGATCATTGGCCACTCCTACGTTTACTGGGCCAGATGGAGAGCCACAGTTAGGCTATCAGGCCTACAGCTGGGCTTTCCTGCCGAACTGCTTTAGGTGAAGTGGTTCGGGGTCCAGTGATGCAGGTACTGCGTTTCATTGGCAGGGGTGTCTTGCCTAATGTGATGATGATACATGCTGGGGGGAAAGACCTGGGTATGAAACTGCAAAGGGAATTGATTCAGACCTTGCAAAAGGATGCCAATTTCATTATGGGCATGGTACCTGGGATCAATATTGGTCCGAGATGGTGAATAGGGACCAGTGGCGTTAAGCAAGGGACTTCCGGGCAATGGAAAGCAGTAGGGGCAAGATTAACAAATTGATGGCCATTTTTGTGAGGAAGCAATAAGGTGTGGTTGTCCGGCATCGCTCTCTGGAAGAGGAGTGTGCTGGCTTAATTGAAAAATATGGAGTGCATTTGTCCGACCTGGTTTGGGATGTATTCCTGCTGGACATCCAGGAAGAGGTAGAAAAGGTCTTGCTTTGATTGGGTGGGGTAGCTGTTTAGTAGTGAGGGATCACATGAAATGGTAGTGGCGGTAACTTGCTCCTGAAGGGGGGTCTATGGCTTAGAAACCAGGAGGTGGTCATAGTGAATTATCTAAAAAAGAGTTTTTTGAGCCAAGATGGGGCTCTTAGCCAAATTGGGGCTGGGCAGAAGGTGCTGCCTGGCAGATGGTTTCGGTGGACAAAATGGGACCTTGGGAGCAAGTGGGGTCATGGATTGTTAAAATTTTATTATGTGAACTATGTTAATAAAGTTATGGTTAATTATGTGAAATGTGTCAAATTATGACAAATATGCTGATATTGTGGGACCTGTAATAATGTTACCAGATGTTTACAAGTGGTCAGTTATGTTATTTATGTTTAACCCCTTAGTGACAAGACATTTTCACCTTGACTTTGCCTTGGTGACAATGGCTGTTTTGACATTTCTGGGGTGTTTGTGTTTAGCTGCAATTGTATTCTTTCTCACATACTGTACCCACACAAATGATATGTTGTTTTTATCGTCATAAGAAGAGCTTTCATTAGATACCATTATGTTCATCATATCTTATAATTTACTACAAATAAAATCATAAAATATGATGAAAAATTAAAAAAAAAACACTTTTTATAACTTTCACCTAAAATATAATTTACACAGATACAATCATTAAAAAAGACCCCATCTAAATAGTTTCTAAATGTCCCGAGTTGAGAAATATGCATGTTTCCATATTTTTCGGTATTTTTTTGCGCGTTACTTGGCAAAAACCAAAAATAGTGTTTTTTGGTTTTTTTCACTTCCGAAGCTCAGACCTCCAGAGGGCATAGCCATATTGACGGAGCATGCTGCTCCGTCAGTATGGCTCCCACAATCACTCTGTGGGGCGATCATGGGTGCCCCAGAAAAGAAATTTCGGTGCTGGCTATTGCCTCGATGGCTATTGCACCGTTAAAGCAGTTTTCGCGATCGATGATCGCGAAAACTGCTTGATTCACCACAGGACGTGCCAGGCACGTCCATTGTCGGGAGCGGAGTTCCCAGCAGGACGTGCCTGACACGTCCATTGTTGCGAAGGTGTTAAAGACTGGAGGCAATGATATTTATAATAATAAATAAATAAAATGGCTGTGGCCTTTTCTACCCTCTACATCTGAGCAATGTGGTTTGATTCATGACAGCCTGGTAGTTGAGGCAACAACTGTCATAACCACAACACACAATTTTACAACAACATTGGGTGCTTATACTGAATTAAGAAGTCTGGCATTCATAAAGTGTTAATCATATGCAAAACAATTATCAGACAATATATTAATGTATATTCAATAGCGCAGCTGTTCCCACATATCAAGATACACTGAAATAATTATATTTGTAATAAAGGACACATTTATTAATTATGTATAGATCATACTTTCAGACGATGAAGGAGGAGGAGGAAAAAATTAAGATTAACATTACATCTCACCATTTTAACTATAAATTGTCACAGCATCTAACTATACATTGCCACAGCATTACTTTGCCAATTAAAATACGCCACTGTCAGGTACCAATTAACATGCCACAGTCACTTTGTCATTAACATATGTAACAGCCAGTTTGCCTATAAAAATGTGCCACCGTTTGTCCATTAAATATGCCACAGTGTGACCATAAATAGGCCACAGACAATTTGCCCATTAATATGCGAGTATTATTGTGCCATTCAGATGCCAGTATTGTTGTGCCATTAAGATGCCACAGACAATTTGCACATTAAGATGCCAGTATTATTGTACCATTCAGATGCCAGTATTATTGTGCCATTAACATGCCACAGCCAATTTGCCCATTAAGATGGCAGTATTATTGTACCATTAAGATGCCACAGCCAATGTGTCGATTAATATGCCAGTATTATTGTGCCATTGAGATACCAGTATTATTGTGTTATTAAGATGCCAGTGTTATTGTGCCATTAAGATGCCAGTATTATTGAGCCATTAAGATGCCACAGCCAATTTTCCCATTAAGATGCCAGTATTATTGTGCCATTCATATGCCAGAACCAATTTGCCCATTAATATGCCAGTATTATAGTGCCATTAAGATGCCAGTATTATTGTGTCATTCAGATGCCAGTATTATAGTGCCATTCAGATGCCACAGCCAATTTGCCCATTAATATGCCACAGTTAGGTTTTTCTTTAATTACATGCCAATGTCAATGTGCTCATTATCTACCACCCTTCTCCCCCCGTTCCCCAGTACACACCTCCTGGATGCTCTGGACGTCTCCTCCGTGCAGTCTTCCCTCCTGCATGGAGGAGGGAAATACAGCCACTGGATATGACGTACTGTCATATCCAGTGGCAATGTTTTGGTTTTTGGGGGTTTTTTTTCCAGAAAAAAAAAAGTTCAGCAGTGCGATGCGCTACAAAGAGGACGTACGAGGGGAGGGAGCCCATGGGGAAGCTGCTTTGGGCCCCCCATGAGTAACGGGGCCTGGGGCAGATGCCCCATTTCCCCCACATTAAAGATGGCCCTGTATATTGTGCTGGGACAAACCTGGCTAGTTTTCCCCACTAAACATACTTACCAGGGACAATAAATGTATACAATGTATAGCTAAATTGATGAGATTAAATGTTAATCTCACCTCAGCTCACCTTCTCTCACCATTTATTGAATACCCCCTCAGTCTTTTAAGTAGGTTAAATACTGACTGCTTTCAGTGATTTAACTCACCCACAAGTAAAGTAGCAATCACTATTTCCCGTCACTTTTTAGAAGAACCAGCATAAGTTTTACAGCTGATGTTTCAGATAGCACAAAGCCTGTTATGGACTGAACCAGAATGAGCTTGTCCCGGACACAATACTTTTGCTCCAAATTTGTAAATGTCCCAGTCAATCTTTATTTCCTTTACTTTTGTTTCTAAGAGCAATATTATGTTTTAAGTGCTTTTGACTTAGCTAGGGATTAGAGAGGCAAAAAGGAATCCTTGCCCCTGTTTAGTGTGTTCTTCAAATAGGAGATACGTTTTTGTTTGTTTGGCATTTATTTTTGGTTTGTGCTGAGTTAACCCCTTAGTGACAAGACAATTTCACCTTGACTTTTCCTTGGTGACAATGGTTTTGACATTTCTAGGGTGTTTGTGTTTAGCTGTAATTTTTTTCTTTCTCACATACAGTACCCACACAAATTATATGTTGTTTTTATCGTCATAAGAAGGGCTTTCATTAGATACCATTATGTTCATCATATCTTATAATTTACTACAAAAAAAATCATAAAATATGATGAAAAATTTAAAAAAACACACTTTTTCTAACTTTGACCTAAAATATAATTTACACAAATAAAATCATTAAAAAAGACCCAGTCTAAATAGTTTCTAAATGTTCTCCCGAGTTCAAAATTATATGCATGTTTCCATATTTTTCGGTATTTTTTTGCGAGTTATGGGGCAAAAACCAAAAATAGTGTTTTTTGTTTTTTTCCTATATTGATCTTTTGACCCCAACCCGAACCCAAAATTTAACCCTAACACTAAATTTAACCCCAACTCTAATCCTTATTATATCCCTTAATATTTTTTAACTTTAATTTAATTTCAACCCTATCCCTTATGCTAAAAAATATTTAATTTTAACCCTATAGGCTAATATAGCTAAATAACCTGTTTTTAATAATTAAATATTTATTTTAATTATTTCCCATTGCAATGCTACTAAACTACCACTAGGGGTAGTCAAGTAGCATATTCAGAGCGACGGAAGTGAAGTTACTTTCACTTCCGAAGCTCAGACCGGCAGAGGACTTAGCCATATTGACGGAGGAGCATGCTCCATCAATATGGCTCCCCATGATCGCTCCGTGGGGCGATCGTGGGGGTCCCGAAATAGAAATTTCGGTGCTGGCTATTGCCTCGATGTCGAGGCAATAGACCAGCACTGTTAAAGCGGTTTTCGCGATCGTTGATCGCGAAAACCGCTTCATTCAATGCAGGACGTGCCAGGCACGTCCTTTGTCGTTAAGGGAGTTTCTCCCATGACGTGCCTGGCACGTCCTTTGTCGTCAAGGGGTTAAAGGGCTAGTGTACCACAAACAAAGATAAGATCTAACCAAAGTCTTGCACCTGTATTGCTGCTGCTATAAATACAATTCACAGACTAAAGAAAATCCACTGTGTTTCATTGCAATAGTGCAAAGTATTACGGAGAGGCACTAAACCTCACAGGGACAAATACAAATCCTTGATCAATTCCAACTTTTGGAAAAATGGATACTTTTCAAGTGCAATTTTTTCTTCCAGTCTTATATCCTTTATTTTTACCAGTAATCTACTATGTGTCTCCAAGCATTTGCAATATATAAATGGTCCATATAAACCAACAATATAATTTTATGCAGGGCTGGCCCAAGACATTGTGCTGCCTGGGGAGAAGAATTAAATGCTGGACCTCGCCCCCCCCCCCCCCCAAATAAATCACATTTTAAATATTTAAAATTATAATAACAACAACATCAACAATAGACATCCTCCAGTATGAGTTTGGTCACATAGCTTTATATAAAATATTTTAAATAAATGCCAGGATTTAACTCCCTCAATATGCCAGAATTTTGCCATTCAGTATGCCAGTATTTAAATCCTCAATATGCCAGTATGATTTTGACAATTAATATGCCAGTATTATTTAGCCATTTAATATGCCAGTATGATTTAGCCAATTAATATGTCATTATGATTTAGCCAATCAATATACCAGTATAATTTTGCCACTCAACATGACGGTATTTTGCCAGATTTAGCCATTTAATATGCCAGGATTTTGCCCCTCAATATGCCAGATTTGGCCATTTAATATGCTAGGATTTTGTCACTCAATATGCCAGGATTTTGCCCCTCAATATGCCAGATTTAGCCATTTAATATGCCAGATTTAGCAATTTAATATGCAGATTTAGCCATTTAATTTTATGGCAAGACAGGAAGCTTTATATTTGCATAAACCTTCTTTACTGAAACCTCCAGCAGGAAAAGAGTTAAGAGAGTTGTAAAGATTCAACCAATAAAAACAAACACAGGATGCATATATAAACCCACTCAGACACTTCATCTTCCTCTTTCTTTGCTGCTGCCTCCAGGTGAGCACCTTCCACACTAGATTGTTTCTCACTATACAGTTTATTTAATCTATACTTCAGATTGTTTTATTACTGTGTATTGTCCATTTTTTGTCCCTTTATTGTGTTTTCCTTCTCAGGTTAATCTTTAATTTTAGGGATTTACAACTCTAATGGCGTTCTTTTTCTACCATTAGTGGCTTACCCCTCTGTTGGGGCTGAATAAGCGACACATTAGGGTTAGGCCCTGTTTTTGGCCTACATACATATATATTGCTTTATTATTGGTGAAGGCAAACATACCACAAACTGTTCCATGCAAAGGGGTGACCCCCTCTTTCTGACGCCTACTGACCTGAGTCTACCACATATATTTGATAAACCAGGTTATAAAGGGATATTTACTTCAGGGATCTAGCTCCCATATATTATTCTTGGCAGTTTCCCCTGACAATTTTAATCCCTTTGCGCCCTTATGACGAGTTAACTCGTCATGCAGTCTAGCTGAGGCAAAGCTCCTGGACCCAATCGGTGGATTTCCGGGCATGTGATAGCAGTGATTGAGTGATCACCGCGATAACATGCAAATTAGATTAACATGCAAATTAGATGCAAAGTCAGTGTGTTCACACACTGACTTTGCCTCTAATTCACTCTCTGTGCTTCACATTCTTAACCCTTTAAGGACCAGGGATTTTCCTGGGCCAAGGACCAGAGCGTTTTTCAATTTTTAATACGCGGTTTTTGAAACATAATTTTCCTCTCTCTCATTTAACGTACACATACAAGTTATATGTTGTTTTTTAAAGGACAGTTAGAGCTTTCTTTTGATACCCTATACATAAAAATGATTTACATTTTAGTATTCAAAAATTAATATAAAAGAGGAAATTTTTGAGGAAAAAAAGTTTTTCCCCATTATTTTCCCAGTAATAACCTACATAACTAGTGCAACACTAACCCACTTATCCCCCCTAATTAACTAACTAATAAAAAAGAAAAATATTGGTTCCCAAACCCCCCATAACAAAAAAGACAGAAAAAAACTCTGAAGAGTGCGATGTCAGATCAGTAAAAATCATGCAACAGGCATGCAGGGGTTAAATTTTATTAAATAAATATATTAAAATTACCTTTATTTATTAAAAAAAACTTTCTAAATTGTAAAAATAAAAAAATCTGTTAAAAAAAAACTAAATGAGGGCCATAAAGTGGAAGGAAACTGATCACAGTTAAAAACTGTGATCAGCAATGAAAGGGTTAATTTTTTTTAAAAAATTGTTTTACCTTTGTATTTAATTAATTTATTTTTACTTACAGGTCACTCTCTGTGCTTCACTATAAGATTGTGAAGCACAGAGAGTGAATTAGAGGCAAAGTCAGTGTGTGAACACATTGACTTTGCATCTAATTTGCATGTTATCGCGGTGATGACTAAATCACAGCGATCACATGCCCGGAAACTGACCGATCGGGTCCAGGAGCTTTGCCTCGGGTGCGAGGCTTAGTCCTGGACCCGTTGCAGACTAGCTGGCGGTGCCCACGGAGCGCACCGCCGGCTAGACTGCATGACGAGTTAACTCGTCATAAGGTCGCTAACGCGGCGGCTCTTATGACGAGTTAACTCGTCATAAGGACGGGAAGGGGTTATAGTGAAGCACAGAGTGACCTGTAAATAAAAATAAATAAATAAAGAACATAGACAGGAGGGGGGGGGGGGGATTAACCCTTTCAATGCTGATCACAGTTAGTAACTGTGATCAGTTTCCTTCCCTTTATAGCCCTCATTTAGTTTATTTTTTTTTTACAAATTTTTTTATTTTTGCAATTTATAAAGTTTTTTTTTTTTATAAGTAAAGGTAATTTTAATATATATATTTAATAAAATGTAACCCATGCATGCCTGTTGCATGATTTTTATGGATCTGACATCGCACTCTTCAGAGTTTTTTTGTCTGTATTTTTTTGTTCAGGGGGGGTTTGGGAAGCAATATTTTTCTTTTTTATTAGTTAATTAGGGGGGATAAGTGGGTTAGTGTTGCACTAGTTGTATAGCTTATTATTGGGAAAATAAAAAAATAAAAATTCCCCAAAATTTCCTTTTATGTGTATTTTTTTAATACTAAAATGTAAATAATTTTTATGTATAGGGTATCAAAAGAAATCTGTAACTGTCCTTTAAAAAACAACATATAACTTGTATGGGTGCGTTAAATGAGAGAGGAAAATTATGTTTCAAAAACCGCATATTAAAAATTGAAAAACGCTCTGGTCCTTGAAAAATCCCTGGTCCTTAAAGGGTTAAACCCCTCCAGGTTTATTTTTGCTTGCTGCAGCAGCATGTATGCTGCTTCATTTTTAAAGTGAAATAACCCTGCTTGGGTGCAGGTTTTTTCCAACAGGGTGACCCCTAGTCAGTGTCTGATAATGGTGTTTTCATACCAGCTTACAAAAAAAACACTTTACCAAACATTTTTACACATTATAACTGTATCCACTCTCTGTGTAGGTAGGCTTCTCTATAAGGTGGCGTCAAATATATAAAAATAATGTGCCATAAAATTGGCGCCAACTTTATTATGGTGAGACGCGCAGACAGTTTTTGTTTTTTGTATACATTGTGCAGCCAATCACCCTGTATTTGCAGCATGCTCACACCTGTATGGTAAGCATCATTTTTACATTTATATTATTTGAGCATGTTACTAGCTTAGTGCACGGACATGTTTCTTTTCTCCTATAAGCTGCTGACCCCATCTGTGGGTGAACCCCCACTGGGCAATTAGGTGAACCCCATTAAATTTCACTTATTATATATAGCTCCCCATTACATCTCTGATATCATTACTGAGTTAGCACTTATCATAGAAAGTGATATGGATAATCCATGTGTGGGGCCCTTTAGGCATGGCTCGAGTCGAGGCCATTTCTACTGGGCGAAACGCGTTGTGGAGAGGAGACTTGCTGGGATTATCTTAGGACACTGGGACTTATTTTATTCTGCATGTACCTGCTGGATCCTGTTTATTTTAATGTAAGAGCTTTTATATTTTGTCTACAATAAATTTTTACATCCTTACTAACGTCTCTCCTCTGCTCTCATCTTCTGGGATACGCTTGGATCACCTACCCTGCGTGGGTTCCCATGAGGCTTTATGTACTGAGCAGAATACTGCTCAGGGATATGTGAGTGTATTCTCACTTTTTTCACATTCCCTGTTTTTGCACTAAAATACTACACATTATTATTATTTTGTTTCTGTTTTTCCCTCCATGTATTAACCCCTTAGTGACAAGACATTTTCACCTTGACTTTCCCTTGGTGACAATGGCTGTTTTGACATTTCTAGGGTGTTTGTGTTTAGCTGTAATTTTTTTCTTTCTCACATACAGTACCCACACAAATTATATGTTGGTTTTATCGTCATAAGAAGGGCTTTCATTAGATACCATTATGTTCATCATATCTTATAATTTACTACAAAAAATATCATAAAATATGATGGAAAATTTAAAAAAAAACACTTTTTCTTACTTTGACCTAAAATATAATTTACACAAATAAAATCATTAAAGACCCCATCTAAATAGTTTCTAAATGTTCTCCCGAGTTCAAAAATATGCATGTTTCCATATTTTTCGGTATTTTTTTGCGAGTTATGGGTCAAAAACCAAAAATCTTTTTGACCCGAACCCAAAATTTAACCCTAACACTAAATTTAACCCCAACTCTAATCCTTATTATATCCATTAATATTTTTTAACTTTAATTTAATTTCAACCCTATCCCTTATGCTAAAAAATATTTAATTTTAACCCTATAGGCTAATATAGCTAAATAACCAGTTTTTAATTAATTAAATATGTATTTTAAATATTTTCCATTGCAATGCTACTAAACTACCACTAGGGGCAGTCAAGTAGCATATTCAGAGCGACGGAAGTGAAGTTACTTTCACTTCTGAAGCTCAGACCGGCAGAGGGCTTAGCCATATTGACAGAGCAGCATGCTCCGTCAATATGGCTCGCCACGATCGCTCCGTGGGGCGATCGTGGGGGTCCCAAAATCGAAATTTCGGTGCTGGCTATTGCCTCGATGTCGAGGCAATAGACCAGCACTGTTAAAGCGGTTTTCGCGATCGTTGATCGCGAAAACCGCTTCATTCACTGCAGGACGTGCCAGGCACGTCCTTTGTCGTTAAGGGAGTTTCTCCCAGGACGTGCCTGGCACGTCCTTTGTCGTCAAGGGGTTAATCAAGTGGATTGCTACCGAATTGAGGGTAATCCTTTTTGTTGTATATTAAGTGTTGGTTAAAGTGCACTTTTTCATTATTTTTGTTTATTGTACCGAACCAGAAGTGAAACACTGGTTGAGTTGCTGCTATTACTATCACATTTTGGCGCAGTGTGTTTCTTGTTTTTCTCTGCATCTTTGCCAGAAGCCCTGGCCGTTCTGCAACAAACCAACCCCCAACATTACTCAGGACGCAAATGCAGAAAGAAAAGTCCTGCGCTCACTCCCATCACTGGGCGGCTGCAACGACTACAGTAAACATCAGCCCCAATATATAGTAAAAACCAAAGAAAAGTAAGTTACCTGCGCTCTCTCCTTTATCCCTATGCATTTTTAAAACAAATGGAGGTTTTTTTTAGTTACCTCCAATGGTCTTGAGAGGATGAGCCCACCTGCCAACGTCAAGGCAGACCCCCCTAGGTGGGTCCTAACTCTAACCATTCACCTTGCTTCTTTGAGCCTCTGGAAAAAATCTCTAATGAGACAGAAAGGAGTATTTTTTATATACACCCCTATACATTATTAACCCTTAATAGGGAACACATGGGATGGGCGGCTGCATTGTAACAAGGCTGAGTAATACAAAAAATGGATACAAATGCTGAAAGAAAAGTCCTGTGCTCACTCCCATCACTGGGTGGCTGCAACGACTACAGTACACATCAGCCCCAATATATAGTAAAAATTAAAGAAAAACAAGTTACCTGCACTCTCTCCTTTATCCCTATGTATTTTTAAAACAAATGGAGGTTTTTTAGTTACCTCCAATGGCCATGAGAGGATGAGCCCACCTGCCAACGTCAAGGCAGACCCCCCTAGGTGGGTCCTAACTCTAACCATTCATTAGAGATTTTTGCCAGTGGCTCAAAGAATCAAGGTGAATGGTTAGAGTTAGGACCCACCTAGGGGGTCTGCCTTGACGTTGGCAGGTGGGCTCATCCTCTCATGGCCATTGGAGGTAACTAATAAACCTCCATTTGTTTTAAAAATACATAGGGATAAAGGAGAGAGCGCAGGTAACTTGTTTTTCTTTGGTTATTACTCAGGACGCCCCTGAAGCTCCTTCACTTGCATGGGTCAGATCTGAGGACTCGTACCATTGTCATGATCTGACCCCCTCTAATAAGAGGTCCTGGTTGGACTCTCTTCAACAAGGAAAGGGCAAGGCACCCCTCAAGAAAAGGGTTAAGTGCTCCCCGCTTTTGGTTACACTGAATACTACATCTGAACAGGCAGATGTGCCTTCTGGGGATGAGAAATTTAAAACCCTTGATGAATATCTGGCTCGTTCCTCTAAGTAGGGCTCTCCTATGAGACACCCATCTACAGAACTACCTAGCTCACAATATATAAGGGAATCATTCCTGGATGTACAGGCACTACAACA
Organism: Pelodytes ibericus; assembly: GCA_036172795.1. NCBI lineage: Eukaryota > Metazoa > Chordata > Amphibia > Anura > Pelodytidae > Pelodytes > Pelodytes ibericus. The sequence continues at coordinate 99,161,262 of CM069857.1, read as the reverse complement.
AATGCCTCTCCCAACAAGGCCAGGGGTCCCTATGACTAAAGGGATTGGCCTAACAGTCTTTTTCCCGGTGTATTGGGTGACCCCCACTGATATCTCGGGTTATCCCCGATATGTACAGACACCCCAACATTTGCCTCTCACAATAAGGCCAGAGGTGACCCCCCCCCCCCCTATGAATAAAGGGATTGGCCTATCAGCCTTTATCCCAGGGTGGTGGATAACCCCAACTGGTACCTCGGGTTACCCCCGATATGTACAGGCACCACAACATATGCCTCTCACAACAAGGCCAGGGGTGTTCCCCCTCTGATTAAAGGGATTGGCTTTGTCACAACCTGGGATAACAGGCCAGGGAGGAGCCTCGTTGCAGGGCAGGGTGTGGGGTCTGTCTGCACCCCACGATGCATAACTGGGAAGGACTGGTAGCTGTGACCAAACAGACAGGACTGGTAGCGGCTGCAACAGGTTTGGAAACAGAACAGTGTTATTCACCTGAATGGTATTATACCCTATGGTTGAGCCTCAGGTAAATAACCACCCAGGACTTGTACACTGACTGCAACCGCACACTGAAGCAGAGATACACAGGGAGTACTGGACGAGAAGGATAGTCAGCAGGCCGGGTCATACACGAAACAGGAACAAGGTACAACGTAGGAATTCAGAAGGCAAGGTCACTAGACAGGCAAAATGGTCGAGGCAGGCAGAAAACAGCGGAGTCAAAATCAAGCAGGAGTCAGAACCGGGAAATCAATAATATATATGATAGAACTAGAAACAGGGCACTATTACAGGCTGCAACCAAAGCAATGCAAAGGCACTGATTGCCATAAGCTGCAGGTTTAAATAGGGAAGGGCTGAGGATAACGAGGCAGCTGACAACAGGAGTAGAATGGGAATACCACAATAGCGGCCACTAGAGGCTGAAGACAAAAACAGCCACAAACCCAGAATAACCGTGACAGGCTTAGCAGCCTTTATACCAGTGTTATGGGTGACCCCCACTGACACCTCGGGTAACCCCCGATATATAGGCACCACAACATATACTTCTCTTGTGCCTTGAAGAAATTGCACGGCACTGAGACAGTTTGACAGATGAGACTTATGTTCCCACAGGGCTTAACTATTGGCTGCGCTCTGTTCTGGCTGACACCCTCACCTATGCACTGGCTGCTCTACATCAGTCCCAGGCATTCTCATCCCCATACTCTCTGATGGCAGAGATGCTTCTGAATCCAGGGCTCTCACTGATCCTTTAGACCCAGAGATTCACTGAATGCCAACTCCAAAGGCAGGATGCCTGTAAAAAAAAGGCCAACAGTGGCCCACTGGTGACCCTTCACGACCCCACTTCAACAAGGGGTTCATAAGTTGTGGTAAAGGAGTACTAAGCAGGGATCTATAGACCAGGATCCCCTAGGATTTAACTTCTTGCTTATCTATCAGGACCCTTGCACCCCAGGGGTGCCCTTCTCCATGACTCCCTCATCGGCTCCTCTAAACCTGGCACACCCTTGGAGATTCTGGATGCCATGGGTCTCCCTGTTTTCGATCCTTCACCATCCCAGGTCCTCAGAGTGGTGTCCTACCTAGCATCCCCTGGAAAAGGAGGTATGCCAGAAGCTCAAGGCGGAGTGTCCTTGTCCTACTATACTGTACAAAGTGGCTAACACCTCTGTTTGACCTGACCTTTGTAATTTTCATGCCCAAAAATGTCAGTCCTTGCAAAGGGCTGGAACAGAGCCTTGGCATCTTGCAAGACAAACTGCTTGATGTCTTGGCCACCATCACAATTGTTCCTCATCACAGATACATCTTTGACAGAGGGCACCACACTAGATACACAGCTGTTCCGGGAATGGGCGCAACAAGCCATGTGTCTCCTAGGCAATTTGTACATGGCTATGTTAGCAGAAAAGCACAAAGCCACCATTTACAAATTGGATGTTAAGCTGACATGAACTGGCCCCCAAGGATCTTGGCACAAAGGCGGGACATATCCTCCGTGACATATCCTGGGACTCTTAAGTATAAAACCATATTGTGCAGGGATAGGTTCCTCAACTAAATAAATCAACATATTTACCTAGCTAAACAAAGCTCAGACATCAATGAAGCAGGTCTTCCATGGGGATCGTTTTAATTCAGGGCTGGTCGGCAGAGGGCCGTGCCACCAGCAGAACGCCTTTTACGGCATCAGGCCCCTCTGCTCAGAATCTGACGTCCTACCAGTTTCAGAACTGCACATTCTCCTATTGTTCACTGTCATATCATGATGCATCATCTTCCTTCCAGGCCAGATTAATATCTAGTAAGGGGTACGTCGCGTTCTCCCACACATACTCCGTTTTTTCTGACAAGACCACCTGTGGCCATTCGGGCTCTGCACCTTGGTGCTTCACAAAACTGCCCAAGCCGGTTATGGAGTGCCTTCATGCTCACTGAATCCACAATCATTTATCTGGACAACATCTTGCTGGTGGTGCAAGATCGTCCATCTCTTAGAATCTTGGCTTCATGATCAACAAGGCAAATTGGAATTAAAATCCATTCCATCCATACAATTCCTGGGTTTCATGATACTCCGTGTTGGTTGTTCTAAAACTTTCTCATTCCAAGATCTCCACCGCCTTCTCGGTTGCTCTTGAGTAGCATGATTGTCTGCTCTCTGCCTCTATACAGGCCATTTTTTACAGGGCCCTTGCACTATCTCGTAATGCAGTGTCTGAAGGCTCATCATCTTTAGGTTCCTATGACTAGATTGTCTCCACTCTGGAATGATGCATCGTAGATTCGGATGCTAGCTCCCTCAGTATCTCATGTGGAGGCCTGTGGACCCCTGAAGAACGTGGATTCCATATCAACTTACTGGATATCATCAGGTGTCCATTTGTGATTCCCAGTTTTCCTCTAAGACGGAACTCACTGTTCACTGGTCCTACACATTGGCATGTGTCTCCATTGGTCATTCTCGCCGTGAATCTATAGGGTCCCTTCAACCTTGATCTGTTTGTATCCAGGGCAAACTGTCAGACACCAGCCCTCTTCAGCTGGATGCCGGACCTCTCTCTATGGCGGTGGATGCGTTTCTCCAGTCATGGCCTCTCCAGGGAGCCTATGCCTTCCCACGATTCTCCTGTCTCCCTATCTTATCACTCCCCAGCCAGTAATGGGCTTATTAATCACCCTGCTGTGGAGATCACATCTATGGTTATCTTTCCTTATTGTACTATAATGTGCTGACTCTGGCTCTCTCTACCTGTCTGGCCCTATACTGTCTATTCTGTACTTTAGTATTATGAACATCCTCAGGTTCACTTTCTAGGGGGTACACTTTCCCTTCTAGGAATGGTTTTCAGCTATGATCCATCGGTTCTTTGCCTTTTATGTGGCATCCACTTGGCTTGACCTTCAATGTCGCAGCACAATTCATTTCTTATGTGTCTAGGGTCCTTCATTGTGTTGAGGAATGGCCTGATAACGTTGCTCTCCTCCTTCGCTTTTGCTCTATTTGGTGTAATTGTACCGGTTTTCTGATTTCGGGCTTTTCTATGGATTATTTTTCCTTCATGACTTGCTGTGTCCATAGGTATTTGTCAGCCAAATACATTTTTTGTGCAGTGCCTAACAGGCCGCTTCTGATCTCTTACATAAATCTGTTAAAACCCGTTTTCCTATAGTTGATAGATGGAGTTCTTCATCTTGCTCATTTGGTGCATGGGATCGTTTTCTCTTATTAATGAGCGTTAAAAATGCAAATATGAAGCCTCCTGTCTTGCCATAAAATTGTGGATTATTCTAGCCTTGGTAAAGAAATAATCTTCATTTTATTAAAGACAGGAGACGAATATTTCCCCCCCCCTAGTTTATTTATTTATTTTCTCCAACCCTTATTACATCTGTGGGTATTATATATTATGATTGTGTATCAGACTTTTATTGTTTTGAAGTCTTAAGAATCTGCTTATTAGACCAGTTTGTATTATATTATGACTGTCTCTCTGTTTATTGTTTGCAGTCGTTTTATGAATCTGTTTAGTAGACCAGTTTACTTTCACAATGTTCTCTTCTTTTTGCCTTCCAGCATGGTGTTCTGAGTTGGCATCTGTCTGGTTCCAGTGTTCCGACTTTTTGTGGTGATCTGTTATGTTTGAGAATTAAGTTGTTCGTGCCCTGTTCGGCTGTTCAAAGGAAGAGGAAGTGTCTGGGGGGGTTTATATATGCATCCTGTGTTTGTTTCTATTGGTTGAATCTTTACAACTCAACTTTTGCTGCTGGAGGTATCAGTAAAGAAGATTTATGCAAATATTCGCCTCCTGTCTTTAATAAAATTAAGATTATTTCTTCACCAAGGCTACAATAATCCCCAATATGCTAGGATTTTGTCACTCAATATGCCATGATTTAGCCCCTCAATATGCCAGGTTTAACCCCTCAATATGCCAGATTTAGCCATTTAATATGCCAGATTTAGCCATTTAATATGCTAGGATTTAACCCCTCAATATGCCAGATTTAGCTGCTCAAAATGCCAGGATTTTGCTCGTTTTACACCCCCCTCTCCCCCCACCCTTTCCCAGTACTTACCTCTTCGATGCTCCCTGCAGACGATGCTAGTCTCCTCCGTGGTCTTTCCTCCTGCACGGAGGATGGATGCTTAGCCACCGGGTATGACGTAACATCATATCCGGTGTGAAGGAGTTTTTTTTTTTTTTTCTTACTTACCATACTTTTTCTGATGCGGCTGCGTTTCAGAGATTCAATAGCGTTTATTGAGGCAGCAATATGCCGCCTCTGCAAAGGTGCAGCCTGGGGCAGTTGCCCCACTCTGCCCCATTGTAGGGCCAGCCCTGATCTTATGTTTTGCTTTCACAATGTATTGTGCAATTTAAATAAAATTATGCTGGGAATATTTTTTCCTCATGTTTTATAATCATAACATTTGCATATTTAAAATATATATTAAAAATAAGGCATTATGCAAAAAAAAAAAAAGCATTGTGTATTAGTACGCTATTTTTTATTAGCATTATGTTTAGGGTTTCTTATCTACAAGTTGACCCCTATGTTTCAAAGTAATTTAGTATATTATAGATAAATCTGCGCTTACCAAAAATAGAAAGAAGAGTAGGTTGCTAAAGAGCACCTAAAGGATAATAAAACAGCTGGAAATCAATACTTATAACTTTAAACACCATAGAAAACTGTTTATTAAAATTTGACTTTGGAGGTTGACTTTCATTTTGGCACCCGAGTTTGACTTCCAGGTTCAAATTTTCCCCATTGAAAACAATGGGAGGTGAAACGATCTAAGCTTTTATTGAGATAAAGAATACTCAAGCACACCTATGAAGACCTGTTATCTGATGTTCATTAAAGTGAACATCTCATCCATGAAATCACCAGCAAATACATAGATGAAAAGATATTCTTATCTGAATAGGTTTGCTGCTCAGTGGCAACATCTTTAAAGATGTGCAGGTGGTAGGCTGAACAATATCAAAAAGGTCATATTATTGGGGCAGGTGGAGGTAAGCAGCATCCTTTTCTGCCCCCATCTTTTGAGCTGTTGACTGCTATACCTGCTATACAATTTTAGTCCATATTTGATTCACGGAAATGGGTCTAGGGCAGGGGTATCCAAGTTTATTCTGAAAAGGGCCACTTCACTAGAAATGTAAGTGTGCGTGGGCCGCATTTTTTACATTCATTCAGAGAGAGAATAATATATATAATTATATACGTGTGTGTGTGTGTGTGTGTGTGTGTGTGTGTGTGTATATATATAAATATGTATATATATGTATAGATGTGTGTATAGATATAAAAAATTCACACTAATGTGCAGTGGTCACATTAACTACAAACACACATGCATACACAGCCACACTTACCCCCCCCCCCCACACACATACACATGTATACATACACTTACCCCACACACATACACATTTATACACACACACTCGCATACATACTTACCCCACACCCACTTTACACGCACTCCCATAGATACACATTTATACACACACTCACGTACATACACTTACCCCACACACACATTTATACACACACACACTCACATACATTCACTTACCACACACCCACTTAACATGCACTCACATATACACATTTATACACACACTCGCATACATACACTTACCCCTCACATACACATTTATACACACACACATACACATTTATACACACACATTTATACACACACACATACACATTTATACACTCACATGCATACACTTACCCCACATACACATTTATACACACACTCACATGCATACACTTACCCCACACACATATACACATTTATACACTCGCATACATATACATTTATACACACACTCACATACATACACTTACTTACATACATACATACATACATACATACACTGTTGTAGACAAAATGTCTCTTTTACTATTATATATTTGTGTTTATGTCTTATTTGGCACACTTCCCTAAAAGGTCATAATTTCTTATAGAAGCTTACGTATAAGCATTGCATTCCTTTGTCTGTTTAATCTTTTACACATGTGTTCAAATAAGCTACTTTCTATGGAAACTCCTCCCATCCAAGCTACCCCTTCCCCCCTGCTAAGAAGCAAGTCTCATGTAACACATTCTTATAAAGAACAGCTTCCGGTACTAACTCCTCCCACTTTCTCTTGTACAAGTTATTACATGCCACGTGAATCACTGTTAAAGTAACAGTAACTGTTCCCCTGGAGGCCCTCTTTGTTCAGTAAACTACTCACTCCCCCTCCCATCGTGTAACCAAGATGGAGCTGGAATGTGGGTGGAAGAACTCTATAAAGATGACATCACATTCTGTAGTGTGGGCTTAAAGAAGACCCTCCAACTTTTAGCCAATTGTTGAACGTATATTGTATCTTTAAACTATGACTGTACTGTGACGTATTCCTGCTTTAAAAGGAATCCCCCACTCTGGGAAATAAAGGTTTGCCTCAGGTTTTTCACTGATCAGAAACTTTGTCTCCGGTGTGAATTACTTCTAGGGTAGAGCGCATTAGTTGATCAATTTTAAGGAGTAGATAGACAATAAAGCAAAGTTTGCTTTGATCCAAATCAGTTGGCGCCCGAACAGGGACATTTGGGTTCTGTTGCTACGGAAGCCGCATTGAGGACCGGAGAGGAGACCCCCAAAGACTGGAAAAAAAAGGAGCCTGATAACCTCTGCATATGGTAAATTACCTATATATTTTCCTGTCTTTGGTCTTGGCCTGCACTCCGTGTCTGCGCCCGGCTTCTCGTGGATAACTACTGAACAGGTATATAGTTTGCCCAAATGTCCCCTTTTATTTGAATAGAACCTGTCAATTGTCTATCTACTGCCTTAGTCATTCCTAAGTGTGTGTTTTATGTGTGGAAGAGTCTGCTTGCCTGAGAATCTGTTGTACTTCTGTTGTAATACTTGCTTACCATTTAGGAAAAAAATCGGTTAAGAGTTTAATGGTGTTATTTAGCTCACTTTGGGAAAAGAAGTTTGAGTGGTTTATTGGCTCTTCTTAAGAAAATAAGTTTGAGTGGTTTTTTATTTTGCTCAACTTTGTTACGGAAGTTTGGGTGTTTTCGGCATTATTGGCTCTTCTTAAGAAAATAAGTTTGAGTGGTTTTTTATTTTGCTCAACTTTGTTACGGAAGTTTGGGTGTTTTCGGCATTATTGGCTCTTCTTAAGAAAATAAGTTTGAGTGTTTTTTTATTTTGCTCAACTTTGGTTCAGAAGATTGAGTGTTTTCGGCGTTCTTTGCTCCGCTTGGTTAAGAAGCTTGAGCGGTTTTTGTTGGTAAACAGAAATACAAACAGGCATCGGCAGATATTGTATGTGAAATTGAGTGCGTGTGTGACCTGAGTTTTTTACTATAAGCCGGCATTTAGTTTAAGGTGTTTGTAATTTAATTACAGCTGTGTATTGTGTATTTGTCTGTATATGTCTTTTTGGGTACCATATATGTTAATTGTGAACTATAAGTCTATGTCTTGTTGCTCTCCTATTCTATCTTTTGTCTTTAGGTGAGCTGTGCTACAGCAGTCACATGGTTAAAAATCCTTTGTGTTGGCTGAAAACTGTCCTTCTCCCCATCACTGCTGTTCACCCCTCCTTCTTTCTTGGTGTGTAAGCAGCAGAAACTTTTTGTGTGTGAACATCTGCTTTCCTTCCCCTTTTTTATTGTCACCCCTCCCTTTTCTTTTTTGTGTACTTAGGCACTCACATAGTTAATACTCTGGCTTGCAGAAACTGCAAAACACATGTGTTGTTACTGCAGTCCCATGAAAAACTCTTCAAAAGTTATTAACAGAAGAGAGATTGGTTACATTTGATGCTTCACTAAAAAGAAAAAAACATAAATTAAAAGAAAATAAAGAAATCATTTCAATTATTGCTGAAGTAACAGAAAGAAATGCAGAGCAATATTGATAAGGATGATATAAGAACTTAAAAGTAATAAAAATACATGTACCAACTTAAGTTTGCTAGAAACATTTTGTCATAGATAAATTAGATGTGTTATAAATTGTATAAAAAGTGCAGATACAGGTAAATCTGGGAGGTGAGACTGATTTCTATTGTGGAAATTACTGAAACAGAAGTTGATAATGGGATGGTTCAAAAGTTATATAGTTAGTGAATGGTTTAAGAGTCAGTAGATAGCTGTACTGGAAGATAAAGGAAAAATATATGGGAAAGTACAGTCTATAGAAGGTGGAGAATGGTTTATTGTTAAATTTGATGGTTTATGCAATGTGGTGAAGAATGTTTATTGTCACTTTTTACTCTTTTTGTTTTGTTTTTTAGAGAAGGAAACATGTTATGCTAAGCAGTGGACAAAGCATGTAATCTGACCACTGAAACATGCACTTTGAATCCTGCCACTCTTCTGCCTCTTCCCAAGGGGGGAGTACCACACTATTGGTACAGCTATCGAGGACCTGAAGAAGTGGCCATGTTGAAAGTAAAAACTCATGGAAGACGGGATTCGGAAGAAACGTGTGGCAATCATAAAGCTGACCAAGCCGCCAAAGATGCTGCATGTGAATCAAGGGAAGTGGACAGAAGAGTGTCCGGTGAGGAAATTCCTATCTTTCCCATGCAAACCTTACCTACGGATCTCAAGTTTTTGAAGGAACAGCAAGCAGCTGTAAGTCCCGAAGAAAAGGAAAGCTGGAAACAGAAAGGAGCAACTTTCCAGGATGGAGTGTATACTAGCAACCACAAATTTTGTCTACCCAAAAGTATGTATCCCCCTGTGGTTCAGTGGGCCCACGGAGCAGCGCACCTGTCTAAGACTCTTATGAACTCTTTAATTACTAAATATTTCGAAGCACCAGGTATTACCACTCTGACTAAAACCTACTGTAAGTCTTGTGCTATCTGTGCCAAGTGCAATCCAGGAAAATTGGAGAAAGTCGTCTCAAAACACCTGGCGAAGCCACACTACCCATTCCAGAGAGTCCAAATTGACCACATTCAGATGCCAAAGAGTGGCCGGTATGAATATGCCCTAGTTCTGGTGGACATGTTCTCAGGCTGGCCAGAAGCTTTCCCGGTTACTAATATGACCGCCAAGACCACTGCCAAGCGGTTGCTCACTGAAATCGTCTGCAGATATGGAGTTCCTGAAGTGATTGAAAGTGACCAGGGCCCGGCTTTCACAGCACTAGTGACTAAGGAAGTCTGGGCAGCACTGGGGGTGACCCTTGCATTCCACACACCCTATCACCCACAGAGTAGTGGTAAGGTAGAACGCATGAATGGCACCTTAAAAGCCAGAATGCTTAAGATGGCTCAGGAAACTAACTTACCCTGGCCAGAGAGTCTCCCCATAGCTCTGTTTAGTGTCAGGTACACACCAAGAGGGAAGTTTAACCTGTCCCCCTATGAGATTTTGTTTGGTTCAGCCCCTAGGTTAGGTTGTTATTTTCCCCAACAACTCCAACTGCAATCAGATACTATGATTAATTATTTAACTGCTCTTTCTCAATCTTTAAACAAAATACATGCTCAAGTTTTCTCTTCAATTCCAGATCCAGAGTCTGATACAGGCACACAGGTTGCTTCCTGGTGATTGGGTTCTGGTTAAGAAGTTCCTGAGAAAACATACCCTTGAACCCAGATATGATGGTTCGTTCCAAGTTCTTCTAACCACAGCTACCTCAGTTAAATTGGCCGGAAAGAGCACTTGGATACACGCTTCACATTGCAAGAAGGTTCCAGCTCCAGAGGAAGCAGATCCTGCTATAACATGAATTAGTTTGTGTATTTTTTCTTGCTGCTAGGTCTGATAAAAGCCCAACAAGTCGCTATAACCAAAGACAATCATGTTTACACATTCTGGTACAATTCCTCTAGTACACGGGTAGCCACATTTGATATTTGATTATTGTGATGTCGTAAATTGTACATTTCCATCGTCATTGTCGTCAACAGTGTACAAAGATATACCTAACATCAAGGACCCATACATATGTGTGACTGATGACTACTGGGGATATGAGTGTAGTTCGTGGAAGGCAGCAGGTTGGAATACAGGACCAGCCTGGGGCTATAGACCACAAAGTGCCTTAGACAAATTAGATAAAAATGGGGAGTCCTTACTGAAAAGAATGACGTTCAGGAAACCAGGGGGAGTGACACCTATAAAATTAGCTTTGAACATAGAACATGCCCAGTCCTGGGGATGCTGGGCAATATGTAATGGGAATGTACTGGGAGGGAGGAGGTTCATACAGTAAACAGGGGACCTTTTACTTACGGGACATGTATGACTCACCTGAATGGGTAGATGCCGCGCACATGACTATTAATCCTCTTAAGCCACACATCAAAACTTTAAGAGACATGATAGCTATAGCTAACCCCATGTATGAGGACACTATGGCTGTAGAGACAGGTTTCTTTGATACTAACTTATGGCTTGAGTGGATGAGATATAATGCTAACAAACACAACAGATCTAACTGCTATGTCTGTGGAGGAGCGAGGCCTCACTTAGGTACTGTCCCTTTGAACATACCTCCGGAGATAGAGATGTGTTTCCTAAGTCTCTATACTGCAATTAAAACTGACCGGACGGAATGTGAATCATGGACAAAGGAATACCCAATTATCCTTAAAGATGTTAAGCCAGATAGAGGTATCACCATATATCCAGGGAACTACACTTGTTACGGTATATATGATGGGGTAGGCCAATTCTTTGGTAATTTCACTGGTAAGTACTGTGCCACATATAGCCCAATTCCAGCCGCCCTAATCCAGCAACACGTAAGATCCCTTGGAGACATATATTGGATTTGTGGGGATATGCAGATTAGAACTAGATTGGAAGGTGTATGGTGGGGAGAATGTGCTCTAGCTAAGGTAATTATGCCTATACACATAATCTCTGATGGACACCAAGATATCCCAGGTACGTTACACCCATATTCTAGAATAAAGAGAGATACTCCTGTAAAAGGCAGTTTTGATCGTCATATCTATATAGATGCCATAGGAGTGCCAAGGGGGGTGCCGAATGAATTCAAAGCAAGGGATGAAGTGTCCGCAGGGTTTGAATCTATTTTCCCAATCATTATGGCCAATACAAATGTAAATTGGATTAATTATATATATTATAATCAACAACGGTTTGTAAATTATACCAGAGATGCCCTCCAGGGTTTGGCGGAACAATTACAAGCAACTTCCAAGATGAGCTTCCAGAATAGAATGGCCTTAGATATGATTCTGGCAGAGAAAGGGGGAGTATGTAAAATACTCCCAGACACCATGACATGCTGTACCTATATCCCAGATAATACAGGCCCTAATGGTAAGGTAATATTGGCAATAGAAAAGTTAAAGAGTTTGTCCAATGAACTGAAACGGAATTCTGGGGCCACGGATCCATGGGAAAAATGCTTTGGATGGATGTCTGGATGGCAAGGTGCTCTAGCCCAAATAGGTGTTGCCATTTTAATAATGATAATCATCCTTGCTCTTCTTGTTTGTTGTGTGTTACCCTGTCTTAGGAAATGCCTACAAAAGACAGTTGATCAGACAAACCACCCCGACCTTCCTTCACCAAGATTCACCAGATTGACGACATAGACTATGAAACACCACATACACCCTTACAGTCCCACCGGACTAAGTCAACAGCTACTTCCTCTTAAGGGCATTCAGGGATAGCGTCTGTCTCTACGGGCAAAAGTCTGTCGCGGGAGAAGTAGTGGACAAGCTGCTATGGGCCACCCGCGCAGTGAAGCGTTCGAGGCCTGTTCAGACAGATGAGCAAGATAGCCTTTTGTTATTTTTCTATAGGGACAGTATTAGCGTTAGAGATAGTGGCTGTTAGTAAAAAGAGCCATTTTATAGGGGGGACTGTTGTAGACAAAATGTCTCTTTTACTATTATATATTTGTGTTTATGTCTTATTTGGCACACTTCCCTAAAAGGTCATAATTTCTTACAGATGCTTACGTATAAGCATTGCATTCCTTTGTCTGTTTAATCTTTTACACATGTGTTCAAATAAGCTACTTCCTATGGAAACTTCTCCCATCCAAGCTACCCCTTCCCCCCTGCTAAGAAGCAAGTCTCATGTAACACATTCTTATAAAGACCAGCTTCCGGTACTAACTCCTCCCACTTTCTCTTGTACAAGTTATTACATGCCACGTGAATCACTGTTAAAGTAACAGTAACTGTTCCCCTGGAGCCCATCTTTGGTCAGTAAACTACTCACTCCCCCTCCCATCGTGTAACCAAGATGGAGCTGGAATGTGGGTGGGAGAACTCTATAAAGATGACATCACATTCTGTAGGGTGGGCTTAAAGAAGACCCTCCAACTTTTAGCCAATTGTTGAACGTATATTGTATCTTTAAACTATGACTGTACTGTGACGTATTCCTGCTTTAAAAGGAATCCCCCACTCTGGGAAATAAAGGTTGGCCTCAGGTTTTTCACTGATCAGAAACTTTGTCTCCGGTGTGAATTATTTCTAGGGGAGAGCGCATTAGTTGATCAATTTTAAGGAGTAGATAGACAATAAAGCAAAGTTTGCTTTGATCCAAATCAACACTTACCCCAGATATGCATTTATACACACACACACTCATACATACACTTACCCCACACACAAACACACATACACACTGTAGAGTCTTTGGGCTCCCTGTTATCTCCATGCTGCCGGTGTGCTTCTTCCCTCCCTCTGACCCTTGTGCATGACCTCACGTGCAGGGTAGAGGAGGGGATATACACATGAGAGAAGCACCGCTCTGTGAAGGGAACTTTGTTCCCTCACACAGCTTCCCGTGCGGTGTGCAGTTCGATGTGCGGCTACCGGAGCAGAGCTCAGGCGGGCCGCACCTCGATGACCCTGGTCTAGGGAATCTATAGGTTTCACCATACTCAATAAGGGCTGAAATCCCCCAAAACAGACCCAAAATCAACTAAGCATGTCACATTTCAAGTATTTCTATTTGCCAGTTAAAAAAATGATGTTTGCACAAATGATATTCCCACACTTTGCCAGGAGCTGGCAAAATGCCCCTAGCTGCGAATTAAATGTATTGGGAGTCAGGGCTACTTACCCTGACCACCCCCCATCCTATAATAAACAGGAGTAGGAGCTGGGAAAGTGCTCACAACCCCATATAACAGATTTGTGAAGCCAAGTAAAGTAGCCTTTCCTCAGCCATACCAAATAATAAACAGGGCCGAGAGCTGCCCAAATGTATCATGCCTGAATAGAATTTGTTAGGGGCCAGAGGCATTTTGTTGGCCAGAGGTGTTCATATGCCGAAATTTTAGCACACAAACCAGGCCCAATGGTGGATTTTCATGCAAATGCGTGACCACATCAGTTGTCTCTGAGTAACCTGAATGAACCATTTTGTCATTTTGATGAATTGGTTTAATTTAATTTTAGTTTTGAGTCATAACCTGCAAGGATATGGATGACTGGGAAACTTTTAACAGAAAGTAAACAAAAAAGGAATTCATAAGTTTTACTTACATAAAGGATGTTGTGGCTTTACCACCACAAGTTTGTTTGTGGTGGTCTTTCTTTTTTGTTTTCAAGCACAATCCCAATCTTGCTACTAATGTCAGTGAAAAGACTTTGGAAGCTTGTAGACCAAGTGATGAATGTGCCTAATAACTAGACAGATGAACAGATAGAATAGATGATAGATGGATGTTTGGTTGTTCTAGATAATACTGGGATTTAGCTGTCTATCTTTCAATTAATCTGCTGACATAGATCTGTTTTCATTCATCAATATTTTTTCTCTGCTCCAAAAACTCCATATTTGTTTGTAGTGTAGTCATGTTCAATTACATAAAAATACATAAATCTATATCAGTTTGAAAAGCATGCTAAATGATGCGTAGGTGGCAGCACAATGGAATAAATTAGATTCTAAACCAGTCTCATGCGTATTGTCACCAATATATATGCAAATACATATATATTTATATATTTTTAATCATGAATAGTACCACTGCTTTTTCACACATCAACAAATGCAGCTGTTTCTACACAGCAGAGGACATTAGTAAGATATGTGTAGCTATTAAGAGCAATATACTTCTCAATTCATGCCCTCTCGCGCTCTCTGCACACTTGGAAATAGGACAGTGTCAGCCTTATTATATTCTCTGCTGCCCATTTGCCTTTGAGAGCGGGTCTTTCAATATACCCCCTTCCTTAAGCCCCTCAGGATACACTTGGGTTTCTGGCTTCCTAGTGATTTCTGGATCATCTCTCTTACTGTTCCCTGCATGCTGCCTCTGGGTCCTGTTTCTTCTCCTGAATAATCAAATCTCATCTGTGCCTTCCAAGCCATGAGCACAATGCGAGAGTAATGACTGCAATCTACTCCAGGCAGAATGCACAAGCCGTCTCTAAATGTTTTGATTTATTCACATAATAAACTTTTCTATGCTAATATTTGGCCGATGCAAGGACAGGATCAGTTTAGCAGCATGGTGATGTATGGCACTGCATTGTAACCGTAAAACAAGAGGCTTTGCTTCTCCTTGCTACATGCTTCTGTTAACCCTTGTGATTGACTGGAAAACAGCATTATGATGGGGCAGATAATGCTAATGACAGACATGCCCTGGAAATGAGGTAGTGTGGCCATGTAATCTAAGGCCTTTACATGTTGTTATAAGTACCTTATGAAATAACTTTCTGTTAATTGGTTACCCTCTGTTGTATTATATTATGGAATCTAGCAAAAAGGCCATATATATGTTTGGAGCCTGCAAATTAAATATGACTTTCTTTATAAGAAAAACACTGGCAAATGCAACTGTTTTTTGTTTTTCACATATATATATATATATATATTAGACATGTGCAAAACTAAAATTTTAGTTTCGTTTTCATCCATTCGGACGAAATGTTATTTATTTTGTCTAAAACGTCTGGCTTTCTATAAACCGAATGAGAGCCCCATTCATAAGAAATTCTTATGAATGGGGCTCTCGTTCGGTTCATAGAAAGGCAATAGTACTACATGTTTTCTATAAGCCGAAAGTCTATAAACCGAACGTTCGGTTTATAGACTTTCGGCTTATGGAATACATGTAATCCTATTGCTATTCTATAAACCGAACGTTCGGTTTATAGAATAGCAATAGGATTACATGTATTACATAAGCCGACAGCCTATAAACCGAACGTTCGGTTTATAGGCTGTCGGCATTTCACTACACGGAGACAGAGTCTCCATTCATAAATTCATAAAAACCAATAGACTTAATGCATTCCATAAACCGAAAGTCGTTCATTATGTCGGTTTATGGAATGTAAGTGTACTATGCTATTGTATTCTATAAACCGACTCTATTTCGGATGGACGAATAAACGAATGATTTTCGTTTATTAACCATTCGTTCATTCGGCTTTCGTTAGCTTAGCATTTTCGTTATTCGTTTTTCGGACTAATACTGGTAAGAACTAATGCACATGTCTAATTATATATATATATATATATATATATATATATATATATATATATATATATATATATATATATAAAATTATATTAGACATGTGCATTCGTTTTTGGACAATACTGGTAAGAAGGGTGTTAATAGAGCCATCTTATATTAATAGGGCCCTGGGAATCTCTCTGTTCATAGGCCCGATACACAAATTTGCAGTCTCTTTTGCTTCAGTTCTTCAGAAGAGAACAATGCCCCTCACCCCAGCACTGCAATACGGTATCCCATTAAATGTCCTTAATTCCCCTCCCTGCAATACATACCTAAGTGTGTGTGTATATAGAAAGATACACCTATACAGTACATAAGGAACTGATAGCTAACACCTTGCTCGGCAAGCATTATGGGAAATGTAGTCCACAGTATACACAGACACAAATTGAAGGGTTCATAAATAGTTTTATTAATATAGTGCAGCAGAATGCAAACTTTTATTTTTACCTTTGCCTAGGGAACGTCTGTAAGAAGTAAATTCTCAGGGTGTAGAGAAGGGGTAGACACCCTTCGACACTCCAGATGTTGTAAACTACATTTCCCTTAATGCTTTTCCAGTATTATGGCTATATGAGCATTATTGGAGATCTAGCCAGCAACCCCTGGAGTGCCAACTGTTGCCAACCCTTGGTGTAGAGAATGAGGACTGTAAGACTCCCTATTAAAAACAAAACAAAAACAAAAAAAGTTATAACTTGAATATTGAGCTATGGAAGTACAGAAGCTTCCAAGAAATGAAAAGAATAACCGAGCTTTGCAGACTGGGAAGTGTAGATGTTTTGTAGCCTAGGCTATGTTACCTTATGTATAGTAGACTGGAGCCAGAAGAAAGAGCTTCTTTAGCACCAGAAGTAAAAGTAATTTTGTGGACAAACATGAATTAAATCATTGCGTGGTCAGGGATTCCAACTCTGACGGTAAAAACATCTGTTTGCTTGCTTATAAATGGTATTAATTCAGGAACAATTTTGTCTTTTGCCTGAATTTGTAACACCCCTCTACAAACATTCTAAATACTATTTTTTTTTTCACTGGATAGAAAAAAAAAATGTTCTTATACTAGAGAAACCTTTACGTTAAAAAACCTGTCTGATGTAATCAAATATAGTGGACTATCTCAACAGTTAAATATGATTCTACTAAAGTGAATTTAACCAAGTAAGAGCACAGGAGAAGAGCCACTAACTGCTCATACTGATACTGTGCATCTGTAATCAGTCTGATAACCAGATTTTCCTCGTCAGGATTAATTATCCTCCTTCAGAATCCTAGCTCAAGGCTACAGCAAGAACTTGTTCAGCAGCATCCAAGGAGTAATGGAGGGTCATATGACCTGGCATGAAGATGTTCAGCACAGATGTGATGTAATGAAAGGTGTCTACAATCTTGCTGCTTGGATTAGTACTTGGAGAAATGTAAAAATATGTGCTAATGTTCACAAAATAGAGATACTTATAGCAAAACCCTGGGTTATGATCTTTTTAGTGTTCCTGAAGAAAATGACAGGACATTGTTTGGGATAATACTTTTTTAACTTCTGCATATATCGCCATAATTAACTACTTAAGGATCAATAACTGATAATCTAGTTTTAATAATCCAAAACTAAGGAACATGAGCCAGCATCATATATCATTTTACAATCAGCACCTCTACAGAGATTGTTCTTGTAGAATAGTCAATATTGGCATAGCCCTCTTTCAAGAATTCTCAATTTTGAATAAGTCCTATATACACTGATCAGCCATAACATTATGACCACTGACAAGTGGCAAGCCGGCGGAGTCAGTGTGATGCTTTGGCCAACGTTCTGCTGGGAAACTATGATTCCTGCTGTTCATGTGGATGTTACTTTGATACGGTTGAGTTCAAGGTGTTGACTTGGCCTCCAAATTCTACAGATTTCAATCCAACCAAGCACCTGTGGGATGTGCTGGGCAAAGTCAGATGGAAGCCTCACCTTGCAACTTACAGGACTTAAAGCAGGGGTCAGCCATCATTTTCCCTCGGGGTATGAGGTGATGGTGGGCCACATTAATTTATTGTACAATTATAAAATGATAAACACATATATTTATACGCATACATATACACAAATACATATATTTATATGTATATAAATAACAGCTAACAGCATATAAGTATTTATACTTATATGAACTGTTAATATTATCTAAAACTATATTAATTTGTAATAAAAATGTTATTGAACATTTTTAAAATATGCTACAACTAGCTTGCCCATAAAACATACCAAAGTTTGCCCATTCACATATTCCACAGCAAGGTGCCCATTAAAATATGCCAGTTAGTGTGCCCATAAAATATGCCAGTTAGATTGCCCATAAACATATACCACAGTTTGCCTATAAACACATGCCAGTTAGTTTGACCATACAATATGCCACAGTTTACCCATTAACATGTACCACAGTTAATTTGCCCATTAACATTTACCACAGTTAGTTTGCCCATAAAATACGCCACAGTTTGACCATAAACATATGCTCCAGATTGCCCATAAATATGTCCGACTAAATTTTCTGCAGTTGGTTTGCCCATAAAATATGCCAGTTTGCCCATAAACATATGACTATTAGTTTTCCCATAAACACATCACAGTTAGTTTGCCCATAAACATATGCCAAAGTTTGCCCATAAACAAATGCCACTATTAATTTGCTCATAAAATATGCCACAGTTTGCCCATAAACATGTGCCACAGTTTGCCCATAAACATATTCCTTAACCAGGTGCCTTAGAAAACAAACCACCCTATTCCCCCCTTCCCCACTAATCAAGTAGCTGCTTCTCTGGCATGTGGGTGGCCGTCTTTTTTCCCTGCAATCTTCCCTCCTGCATGAGGTAAGCAGGGGGAGGGAAATAATCATATCCGGGGGCTCAGAAAAAAATTGCAGGCCAAGCAATAAACTTTATTTAAATTGAAAATGCGGGCCAGAGGTTTTGACTTCGGACTTAAAAGATTCGCTGCTAACGTCTTAGTGGCAGATACCACAGCATAACTTCAGAGGTCTAATGAAGTCCATGTGTTCACTGGTCAGAGCTGTTTTGCAGTCAGAAGAGGACCTACACAATATTAGGCAGGTGGTTATAATGTTAATTAAATAATAGTTGCCAAGCATCAGCTGTTCTGCTGATTAAATCCCTGGAGTGGAAACTCTGTGTATAGAGGTAGAATCGTCATCTTGATAACCTGCCTACCATTGGTGTTCCTGGTGCCAAACAGTCCCTTGTGATCCAATTTCACAATACGTAAGCAGAGAGGAATTACAGACTCGGCACAATGGTGTTAGATGAAGGTAAATTCTTTAATGTGCAGGTACAGCACTTTTTTAACATGAAATCTGTAAAAGCTTAGTCATTACAGCTTGTACTGTACCTGCATGTTAAACGATTTACCTTCATCTAACACCGGTGTGCCGAGTCCATCATTTCTTATCTGGTTTTAATGTTATGGCTGATCGGTGTATAGTCCTATCTAAATATATTACAAAATCAAAACTTACTTTTTGTTGATAAGTGTAGAATATAATTACCCTATTTGTTATGTTCCTATTCAATTTATTATCTGCAATGAGAAACAAAAAATACCCATTAAAATTAAACATGGCCATAAGAACGTCTAAAGAGTGATGTACCTAGGTACACTGAAAAAAGGCTGAATAAGAAAATAAATATCTGGCTTAATGCTAAAGCATCCGCTGACAAAGTACTCTAATATAAATTCTTACTAAAACCTTTCCCTATAAATAGCCCCCTACCTATACTTAGCCCACTGCACCTCTTATCCCATCTCTTTTGTTATTACTGGATAAAGTCTCTCTCCATTCCCCTCTCCTGTAATAATAGAACAATGCCATACTATTTCTTTAGCGACTTCCTTTATACACATTACCCATAATTACTCCCTAAGTGCATTTGTAATTACTCCTCATACATATAGATTGAAATATATATAAATATACCAACGTATTCTGTGAGATGATACAGAAATTATATTCTTCCCCAGAGAAGACACATCTCGTCTTATTTGTGTTGGCCAAATATAACTTGACAGAAGCATCGCCGTGCATTAAGCTGTGATCCAGCAGGTGATGCTGCTCAATCCATTTGCAGATGATGCTTTTAGTGTTTCATATAACCTGTACACAAGGGAGGCAAGCTAAACCCAGACACAGAATAACTCATGGAAATGAGATTGTGTGGCTACATGGGGAAAGATGCATGTCCACCATAAATAATATTGCAATATAGCAAAGGTATATATGTACAACATCGACACTCCAAACCAAAATAGTATACTAGTGTATCCCACCATGGTACCACAAATCAGAAAAGATTATAATAACACAGGAACCATCTGTAGTTCAACAGATTTACAGCATTAAACTAAGCCAAGTATCATATTTGCCAGAAAGATAGGGTCTTACACTGTAAACATGGATGTTTCTAGATCTTGTTACTTTTTTCAGAATGTAACAGCTATGTGATGTCTAATTTGGAGAGCTGGGTGGATCTGTGTGGGGAAAATACAATAACAACACCATGGATTTAACCTATTGATGACTGTTATCCAGGTCAGGTACAGCCAGTACTCAAGTGAGGTACGCTGATAATTTGCCCACTGCCATAAAGTTCAGGAGTGCAGGTCACTGCTTGCCCATGGACTGGCACCACACTCTCAAAAATACCTGGTTTAAAGAGGTAGGAATAGAAGGTGGCCCATTAAGCAGGATAAGAGAACTATGAACTATGAATTATGAATCAATAGGAGAACATGGAGATAAGATTGAGACTTATGAAACAGAAGGCCAGAAGACAGCCTAAGGGAGAAGTGAAGATCCTTCAAGTAGAATACTTGTTCACATCAATGCACCAGGCAGTCCTGATTTTAATACAACCCTGTAATATGTATTTTACACAACTATATCACGTATTAGGGGTCATCTGGTCACATTATGGGAACAACTGGAGAGGTGGGAATTTTGGAGATCAGCTAGACAGATACGAGGCCAGATGGATCTATAAACTGGACACATTGTACCCTCATGGCCTCAATTTAGATTTTGAACTCAAAGCATTTACCAAAAATTCTTAATTAGTTGTTTTCTACCAATTCTTTATTCTGTGTTATTTTATCATTATTACCGTATTTGCTCGATTATAAGACAAGGTTTTTTCAGGTTTTTTTCTTATAATCGAGGTCGTCTCATAATCTGACCTCAAATTGAGGTCAGACTATAAGACTGGGATCCAGGTCCCCCGCAGAGCTGCAGGGGACCTGGATCCCCCTCTCTTACAGCAGGGGATGTCTGCCCGGGTACTTCCGGCTTCGTCATAAAAGTCCCGGCGGTCGTGCCGGGCGGCAGCAGGGGAGGTCTGCGCTCATCGCGCAGACATCCTCTGCTGCCCCACTAGCCACCAGGGAGAATCGGGCAGCCGGGGGATGTCTGCACGATACGTGCAGACATCCTCCATGCTGCCCGACACTTCCGTCTATTATGACGGACCAGCTGTCCGTCATAATAGATGAAGTGTCAGTCAGCATGGCGGATGTCTGCACGTATCGTGCAGACATCCCCGGCTGCCCCCACTAGCCACCAGGGACCAATAAAAAGGTGAGGGGAAGGGAGGGAGGGGAGGTAGGGGTAGAAAGACATGGGGGACGGGGACAGAGGGGGGGGAGACAGAGACAAGGGGAGGGAGGGGGTTGGTAGAGACAGAGACAAGGGGAGGGAGGGGGTTGGTAGAGACAGAGACAAGGGGAGGGAGGGGATTGGTAGAGACAGAGACAAGGGGAGGGAGGGGGTTTGAAGAGACATAGACACGGGGGGTGCAGAAACAGACAAGGGGAGCGAGGTGGGAGACAAAGGGAGGGGGAGAGAGAGACAACACTAAGGGGAGGAGAGAGAGAAAAATGGGGGCAAGGGAAAGAGAGAGGCAGCATTGGCACATAAAAAGAAATAAAACCAAGAAATACATTTTTTGATATCATAATTTTTTATTAAAAAAGCAATTTACATGTGAATATATACAAGTTAAACTTTTTTTCCTATAGGGTAGTCTTATATTCAGGCTTTTAGTTTTTTTCCTAATTGAATATCCAAAGTTTGTGGGGTCGTCTTATAATCAGGGTCGTCTTATAATCGAGCAAATACGGTAATATTATCTCCTTTTTTTGTTTCATTTTTTGTTTCATTTGTTGTTTTGATTATTACTATATATATATTTTTTTATATTTTTGTTTTTTTATGTAATAGCAATGTGTTAAATATTTTGTTAATATTTGAGGACAGCTTAACTCCATATGTTTTCATCAATGCTGTCAATGCATTTTTTTTATTTATTTATTATTATCTTTTGCCTACTTATTTTTTATTCTTGTCTACATCGTTACATCTATGTTTTTGTATTGTTTTTGTAATGTTTGTACTTTTGTAATGTTTATATTTCATATGATCCTATTTTGTACATTTGTCTTTTTATATGCTCGTGTATCTTTACAATTTGAAACTTCTGTTATAACATGCATGTATATTCTATGTTTAGATTTCTGCACATGTGCTCTTTGTCGGGCTTAATGTCCGTGAGCATGTAGGCTGCAGGCATTATTTTCATGCCTGCTGACATGGAGGCAAATAAGTATTTTGTTCTATTTACGTGTATTTTTTATTTGATATACTTGCAGTTTCTATGCCCATTGATTAAAGTTATATGGGCTATTTATTAACAAAATGCAAGTAACTATTTCCAGTGTGTATATCCTCAAGTTGCATTATTGTCGCATTTTGGTGTTCCTTTGGACATTTTTTCTCATTAATTAATAACATTCACATGCCTGTCCCACAGGCGTACATATGTAACACGCTGTTTGTTATCCAACTCCCATCACCCCTGACGAAGTAATGTGGTCAGTTACGAAACGAGTAGGGTGGGAGTTGCCTTTTATATCACAGACTATTTTACTTGCTGCTTTCGGCTTTTTGAAAATGTTGTCTTCCGAGTTGAGGAGTTACTTCAGAATGCTTTTACAACATCATTTTGAGCTCCGCTTCTACGGTTCTGACAAGCCGGGATTTGAAAGTTTGTCTTCAGTTTTTAGATGTCCTTTGAAGATTTTATGATGATGCAGATCTTCACACATCGTTTTGTACTTTTGAGAGAATAGAGAGACATGGGAAGGGAGAGGAGAGAGACATAATGTGGGAAGGGAGAAGAGAGAAATATAAATGGGATGGTAGAGGAGAGACAGACAGATATGGGATGGCAGAGGAGAGACAGACAGACATGGGAAAGAAGAGGATACAAAAACGGACATGGGAAGGCAGAGGAGAGATAGGAAGAAAGAGAGGCAGATTGACACAGGGAGTGAGAGGAGTCAGGGCCGGCGCTACCGTAAGGCAGCACAGGCGGCTGCCTTAGGGAGCCCCAATGGGGGGGGCGTGAAAATCGCCCGCTCCCCCAGGCCCGTTTACTTACCTCCATGCTGCTGTTCATGTCCGTGGCTGAGAGGGAAGCGCTGTGCGCTCCCCTCAGGCCGTGCGCTTTTTTTTTTCAACACACTTTATTGAATGCGCACGGCCTGAGGGGAGCGCACAGCGCTTCCCTCTCAACCACGGACCTGAACAGCGGCATGGAGGTAAGTACCGGGGTCTGGGGAAGGGGGGTGGAGGGAGGTATAACGAGTATCTGACTGGCACAATATTCCTGGGCATCTGCCTGGCATAATATTCCTGGGCTCTGACTGGCACAATATTCCTGGGCATCTGAATGGCATAATATTCCTGGGCATCTGACTGGCATAATATTCCTGGGTATCTGAATGGCATAATATTCCTGGGCTCTGACTGGCATAATATTACTGGGCTCTGACTGGCATAATGTTCCTGGGCATCTGACTGGCACAATATTACTGGGCTCTGACTGGCATAATATTCCTGGGCATCTGACTGGCATAATATTACTGGGCTCTGACTGGCATAATATTACTGGGCTCTGACTTGCATAATGTTCCTGGGCATCTGACTGGCATAATATTCCTGGGCATCTGAATGGCATAATATTACTGGGCTCTGACTGGCATAATATTACTGGGCTCTGACTGGCATAATATTACTGGGCTCTGACTGGCATAATGTTCCTGGGCATCTGACTGGCATAATGTTCCTGGGCATCTGACTGGCATAATATTACTGGGCTCTGACTGGCATAATATTCCCATTGAAATACTGGTAAGTTTGTTGATTTAACTTTACTTCATTTTAAATATTGTATTTGTTCCCGTTTTGTTTCTTCACTGCAAAATAAGATATATGCAGTGTGCATAGGAATTTGTTCATAGTTTTTGTTTTTACTATAGTCCGGCCCTCCAACGGTCTGATGTACAGTGAACTGGCCCCCTGTTTAAAAAGTTTGAGGACCCCTGGGCTAAATACTGGAATATTGAGTGGCAAAATAGTGTGTCTCAGGTTATGTGTGAATTGGTGTAACTGTGTGTGTGTAAGTGGTAAGGGTGTCTCTGTGTGTGAATGCAAGGGTGTCTTTGTGTTTAAGGGTTTCAATGTGTGACACATTTAGAGCATGCGAGTTGAATATTTAGATGTATTTATTTTCTACACTATACATTATTCATATATATATATATATATATATATATATATATATATATATATATATATATAATGTAAGGAGGCTTAATGGTGTGGGAGGCGTGGCGGATCAGAGCAGGGGGGCACCAAAATGCAGCTACGCCTGTGTAGACGAAAATCCTTGCACCGGCCCTGAGAGGAGTGCAACAGACATGGGAAGGGTGAGGAGCATGACAGAAGGACATGAGAGAGAGGAAAAGTCAGACGGACATGGGGGAGAGGAAAGACAGATGGGCATGAGCCCCTCCTGAGATCAGACTCTGGATCCTCCCCTGATGCAGTTCCCTATTGCAGAGACAAGATGAACCTTAGTGTAAATGAAAAGAACACCCTAATAGTGTAATACAGTTGAAACAGTGACATAACCACAATGTTTGGTAGGCATTGCACTCATAAATGGGTGTAAAAAGGCCCTTGGGATTATATCTATAATAAATATGATCCTTAAATCAGTAAAAGGAATAGAAACAACCATGGGCAGGACCAGATAAAATGATTGCTGGACCCCTCAGGAGGGAAACACTTACAAGGTGCAATAGAATAGAATAGAAGTGCATGTAGAATCAGTCCTTGGTTGACTGGACACAGTGCAGAAAGAATGGATTGGCTGCTGCTGGAGGCCAAAAGATAGTAATGTCAATTGACAGCAGGATGTAGTGGCAAACAAGGTGTCTCTTGACAGCAGGATGCAGTGGCAAACAAGGTGTCTCAACACGTTTCGCTGAATCTGCAGACACGGCTTCACCAGGAGAAAAGAATTGATATGTTTCTCTCATATGAAGGCTGTTTTATATTTAATCCTGCTTCCTTCAGTCCGTTTTTTGCTTTTGCGCCTGTATGGTATGTATAAAAGGGTCAGCATAGGTTTTTAAAATAAGAAAAAAAGGACAAAACTGCAACTTTATATTCTTAATTTGCAACTTTTTAGTCTCAATATGCAACTTTTTTTTATCGTCGATAACTCCAGATTAAAGTGATCTAAAATTGGTGAAACTTTTTTTTATATGTAGTCTGAGACAGAATTCTTAAACAATAATTAGATTACTTTTTATTTTGCACAGATTGGCTTTATTCTGATGGAAATCATTTTATACATGGGGCAGACCCGAATGATGGCGCCATTGTGCTACATTTCTGCCAGAAATATCTTTATACATAACCCCCAATGTTTTATGTTTGATACGTGCATTGTAAAAGGGTTTCTTTTTCCAGTAATTCAAGAAATGTACTTGACATAAAACATTTACAGTTTATAAAATAAACCTGGTTTTGAGCAAGTAATATTGACTGATACTGTGGATGTGAGTATCAAAAATACTTCATTCTGGGTCCAAATGGAGACTTTTCTGTGAAGCACTGATCCATTGCTGCTTCTATATTTGACTTGATGTTCTTTCATGAAATGTAAGGGCAATGCAATTATATATAATTATTATACCATCTGGTTTTTCGTAGTCTAATTTTCTTCTTTTTGTCACATCACATATTCTGATCATTGTCAGCATCATCATTATCATATATCTCCACTGTCACCGGCTCATCAGGAGATCCCTGTCCACAGCTACCAACAGTGTGTAACGTGTGTATCTCAACTGTCGCTCATCGCTGAGACTAGAATATTAACTGCGAGCACTAAGACATCTCCAACTGAATGGAAATGGGTGAAATGTTTATTAAACTGTTACTTTTAAATCTTTTGCAGTACTCATTGAAGACTTTTGAATAATATGACAAAGGTAATAATTTGCTCTACAAACCATGAAACTAGCCTTGAATATAGCCTACCATATGTTCATGTGTATGTTTTGTGTTAATAGCAGAACCTATTTGCCAGCCAGTGATGGAACAAGACACATAAAAGGGCCTAGTGCAGAAACTATTTATGGGCCCTGCACTAGGCCCATATTTTCTCTAATTCCCACCTTAAAGGGACAGGCCTGGGTGCATTTCACCTACTGAACCCCCCTATTGCTTTGCCCCTGCTGGTGGAATTAGAAACAACACTACTTTGTGTTTCCAGCCCTTGTTATTTGTGTCCAGAAGTTTGTGCACAATACAAAGCTGGACATGTTCAGTGTGACTGATCAGGCATATCATTTGTTCATTTTCTTTGTGGCATTTGTTCCCTAAATACCTTTCTTGCAGAGTAAAATGAACACAGATATTTACCACAATTATTTACAATGACATGATTTTAGAAACTTTACAAAAGATGGATAAAATGTCAGTTGTCACTTTTCCTTTTATATCACACAATCAATATTCTGGGATATTTCCACTACATGATCATGGCACTGGACCTAGATTTGTTTTCCAGGTAGAATCAACTCTTTAATATTCAAAGCTGCATAGGGAGATGGTGTTAGACTGTGGCTGGACTCTATTCTCTGAGATACATTTTAGCACTAGTTTACAGGGAAGTTTTGTGTAGATAGTGGTTCTGTTTTATTTATTATCCTAACTCGTTCAATCAGGTCTTTGCTCTTGAGCCCAATGGGGTATGTAGAAAACTGTCAGAATGGGATTTATAAATGACAGAATTCTTTAATAATAATATCCCTTTTTTTTGTTTTGACGCAACATGTGGCTTTTTTTTCTAGGAGAAATTGTTTTATACATGGGGTAGACAATAATGACTGTGCAATTGCACTACATTTTGACAAAAAAACACCATTGTACATCATCTCCTTTGAACCTATAATAGCAAAATATTGCCCAATATCTGATGTAATATACAGAAGAAGTCTTGAAGACAAAATAACTTTATTTAACATGCATAAGTTAACCCTTTAAGGACCAGGGATTTTCCAGGGCCAAGGACCAGAGCGTTTTTCAATTTTTAATACGCGGTTTTTGAAACATAAATTTCCTCTCTCTCATTTAACGTACCCATACAAGTTATATGTTGTTTTTTAGAGGACAGTTAGAGCTTTCTTTTGATACCCTATACATAAAAATGATTTACATTTTAGTATTAAAAAATACATATAAAAGAGGAAATTTTTGAGGAAAAAAAAGTTTTTCCCCATTATTTTCCCAATAATAAGCTACATAACTAGTGCAACACTAATCCACTTATCCCCCCTAATTAACTAACTAATAAAAAAGAAAAATATTGGTTCCCAAACCCCCCATAACAAAAAATACAGAAAAAAACTCTGAAGAGTGCGATGTCAGATCAGTAAAAATCATGCAACAGGCATGCAGGGGTTACATTTTATTAAATAAATATATTAAAATTACCTTTATTTATTAAAAAAAACTTTATAAATTGTAAAAATAAAAAAATCTGTTAAAAAAAAACTAAACGAGGGCCATAAAGTGGAAGGAAACTGATCACAGTTAAAAACTGTGATCAGCAATGAAAGGGATAATTTTTTTTTTTTTAACCTATGTGTATGTAATTAATTTATTTTTACTTACAGGTCACTCTCTGTGCTTCACTATAAGAATGTGAAGCACAGAGAGTGAATTAGAGGCAAAGTCAGTGTGTGAACACACTGACTTTGCCATCTAATTTGCATGTTATCGCGGTGATCACTCAATCACTGCGATCACATGCCCGGAAATTGACCGATCGGGTCCAGGAGCTTTGCCTCGGGTGCGAGGCTTAGTCCTGGACCCGTTGCAGACTAGCTGACGGTGCCCACGGAGCGCACCGCCGGCTAGTCTGCATGACGAGTTAACTCGTCATAAGGTCGCTAATGCGGCGGCTCTTATGACGAGTTAACTCGTCATAAGGACGGGAAGGGGTTAACCATGGGAACAAGTGTAAACTCAGTGTGTTTGTTTTGCTTGTAGATTATTTTGCACCTTTGTACATGTGATCAGAAGGTCAGTCCCGCTGTCTTTAGTACAGTGTAAAACTATTTGAGCATACGCTATTCAATCACAGGACGTCCACTGTCGCAGCCTTAATATGGGAGGTTTCCGCGTAGTCACTTAATCAAGAGGCACTGACATCTATATGGTTAACAAGTATTAAATAAATATATTAAAAACATTGTATTTAATTTTATTTTAATTAGATTGCTTTTCTGACTTCATTTCTAATTTTTCAATTAGCAATTAGAATCTGAAATTTGTCAGAAAGGCTTACGTGATGCTTGAGATGGTAATTACTGTGCGGAAGGTGGGGGCTATATATGAGGCGAGGGGAAAGGCAGGAGGTAGCTAAGAAGTAGCCTGGAACATTATGAGAATAAGTGAATGATTGTGTTCAGTAATCATGCTTCTGATATGAATCTAATTAGACAGAGGAATCAGGAAAAAAGAGATTAAGGAATGCATTATATTTAGATGCCTGTGGGTCATAATTTGGATTATAAATGTAGCTTTCAGTAGAGTTGTTTTTCAACACATATTTAAGGGGAGACTGTTTCAGAGAGTATTACATGTTTATGCAATTTATCCTGCAGCAGATGAAAAATACAGTGCATTGCATT
Organism: Pelodytes ibericus; assembly: GCA_036172795.1. Classification (NCBI taxonomy): domain Eukaryota; kingdom Metazoa; phylum Chordata; class Amphibia; order Anura; family Pelodytidae; genus Pelodytes; species Pelodytes ibericus. The sequence continues at coordinate 99,132,111 of CM069857.1, read as the reverse complement.
ATGAAAATGGCCATTTTTTATTGGGAATCTGATGTGTACATCTCTCAACTGCTCAGATGAACATAATTCTAGAAAGGGTAGTTGCTCTAGTATATATTATTGAAAAGGCCTGTTATGCTGAATGTCACAACAGCTGATACATATATTTGGTGGATGTGTGCACAATTATAGACAAATATATTTTAAAAATATTCCCTAACAACTTTTGAGGGAAAAAAAAAGATATGGGGGTTGACTCCGGCTTTCGTCGCCGAAATGGTGCATCCGAATTGAGAATGAATTCGGATCACACCAGTGGCATATCGGTACCCATATTTCACGCTACTCAGGTATTTCCAAGGTGACTCCAAATACGTTCACAATTCTGAAATTATAACCAATACCACACTGATATCAACTGGTACTGAATGCAGCCAACACACGTCCGGAACAGATCCATTATATTCTATAAGGACTTTTGCAAAAAAATATATCCCAGAAATACTTACAAGAATCTGAAATGCTACCAAACATTTAATTGCTCAAAAGAAGTAGGCCCAGGTTCATGAAATCAACAAAAATTATAGGTGCAATCAACTGAAATCCAATCACTATTGAGTAATGTGTCCATAAATAATGAGCACATGTCCAGACCACCATTTGAGATCAGGACTTCCTGCAATTGGTGCCGTAGGTCCGCTTGTCAGATTTGTAACTCCCGTACTGTTTGGGTCAAGGTGACAAGTTGGTATGTCATGGCTGTGATGGCTTTGACCACTCCTGTGGTACTCCATATGATGGGTCAGATACGATGTAAGGTACCTGATAGGTGTTCTGGGATAGGAGCCCTACATGCAGAGTACACAGGCAGAACCAAGATAAATATAGCACAGCAATAATATACTGGAAACAAAGTGACTCACCAGTTTGGTAGGAAGAGAACTGTAACAGGTGTAACCAGACTCCACAGGAATGAAGAAGGCAGCTGGGATAAATAGAATATCCAGAGACAGTTTCAGGGCAGCAGACAAAAGGAGGAATCCAGGGGCAATCCAAGGTCATTAAGGTAGGAAGAAGACAACAAGAGAAATCAAGGTGCAATCAGAGGCCACTAAGGTGGGCAATAGACCCCCACTGCCTCCTGTCATTTGATATGTGAAGGGAGGTGGTGCTGGTTCTGCAGATGGAAGCACCACCCCTGCCAACGTCCCTGCTACCCAGCTGTCACTGTATGTAGCTCCCTGTGTGGACACACTGTGTGCCATAGTGAGTAACAGTCCCCCAGCCCCCCCCCCCCCCCCCTTTGTAGGAGTGATGTGAGGTTATTGTGGCATGGTGCATGCCAAACAAGAAAACAGCATTGGTGCACAAGTTATGGCAACATTACAACCTAGTGATGGGGCAGCAAAAAAGAGGACAAGCCAGAGGAGGAAGAATTGTTGATGGTGTTAATGTAGTTGGTGAGAATAACAGATCTGAGAAGGTGAAGAAGAAACGGTTAGTGCAGTTGAAATGCATAGATATGTAATCAGCAGCTACTGTGTGTAAGTGAATGACAAGTTATTAAAGTATAAATAATATGACATAACATATAAAAAGTTTAAAATGTGATCATGCAATCATTGAAATGAATATATGATATTGATTGGCTTCTAAAATTAGTATTGTATATTAATAAAAAAACAAGTTATGAATGAAAATTCTATTATAGGGGTAAGACAGTTTAATTTTTATGAGAAGGATGACAATATTGACATGACTGCATTATTCTGAAAATCTTAAAGCTACTTTAACTTACTACAAGTCCGTCCTGTGGTTAAACGAGCATCTAAGATTGCAAACACTGCTCAAAGGGTGATGTTTTAATGCCTGGAGGTTGACGCCTTAAGCAACAATGAAATCTGGTGACTAGAGCACCTGCAATTAATCCACAGAGTGAATCACGGGCATCATATTGGAGAGCAACATGCTTCTCCAATATGGCTGCTGCCCTCTTGTGGGAAGAGCGTTGGAAGTGACATTTTGTTTTACTTTCGATGCTCTGATGCTGTTGCTAGACTGCCCCTAGAGGCAGTCAGCAACATTGCAAAAAAAACAAAAAACATTAGTTAGCTAAAAAATTAAGATTAGGGTTAGAATAATGGTTAGGGTCATAATTAAATTAGGGTTAGTATAAGGGTTAAGGTCACAATTAAATTAAAATAAATTAAGGGTTACATTTAGGGATACATTTATGGTTCAGGTTGGGGTCAAAATGTCACTGTAACATAGTAACTTAGTAACATAGTAATTTAGGTTGAAAAAAGACACAAGTCCATCAAGTTCAACCATGCTATCATTCCCGCTTTTGATCCAAAAGAAGGAAAACACCCCTAAGAAGCTATTTTGAATTTTCCCTCCTAGGGGGAAAAAAAATCATTCTTCACTCCAAAGGGCAATCAGATTTCTCCTTGGATCAAGAATCTCTATTACTAATGCTTATTCTATTATTACTAGCCCTGTATGTTCTGCTTTTTAAAAAAACAAAAAACATCCAGACCATTATTAAATACATCTATTGATCTATTGTAGCACAACCTCTCTTGGCAGTGAATTACATAAGTTTATTGTCCTTACTGTAAAGAATCCCTTCATTTGCTGCCTTTGAAATCTTTGCTCTTCCAGTCTCAGGGGGTGACCTCTTATTCTTTGTACATTTCTCTGAATGAACAGGTCACTGGAGAGCCCTTTATTTTGTACAATTTGATATAATGTTATCATATCCTCTCTGAGACACATTTTTTTTAACATATATAAATGCAACATTTTAAGTCTCTCTTCATAGCTAAAATCCACCAAGCCCCTTATTAATTTTGTAGCCCTCCTTTGCACTTTTTCCCTTTCCATAATATCCTTTTTATGGACTGGTGCCCAGAATTCTAGTGCATATTCAAGGTGAGGTCTTACCACTAACTTGTAAAAAGGCAAGATGATATCCTCCTCCCTTGAATCAATACCTTGTTTTATACATGCCAATATCTTGTTGGCCCTTGCAGCTGATGACTGGCATTGAGCACTGTTTCCATGTTCATCAATAATTATTCCTAAATCCTTTTCATTAGTAGTTTTTCCCAGGGAGATACAATTTAAAGTGTATGTTGATTTGTTATTATTTTTCCCATAATGCATTACTTTACATTTGTCTATATTGAACCTCATTTGCCGCTTAATTGCCCAGTCTACCACTCTGTCCAAATCTTCCTGTAAAGAACAATCATCAAGGTTAGTCTGTCTTGCCTTACCTAATTTTGTGTCATCAGCAAACACTAAGACATGGCTTGCAACACAACTTGGGAGATCATTAATAAATATTAAAAATAGGAGGGCCTAAAACAGACCCCTGAGGTACTCTTCTTAATGCCCTGGTCCAATTTGAGGATTTTCCATTTACAACAACTCTCTGCATTTTATCTTTTAGCCAATTTTCAATCCAAATATATACATTTGCCCCAAACCTATTTCTATGAATGTGTAGAGTATTCCTTTGTTTTTAACTGTATCAAATGCTTTAGCAAAGTCTAAATAAATCACATCAACTGCCACACCGAGATTTATATTTTTACTGTAAAGCGTCTATTTCACTGTGTATTTTTTTCCTTACATTTTGTGCCAGACTTTTTTACCTTCTATTAAAGTGGCTTATTTTCGCATAAATGTTGATTGTGAGTTCCTTCCGCAAACCGATTGCTTCTCTTGATTGAATTTCTATATTTTTACTGACTTTTTCATAGAACGTTAATAAGTTTGTTTGACACGACCTGTCTTTCACAAAACTATGTTGACTTTTACTAATTATATTGTGAGTCAAGATGTATTCTTGAGTGTATACCTTTAGCAATCCTTCAAATAATTTCCAGACTATAAATGTCCAGCTGTAGGTACCCCCCCCCCCCCTGTGCCCCCACTATTTTTGGTTATTGCCCTATAACTCGCAGAAACAAGCATATTTATAAACTTGGGTCACAATTTTGAACCTATCTAGACTGGGTCTTTTTTAATGATTGAGTTGTGTAAATATTTTTTTAGGTCAAAATTAGAAAAAGTTTTGTATTATATTTTCATCATATTTTATGATTTTTTTTGTAGTAAATTACAAGATATGATGAATATAATGGTATCTAACAAAAGCCGTTCTTATAGTGAAAAGAACAATATATAATTTGTGTGGGTACAGTATGTGAGAAAGAAGAAAATTACATCTAAACACAAACAGCCAGTGTTTTAATGCATATTAAAATTTAATGATAAGAAACATGTATGCATTTATTAAAACTTATATATCTGTATTCTAGATAAGTTTCATTTACAGGTTAAATGTTCTTCTCTCCCCTGAGGCACATAACGACAATGATTGATGACAGGCAGCTATGCATGCCCATGTAAGATGTAGGCATCTGCTTCAGGTTTTTTTTTCTTTTTTCTCAGGTGTTTTTAATGCACATTTTGTGCTTTTATTGTATATTTCTAGTGTTTACTGCTATCAATTGCAATTTTGTGGTAAAAATAGGCAGTGGGGGTTAATTTTGCACATGGGTGTTAATGTGAGGGACCCTTTATTACATGCAGTGTGCACTATCACATCCATCTCATATGTAAACCAGGAATCATGAAATAAATAAACACCTCAGATCAAAATGAATTTACCATCCTTTTGATTCTGACTTAAATATTAACGTTTATAATTTTAAAAATGTATATTAATAGATGTGTACATTACTATGCACAAATATCAGGTTTTAAAAATACAAAAATAAAAGTAACTCTGAAAACTAAACATGCAACATATACAACATATATTGCAGGCTTTTCCCACATGTACAACTAGAGTAGTCAGAACGGCCCTTTTTTAAGGACATAAAACATTTACACACTCTTCCAGCAGAATAAAAAGGTTTAGAGAGAATCAAACAATTAATTAAGCAGGGTATCCCATAGGAGCTAGTTATACCCTTGATGACATAAGGATTTGCCAAACACGTCAGGGCAAACAGTTTCCATTTGCCTGGCACTTCCCGCATCCTGCATACCGCCATCTGGCTGTAACTGACATTACTGAGTGCCTCAGCACCGAAGCACTTGAGCCAAGTATGTCAATCAAAGTAACCAGATATGCTCAGCTGTTAACCCCTTAGTGACAAGACATTTTCACCTTGACTTTCCCTTGGTGACAATGGCTGTTTTGACATTTCTAGGGTGTTTGTGTTTAGCTGTAATTTTTTCTTTCTCACATACAGTACCCACACAAATTATATGTTGTTTTTATCGTCATAAGAAGGGCGTCCATTAGATACCAATATGTTCATCATATCTTATAATTTACTACAAAAAAAATCATAAAATATGATGAAAATTTTTTAAAAACCCACTTTTTCTAACTTTGACCTAAAATATAATTTACACAAATAAAATCATTAAAAAAATAATCCATCTAAATAGTTTCTAAATGTTACCCCGAGTTCAAAAATATGCATGTTTCCATATTTTTTGGTATGTTTTTGCGAGTTATGGGGCAAAAACCAAAAATAGTGTTTTTTGTTTTTTTCCTATATTGATCTTTTGACCCCAACCCGAACCCAAAATTTAACCCTAACACTAAATTTAACCCCAACTCTAATCCTTATTATATCCCTTAATATTTTTTAACTTTAATTTAATTTTAACCCTATTCCTTATGCTAAAAAAATATTTAATTTTAACCCTATAGGCTAATATAGCTAAATTACCTGTTTTTAATTAATTAAATATGTATTTTAAATATTTTCCATTGCAATGCTACCAAACTACCACTAGGGGCAGTCAAGGCACGTCCTTTGTCGTTAAGGGAGTTTCTCCCAGGACGTGCCTGGCACGTCCTTTGTCGTCAAGGGGTTAAAGCAAGTGCCTGGCTTTGACAGCTTCAGTCTCGTCCTGCCCGACAGCAATCTTGGGGCTTAAAGACCAATTACAGTATGGGCACACTGCTTCTGTGGTGCAAGCATCTTCCAGCCTCTCAGTTTAAAAAAAAAAAAAAATGTAAGTATGTTTTAGGACTAGGGTTATGGCTACAATGCTACCATAGGTCACTCTGAAAAAACTTGAGCAAAAAAAAAAATTAAATCATGGGGAAATCTTATCCGGAAAAATACATATCATTTTGTGTGTGTACAGTAAATGATAATGAGGAAAATTACAATCATTGTCCAGAATGACCTAGATGTTTCAAAAAGTCCAGACACGAATGCGTTAGTTGTTAAGTGTCAATATTTTTAAAACGAAGGATACTACTTCCTACAGCAGCATTACCAAGTCATTGGAAAAATTGTGGAAACATTTAAATTATATAAAACTAGATTTAAGTGTCCCCTCAATAAAGAGATAAATTGCAGGGAATTGAGATGGGAATTTGAAAAGGAAAGCCAAAAGAGCTGAGTTTGAAAACTTATCCCATTCAACTACACTTGAATTTTTTTTCCAGCTCTGATACTTTGGCCTACAATTTATACATTCCCTGCAATTATCTCTATATTGAGTAGACCCTCTAGTTTTAAAAATGAAATTAAGACAGAAAACAAACATAATCATAATTTGATTTTAATGATAGGAACAGGATAAATTAGCCTACAATTAGATCTCTGAGGAAGTCTGTGTGGCATGTAAAGGAGTCTAAAATGCATATCCATGAGAAAATATAAGTGCATTTTTGATGATTTATGTATTGCATTTTTTTTATATGTACCTTTTAAATAATAAAGACATGGTTTTTTTTAACACTGGATGCAACTTATTCCTGAGGCTAAACATTTCTCCGGAAATTTAATTCAGTTATGGGAGATGACAAATTGACCAAAAGTGACTAGAAATGCACAAAACAGCAAAGTAAAACCCCAAATATCCTTTTTTTTCCACTGCAGAGTGCCTCAAATTGCCTCCAGCCAAAATGACCCAAATTGAACCAAAATGTAACGATTTGCCATAATCTGAACAATAATTCCTAGTTAGATAAACGAATATCAATTACCGTATTTGCTCGATTATAAGACGACCCTGATTATAAGACGACCCCCCAAACTTTGTATATTCCTTTAGGAAAAAAACTAAAAGCCTGAATATAAGACTACCCTATAGGAAAAAAAAAGTTTAACTTGTATATATGTAAATTGCTTTTTAATATGTAATAAAAAATTGATATTATACAAATGTATTTCTTGTTTTTATTTCCTTGCGGCCTCTCTCCCTCCCCCCTCCAGTGTAGTCTCTCTCTCTATCTCCCCCCTCCCTCCCCTAGTCTCTCTCTCTCTATCCCCTCTCTATCTCTCTCCCCCTCTCTCTACCCCCCCCTCTCTCTCTCTCTATCCCCCCTCTCTCTCTCCCCCCCCTCTCTCTCTCTATCCCCCCCCTCTCTCTCTCTATCCCCCCCCTCTCTCTCTATCCCCCCCCTCTCTCTCCCCCCCCCTCTCTCTATTCCCCCCCCTCTCTCTCTCTCTATTCCCCCCCCCTCTCTCTCTACCCCCCCCCCTGTCTCTCTCTATCCATCTCCCCCCTTTCCCTGGTGGCTAGTGGGGGCAGCTGGGGGATGTCTGCACTATACGTGCAGATATCCTCCATGCTGCCCGACACCTCCGTCTATTATGACGGACAGCTGGTCCGTCATAATAGACGGAGGTGTCGGGCAGCATGGAGGATATCTGCACGTATAGTGCAGACATCCCCCAGCTGCCCGCTTTTCCCTGGTGTCTAGTGGGGCAGCAGAGGAAGTCTGCGCGATGAGCGCAGACCTCCCCTGCTGCCGCCCGGCACGCTCGCCGGGACTTCTGTGACGAAAGCGGAAGTTCCCGGCTTCTTCACAGAAGCCCCGGCGGTCGTGCCGGGCGGAAGCAGGGGAGTCTGCGCTCGTTGCGCAGACATCCCCTGCTGCTAGAGAGGGGGATCCAGGTCCCCTGCAGCTCTGCTGGGGACCTGGATCCCAGTCTTATAGTCTGACCTTAATTTGAGGTCAGATTATAAGACGACCTCGAATGTAAGACGAGGGGGATTTTTCAGAGCATTTGCTCTGAAAAAAACCTCGTCTTATATTCGAGCAAATACGGTAATTTAACAATCATCTATCATTTAAACAGTGTCATGGATGGTTTGTATTAATACACAGCACATGGAGAGACCACCATTCTTTATTTGGGCAGTGTAAGTTTGTAAGTGGTGACAGTTCAGCGCTGAACTGTCATTGCTTACATAGCAGGTGACAGTTCAGAAGTAAAACTGCCGCGCTGAACTGTTAGCGGTGAAGCAGCCGCAAAGAAGTGTCCTAGACCCAGACGTCTTCCCCTACCATCCCTTTTTAAAATTCTTTTCAGCCCTGGTGAATTAGGTTAGATTACATAATCTCCACTTGGGTATAGAACCCTGGGAAATTATGCAAATTAATTGTACAGGACATGTATGGGCGAGGGGGAGGCCAGAGATGACTGACGGGGGCTGGGGGGAGGGGCTTCAGGGGGGAGTTGATAAAAGCCCTGGAGCCTCTCTCCTCAGCAGCCATTTTAATCTGTAAACGCACCTGGTAGCAATTTTTTGCTGCTCTGGTGTTCCATTTCACGGCCCAGGCATGGAGATTGAGGCAATGCTCGCTGCCCTGAGGGCTGAGGCCCTTACAGATGGTGGCAGACGGTTGAGGCAGCAGTTTGCAGCGCTGCAGGCTGCTACACCCACGGTGGCATCGCCTCCCGCGGGTCCTCGTGGCGGGGCGTGGCGGGTGTCCCGCCCGCCCGCTCGCCTGAGCCCGGTTGCTGGCTCCATCCAGCCTCACCGGAGCAGGAGTGGAGCTGGGCGAAGAAGCGGCCTTCGCCCGTCGGCCGCGCGGCCCGCTGCGTCCGGCGGCGGGCCTGCTATTGCAGCCACGCGACCATCCCCGGTGGCTGGTGGGAGCGGGGATCGCAGGCTGCGCCCCTCCCCTCGGGGTTTGGAGCGCGATGGACGGAGGACATCCAGGGCTGTGACCAGGTCCGGTACAGCCCTGCTACCTTCCCCCCCGCGTCCGGATGCGGGGCCTAGCAGGAGGAGGAGCGCTGATCGGCAGGCCAGGGTGGTGAGTAGGCCTCAGGGCCTAAAACGGGGGTCCCTTCGATTACCCTCCCGGGCGGGGGGCAGCGGGGAGGCTGTGGGCAGCTGCAGTGGGTCTTCTGGGGATGAGGATCCAGCCCTGGGTCTCCTACTGCCCCCTACCCCGTCCCCTACTCCTACCCCTGTCACTACTTACCAGGTTCCCTTGGCTGGGCTTCTCTCTCCTCCTGATCTGGCGTCGTATTCACCTGTCTCTCCTTCACAGGCTCCAGCTACTAGTGCTGTGCCACTCCACGTCCCCCATCCTGCTTCCCAGGTTGCGGGTGATTCAGCGGCCTCCCGGGCCTCCACGCCGGCTCTGGGTGCGGTACAAGGAGACACTGGTGAGTCCACGGGGCAACCTGCGGCGGGGTTTTCTGGGGTGGGCGGGGTGGGGTCTGCCGTTACTCCTGCTAGTCAGCCATGGGTGGATTTGTTACATTGCCTGCGGGGGGCGATCGAGCAAGTGAGCCGGGTGGCGGGGCCTTCTGGTAGTGCGGCCCTGCAGGGCATCGATAGTACGCTGGGCGGCGTGTGGGGTTCCCCGGGGGGTTCACCGGGGGTGGTTTCAGGTTTGTCGGGCACGGCGGGGGTCCCACAGTCCCCCTCATTACTGCCTCCTTTGTTGCTGCCGGAGGCCACTGCTGCGGCGCTCCCTGCGGTTCCCTTGTCAATGCCTAGTACATCGGCGGCACCGAGTACGTCGGCGTCACTGGTTGGGGCGGCTGATTTGACACACCCAGTTGCGCCAATAGCGCATGGGGCCGCGTATTTATGTTGGTCGGGCCCCTTAGGCCTTCATCTTAAGCCGGAGGTGAGGGAGCGCATTTGGAAGGGCGAGTACATGGAAATCTATTCACTCCTTCCCATGGAGGACGTTCCTCCTCCTGAGAAGGAGTTGAAGGATGCCGAGAAGGAGAAGGAGAAGTACCGCTATCGCAAAATCCCAAAGAATTATGGGAATTGGATTCAGGCTTTCTCCATCTTGGCCAGCGTCATTGGGGAGAAATCCCCTGAAAAATGTTGCTCCTTGTTTTGTTACCAGGATCAAATCTGGAATGCGTGCAGGATGTATGGGGGTCTCAGCTGGTGGCGGTATGATGAGCAATTCCGGCAACGGATTGCTTTACGGCCTACCTTGGGTTGGGATCAAATGGATGTGGGGCTGTGGCTGGCCATTATGACCCGGCCTGCCTCTCATCAGGGGGGTTTGACGTCCTTACTTGGGGGGGTCGGGGGATCTGGAGTCGGCTCGTGGGGGTTTCAGGGATGATGGGGCTCGCTTGGACGGTTTACTGTGGTTGTTGTGGCATTGGGACGCGGCTGGTGTGTCGCCCGCGTCAGTAACGGCACGGATGTCAGGCCTTAGTTTCTGGTTCAGAGCTTCTGGGCTACGGGACGTGACTAAGGAGTTTTTAGTGCGTCAGGCGTTGAAGGGTTGGAGGAGGGGCGTTCATTCCGTGGATTACCGTAAACCGGTGTCCGGGGCTTTGTTGCTGGGCCTGTGCCACATACTGCCACTCGCAGTTTGCCACTCGCCCTTTGAGGTGGATTTGTTTCGGTCAGCTTTTTCCATGGCATTTTTTGGGGCTTTGCGTATTGGGGAATTGGTTAGCCAGGCAAAAACGAAACCAGGGGGTCTACTGGCAGCTGATATGGTGCGGGAACCAGGTCTGGTGAGGTTTTTGATCAGGCGCTCAAAAACGGATATGCTTGGGGTTGGGAAGTGGGTCTCCCTGCGGGAAGTCCCCAGTTCTATGGTATGCCCGGTGGCTTGTTTTGACCGGTACGGTTTGGTCCGACCGGCCGGTTCTAATTCATTGCTGGTGCACGCTGATGCGACTCCTTTGTCTAGATTCCAGTTTATCAGGGTCTTCCGTATGGCAATTGAGGCCCTGGGCCTTCCAAGCCGAGAGTTTGGGGGTCACTCGTTCAGGATTGGCGCTGCGTCTGAGGCCGTAAGGCTGGGTTATGCTGAGCGGGCTATCAGGCAGATTGGGCGGTGGGAATCCCGCAGGTTTCTATCTTATGTCCGTCCGGCTGGTCTGATCTCGGTTTCCTCTGCTTTGAATTCACAGATGTTGCGCCTAGGGGGGTGTGGCTTATAGGCCACTCGTACATATTCTGGGCACGGAGTCGGCTTTCCGGGAGCCGTGGCGGACGTTCGGTGGTTTGGGTTCCGGGGTATGCGGTGGGTACGCTTGTTACCTGAGGTGGTTCAGCTGTCTCGGCTGTTGGGGCCCCCTGATATTTTACTTATTCATTTGGGGGGCAATGATCTGGGTTCGGTCCCTGTGTGGACCCTGGGTGATACTATTAAAAGGGACCTGGCGAGGCTGCTGGTGCTCTTTCCTGGCGTGTCGCTGGTGTGGTCGGAGGTGGTGCCACGTAATTATTGGAGGTGTGCACACAATCAGAGGGCGCTGGAACGGAGCCGGGTAAAATTGAATAAACGAGTGTCTCGTTTTGTGTTGAGTGTGGGGGGTGTGACTATACGCCATAGGGTTTTCGAGTCCGATGCGGCCAGGTATTTCAGGAGTGATGGAGTTCACTTAACTAAGGTGGGCCGTGATCTGTTTAACTTGGCGTTGCAGGATGGTTTGGAACAGGCCATGGCGGTGGTGGTGGGTAGTCCCCGCTGATTTAAGGTGTTAAACGAGCGGGTCTGTGGCGGGGGTTGGCTGTCCTTGCCAGTAGGGGATATGTTTTGGAAAATGAAGTTGGAGTTATTATAAGGAGAATGGTGCTCGGGTCCTCCCCTAACCTTAAAAGCAACATGGAAGTTGTTTGTATTGGACGTGCCCACTGAGCTAAGTGAGTCGGCTAGTGGTAAGCATTGTGGGAGAGATGGGCCAGGTGGAGTTATGGCATCTCAAGGGACGAGGAGGGGAGGCGAGCTTCTGGATTCTGGATTTGGTTGGAAAAAAGTTGCACTATGTAAATATATGGGTTGAAGTTTAAAATGGTTTTACTGGCAAGGGCTTAGTCATTTTGTCAGGCTGTATTCTGTTTTATACATATAAGTATTAAAGGATGGTGGTGGTTTATACAGCCTGATATGTGTTTAATAAAGAAGTGCTGTGGCCTTGTTGTACCATTACAAGTCTCGTGTCTATTTATTGGGGGGAACATGGGCTGGTATGGTTATGGGGGATTGTGGGGTTATGGTATGTCTCAGGAATCGGGCATCTATCCCCTCTGCATACATACATGTTGTTTTTATTAATAACATTTTCTTTAGATATGAAGTTTTGTATTTTAATATGTTTGTTTAAGCTACATTTGTTTATAGCATTTCAGACATCAGGATTTATTTTGTGAATTTACCAAAAACAATTGAATGAATTCAATAAAAATAATTTAATTGAATTTTTTTTAATCAAAAAAAATTGGATGAACTGGACATGATGAATCTACCGGTTTACAGCTGACTGTGTTATCAACGGTTTACCATTGAATCTGTGTTATTTCTGTGTCATATTTGTATAAATGTGTTTATACTGTATTGTCATGCTCATGGGATTGTCTGTACCTTTAATTGTGATTTTATGTTATTGTGTCTGATCATTGTGATTCACGATCATATGAGAGTTATCTATCATGCATTGTAGGCTGTCTTAGTGCATCCACACTGTTGCACTGTTATGACACTTGTGGATATATTTTGCATAGCTGATATGTGCCTGGTGGACTAGCATTCAGTGTAGCAAGTGTCTTTCTCCTCACATGGTTCATTGTAGCATATATGTGACATTTGTGCATTTGGATTAGGCATTTTTTTGTGTGCATGCGCAAGGTTTACAATGCGCATGCGCAACATCTAGATGTGTGACGTTAAAATACATAACATCAAGATGGAGGCCACCATATCGCTAAAAGTAGCAGCTGACAGTATTCTGCTTATTAAACTTAGGTATTTAAACAACTTTGAATCCTGCTGTTATTGTGGATTCCCCTTGAAAAAGCCTGACAGGCGAAATGTCAGGGCTTCCAACATCTGCAAGTGCTCTTTTGTCAAAATCTTGTTAGCTATTACTATTGTTAAAACTTTTTTGCCTTATATTGCATATTTGTAAATTGTTGTGTACACTGTAATTTTGTATCTTTATGCATTGGCCAGTGTGACATTCAACACACGACTACTATATCTAGTGTCAGTGTACTCATTTAATTATATTTTTGGGTGTGCCTCCAACCCTTTTTTTGCTTACAATTGTGCCTGGGGTGGAAGGCCTGGGGTGTGGCACCATATTATTGATATTTATCATTATATTTTTTTCTAATTGTGTGGTACCAGTCACTCTACTTCCAAGTGCATTTAAACTCCATGGACACCATAGGCCCAATGTTGCTTTTCACTACACACCACTCATGTTTATATAATACATATTTCTGTAGTGTGAAGGCGAGTTTTGCTGGATAGATGGTGTGCAGCACTACTATATCCCCTGGAAAATGAGGTTAAAGGCTAAAATCAAGGCAACTCAGAGAGAATTTAGTCAGCTGATGTAAATATAGAAGGGTGTGGAGATTGAGGATGAGACTCAGCTACTGGAAAAATAAAAGGTCCTGACTCCATCTGAAGCCCTAGAGACTGCTAAACAGAGGCTCACAGCACTGACACCAGGCTAAGGAGATAGACTAGAGAAGCAGAGGCCATTAAGAAAAATTCTCATTCTAATCAAAAAGCATCTCCGATGCATGCTGAAGCGTTGGAGCAGGTTTTGAAGAAAACACACCGTTGAATCAATAGTGTGAGGGTAGATGCAAGGATAGGAGACCAGTATGCAGAGAGGTAACAATAACCATAAAAGTCAATAGGAAGACGAAAAGAATAAATAACTCAGCTTTAGCAGACCTTGGCAGGTACCGGTAACACAGCTTAGCAGATCTCCCAGGTACAGGTGACACAGCTTTAGCAGTCCTTGGCAGGTACAGGTAGCACAGCTTAGCAGACCTCACATGTACAGGTAACACAGCTTTAACAGACCTTGGCAGGTACAGGTAGCACAGCTTAGCAGACCTCGCAGGTACAGGTGACACAGCTTATCAGACCTCTCAGGTACAGGTGACACAGCTTTATCAGACCTTGGCAGGTACAGGTAGCACAGCTTAGCAGACCTCGCAGGTACAGGTAACACAGCTTTAACAGACCTTGGCAGGTACAGGTAGCACAGCTTAGCAGACCTCGCAGGTACAGGTGACACAGCTTTAGCAGACCTTGGCAGATACAGGTAGCACAGCTTATCAGACCTCGCAGGTACAGGTGACACAGCTTTAGCAGACCTTGGCAGGTACAGGTAGCACAGCTTAGCAGACCTCGCAGGTACAGGTGACACAGCTTTAGCAGACCTTGGCAGGTACACGTAGCACAGCTTAGCAGACTTCGCAGGTACAGGTGACAAAAGGAACGTAGTATTAGAATCATTTGGCAGGAGAGGTCAGAGGTTCAGGGTCAGTGTATCAAGAAAGTTGCAAAATTAGAGACAGTCCGAGATCAGGGGAACCAGATAGAGATCAAAGTGAGGAGTAATCCGGGGTCAAAAATATCAAGGCAAATATAAGACAAGAATAACGCTAGGAGGCTCACGAGGAGAGAATAGCCAAGAACTGAATGAAAGTGCTTGGTGGCTTTTAAATCTCCCAATCATCTTGGCTTGATGTTACGGAGGGGAGTGTTGGAGGCACGTGTCTCCGAAATGCCGGATCTACGCTGGAGGGAGTGGCTGCAGGGAAGGTCATGACAAATAGTGTCACCAATAAATACATTTAATGAAAGTAAACCATGCATGAGGGGGGAAACATGGTTAGTTGGATACCAGAGCTCCCTGAACACCTAACGCATTTCAACCTCACTATGAGCTCTTAAGGACATAGTGAGGTCCATAAACATGGCAGCACAGATGAACCCCACCCAAAATGGCTAACACAAGTATGGACATTTCTAATCATGTACAAGGGTACATCAGTGTCCAACTACCGGTCAATAACCTGCCTCCTCACAACATGGAAAGTCCTGTTAGGCATCATAGCCACCAAGCTACAGGAACATTGGCCAGTACATGAGCACAGCTCACACGGGCATTGGGAACAACACCAGAGGCTTAAAACACCAGCTGCTCATAAAGCAGTTGCCCAAGACTCGAGGTCTAGATGGATCAGCCTGAGCACAGCCCAGATTAACTACAGGAAAACCTATGACTCAGTGCCAAACGCATAAATCTGTTCATGCCTGGTGCTCTACAAAGTCAACAGGACAACGAGGACCTTCCTCAAGAACTCCTTGAGACTCTGGAGGACAACACTGGGAGCCAACTCAATACAGTTAGCACAAGTGACTAGAGTTGAGCGAACACCTGGATGTTTGGGTTCGGCAGGTTCGGCCGAACTTCAGAAAAAAGTCCTGGTTCGAGCTCGAACTTGACCCCGAACCCGAACCCCATTGAAGTCAATTGGGGAAACGAACTTTTGGCCACTAAAATGCATCTAAAAAGGTCATGGAAAGGGCTAGAGGGCTGCAAAAGGAATTAAAATGTGGGTAAGAGTAGGACAAGTGCCCTGCAAACAAATATGGATAGGGAAATAACTTCAAAAAACATAAAATACATACAAATTAAAAATACTGTACTATTTAGCACCCAAAACAATTAGAATTTTTCAAAGTGCGCTGTAAGCACAGTATTGGACTGTTCTATTTGACTCTCAGATATGAAGTGCACCGCAAGACGCAAATCTACTATTTACTCCTCTACACGAATGACATCAAGCTGTATGCTAAGAGAGAACAAGAGACCAACTAACTGATTAACACTGAAGCCATAGGGATGTGTGGACAAATCAGAGCAAAAAGACGGAAAGCACTTAAAACAGATGGGGTAGAATTGCCAGGAGGGCACATGGCAGACCTACTGTGTGCCTACTTTTTCATTTCACATAGCAGACATACACACCAGCTACAAGTACCTTGGTATCCCACAATCACCTGGGAACTACAATGTGGAGGCATGGAAGACACAACAACCAGGTATAACCTATGGATACAATAGGTCCTGAAGAGGCAGCTCAATGGGAGGAACAGGAACCACTGCCGGTTTTGTGAACTGACCAAAGAAAGACCTGGAAGCTTGTATTGGAAAATAAGGTTCATTAAATGTCCAATATCTAAATTAAAATCAGATATGGTCTCAGTTGGTATCTGTTTAACACTTTATAGTTTGGCTCCCACAGTTACACATAACAAATCATAATCAGAGTAAAATAAACATTACCTCAACCACACATTTACAAATGGTAATAATGGAATAATACAACCATTACTCCAAACCACAAGGTGTTATTAGAGAGTTATATTCAATAACCAAAAGCATAATAAAGTTTGATGATAACTCTACAAAAAAAAATTAATATAGATATACAAATAAACAATGCTAAAATGCTCAATTTATTAACCCTTTCAGGCCCAGGGATTTTCTGACCAGAGTGATTTTTTTTATTTTTAATATGTGTTTGTTGAAACGCAATTTTCCTCTCTGTCATTTATTGCACCCATACAAGTTATATGTTGTGTTTTAAAGGACAGCTAGAGATTTTTTTTGATACCCTACACATAAAAATAATCTATAATTTAGTATTAAAAAATGCACATAAAAGTGGAAAAATGTTGGGGAAAAAATGTTTTTCCCCATTATTTTCCCAATAATAATTTACTAGTACAACACTAAACCACTTATCATAACTAATTAACTAAGTAATAAAAAATAAAAATATAAGTGCCAAACTCCCTCAACAAAAAAACCCAGAAAAAAAAAACTCTGACCAGTGCAATGTCAGAGCCATAAAAATCACAGAACGGGCATGCAGGGGTTAGCTGTAATTAAATTAATATATTACAATAAAATGTTTTTTGTTCAAAAAAAACTTTAAAAATGCAAAAATAATAAAGTTTGTAAAAAATAAACCAAAATGAGGGCCATAAAGTGAGAAGGCCTCCGAGACAGTCAAACACATAGTGGCAGAATATTTGATGCACACAGGGACAGCATACATTGAGAGGCACAAAGTGGCTGGCATTGTATACAGGAACATCTGCACAGCTTATGAGTAGTGTTGAGCGAACGCGAACCGCACTGTTCGGGTTCGTACCGAACATTACGGTTTTTGGACCCCGGACCCGAACACGGACATTTCACTGTATGTTCGGGTTGGAGTTCGGGGTTCAGCGATTTAATGGCGCGTTTTGAAAGGTTGCAGGGCAGCCAATCAGAAAGCCCATAGCATTACATACATATACATTGTATGTAATGCTATTGGCTTTCTATAAACCGAAATAGAGCCCCCATTCATACGAATAGGTCAACTGACCTATTCGTATGAATGGGGACTCTATTTCGGTTTATAGAATAGAAATAGCATTACATGTATTCCATAAACCGAAAGTCTATAAACCGAATGTCTTTCGGTTTATAGACTTTTGGTTTATGGAATACATGTAATGCTATTGGCTTTCTATAAACCGAAATGGAGTCCCCATTCATCCAAATAGGTCAGTTGACCTATTCGTATGGATGGGGACTCTATTTCGGTTTATAGAATAGCAATAGCATTACGTGTATTACATCTGAGAGTCAAATAGAACCGTCAAATACTTTGCTTTCAGCGCACTTTGAAAAATTCTAATAGTTTTGGGTGGTAAATAGTACATTTGCATCTTGTGGTGCACTTCATATCTGAGAGTCAAATAGAACCGTCAAATACTGTGCTTACAGCGCACTTTGAAAAAGTCTAATAGTTTTGGGTGGGAGATAGTACATTTGTTTCTTGTGGTGCACTTCATATCTGAGAGTCAAATAGAACAATCCAATACTGTGCTTACAGCGCACTTTGAAAAATACCACAACAACTCTACCTTCACCACCTCCTGGCCCATTGGGCTTCTGTCAACTGCAATCTCCTAATGCAGACCCAGGGATCCTTCATCCGGGTAACTATCTATGTACACTACACTATACTCAGGCACATTAAGAAGGTGTTATGTTGATGTAGAGGAAAGTGTAATTAGCTAGCTCTTAACACCATTTATATTAATTTGTCTGTACATCTATTTACACAGAAATTTGTACATAAATGTGCAGTCTTATGACAGATATCTTCCAGCGTGATAGCGAGGTGGACCTCAAGATAGCTACTATTACAGGATTCCTGATCATTAAGACCATCATCTACTTTTAAGTAACAGGACCTGTTAATTAAGTAGAAGTAAGAATAAATGCAAATAAAATTATATTTATTGAGAGTAATACAGATACATAAATATTCACTTAGGACTCTGTAGTCATTACAGTAGTTATTAGCATTAATATGATAATTTCAGGCATTAGTGCAATTATCTGAACTTGTTTTTTTTCTGCAGATACTGATGCTGAAGTACAGACCATTTTTCTCATGGTGTTGGATCCCATAAGCCAAGACGTGCCCAGCACATCAGGATCACATCCACAATCTCCTGAACCTCCTCCAATGACTTCACTTGAGACTACTGTCCACGGTCAGTACTACCTGGTCATGATGGTGCAGAACCAAGATGGTTTCATAATAGACCAGAAAATTCAACAAAATAATCTATTAGCTGAGAAAGTTGTCCAAATGAAGTGGTACAATGAAGTGTGCCAAAAGCAAAACACCACAACCAGGAGGAAGGGTAAAATATCATAACTAATGTTGACGATAATTAGTACCAAATGATATGCTTTAGGCAGCTCTCAATTAATTGTAAGGGGTGCCAGGGCCACTTGCCTGGGTCCCATATGTAAATTAGGTGTCTGGGAGCAATGGGCAGCTTTCAAACCTGTTAACATTGGAGGTAGGTAAGGGACACTTTCTCTTGAACCACCAGATGTATTAGGGGTCAGAGGCCATTTCTGAAGCCTCTTTTATATGATCAAGCAGGTTATTTTGTTTATTTATCAATTTATTTTAATTAATAGGGGAAGTCGATAGTTGGACTGAAATGAATGGAAGCAAGTTTAATCTCGCTCCCGTTAATTTTGGCTGGCTTTACCTTATCTTGATCTTGGCACAATAGTCAGTGAATACCACTGTGCAAGGCATGCGAAGGGGGCTGATTCTATCCCAAGTTGGATGTCAAAATTAGTGCTAAATTTTACCTCCAATCTAGGACTTCAGTGAATGGATCCCTACAGATCAGTGACTGAATGTCAGATGGGGCACAGACCTGCATTCCATCGAATCAATCTGAATTCTCCACAGACCACAATGATAAGATGGAATGACAAATTAAAACAATATCTGTTTATACAATAGTTATGGGTGTCTGGAGAGGGGGCAAGACTTCAACTCACTTGCAATTCACCTTTTAGTGAATAGCCCCCAGAGAGTTCTGAATCACAGGGAGGTGCTGCTTAAACTCACTTTTGTTGCACTACTGCTGGCTGAACATCATGTAGTTAATTGTAGACTGGGGCTGTGGGAGCATACATTACAAGTACTAACTTTTGTTAACTGAGACTCCCATAATTATCCAGCCTATTGCTGGCTGAACATCCTGGGAATTGTAATTATCTGTAGGCTGTGGCTGTTGGGATCTAGACTATACACTAGCTTTTTATCATTTGACTGCATCTTCCAAGGTGTACAGCGATCCATATTGCTGGCTGAACATCGTGGGAACTGTAGTTTATTGCTCACCTGGGCAGTAGTAAACTATAACTGTATACTAAAGTTCTTATGATGCTCAGGATTATACTGACTGAGGATCACAGGGGCTATAGTTTACAGCAGCTGGGATGTGAAGGTTTAGACACTGCTTATAGTGTTTTTTTTCTTTATTAATAACTAACTTCCCCACCAGGGAACTCTGTCCCGAGCCAACAGAGATAGGCAATCACGAGGGGGTATTTAAGTGTTTCAGGGGAGTGGGATATTTTGCTCCCCCCTCCCTGGAATAATTCCTGTGGACTCCTATGACAATGGTATATAAAAAAGGAAAAATCGTACTTGTCGTTGGCTAAATGAGGATTATGGTAATGCCCCTTGGAAGTGTTCTAATCACAGCTCCTTTGTGACATAGGACATCAGGTGTGTCTAGGGAGAAACTCCCTTACCGACATAGGGCATGCCTTTGGTGGAATGAGTGGTGGAAGCAATCACTGTTCACTAAAACAGCTCAAGCAATGTTGCTGTAATGCTTCAATGACAAGGCATTCCGTAACACCTACATTTGCTGCCCAATTTACCTGTAAGGTAGCATGCCACTCCAAAAAGTCGCTACCCTGTTGTGAGATTTGGAAGTGATCATTGATCACTTCTGTTGCTCTTTTGCAGTTGCTAGACTGAAGTCAGCAACATTATAGTGTAAAGCCTTTGATCTGAGGTTAGGGCTAGCATTAGTTACGATTAGTGTTAGAGTTAGGGTTAAAGCTTGAGTAGGGTTAGTGCTAGGGTTAGATTTAGAGTTAGGTTAAAAGGCCACTATTGGAGAAAATGGTTAGGAAAAAACAATGTGGTACTTTCAATTGTAGCACATTGCAAACTTACAAAAAAGTATAGAAAAACATTTTTCATAATATTTCACAATGTATTTTTCAGTAAATGATATATGATGAAAATAACGGTATCTAAAGAAAGCCATTCTAATGCCAATAAAAACAATATATAATTTATGTGGGTACAGTAAAGAAGAAATAGGACAAATACAAAAAATGTGCCAAACACAAACACCACAGGAGTGTTAAAACAGCCTGTGTGACCAGGGAAAGAAAAACAGTCCTCAGAGTAGTATCTTCACTTTGAAAAGTCTTGGTCTTGGCATATATAATGTCTAAGTGAGCAGAAGGGGAGCAGTAATCAAGGTTGGGGGCCAGTAAATGCCTCACATGTTTGTGACCCTACTGGCGCTCAATCATAGTCATAAATGCAGTGGGTGTATGATGAAATACATAGTGGTTAATTGAGAGGAAAGAGAAACATCTCTTTCATTTATTTTTGTTACCACTTAAAAGCAATAAATACTTTCTAATTTAGGTGCATAACAGCCATTCAAGTGAATCATGTAATATAAACTGTGAAAGAAAATAGCATATAGAACTACTGATAGATGCACTATTTGTACAAAAGTATTGGGACACACCTCTTAATTAATGAGTTCAGTTGTTTCAGTTAGATCCCTTGCCACAGGTGTATCTATTCAAGCAATGCAGTCAAGATTTCAAGAATGGGCCCGCACAGAACTATGATTTCAACCTCAACGAACACCTTTGGGGTGAAGTGGAATGGAGATTGAGAGCCAGGCCTACTTGTCCAACATCAGTACCTGACCTCACAAATGCTTGTTAACCACCAAAGCACCATCCAGCGTCTGTGTGTTCCTGGGTTCCAATCATGAAGTGATCAGGGCCAGGAGCACGCAAGCATCCCGTGATACTTTGTGACGTCACATGTGACGTCACGGAGGCGTGCCCGAACCCGGAAATACGAACACGCTGGGATGCTGGAGATGTAACGGATGCATTAGATTCACGTAAATACAGTATCTATGTATTTAGAATACACTGTCATAAAAGTCCCTTGTTGATGTAATGGTCAGGTGTCCCAATAACACTTGGAAGTAAACATGTTTTTATAAATCATAACCAGTTAGAGTTCCTAGAGGATTACAGTGACATAAAGAGTATTGTTACTTAATATGACTATTAATATTATGTAAAAAGAGCACAGGAAAGGAAATAAAAAATATAAACAAAAAGTGTAAGCTCTATCTGCCTGATAGTGATCAGCAAACATTATTGTGAATGCCTAGATTTTACTGTAACTATACAATAATAGCGTCTACGCTATTAATAAAAAAGAATACATAAATAGTAAGATCTATTAACTAACTATGTAAAGGCAACTCCAACCATTTTTTTTATTCTGCTTTATTATTTGCACCCTACTCATCCATCCTTCTCACACACATTTCTGAATTGCTACATTTTTCTTGCTATGAAAGCTGAATAGAATGTACCTTAGCTTCTCCTAGTCTCTTCATCCAAGCATACAGATGTATGATCATCTGTGGTATGGTATGGAGGGACACATATCACTTTTATGCTGCCCTGTAAAATGTACAGATCATATGTGCTCATCTTTAAATCAGTTATTTAACCCCTTAATGACATATGACGTGCCAGACACGTCATGTAGAAACGTGTCATTAGTGACACATGACGTGCCAGAAAAAAGAAAGTGACCAAGAGGCATTAAGCAACAATAAAAAAGTGTTGGGGAGCGGTATAATCACTTCCCAGAGTGACCGTAGCTGCCATTTAAAAATGGCGGTGCCAGCTGCTCACATGTGCTTAGGAAGCGAACGCCAGCGAGACACTTAGCAACACCTTTGTATAGTGTACCTTGTGTATTAACCCCTTCCCTGCCACTGATCACTGCACAGTAGTGCATGTTTTCTTTTCTGTGCATTTGTAGCTGTTCATTTTTTGTACAGTACTACAAAGACTCTTATAAGAGCTATTAACCCCTTCCTTGCTCTACATGTCAAGTTGGAAAATCAAAAAGCACACCTCTCAAATGTGGCCTTTTAACCCCCCAACAAGCTGACAAACCTATGCATGGGTTGTATCCCTGTGCTCAGGAGAGGTTGCTAAACACATATTGGGGTGTTGTTTGGCAGTGACACATACCAAAATCTGTGAATTTGTGTCTAAAATACAGTGTCTGTGGGAAAAAATACACAATAAAATTACTACCACAAACTTTGACAAAGGCTGGTTGTAGAATTGGTGCATGGAAAGTGTTAAAATACCACCATTTGAAATAGCATACGGTGTCTACTTTAAATAAATATGTGGGTTGATGGGGTAAAATACACTGGCTGGCTTCAAATATGTCCCAAATCGGACATGGGTGCAGGTTGCCTGCATGTCAAAATTTCAAGTTGGAAAACCAAAAGCTGCACCTCCCAAATGTGGCATTTTAGCCCCCAAACAAACCTACGCATGAGTGGTATCCCTGTACTCAGGAGAAATAGTAGAATCTATTTAGAGTTTATTTTTACCATATTTTTTTTTTTTTTTTTTTATAAATTATATTATAGGATATGATCAAAATGATGGCACCCAAAGAAAGCCATTCTTGTCCCGATAAAAACAATATATAATTTGTGTGGGTAAAGGAAATGACATAGAAGAAAATTACAGCGAAACACAAACAGCACAGAAATGTTAACATAGCCATTGTCCAGAATGGCCAAAAATGTTTCAACGGGTCTTTCCTTAAGGGTTTAGCCTAGGAGTATGGCACCCTCTCTTTTATTAATGAATTAATGCATTTTGCATGCAGGGAAGCATGCAAATATTGCTCTGTGCAGTTAGTATACATACATTGCATGTATAATTACCATTTGGGATATAGGTTGAGTATCCCTTATCCAAACTGCTTGGGACCAAAAGTATTTTGCATAACGGATAATTTTATATAATAGTTCATTTTCACCAATAAAATATAGTAAAGCACTTATGAAATACTGTATCATACCTCCCAAATTTGCGCCCCGACGAATAGGGACACCAGAGGGCGGAGTCTGGGGAGGGTGGTGTTAGTGCTACCGCTCATGTGTGGTAACACTGTCAGCCACTTTAGATCCTGGCATCTGAAGCCAGGATCGCTACTGCGCATGTGACAATGCTGCGCATGCGCAGTAAGCATTCTCTGGTATCTGGGACACCAGAGAATGTGATCAGGACTGCAAGATTGTGGTCCTGAGTCCAGCTGTCCCTCTGAGCTATACCTCTGTCCTGAAAAGCGGGACAGAGGTAGAGCGCGGTGGGGCAGCGGGACATAGCTCCAAAATCGGGAGTGTCCTGCGCAAAGCGGATTATGCAGTATTATCAAAGCAAACACTGTATAGAACAAATACATCCTGTTTACTGTGATGTAGCTGTAATGTGAGGCAGTTGGCGTGCCAGGCCTGTACACGTGTACAGGAATACGGGAATTAAAGCATTCATGGAAAGGCTATATCGCAGTTTAAGGGGGCTAGACACTGAATACACTGTTGTGCATTTGCATTCTGACAGGTTTGGTGGAATTTGCAACAAACCCTGAAAAATATTTGGAGAACGGATCATTTTGGATAATGGATTTCTGGATAAGGGATACTCAACCTGTACTTAAATTTCTTTCAATGTTTTTTTTTAAATGTTGCATTTTTTCATCCCAGACTTCATGCAAATGATGACACTCAGTGGGACAGTCAATGCAAGCTGCTAAACTGATATTTGTAAATTAAACATATAATTACAACACAGATATTACAATGTTAATGAACAAAGATAATCAAAACGTCAGAGTCACTAAAATAATGTTTAATTAACCTAAAGGTGAAATATTAAAATAAATGTTAAAAAAATTAAACTAACATTTTTCTCATGGATCTAAAATGAAAATCCAGTCCTTTTAATAAAGACTGTATACCCCTTTTTCTGGGAAAGTGTTCAAATACATTCTATATCATCATTGCCACATAACCAACAATTTCAATTGACAAGAGGAATTCAGATCCATCATCCTTATAGACATGATTAAGCATGCATTGAAGGAAGGCTAAAGGAGTAACATGAACCAATCATAAAGATGTCTTACTATCATGGAAACTTTATTTGAAATGGTTAACCAGGATAAAATGTTAAGATCACTGTCTATGTGATAAGGACCACAGGTCCCAATGCTAAGATTCAGCTAGGACACAGATGGCCATAGCAGGATAAGGAAATTACCAGTTGTTAGCAATAGTTCCAGTGATGATGACCATTAGCCTGGCACTTAATGGTGTACCTGATGGCACCCCCCAACTACAGCATTTGGGGGGGGGGGGGGGGTGATACACATTGAAGGGAAGTGCTACCTCAGATGAGGGCATGAGAAGAGCAGACGTGGAAAGAAATTGTTGGGAAGATTAGTAAAGAGAGAGAGAGGGGGAAGGAAAACTGGCAAATAATTGACTAAAGTCAGATTGAGGAGAAGGGGCAAAAAAGGGTCTGGAAGATGGTAATCAGACTATATATTTGCCTAGAGCACCATAAATCCTTGCACTTGTCCTGGTTCTGGGCAAGTGCAATGATAGTAGACAGATGTGTCTCTTAAAATAATTATTTCCATTTGCATAAATGGACTGTGACATGATATTTTCTCCACTATTTATGTTTTGGTGAGTATATCTTGTGGTACTGTATTCAGGCTATTAGTAAATAAAAATATGAGTCTGTGACCCCATATTTTGAGCTAAACACATCCCTATATGCATTTGGAATGATCCATTAACATGTAAGTGCACTATACATTCAGTTTCCCAGTACCCAACCGTCTGCAAAAGCTTCCAGAATTCTCAGCTAATTATTCCTCTTTGTGCTAATCTACTGGGTGCTTCTAGACAAGGAATGTAATTGATCGTATATGAAAAAACATCATTAATACAGAATTGCTCCAGACGTGGTTTATCAAGCTGTTCTTTTTTCATTAGTGATTTCACCCCTAGTGCTTAAATTACTGAGGCACTTCACACATCAGAGAAGAGACAATTATATGGAGATGGGAGGAGGAGAATTCTGTAAAACACAAAGATATAGTGAAGGGCATTAAAATGCTGCAGGCCCCCCAACATTTGTTTCTCTCTCTTCAAACATTTTTTTTAGTATATCTATTAAGACGGTACAGTGTGTCTATGATGTATATTCTTTGATTTGTAACCCTCGGCACTAACGCAATATGAAAACGAACTGCCAGGGTAAGAGATTAGCAAAGAAAAGGGGAAAAAAAATTGCCATTTAAAATTCAGCTGTTGCAACATATGCTTGTCTGGGATTGAAAATTGCCTTTGGAAGTTTTTTTTGCTTGGACTCCTCTGCTATTTTTCATACTTAATGAGTTTGTCAGCACTTTTGAAAGTTGGTGATAAATATTTTGAAATTAGGAGTAGGAGAGAAAAAAATAAAAAGGGAGAGAAGGAGTACGACTACAGAAAACAAAATAAAACTTAATGGAGTGCATTAAAACTAGATGCTAGTAAACTGATTTGGAATTCATTCAAATTTCACTATATTTTCCCCAAGATTTGTGGTACAAACAGCACGATTCTTTACAGGATTTGCTGAAGGTTGTGCAGATTTCTAACAGTGATACAATCCAGGGACAAAAAATGATGCTAGTGTTCAAGATGCATATCTCCCGACTTGTGCATCTGAGTGGTGGGCCGCTAGATGGTGACATGAATGTACCATTCACTGATTAACCAACCACATGTTGGTTAAACAGTCTGCTGCATATATTCTGAAAGGGCATTTTTTATTCCGCCAATGAATTGAGTAATTGGGACCCCAGTTAGAACTAGGCTTGCCACCCAACCAGTATATTATCGATGGACCCGTAAAAAATTTGCTTGGGGCCAATGTAAAATCTATGGAGATCATAGGATGACAGTTTTTTTTTTTTTTTTTAAAAGGTGGTAACCCTAATCAGTACTTGAGGTGTTGCTGGAGTTCAGCTATTATCTCTGACTGCTCCACAGCTATTTGGGGATTTTTAATTGCAACATGAAAGACAGATGGGGTGCTGCACTTTGATAAATTATGCAATGCGATGTTAACCTCATTAAATGATTTAATATTAACTAATCAAAATACCTTTCTTTGCATAGATTCCAGACATTCTCTAATGTAACCTCAGCCATATACAAATTATTTATTGCTGTAGAGGTATGATTAAACTGAGAAATCAATTTCAACACTTTCATTATGAGTTGTCTGCATGTGCAGCTTTAGATATTAATGCCATATTTGGCTACAATATATATTTGTTCACATGGATTTGAATATTTCATAGTAAAGGTACAGAAAGTGTCAGGCAGTCACTAGTTACTTTTTTATGTGTAATTAAAACATAAGTAGAACATATAGGGAGATAGGGACACATTCAAAATCTATGAGATTTAATGGGAAAATACTAATTAAATTTATTTTCTTTAAGGAAAACGTGCAGCAAAATACTGTTTTTGCTGAAAATCAATGAGGCAGACTGACATCAGAGCCGGTGAAGCAGGCACTTTGGCCTCTCAAGCTTCTGGTGATGGAATCAGCAGATTCTGATTCATTTCATTTTCAAGTCAAGTTAGTAGTTTATCACACAGACACACTGGTGGGTTGCTATTCTGCCTGCGTTGTTGTCTTACACAGTCTTAGAAAATTAACTTTGTGCGGTAGGATGAAAGCTGGGCACATGTAGTCTGACATTTACCATGAGTAGAGTTACCACATAGTGGGTATTTGTGAAAACTTCATGAGTTGTGATTTTTCTTCAATTCTGTTTCAAAACATACATATTTGTACCCAGTTTGCCACTGCACAAAAAAGTTCAAAGATCTAAATCACAGAGACGAGGCTTGCTTTTACCCATATACCCACACTGTGTATAAGACTTAGAGAGAACATTGCTATTACCCACACAAATGAGGTTTGGCATTTCCATGACACAGAATAGTTATGAAAGACTCCTATAAAACTTCCAAAAGAGATAAGTGTGTGCTTCTGGCCATACCTAAATGATGACCTTGGACTCATGCTAAGCATGATGTAATACTGACATCACAGTTCATGTGCATTTTTATCGTTATGCCATTGGCTGTGGTAGCATGCAGGTGAATGAGGCTGACAATCCACTTATTTTATATAAAATATGTACCATTTTGCATGACAGGTACACATGAGAGATAGGTATGCCACATAAAACATTGACCGTATTTATGCTGTAGAATAAAAAAAAAAGTTAAATGAATCTACAAACAGATCACAAAATTAAGGGAGATATATTTACAGGGGCCTTACTGCTACTTTGAAGCTGGTGCAGAAGCCTGAGGTGCACTGAATTGCAAGATGTTACCTTATGAAACTTGAACACTGTGCATAACCAACCAACAGCTTGCCAGATATGATCTATTAAAAGTCAAATGTTTAATTAAAAATATCTGCATTACTTTGCAGTGGCCATTAGTTATGATTATACAGTAACCACTGCATCCATTTTTAATTAGCTCACTTTGGTTTGTCCCTACTTGCTGTTGCTACATTTGCACTTCTTTCATATCTATCCCTTTGCTGCATATTCAGCTTGGAGGTAGCAGGGTGAGCTATAATTAGTTGTTGGCTTGCAAATATATATTGAAAGAGACAGGAGCAAATGAGACCCTTTTGCATCATCAGCTTCCCAGAGCCCCTTTTGTTAGGGGGCATGGGGTTTTGTAAAACACGTAAGGGCATCATCTTACTGTTGCATTCTTCATTATTTAATTGGTCTTTGTGACAAGCAGATCTTTTCTATTGAGCTAGTATTCCCTACATCCTGTTCTGTTAAGGCACTGAATAAACTGGAATATATGTACCTGTTTATTAATCTAAAGAAATGTTTGTTTGTTTTTTCAGCTCATTAAACACATCAGTTAATATAGATGTTTACATTGGATTCATGTGAACGATAAGATTATAAGCAAATTATATAAATCATGAAACAATACAAAAAGGATACTTTTTTATTTAACACCTTGAATGGAATGCCTGATACCAGTCAAGACCGGAATAGAACAATTCAGTGCTGCTCTTTCACCGTGGCCAGTTCAGCGTGGACAGAATGAGATGATTCAGTGCTGCTCTTTCACCGTGGCCAGTTCAGCGTGGACGGAATGAGATGATTCAGTGCTCATCACGGATGATAAAATTCAAAAATAATGGATTCCTCCTGAAAAAACTATGGTAAGTAGGTTCAACACTGCACGATCCAGGTCTGAAGTTTGGAAATCAAATTAATTTCTTTCCTTTTTCAGTTACATGATGATTGTCTAATTATTAGCAAACCGAGGGGGATTTCATGCAACTAAAAAAAAAAATTAGTACATTGATATTGGAGAACTACCGTTGTAATGTATTTCTCATGTGTGACAGGCTGAGCATCATGGGAAATGCAAAATACAAAAGACAGTTTATCCTTTTTACAGTTCGCACTGCTATGAAAATTATGTGGCCCGTTTTGCAGTTTCATCAGCCTACTCATTATCATGAGAGACAGGCACAAGTAAAGGTGGCGTAGCTTGGCTGTATAAGTAGATGTTCACATACTGATGGAGTCTGTGGTTGACATTTACCACACCGAAAGAGAGAATGGAAAAAAGAAAATTGAATTTTGTGCTCAAGAGTTCTTAGGAAGTTCATCAGCTCCCTTGACCTCCGCTCCCTTGACCTCCCATCCCAGACTGGCCATCACTCACACCCAAACATATAACATTATCACTTAGTATATCTTACCTATGCTGGCATTGGAACAATAACATGGATCAAACACACCCCGGTATACATGACTCTCAGTATACTCCCCAAGCCCATTAGTGGAGACTTAACAAGACTCTGTTGTCCAAACCCACTGATCTTTGGTTAGTGCAACATGAAGGTGCAATCAGAAAACCTAGTGAAAAGACCACTCTTCATAATCTCCCAAGTGTGTCAAAAATCTAGGAAACAAAAAAAACGAAGAAGACAAAACAAATAATAACCATTGCACATCAGCATGTCAGCCAAATACCTAACCACATGAAATATTTCTGCATTTATCTATTTCACATTTCAACTCAGGAAGAATGTTTACTGAGAGAAAATGTCTGCTTGTTAACATCAGGGATGGGCAAAGTGTCCGTACAAGGACAACAGTGTCAGGGGCAAGGTTTATGAAGGTCCATATAACATCATTAAATTATCCTACACAGACCCCAGTAAATTTAAACCATGAGCAATGTTGATGCCTACCCTTAGTTAACAAGACAGCAATGTCTGCTCACCATGATGTATGGAGAAATAGTATATTTATGTCCCGTGACAGTTCAGTGGCGTCCCGAGGGGGGTGCGGACCGCACCGGGTGACACCTCCAGCGGGGGTGACACCCATGCTGCCGGCATTCCCCCGCACCACGCTGCCTACCTTTTTTTTTTTTCCTGGCAACCGCATCTGCTGGATTTGGCCTCCGAAATTACCGCGACCGGATGTGACTTTACGTCACATACAGTGACTGTGCTTCCCTCCTCCGTGCAGGAGGGAACACTACACGGAGACGTCAGGCGGGGGACATGGAGCAGCAGCCAGGAAGTAAGTGATAGGGAAGGGAGGAGGAATAACGAGCAGGGTAATGGCACAATATTACTGGGCTCTGACTGGCACAATATTACTGGGCTCTGACTGGCACAATATTCCTAGTATCTGACTGGCACAATATTCCTGGTATTTGGCACGATAATACTGGGCTCTGACTGGCACAATATTACTGGGCTCTGTCTGGCACATGAATACAGGCATCTGACTGGCATAATAATACTGGTCTCTGACTGGCACAATATTCCTGGTATCTGACTGGCACAATATTACTGGGCATCTGACTGGCACACTATTCCTGGTATCTGACTGGCACACTATTCCTGGACTCTGACTGGCACACTATTCCTGGACTCTGACTGGCACACTATTCCTGGGCATCTGACTTGCACACTATTACTGGTATCTGACTGGCACAATATTCTTGGGCTCTGACTGGCACACTATTACAGGGCATCTGGCTGGTACACTATTACTGGGCATCTGACTGGCACACTATTCCTGGTATCTGACTGGCACACTATTCCTGGGCATCTGACTGGTACACTATTACTGGGCATCTGACTGGCACACTATTCCTGGGCATCTGACTGGCACACTATTCCTGGGCATCTGACTGGCATAATATTACTGGGCATCTGACTGGCACACTATTCCTGGGCATCTGACTGCCACAATATTCCTGGGCTCTGACTGGCACACTATTACTGGGCATCTGACTGGCACACTATTACTGGGCATCTGACTAGCACACTATTCCTGGTATCTGACTGGCACAATATTCCTGGTATCTGACTGGCACAATATTATTGGGCTCTGACTGGCACACTATTCCTGATATCTGACTGACACAATATTCTTGGGCTCTGACTGGCACACTATTACTGGGCATCTGACTTGCACACTATTACTGGTATCTGACTGGCACAATATTCTTGGGCTCTGACTGGCACACTATTACAGGGCATCTGGCTGGTACACTATTACTGGGCATCTGACTGGCACACTATTCCTGGTATCTGACTGGCACACTATTCCTGGGCATCTGACTGGTACACTATTACTGGGCATCTGACTGGCACACTATTCCTGGGCATCTGACTGGCACACTATTCCTGGGCATCTGACTGGCATAATATTACTGGGCATCTGACTGGCACACTATTCCTGGGCATCTGACTGCCACAATATTCCTGGGCTCTGACTGGCACACTATTACTGGGCATCTGACTGGCACACTATTACTGGGCATCTGACTAGCACACTATTCCTGGTATCTGACTGGCACAATATTCCTGGTATCTGACTGGCACAATATTATTGGGCTCTGACTGGCACACTATTCCTGGGCATCTGACTGGCACACTATTCCTGGTATCTGACTGGCACACTATTCCTGGTATCTGACTGGCACAATATTACTGGGCTCTGACTGGCACACTATTACTGGCATCTGAATGGCATAATATTACTGGTATCTGACTGGCACAATATTACTGGGCTCTGAGTGGCACAATATTATTGGGCTCTGACTGGCACACTATAACTGGACTCTGACTGGCACACTATTCCTGGTATCTGACTGGCACACTATTCCTGGTATCTGACTGGCACAATATTACTGGGCTCTGACTGGCACACTATTACTGGCATCTGAATGGCATAATATTACTGGTATCTGACTGGCACAATATTACTGGGCTCTGAGTGGCACAATATTATTGGGCTCTGACTGGCACACTATAACTGGACTCTGACTGGCACAATATTCCTGGTATCTGACTGGCACACTATTACTGGCATCTGACTGGCACAATATTCCTGGTATGACATTGACATTACATTGTTATTGTTTTTAAGTAGCAGCACACCTTTCTCTCATAACCAGGAAACGCCCCTGGTATGCATGAGGCTATGCCTATATGTGGGTGTAAAATGAATCAGTCAATGTTTAATTCATTCAGTATCGTGTGGAAAATACACATAAATAGTGTGCTGACATAATCCTGCTTCTAGGTAGAAATAGTATGCATGAGGTATAGATTCCTTTGTGGAAGAAAGGACTGTAATGCTTTCTTCTCTAAACGACTGATCTGACCTGCTACTCCTACTGCCTTGAGCAAACAGAAAGAAACTCTTGAAATTAACTCTACTAAATATGTTTACATATTAGTCAATGTCAGGTTGTTTCCCAAAAAGTCAAGTACTTGGGGATATTTGTAAAGACTGGCTTCTGTAAAATCAGTGCAGATGAAGTAGTTTAAATTTCCGATGATTCTTAGCCATAGAGAGAAAGTAAATGTATTTTTAATTACTTTATTACACAATCCACCTTACGTTCAGCTGCATTGAATGTTTTATAGTCCTTTTTTCCCCTCAGATTCAGAAAGTAGTTTACAAATATTCATAGAGACAAATTTAAATGATCCTGTACTACAAAAAAAATCTGTAGTAATGGAGCAGTTCTACTTCAGTGGAGTTGAGGGTTTCAAATTATGGAAATTACATAGCTGGATGTCCATGAACGAGGAGCCATAAGCTAGTGGACACAAGTAACAAAATGGAATGTAAGTTGAATGCTGTTTGTTTTGATGGTCAGCAAATTTAATTCGATACACATTCCTTATTTACATTCCAGTGAGATAGCTAAATGGGACTCTGTAGAGTCTATTTGTAGAGTCTATTTAATATATATATAGAGTCTGTCTTAGAATATTGTAATTTTGAAAAAAAAAAAAGTACAGTTGACTCTGCAAGTGTTATGGACTACATTTTCACATGAAGCTCAGCAGGGGATTAGTACACTGAGCCAATCCATATAGTTGGCTGACCATCATGGGAATTGTATTCCACAATATTAGTTCTCATCAAGCATGTGGCTGGATGGGAAACAATGTCTACAAATTCCTTTGGCTGGACCAGTGCCATCATTCAACCTTGTATGGAAGGTTTCTGAGGGAGGCCCTAATTACTGATTCCCCACACCCAGTCTTAATGTCAAGTTAAACCCTCTATATAAATTAGCATGAACCCATGAAAATGAGATAACAGAGACATCAACTTCTGTTGCAGAAGGCAGGAGAGTGTCCAGAGTACATTGTGCATTGTTGTTTCCGAAAATGTTGACTGAGGTTTCCAGGTGGTGGCTCTTCAGCTTCTGTAGGAAGATGGGACTTCATTTTGATCCATTCCAGAAGAGAAGCTATTGGACTGCCACACTGGAATAGTGCTACTTTTCCCATAAGCCAGAGTGAGCCGTGATGAGTCCCAACTAGACCTAAAGATCGAACTTAAGGTTATCTATTTAATGCACACACAACTGTAGACAAAAGAT
Organism: Pelodytes ibericus; assembly: GCA_036172795.1. NCBI lineage: Eukaryota > Metazoa > Chordata > Amphibia > Anura > Pelodytidae > Pelodytes > Pelodytes ibericus. The sequence continues at coordinate 99,098,492 of CM069857.1, read as the reverse complement.
GAGATGTAGAAACAGAGGAGGCAAGTAGATTGAAGTTGATACCTTTATTGGCTAGCTGAGCCGATTTAGAGTGCAAGCTTTCAAGACTTCTTAGGTCTCTACTATAGGCATTGTTATACAAATAAAAGTAATTTTTGTGTAAAAGAAAAAGCAAACCAGTTTAATTTCTTGATCCATATTCTTTCTGTTTGCCCAATTTGAAGGCTTGCCAATAAAATGCAGAGACAGATGTTCTGCCTACTCCGACCACATTTTTTTTATTTTGTTATTGATGTCTTCAAAACACATTGCATGTCTGAAGTTTTCAAAATGCGTAGCGGATTAAAGGCTCAATTTTATGAAAAAAGATAAATGAAACAATATTGGTTTTAGGTGCATTGTGCAATATTTCTGTAACACCACCTGTCTATTATATTCTAGGTTTAGTGATATTGAATACATGGCTGGAATGCTTTTTTTGTGCAATGACATTTATCAATCGAAGTGCCAATTTTCAAATATGACATGTCACTTTACTTTGGACAAATCCTGCAAACCAATTCAATATTGGACAGTAGAAGAAGACAGTTGAAGTTACCCTAGAAACAATAAATATCCAGAATATAGACAAAAAATGTAAAAAAAAAACAATAACAAACTGGAAAAATCATTTTAACATAGAAACATCGAGTGTGTCGGCAGATAAGAACCAATCGATCCACCTGGTCTACTAAATTTCTGGAAATAAAATCTGAATCCTTTCATTAGTCCCTGGCCTTATATTTCATCTAGGGTAGCTTTATGTCTATCCTATGCTGCTTAATCTTATTCACTGTATTACCGTATTTGCTCGATTATAAGACCAGGTTTTTTTCAGAAAAAAAATTCTGAAAAATACCCCTCGTTTTATAATAGAGGTCATCTTATAATCTGACCTCAAATTGAGGTCAGACTATAAGACAGGGATCCAGGTCCCCTGCAGAGCTGCAGGGGACCTGGATCCCCCTCTCTAACAGCCAGAGGATGTCTGCGCACAATAGTGCAGACATCCTCCATGCTGCCCGACACTGCCGTCTATTATGACGGAGCGGCTGTCCGTCATAATAGACGGAAGTGTCGGGCAGCATGAAGGATGTCTGCACGAATCCCCCTGTACGATGTCGTGCAGACATACCCCTGCTGCCCCCACTAGCCACCAGGGAGCAAGAAACAGGTGAGGGAGAGGGAGGGAGGGGGGGACAAAATAACAAGGCGGGGGACAGAGAAACGAGGGGTGGAGGGGGGCAGAGAGAGACAAGGGGAGGGAGGGGGGCAAAGAGAGTAACAAGGGGAGGGGGGAAGAGAGAAACAAGGGGAGGTAGGGGGGAAGAGACAGAGACAAGGGGAGCGAGGGGGGAGTCAAAGGGAGGGGGAGAGAGAGAGACAACACTAAGGGGGGGAGAGAGACAAAGCTGGGGCAAGGGAAAGAGAGAGGCAGCATTGGCACATAAAAGGGAAAAAAAACAAGAAATGCATTTTTTTTATATCATAATTTTTTATTAAAAAAGCAATTTACATGTGAATATATACAAGTTGAACTTTTTTCCTATAGGGTAGTCTTATATTCAGGCTTTTGGTTTTTTTCCTAAAGGAATATACAAAGTTTGGGGGGTCGTCTTAAAATCGAGCAAATACGGTAGTATCTACCACATTGGCTAGAAGGCTATTCCAGGCATCCACTACCCTTTCATAACAGTAATACTTATTTTGCAGTTATCCACATAAAATCTCAGTTGCCACAACTTTGACCATTTTCCTAGTTTCCCTAAATCATTTGCCATTTGGCTTATCACTTCAGGAACATCAACCCTGTTGAAAATGTTTGTGTAATCAGAAAAATGACAAATCTTACCATGAAGACCTTCTATATATATTCTAAAATATTAAAGAAAATAAGTACAGATCCCAGAGGTACCCCACTGGTAACAAAAGCTTTTTGCAAATATTTTCTGCCTTCTTTACATTATTAAGCTATGGGTAGGTCAAAGGACAAGTAAAACAAATATTTTATAGCACAAATAAGTATAACCATCAAACATTTGACAGACCACATCATATTATCAGACACACAAAGTTATTTTTTGGTACCAACAAAATAATAACTGATTAACATAAGGGTCCATTTGGATAATTTTGGTGATCCGAATGGGCCTTTAAATCAGGCTATTCAGGCATCACCGAAATGCCTCCAGATAGACCTACATTCCAATATATTTAAATTGAGAAAGGGGATCTCCTAGGCTATTTTTAAAATTTGCCAAAATCATCCAAAATAATCATTACAAAATAATAAAAATGTTCCAATTTAAAAGTAAAAAAATATATGTATAAAGTAAAAAATGATTAAAGAAAAAAAATATAGCATTGCATGTTACATATGAATATAATATATAGCATAATTTAAAATACATTATTTGATAAAATATGCACAATAATTAACCAAATACATATACATAATATTAATATATATAAAAAAATATATTTAAATATAGTATATAAAATACGTACAATAATATAAAATAATACACTATTGGGTCTAGTCGGATGCCCAAAGTCGACCTCATCGAGCTATTCTCAAATTTTAGTGAAAAGACCCATTTGCAATACAAGACTTTTTTGTATACAAAAAAAATTCTTGTTCGTCAATAATAAGATCTTCAGTGTATCTGCTGAACATGTATTTGCTTGTGAAACTCATGTGAGACAATGACAAACAGTCAGGATTGAAAAGATGGAGGATTAGAAAGGACAGCACCTCACTGAGAAACTGCGACATCAGAAAAAGCTGCAGCTCCATCCATAACTCTGGTTCTCAGTATGTTGATAACAAATACTTACACATTTATCAGCCATACCTAGAGTGGCTGTATGTCATCCAGTGTCTACAAGCAGTCCATATCATGCACATCCTTCATAGAGACACTATGATGGTATCAGTAAAAGAATTTTCTGATATATTCATCTGTCTCGGGTAATTCTCTGGTTACTCTCAGCAATGTAATGAGATTATTGGAACCATTTGTCCCCTCTTCTTTCTAATGAGAATTAGATAGAATACCCAGGACTCTAACTGATTTAGTCACATGAAGCTTCCATTAGTCTTTCTTTGATTGCTGTCAAACAGTGGAAAATTGTAATATTAGTTTTATATTTTCTTATCATGAGCCATACTTTAGCTGTCGGCCTGATGTCAAATGAACTGGGAAGGATGGGGAGTTGTCCGGGAGGCATCCATTTCTCACACTGAGGAAGACAAATGGTACCGGCATGATGGCATTTAGAAAGGTGAATAGACAGAGACTTGTTTCTGCTTGAGAACAATTGCATTGCAAGCCATTTATTTACTGTGCAATGTAATTATATTTGAACACAATACCAAGACATTCTTCTTCTGGGAGATATGGGGTCCAATAAGAAACTTTCGTCTTGATATGATCTAATAAGACAAGCTAAGGAAACATTGCAACTGGGCTCTGTATAATTCATGCGTTGTGTACAAATCTAATGGAACCTGGTGTGAAATCCTGACTATGTGTGTCTGTATATATATATATATATATATATATATATATATATATATATAGAAATCCAAAAAAACACGCACTCACGGGGCTTAAACAAAAACAAGTCGATGCTTTACTTACTCATACAGGTGTGGAATTCACATGAGGATACAATCGACCTTTCGGTCCACAACGTGGACCTTTATCAAGACAGTGAAACATGGAATAAACACAAACTTATATAGGAGAGAGGAGAGATTACTTACCCCCAGCGTGTACCAACCCCGTGCTGATGAAAAAACCGCTGGCCGTAACGCGCGGCGCAGCCATGTGGGCGTGTAGAGCAGGATAGTGAGAAAGACGCGGTGCCATGGCAACGCGTGTTGTAAACAGACCAGTTCTCATTCAAGCCTGTTAAGCCGACCTCGGGGAGAACGAAGTTCAATTAAACCGAAACTGACTGAGTGGCGAGCGTCGGGTAAACCGACCTCGGTGTACGGTTGTCAATGGGAAAGAAACATATGCAGTTCGGAGAATGTAATCCGAGTGCTGAAACCCGAAAACAGATCGGTGGAAGCGGCTGAAGCACATGAATGAGTCTGGTGTGTATACAAACACACCGAAACACCAGATCTATAAGCCGAAATTCGGAGTAAAAGAAACAGAGTATCCCTGCAGAGTCACCACATGTGAGACAAAGACTAACAACCACCATAAATAAACGAATAAAATAGAGAATGTAGTAAAAAAGAGTCCCAAAGGCAAGAAGACAAAACATTAGAAGTGACAAAGCTGATAGACACAACAGACGGTACAAACGACAGAGGCAATAGAGTACTGTTAACGCCTGGGCAGAAATGGCCAAAGTGCCACTTGTTCATTCAGTCCTCTAGGGGAGATAGTATCAAGGGTACGGATCCAGTATGCTTCTCTTTGTAGCAATGTTCTCGAACGGTCTCCACCGCGGTGAGGTGCCGGGATGTGGTCAAATGCGATGAATCTCAGTTGTGAGAGTCTGTGACCAGATTGAAGAAAATGCTTGGCCACTGGTTTGTCCGATTTAAGCTCTCGATAGGCTACCGTGATGGAGGAACGGTGTCCTCTGATTCTGTCCCGCAGAGTGAGGATGGTTTTGCCAATGTATGATAAACCGCATGGGCATGTAATCATGTAAATCACATGTTCTGTAGTACAAGTGATTCGGTGCCTGATAAGGTATCTCTTACCGGTGTGTGGGTGTACAAAATGAGTGCCTGCTGCCATATGTGAGCAAGTAACACAGTTAAGACATCTAAAACCACCTGGTCTTTGGTGAGTTTCAACACGCTTTTCTTTTTCATAGCAGTGTCGAGGATCAGATAGTACAAGGCGATCCCTTAGATTCACCCCTCGTTTGTAACAAATGAGGGGCTGTTGTTGAAATGTGTTAGATAGAATGTTGTCGTTTTGCAACATGTGCCAGTTGCTCCGTATGCTCTGTGCTACTTGTGGGGAGGCCGTGTGGAACTTGGTGGGGAACACTATTCTGGTAGGACTACTCTGTGGAGAGGGAACCTGTGGAGAGGGTACCTGGGTCTCGTTGTTCATTTTGTTAATGGCCTTGGTCATGGCTGAATTAATTAGAAATTTGGAATACCCACGTTGCTTGAACCTCTCGGCCATGTCCTGGAGTTGCATTTCACTTGTGATTTTATCAGAGTTATTTCGTAGTACACGTAAGAATTGCGAGTATGGTAATGACCTTTTCATGGGTTCTGGGTGGAAGCTGGTGGCATGGAGGAGGGTGTTTCTGTCCGTGGGTTTCCGGTACAGCGAGTACCCCAGGGAAGAACCCTGGACTGATACTTCCACATCGAGGAACTGGATGCATTTGGGGTCAGCGTGCATGGTCAGTCATACAGGAGAGTCTAGGCTGTTTAAGTTGTTGACAAACTGGGTCAATGCTGTGAAGTCGGCCTTCCATATCAGGAAGATATCATCAACAAACCTTACGTAGTACAGAATCTGTTCCTTATAGAATAGGTAGGATGTTAAGATTCTCATACGTGAACATGTATATGTTGGCATAGGTAGGTGCCATGGCTGCTCCCATCGACGTACCGGATCGCTGAATGTAATAGTGGTCTTCAAATTTGAAAAAATTAGAAGACAGGGTAAGGTCTAGAAGTTCAGTGAGAAAGTTTATTTCAGGTCCCTGGTAAGAATCTGAGTGTTCCACCAGCTCTCGTACTGCTTGTACTCCCTCCTTGTGGGGTATGATGGTATACAGGCTGGTTACATCCAAAGTAACCAGCCAGATTGGACCCTCAGGCAGAGTGAGGTTCTTGAGTTTCGATAGTAAATCGGGAGTATCTTTAATGCATGTGGGTAATGATATGGCTAAATCTTTCAGGTGCCAGTCGATCCACTTGGCTATAGGTTCGAGGAGGCTTCCCCGTGCTGACACTATGGGTCTCCCTGGCGGTCGGGTGGCGTTTTTATGTATTTTAGGGAGTGTGTAGAGAACAGGGCAGATCGGGTGTACTTCATGCAGAAATTCGTATGTGGTCAAATCAATGTGTCCCGCTTTGAGGGCACGGTCTAGGGATTGTACAATCTTGTTATCCACTTCCTTGGTGGGGTTATAGGAGAGTTCCTGGTATGTGCCTGGTACAGACAATTGTTGTAGAATGTCCTCTTTGTACATGGCGTAATTCATAAGGACAACTCCACCTCCTTTATCGGCAGGTCTGATCACTATCCGTGGGTCCTTGGAAAGTGAGGTGAGCGCTTTCAATTCACCGTGGGATAAGTTCCCCGTAAAATGATGCTTCTGCAGGGTCTTTTTGGTTTCAGCACTGATAATTTGTGTAAACGATTTTAGTGCTATGTTGGACGTCTGTGGGTCAAAAGTGCTCTTAAGCTTAAAAGGTGTAGGGGTTTGGTTGTTGTCTGATTTGAAAAATTCTTTAAGTCGAAGACTTCTGAAAAACCTGTACAAGTCCACTTCTTGCTCAAAGTTGGATGGTTTATTTGTAGGAACAAATGAAAGACCCCTAGCCAGTAATCGATTTTCTGGCTCGGTTAGGGTGTGCTCTGAAAGGTTGAAAATAGGGATTATATCTTCCTTGGGGGTCTGCCCTTTGGGGCGAAAAAAACCGACCCTTCTGTCCACGTCTGATGTGGGACCTCCTTTGCGTTCTACTTGGCCTCTGGTTGTTACCCCTTGTGGAGCTGGGCCTGTCTGCTCGTGGGGAGTATCTAAAAAAGAGGTCTGAAGTTGAGAGGACATGTGGTCTGAAGTTGAGAGGACATGTGGTCTGAACTATTAGGGAGAGTGTCTGAGTCTGAGGCAGATTCACCTGAGGTGACATCGATGGTGGGTTCTCTTGGTTTACGAATTCTGGTTCTGTCACGGCGGGGTCTCTGGGTGCTATTCTCCTGTTGGCCGCTGAGCCAGCGGTAGACCTGATGGCCAGCGTAATCATTGTTGACTTTGGTCAATTTCTGTCGTTTAAAACGGATCAGGTCGTTCTTGTATTTAGTGACCTCTTCCTGGAGTTTGGCCATTGATTCAGTTCCTGCTGTAGTGGTGAGTGTCAAAGAGTTAATGTTGTCAAAGTGTGCAATTTTGTCGCGGACAACCACCAGGTCTTTACCAACTTCTTCTATGACCAATATAAGCAGATCTAAGGAGCATTTGTTTAAAACGGCGATCCATTTACGGCAGAAATCTGGGTTACCACGTCCGATTGTAGGTGTGTTTTTAATCCTGAATCCACGGGGGATGCGTTTTGCACGAAAATAGTCAGAGAGAAATAGACCATGTAAATCCATGTCCACTTCTCTTTTCTTCAATTTGAGTAACTCAAAATAGAGGTCTTTAACTGTGTCAGTGCTGGGTAGATCAGACTGGGATGTAGTCCACAGTACTTTAGAGGCATCTTCATCTGTGATCAGAAGTGTTTCAGCTTTGTCAGCCAGAGCTCCTGCTCTGGATAGAAAATCATCCATGGTGTGTAGTGGGGGAAAAACCCGATAATGGGAAGTGTAGTAATGTCTTAGCCAGTACGTTCACAAAAACAGGTAGAAGAAATCAAAATGCGGTGCAATCAAAGAAGCAGTAGCTCTCCTGCTTCAAATACAAAAAATCCAAGGTATGATGCACTCAGCTAGTGGCAATCGTAATGGACACTGGCCCGGGTGCTGTGTAGCTAAAGAATACAGAAATCCAAAAAAACACGCACTCACGGGGCTTAAACAAAAACAAGTCGATGCTTTACTTACTCATACAGGTGTGGAATTCACATGAGGATACAATCGACCTTTCGGTCCACAACGTGGACCTTTATCAAGACAGTGAAACATGGAATAAACACAAACTTATATAGGAGAGAGGAGAGATTACTTACCCCCAGCGTGTACCAACCCCGTGCTGATGAAAAAACCGCTGGCCGTAACGCGCGGCGCAGCCATGTGGGCGTGTAGAGCAGGATAGTGAGAAAGACGCGGTGCCATGGCAACGCGTGTTGTAAACAGACCAGTTCTCATTCAAGCCTGTTAAGCCGACCTCGGGGAGAACGAAGTTCAATTAAACCGAAACTGACTGAGTGGCGAGCGTCGGGTAAACCGACCTCGGTGTACGGTTGTCAATGGGAAAGAAACATATGCAGTTCGGAGAATGTAATCCGAGTGCTGAAACCCGAAAACAGATCGGTGGAAGCGGCTGAAGCACATGAATGAGTCTGGTGTGTATACAAACACACCGAAACACCAGATCTATAAGCCGAAATTCGGAGTAAAAGAAACAGAGTATCCCTGCAGAGTCACCACATGTGAGACAAAGACTAACAACCACCATAAATAAACGAATAAAATAGAGAATGTAGTAAAAAAGAGTCCCAAAGGCAAGAAGACAAAACATTAGAAGTGACAAAGCTGATAGACACAACAGACGGTACAAACGACAGAGGCAATAGAGTACTGTTAACGCCTGGGCAGAAATGGCCAAAGTGCCACTTGTTCATTCAGTCCTCTAGGGGAGATAGTATCAAGGGTACGGATCCAGTATGCTTCTCTTTGTAGCAATGTTCTCGAACGGTCTCCACCGCGGTGAGGTGCCGGGATGTGGTCAAATGCGATGAATCTCAGTTGTGAGAGTCTGTGACCAGATTGAAGAAAATGCTTGGCCACTGGTTTGTCCGATTTAAGCTCTCGATAGGCTACCGTGATGGAGGAACGGTGTCCTCTGATTCTGTCCCGCAGAGTGAGGATGGTTTTGCCAATGTATGATAAACCGCATGGGCATGTAATCATGTAAATCACATGTTCTGTAGTACAAGTGATTTGGTGCCTGATAAGGTATCTCTTACCGGTGTGTGGGTGTACAAAATGAGTGCCTGCTGCCATATGTGAGCAAGTAACACAGTTAAGACATCTAAAACAACCTGGTCTTTGGTGAGTTTCAACACGCTTTTCTTTTTCATAGCAGTGTCGAGGATCAGATAGTACAAGGCGATCCCTTAGATTCACCCCTCGTTTGTAACAAATGAGGGGCTGTTGTTGAAATGTGTTAGATAGAATGTTGTCGTTTTGCAACATGTGCCAGTTGCTCCGTATGCTCTGTGCTACTTGTGGGGAGGCCGTGTGGAACTTGGTGGGGAACACTATTCTGGTAGGACTACTCTGTAGTCTATATAAAAGGGTCTTCTTAATCAAGAGAGAATTGCAGGAAAGCTAAGATGGGAATTTCAAACTTTAGGCCAATGTAGCCGAGTTGGAAATTTTCTCCAATGCAGCTGAATGGGAGCATTTTTCCAACTCAGCTATTTGGTCTTAAGTTTAAAATCCCCATCTCAATTCTCTCTTTATTGAGTAGACCTTTATGTATAGCCACATACACACACACACACACACACACACACATATATATATATATATATATATATATATATATATATATATATATATATATTTAGAGAGAGAGAGAGAGAGAGAGAGAGAGAGAGATACACTATGTGATAAAAAAAAATATTGGGAGTTTGCAACTTGTGTGTCATAAAAAACTTCACAACATATGCAAATCAGCGCAGACGTATGGGTATAAAATGCAAAGGACCTATTCATCTCTGTTTAGTGCAGTGGTAGTCAACCTTTTTCTACCTACCTCCCACTAATGCATCTTTCTTGATGGAAAAATGTCCTTACCGCCCACCAGTTTTCGCGCAAGCGCGGAATATTTTTTATAAAGGAGGGTGTTTTAAAAAAAATAAATGTACGTACATTTATCTTTTTATTTCTTTATTTTTTTTTTTACTTTTTGATCTGCACTCCACACAGTGCTTTTTTCCCTCCTCTTTTCCCTTTTACTACTAACACCAAAAACAATGTTGTATTAGGTGCCAATTTTTATTAATGTCACCATCAAAATAAATTCCTTCTCCTGCCTGTTCTTTACCTTCCTTATAGTATATCACTATATTAAGGATCTCTTTTTCCTATTTTTTTATTTTCTCCTTCCCTTACTTATTTTTTTCTTTTATTTTATAAGATAACAGAACTTAATTTATGGTTTAGTGTATAAGAAGCAGTCATGGGTTGAGGATCTGAACTTACAGACTTTAAGTGTGGGATGGGGATTTGATGCCATATTAGTAATCTCTCTGTATGTGCAACTGCAACCCGCCTGGATAAAATCTAACATTTCAAACAAAAGATGGAAGCCTGAAGGTGAAACCTCAGTGAAAAAAAGAAAGGGACGAATGCACAAACTCACAAATGTGATCGATAAGCTGTATGTAGTGTGGTGAGTGCCTCATGCAAATCAACTGCCGATAACACCACGGTACAGATGAAAGTGCAGGAACAGCCGTCAATACTTCAACCATCCATTGGGAGAAGCATTGTCTTGCTTTCAGGGCTAGGGCAGCAATACACATGCCTAACATCAGTACCAAAGCAAAATGGAGGCTGCAATGGTCTATTACTCTATCTTCAAGGACTCTAGAACAGTGGTGGAGGGTTCGGTGGAGCGATGAATCTTGTTAAACATGTTGCATTTTGTAAGTGTCTGGGTGTGGTGAATTCCCATGAGAGTTCAGGCAGTCATTAAGGTGGCCCCACTATGTATTAAGTTTCAGAATTAAACTCACTTTATATCATTTCTATAGGTGTCCCAATACTTTTAATCATATAGTGTATATCTGATTTACTTTTACAAAAACACAATTACATAAACACTGATTCTCAGGTGCGCACACAGTCACATAAATACATATTATTTATATTATATAAATTATTGGAAAGCTTTGGGGAAATATATATATATATATATATATATATATATATATATATGTCTTATTTGCTCAAACATAGGACACGGTTATCTTATATTCAAGGTTTGTCTTATAAGCAGACCTCAAATGAGGTCTTACTATAAGGTTAGGATCCAGGTCCACCACAGAGTTTCATGGGACCTGGATCCTCCTTGAATAGAGCCAGAGAATGTCTGTACGCTGGGCAAACATGCCAGGTTCACGTGACCTCCCGCTTTCCAATTTAGAAGTGTCAGGTAGCATCAGAGAATGATAAAGGAATTTCCAACTTAAGCCGAAAGTAGCTGAGTTTGAAAAATATACAATTGGAGAAATTTTACAATCCTTCGACTTTGGAAATCCCTTGCCAATGCCCTGCAATTCACTCTTTCATCTATAAAAGCCTAAAAACATCAATAATTAGGACTTCATTCATGAAATGGGGAAATGCAGGGCACTGACAAGGGAATTTCAAATTTAAGTTCAAAGTACCCGAGTTTAAAGTATAGATTGGAGACTTTTCCAACTCAGCTGCTTGAGAGTGAGATTTCAACTTAATGCCATTGTTGAATGGGAATATGTGTCTAATGTGGCTGCATTGGTCTTATGTTTGCAATGATCAGAGCTACTTTTGAGACTATCCGTCTGCATGTGAGACGCTGGAGAGTAGGAGACTCGGCAAAGTCCCGTTTTACTAAAAGAAATACAGGACATAGTTATACCAAGATATTGGGTGATATGAAAGGCAGTCGCCTTTTTTTCACATCACAATTAATAGTAAATATAGCATCCAAAGAAATAAACGTTTGGGCAAACGCTTTCTCATATTGGAATTAAAAGGAACCTTCATTTCGAACATCTATCAAGTCCACGAAAGGTCCTGTTTGTACATTTTAAGAACCTCTGAGGAAGCCGTGCTACAACGGCGAAACACGTCCGGTAGAATGTTTCAACATGTGGCATTTTAATTGCCACAATACAAGGGTGGAGAACTAAATATATGTTGATTATATGGAATTGTGAACATTGTTGTTGTTTTTAAGATTGTATATCCATTTTTGCCTTTTTGCTTTAATTAAAAAAGATATGACATTTATGAGAACAGGTCCTGCCATTTACTGATATTGATAATGACATTGAATTTTTTTTTTTTTTCGCTCCCACCAGTATTTTAACTATTTTTACTTTTGAGACTATGTTAAATTTGGCACCCAAGTTTGACATAGAGGGACATGTACTAAAAAAATGCAAATATATTTTATGTGCAAAACTATTTTGCGCTTTGCTCCTTTTGCAATGTACTAAGCATTTAACACTCAAATAGTATATAAGAGTATATAAGAGCAAATTGCGAATAAAAACAGGCAAGTTTGCAATTGTTTTCTACCTCTTTGATAGCACTTGCAACAGCTGGTGTAATTTTCACACGCAAATAAGAATTATTTTTCATAAAATATTTGCAAAACTCTTTAGCATGTGCAAATACAATCATAATTTATTAGCGCAACTGAAAAGATGCACGCTAAATAAAATAAAAGGCAGAGGTGCAAATCGGGGGGAAAAAAATCGCAAAATGTTACATATAGTCTCAAATTGCTCCTTACTCATGTTATACCTACTTTTTTCCCACTGCACTTGTTTAGTACCCCCTTAGTCTAAACAATAGCTTCAATAATTTTGTTTACCATTACTTTCAATGGGGAAGATTCGAACCTGGGTTTTTTTTTCTAAGTCAAACTCAGTCAACCTTCCAAGTCCACCTCCAAAGCTGAATTTTATTGAATAGACCCAAATGAGTTTTTATAAAAGTGAGAATTGTAGGGAACTGGAATTAAAAAAAAAAAAAAAAAAATTGAGTAATTTGGCTTTAAATTTGAAATTCCCTTGTCAATTTTCTGCAAGTCCCTCTTTTATGAGTAAAGCCCTTTGTTTCACCTGTACACCTATGCTTTGCAGATCTTGTGCAAGTCGACTTGGCACCCAAGGTTTAGAATTCACCATAAGCTGAAACCTTTCCTAATCCTGATTCTCTCAGTAGTGAGTGAAAAAACAAATTTTCATTAAGAAATTAAAATTGCTTTAAAATAAATGGTGTTATATTCACATTCCATATTGCTTTAAGAATAAATTAATTTCACTCTCTTGGGCAAACTAGCTTGCAAATTCTTAAGCTCTAATGCATTGCCATAGGCAAAATGGTTTGCTTCTACTGTTTGCACACGTTTCTTAATTTTGTTCAGCAAATTGCTTTGTGAAATAAATTGTGTCCGTCTTAATTGTCTCCGTTTATTTACATCAGGGCTATACAATTGAATTCTCGCAGGCCTCTGCCCAGAACCAAGGGTTTAAATTTCTTTAATTAACTAATAATTAAACAATTATGTCATGGTGAGTGAAATTTCTAGCTTGTAAAGCAAAGTTCAACAAACAATCATTATACAAAAAAGTGAAACTGCACATGTGCCTTTTTGAATTACCTGTGTATGTTTGTTTGTACTAGGGTTTCAACCCAGAGCAATGGAGAGGTTGGTAAAAAAAATTGGCTTGAGGACAGTGTTAAGACTATGGAGGCAATAGTATGGCCGGTATTTTTTTTTTTTTTAAAGAAAGGGTAGCAATTCTAATTTGCACACTATCATTTCTCTATGTGACTATGTAGGAATGCCTGCCCCCCAATTGTCTTGCTTTGTGTGGGAGAGTTCCAATTTGAAGGAGTCTGTCCTGCTGTCCCACTGAACTCTACCACTGTCAGGCCCGGACTGGCCATCGGGCACACCGGGCAAATGCCCGGTGGGCCGCGGTGGCCATGGGCCGAGGCCGGCAGGGGAGGTGGGGCAGTGGCTGCATTAAAAAAAAAAAAAATTACCTCGTTCCTGCTCTGTTCCCAGGTGCACGTCCGCGGCTCCAGCCGAGCGGTCAATAAAGTGTGTTTTTTTTTAAACAAACTTTATTGCTCCGCGCGGCTGGAGGGGAGCTCACAACGCTTCCCTCACAAACACGGACCTTCAGAGCACCTGGAGACGGAGAGGTAAGTACTGGGGTCTGGGGAAGGGGGAGGAGGGTGGCATAACGAGCATACTAAGGGGCAATATCCTGGCATATTGGGGGCAATATTCTGGCATATTACATGGCATATTAGGGGCAATATCCTGGAATATTGGGGGCAATATCCTGGCATATAACATGGCATATTGGGGGCAATATCCTGGCATATTACATGGCATATTGGGGGCAGAATCATGGCATATTGGGGGCAATATCCTGGCATATTACATGGCATATTGGGGGCAATATCATGGCATATTACATGGCATATTGGGGGCAATATCCTGGCATATTGGGAGCAATATCCTGGCATATAGGGAGCAATATCCTGGCATATTACATGGCATATTGGGGGCAATATCCTGGCATATTACATGGCATATTGCGGGCAAAATCATGGCATATTACATGGCATATTGGGGGCAATATCCTGGTATATTACATGGCATATTGGGGGCAATATCCTGGCATATTACATGGCATATTGGGGGCAATATCCTGGCATATTGGGGGTAATTTCCTGGCATATTACATGGCATATTGGGGGCAATATCCTGGCATATTGAGAGCAAAATCCTGGAATATTAAATGACATATTGGGGGCAATATCCTGGAATATTAAATGACATATTGGGGGCAAAATCCTGGAATATTGAGAGCAAAATCCTGGAATATTAAATGACATATTGGGGCAATATCCTGGAATATTAAATGGCATATTGAGAGCAAAATCCTGGAATATTAAATGACATATTGGGGACAATATCCTGGCATATTGAGAGCAAAATCCTGGAATATTAAATGACATATTGGGGGCAATATCCTGGAATATTAAATGGCATATTGGGGGCAATATCCTGGAATATTAAATGGCATATTGGGGGCAATATCCTGGCATATTGGGAGCAATATCCTGGCATATTACATGGCATATTGGGGGCAATATCCTGGCATATTACATGGCATATTGCGGGCAATATCATGGCATATTACATGGCATATTGGGGGCAATATCCTGGCATATTACATGGCATATTGGGGGCAATATCCTGGAATATTAAATGACATATTGGGGACAATATCCTGGCATATTGAGAGCAAAATCCTGGAATATTAAATGACATATTGGGGGCAATATCCTGGAATATTAAATGGCATATTGGGGGCAATATCCTGGAATATTAAATGGCATATTGGGGGCAATATCCTGGCATATTGGGAGCAATATCCTGGCATATTACATGGCATATTGGGGGCAATATCCTGGCATATTACATGGCATATTGCGGGCAATATCATGGCATATTACATGGCATATTGGGGGCAATATCCTGGCATATTACATGGCATATTGGGGGCAATATCCTGGCATATTACATGGCATATTGGGGGCAAAATCATGGCATATTGGGGGCAATATCCTGGCATATTACATGGCATATTGGGGGCAAAATCATGGCATATTGGGGGCAATATCCTGGCATATTACATGGCATATTGGGGGCAATATCCTGGCATATTGGGAGCAATATCCTGGCATATTGGGAGCAATATCCTGGCATATTACATGGTATATTGGGGGCAATATCCTGGCATATTACATGGCATATTGCGGGCAAAATCATGGCATATTACATGGCATATTGGGGGCAATATCCTGGCATATTACATGGCATATTGGGGGCAATATCCTGGCATATTACATGGCATATTGCGGGCAATATCCTGGCATATTGGGGGTAATATCCTGGCATATTACATGGCATATTGGGGGCAATATCCTGGCATATTGAGTGCAAAATCCTGGAATATTAAATGACATATTGGGGGCAATATCCTGGAATATTAAATGACATATTGGGGGCAAAATCCTGGAATATTGAGAGCAAAATCCTGGAATATTAAATGACATATTGGGGCAATATCCTGGAATATTAAATGGCATATTGAGAGCAAAATCCTGGAATATTAAATGACATATTGGGGACAATATCCTGGCATATTGAGAGCAAAATCCTGGAATATTAAATGACATATTGGGGGCAATATCCTGGAATATTAAATGGCATATTGGGGGCAATATCCTGGAATATTAAATGGCATATTGGGGGCAATATCCTGGCATATTGGGAGCAATATCCTGGCATATTACATGGCATATTGGGGGCAATATCCTGGCATATTACATGGCATATTGCGGGCAATATCATGGCATATTACATGGCATATTGGGGGCAATATCCTGGCATATTACATGGCATATTGGGGGCAATATCCTGGAATATTAAATGACATATTGGGGACAATATCCTGGCATATTGAGAGCAAAATCCTGGAATATTAAATGACATATTGGGGGCATTATCCTGGAATATTAAATGGCATATTGGGGGCAATATCCTGGAATATTAAATGGCATATTGGGGGCAATATCCTGGCATATTGGGAGCAATATCCTGGCATATTACATGGCATATTGGGGGCAATATCCTGGCATATTACATGGCATATTGCGGGCAATATCATGGCATATTACATGGCATATTGGGGGCAATATCCTGGCATATTACATGGCATATTGGGGGCAATATCCTGGCATATTACATGGCATATTGGGGGCAATATCCTGGCATATTGGGGGTAATATCCTGGCATATTACATGGCATATTGGGGGCAATATCCTGGCATATTGAGAGCAAAATCCTGGAATATTAAATGACATATTGGGGGCAATATCCTGGAATATTAAATGACATATTGGGGGCAAAATCCTGGAATATTGAGAGCAAAATCCTGGAATATTAAATGACATATTGGGGCAATATCCTGGAATATTAAATGGCATATTGAGAGCAAAATCCTGGAATATTAAATGACATATTGGGGACAATATCCTGGCATATTGAGAGCAAAATCCTGGATTATTAAATGACATATTGGGGGCAATATCCTGGAATATTAAATGGCATATTGGGGGCAATATCCTGGAATATTAAATGGCATATTGGGGACAATATCCTAGAAAATTAAATGGTATATTGGGGGCAAAATCCTGGCATATTGAGAGCAAAATCCTGGAATATTAAATGACATATTGGGGGCAATATCCTGGCATATTAAATGGCATATTAGGGGGCAAAATCCTGGCATATTGAGGGGCAATATCCTGGCATATTAAATGGCATATTGGGGGGCAAAATCCTGGCATACTGAGGGGCAATATCCTGGCATATTAAATGGCATATTAGGGGGCAAAATCCTGGCATATTGAGAGCAAAATCCTGGAATATTAAATGACATATTGGGGGCAATATCCTGGCATATTAAATGGCATATTGGGGGCAAAATCCTGGCATATTAAATGGCATATTAGTGGGCAAAATCCTGGCATATTGAGGGGCAATATCCTGGCATATTAAATGGCATATTGGGGGGCAAAATCCTGGCATACTGAGGGGCAATATCCTGGCATATTAAATGGCATATTGGGGGGAAAAATCCTGGCATATTGAGAGCAAAATACTGGCATATTAAATGGCATATTGGGGGGGCAAACTCCTGGTATATTGAGGGGCAATATCCTGGCATATTAAATGGCATATTGGGGGGCAAAATCCTGGCATATTGAATGACTAAATCATGGCATATCGAGGGGTTAAATACTGGCATATTTTAATTGGCAAAGTGATGCTGTGGCATGGTCTGTGGGGCAAAATAACATGTACTATGTGGAAAGTGACACTGGCTAGTTCTGTGGGGCAAAGTGACATTGTGGCATGCCAAATCATGTAGGTGCAATATAGGTGGATGGCAAGTTATGTGGGTACTGTATGGTGCTGTGTTAAGTCCTGTAGGTGCAATGTGGGTGCAGAGGAAGGGAAAAATATATATTAATGCAATTTTTAAATAACATTTTTATTAAATACAATATTAAATAATTCAAATAAGTATAAATGCAACTAGTTATAGAGAGATGTCTGTGTTTATAGATATGTATTGTTTTCGAATTGTACAATTGTCATCTTGTGGGGCTCCTGTGTGTTGCATAATTAATGGCTGTCCCATGTGTGGCATATTTATTGGGCCCCATGTGTGGCATAATTAAGGAGCTCTTTTGTGTGGCATAATTATGGGGCGCTTGTGTGTGTGGCATAATTAAGGGGCGCTTGTGTGTATGGCATAATTAAGGGGCGCCTGTGTGTGTGGCATAATTAATTGGGCTCCAAGTTGAGGCATAAATAATGGGGCTCTGATGTGGTATCATTTATGGGGCTCCTGTATGTGGCATAGTTATGGGCTCCTGTATGTGGCATAGTTATGGGGCTACACACACACACACTATAGCCTGTATGCACACACTTGCTATATCCCCTATACACACATTCTCTACTGCCCCTAGCCACATATGCATCACATTACACCACAAACACAACACAACTAAAACTGACCTTATTACACAATACCACACCACAATCAGCTCACTCTACACACACGCAATCCCACAAGCAGACTCCAAACACATGCTCAGTACTCTTTCCTGGCATTTTTGTCTCCTGGTATCCATTTATAGAGACACCAGAGACAAGTTGCAAGGAAACACAGTGCAAGCATGTTGTTTCTCATGCTAGAGCTCTTCAGCAGAGCTCTGCGCATGGTCTGCCCTGGAAGAGCATTGAACCAACATGCTCACTTTGAGAGGGAGCGTGTTTGTCATTGGTGATGACAAAACACACCCCCTTCTTAGTGGGCCGCTGTGAGAAAAAAATGCCCTGGCCGAATTTTTCTCCCAGTCCGGCCCTGACCACTGTCCAGCTTTTCGAGGAAGAGGTAGAGTTCAGCAGGACAGTGGGAATCAGAAACATATTCTGCAGTGTCTGGAAACCAGCTTTAGTGACAGTGCTTTCATGCATGCGCTGACACTCTGAGCTCCCAAACTCAGGAGGAGTGGCAGCACAACTGCACATGTGTGGTTGCACTGTCACTGAAGCTGGCTCTCAGACACTGGAGAATATGAATGTCATTTTTGCTATTGTTGATGTTGGGTCTCCTGTGCAGGTACGCAGCCCAGTGGCATCTCCAGAAATTATATTTAGCAGGAAGGGACACTGGCAATGGCAAGGAGGTCATCTATAACAGATGATGACACTGTTCAACTATATTGTCACAGATATTATATATAGTCACAGATATTTGTAAAGTATAATTATCAGCATACATTCAGTCAACCACAGTGTTAAAATATGCAATAATTGCTCAAATATAAGGTCACCATGATTAAAAGACAACCCCCAAGCTTGAAAATGTAACCCCTAAATGAACCCAGATATACAGGACACAAAAAGTCAGGAGGTTCTGAGCAGGATTCCACTATGTCCCTCAGTACACTCAAAAACAAACTGATACTCAGCACAAAGGCCTGAATTTGAGGTGACCCTATGGGTCACCAACCTGACTTTCAACTCTCTGCATAAATGCATTTTTGGGCAATTTATTGTACTTGTAACAGAAAATGGTGAGGTGTTCTGCTTTACACATACACTCCATTTTTTACCGGTCTACAAGACACTTCAGTATTGCCATTTCCTCAGTTAAATGGCTAGTTCATGTACGTGTCTGTCCCATCATGTCTGCATGAAATGTAGCTTGTACTTTCATCACCATAGCCAGGTGCTGGTTCACATTCACTATGTCATGCATATGCTCCACATGTGCTGGGAAGATCTTCACTGCTGGGATCCACCACATTCAGGAGGATGCTCTCTTCCTCCTCCACAGATGTAGCAGTGTAAAACCCAGTTGATCTGATCACATTCTCATATTTTCAGACTGCATCATTCCCATTTTTTCCCACTATTCTAGTTTAGTGGATGATCCCCATTGTGTCAGAAATCTGAGCACCAATAACTTAAATAGGGTGTGTTATAATATGTGTTTTATTAGACCATCAAAGGCACCCTTCCGTTGTACAGCTTTTGTTGAATTTGACAATGCTCAGTCATCTAACATACTTAATGAGCCTTGTGTGAGTTAAAGAGACTCTACCAACATAAACATTGCTTATACTGTGAATAGAAAAAGAAATGATAAAAACATTATCTATACATTGTGTTAGCAGAATTACATAAAATATGTTTAAAATCACCTTGAAGTATAAGCAATGTTTAGGTCCTTTTTAACCCCTTCACACCCGATGGTTCTGTGGTCCTCAGGGACTAAAGCTCCAAAATGCCATCTTTTTGCAACTGGCACCGATAACAGAGTGATCAAAGACCCATACTCAGATACCTGATCTGGGTCTTGACAGGTCCTGTGGGTCCCTACCAAACTAGGGCAATAATTTCTACGTTGCAGAGATGTGCCTGAAATTCAGGCATGTTGCTTTTTAGTAAGCGGTACTTGGCGCTCACTTTGAGTGTCTGCTAGGTTCTTTGAGTGTCTGCTTGATTTCCCATGTCAGATTGAGGTCACTGAAAGTGACCTCATTTGACAGAGGTGATCCCGCAATGAGCTGTTAAAGTCAGGATGTTTTATGCCATACTACAAGCATCTAGGCACCAGTGATTTAGGACGACATAGAACATCCCCCAAGTATGAAGGGGTTAAAGCTTAAAACAACTAGAATGTCAAAGGTTAACATCCCTGTTTGTAGGCTGCAGATTATACATAATAGAAATCCAAACATAGTTTCCTGCTTGATTTAATTTAAATCCATGGCTCGGAGAAGGCTGGATATTTATATGTATCATAACACAACAGATCAGTGATATCATAAGACAATCATCTCAAGGCAAGAACTGACAATAGGCCCATAACAGAGGCTGATTCAATCATTTTAATGTACTTAGGATTTAATGAGAGAACTTGCTAATTGATGGAGCTTAAGAAGTTTCACATTCATATCATATCTCATCATTTCCCCACTTGGCAAACAAATTATAGAAGTGACAGTTTAATCGTTTTGCTGTGTTGCTCATGGGAAATGAAAATAGCATGGAAAGAACACTTTGTCGGGGTGGCAGCTTATTATCGGATTGAGAATACAACTTCTTATTGTTACATATCATATCCTGTACATTATTTTACAATAAAATGTGGGTGTCTCACCAATTTACATGCTGAATTTACTGCTAATGGGATAATAAACTCTTATGGGGCAGAAATCTATGCTGGTACACACCTATAGTAGCAGATACTCTTACATGTTTGGGTCCTTGAAAGCCGATCTTTTTCCCAGACTGTTTTTTTTAAACAATTCAGTATAGCATCACAAACTGCATATCTGTATATAGTGGAAAGAGAGTGCAGTACATAAAATAATACTTCATTTTCAATGTTAAAAAAGCAACAACAAAAGTTCATGAATTGTTTCTGAAGATTTCCTCTCTTCATGAATTGGATATACCAAGAAAAAGGGCAACACAATAGTGTAATCTCCTGATCAGCCAGGAATCCAACCCTAACTTCTGTGTTTGCTGTTGCATTCACCTGTTCCACATGGCACCTTTTATTGTTGCTTGTAGCAGTGTTATGCTCTGCCTTTTTCCTGTCTCACTTGCCTACTGCTCAGGTGCTAGTTATTACAGTAATGAACCCTGGGGCTATATAAACCCCATCCTCCCAGCAGTCAGCGCTGGTACATTTTGCTAGCTGGATTGTATTTGCTTTGTGTGGTTCCTGTATCCAGCTTGTTTATGGACCATTCAGAATCTTAGACCCTGGTGCTGCTCCTGTTGTTCTATACTCTTCTTCCTGGCTATGACCCATGGGAAAAACTGCCTAAAAAGGCATCTACCTGTAGGTGCTCAAAGCCAGATGCTTCACCCCTGGTGGAGAGTGCTCATCCTGCTCAGGGCTTTGAATCACCCACTACCATTGCATCTGGACTCCAGCCCATCCCAGCCCTGAAGCTGGAAAAAATTACATGTAATTGTTGTCAAAATTCCAAATTCATACTTACACTGACCAGAGCAAGTGATTGCTCTGTGTTTACAGGGCACAATGTGTAAACATCATACATCCAAACATATACAGCTTTAGCAGGGTAGGGAATTCTCCCTCCAACTTCAATTTGGAATGGATAGTGTGTTCACCATAAAATAGCAAGTAGGTACATTGTTAAAACATAAAACATTTATTACAAAGTGAATACACCAAGCTTGATACTTTTAGATTTTAACTGTAAATATAAGGGTTCAGGGCATTGTATATTTGGAAAACTAAGTTGGCATGAGCAACTTATCAGTGTGTTAATTAAATCACAGCTCTTTTGCACATATGCGTATACTTTAAGATATTCAGGTTTTAAAAATCTATTTATTCAGCTCCTGGGCATTATTAAAAAGGGGCAAGAGACCCCAATAATTGTTTTAATCAGACAGAGACCCACTTCTATTTGATTTAGACAGCTTTTAAACAATGTTGGTCTGGAGCTCTGTTCAAAAGCGATTGCTTATTGTTTGGAAGTCAGTTGTCAGGAATCTAGGCTGTCATGTCACAGATCTGGCTGGAGTTCAGTGTCTGAGATGCCTAATAACCTTCAGCTGGGAGGATATGCTAATCTACTTTTAGGGCTCTGTCCCACTTTACAACACACCTCATTTCATACTTCACAGAATAGATGTGACCTAAATGAGTTCCTGCCTTATTCCTTATTTTTCTTTTACTTAAAATATTCTTGATTTATGACTGGTTCAAGAAAGAGTATAACTTTGCATTAAGGAGGTGGATAAATGTGCACAATTAATTATCCAACGTACAATGTGCTCCATGACAGGTATATATATTAAAACAAATATCTGTAAAGGAACTGATTCATTTAAAAAAAATGTATTGTTTAACATAAAGGTTTTTTTTTTTATATCTGACAAGTCTACTGTAATGGTTGTTTGTGACATTTAACATAGCTATGGAGTTGAGAATGATGTGGATCTGTATTTGTGTTTCTTGTTACAAATCTGAATTCCTCTGAAAAAGCAAAGAAAATGAAATTGTATTATGTAGATTGAGTCTGGAATAATGCATTCAGGACTTTTAGTGTACAGATGTATAGCTTTTGGTATCATATGAGAATAAAATAACCATATGAATCCTAACCAGTGGATGAAATGAGATTCTGAGGTACAGTAAAACTGATTCATCACAGGATAGCTCCATATGCACTTGTAGAAGTCAAGGTTAATGAATACAAGCTGAATATGAGATGGAGACGTGGTGCAATACATGCATTATCTCGTCATTAGATGTGTCATACCTTCGCTCTTTGGTAATACATCAGAAGAATGTTCCTTGACAAAGCTTGGAATTAAGAACTCCAGCCTCTTGAGGGTCACAGTTGAATAACATCTCAACTCAATTCAATTTTGTGTGGTCTTTTTTTTTTTAACTCTGTGGTTCAAGTTAGAATAAGGACATATTAAATAGAGATGAATTAATTACACTTTAACAAGCTGGAAATAAACCAATGAACTTATTTTCATTCACAGTTGGAAGGGGTTAAATAAAAACATCAGTGTGTGATTGATTAATTGACTTTCAAAGAACTGACAACTGAATTGCCAAACTATTACAAATAAATTGGCAATGCTCTAAAATACACTTGATTAACCCATTCCAACTGCGATAGAGTAAAAATAAGTTTAAAAAAAATATATGACTATAATAGCAAAGGAGAATTTTTCCAGGTCAGCTATTTTGGAGTATGTTGTGCAAGACAGATGTCAGTTCAGCACAATTTTGTAATTAGGTTAATGTTATGGTAGGGAATAGGTTCTTATCTCACCACCTTAGTATTCGATTATGCAATGTAATTCATACACAGTTCATACTGACAAGTACAACACCATGCAAAAGAAGGGGGACATAAGCAGAGCAATAGTAGAACTCTCCATTAGGTAAGTCTATGATTAAACATTTATAGTGCAAACTGTGTATGGCTTGCTGTGCTGTCCATCCTTGTTATGTGGTTACTATAATTAAATTAGATTAAATTTGAGCATTGTTTAGTAAAGATGTCTACCATGTCTTATTTTCCCAGTCCATTTTATGGATTTCACCAAAATTTCCTGTTTAATGTATAAACCGCAAACATTATTAGTGTAATTTGCAAGTATGTAAGAGTGTTAGCACTGTTATGGTACTGAGAGAAACGCGTCGTTAAAGTAGCCTTGCCCTTGTACTTGCTTGTTTGTGTGACTCTGCTCATTTCTCTCATTGAATTCTCAGCACAGCACAGCCTGCCCTGTTTGCGTTAGGGAAAAATGTCAAAATTAATCTATGTACCCAGTCGGCAGCATTTCATGAAGGCTGAACACTTTTTACATCTGTCTGTTTGACATCTGTTTCATTTTGTTGGGTGTAGAACGTTATACATAAAGCACATGGTATCGACTAACTCAGATAAATGCCCATTATTACTGCTTAAGCCTTCCATCAATAAACAGTTTGCTGGATGAATTAAAGGAGGCAGGCAACTCCTGCAGACTAATTGTGCCTCTGTCCGTGGTGCTGAATATTGCTGTACTGGGCTGTCGGATAGACATTACAGAGGATAATTGCATATCAAATTAGAAAGCTTGTTTGGTATTGCAGGGTGCTCATAGCATTATTACCCTGGGTTACACTTCATTAAGATCCATTTTTCATGGCTCAGCGTTACCATTCATTAACTGCTTGACCTTGTAGGAAGAAAGCAGTAAAAACTCCAGAAGCTATTCTTCTAAACAGCCGATAGTGTACTCAGTGACACCAGAGAACTATGCTAAGCTAATCTACAGTAAACATATCATTAATGCATAGCCTTACTTGTGTTGGATAAATCACTGATGATTCTGACTTAATTCTCCATTATGTGAAATGTAATTTCTTGTATGTGATGCAGATCATTAGCAAAGTAAGACTACAGCAATAGTATATTTAAGTGTTTTTGTCATTAGAAAAGGCTACCATTAATTAAAAAAAGAAGCCTGTCCTGATTCCATAGATGCTGCTACCATATAAGGAAATCTGCTTAGGACACCCAACAGAAGCACCAACATTAAAGTTAAAATCTAAAAATATTGCTTTTGCTAATCCTTGCTTATATATTATAACTCCAGTCAGCTGATGCTTAAATGCATATAGTATAGGGTGTGCTATGCCATCATGATAATGATCAGAATAGGGTGTGTTCACTAAACAGTGAAGTTGAGTTCATTGAGGGTACTGCAAAAATAAATAGCTTTGACTGTTCCCTTGCCAGTTCACTGTTTTGTGATTCAACTTCAATATGCACAGATGAGAAAAAAACTAATAGAAGTGGTATAGGTCTGTGCATCGTCTAAAGAACATCTTTATTAAATATGACTATATTAGACTCTTTACTTTGTGTTTTTTGTTTGTGTTTGTTGCATGCAATCCGCCCTACAATGATATTCATATTGTGCAAATACATACAAAGACATTGAACAAAAAAATGGACATGAAAAATGACAAGTAACAAAATTGCAAACATAGCTGGAAAGCTCGGTCATGTGCATTCATATCAGTTATAAGGGATTTGACAGTTAGCTCTTTGATGTGTGATTTTTCAAAGCAACATGAAGCAACTGACAGAGTTTCAAAGAGGTCATATTGTCAAGTGATTTTGCATATAATAGAGGCATAGGTAAAAAAAAAAAAACTGCAAATATTTGTAATGTGTTAATCGGAAAAGCTTTAAAAATCAAGACACAATATGTCTAACATGGATAAACTGCATCAGCAAAAATGATCAACAGCTACATCTAAACAAAGTTGAAACTGTATGGGATGTTCTGTAGTAAGTTTCAATCTCCTGCTTCCCTCAAAGAACCAGATGCATTTATGGCAAGTGAAAAAAACATTAATATCTTGTTGTATTAGGTCCATGCCATTTGAATAGAGATTATATATATATATATATATATATATATATATATATATATATATATATATATATATATATATATATGCACAAGACTCATATACACCTCCATTTACCATGTTATAAAAGCTCAACCCTTGCCTTACAAAGATTTGAAGTGTACACCATTTTTTGCAAGCTTTGTATACCGGTGTTCCAATAAGCAGTTATAGAGTTAATTAAAGTTATTAACTTGTTAAAGGAAAATTGTGCATCACTCACGAAACTTTAAGATTCATTATAGAAAGGTTATTCTAAAATAAAAGTCTAATAATTACTACAAAAATAACTAGCAGGTAGTACACGTTGTTCTTTCCTCCCTTTCCCATCTGCCATACGACATAGCGCAGTTTACATCTTTTAATTTCTCTGATCATTAAGCTCACGTCTGTGAGGTGTGAACATGGCTAGGATTTTATAATAAACTGCCAAGGAACTCATTACTTTAAAAATGATATCTTTCCCCTAAAGGAATTGCCTAGCTAAAAACACCATGGAACCAAAAGAATTCTTAGTTGTATTACAAATTGGAATTGCAATTACAATAAAAACGCAAGTTAGATGAATGGTAAAAATAAGCAAAGAAGCTATTCTGTTATATTCTTTTCTACATTGTATCATATATGAAACAGAAATGCCCAGAAGCCTTAGAAGGTTTTTATTTTTCATTTATATAGTTAGAAACAAAGTGCATAAATATAATACAAAGAGGATACAAGCTTTAAGTCTTTCTTACCTCTGAACCCATATTCCACGTCCATAGCTAGTTTCTGCCAAATGTGTTGGCACCTACTGAAATGTATACTGTAAGGAATACTTCCCATAATCTACATAGTTATAGAGCTAGACTTAAAAAGTTGGACCACATTGACAGTATAGAAGGTAAGTACATATTATGTATTATAAAAGATCAGCTGAGCTCTAGCAGGGGAATCTCCCCAGTTTTGCCCTTGCAAACCAATCCTTTCATACTTTCCACTTTTATTTGCATGGATATCATTCTCTTAGTGTCGACTACTTTTGTCATATAATCTCCCTAAACAAAGTAAACAGTCTTAAGTGGAAGTGCTAAGAAAATGTTTTTTCGAATTTGCTTAACGGACTTGATGCATGAATACACTGGAAACAAGGATGTGAGGATAAACGTATCATCAAAGTTAATTTCATATAAGATATTTCCTGACGGGAAATTGCCCAATTCTTTTCTTCCTTGTTGGATGTGGAAAGAGTCAACAGCAGTGAGCCATTACTAGATGTGTAGGCCTAACCATGGGTGAGATAAAACGTGTGGGGAAGGAGATTACTATATGATAGATATATATTTATAGTAAGAGAGATAAAGGGGTTGTTGCTCTGTGGGGTTTGGCTGTGTGTTTGTGATGTGCTTTGTTGTGACTTTCTAATAATTACCTTTTGATGTAGACAAAGCTTTATGCAGCAGATTTCATTTATATTAATTTGGTGATATACCACAAAATATTAATATAACTATAACTGTTCTGCACCTCACATTTAATAAAAATATTTGTAAATTTGTGTCCTCTACAGGGACAGAGAGATGCAGATTTCTTGTAGAAATGGTAGACTAAATAAGCTAAACCATTCTTATCAATTGCATTCATTAATTCTAGTTAACTATTGTCTGTGTGATTTCTCCCTAGTATTTGTATAAGAAATTATATTCTAATATTATACATCTATAATAAAGTTGAAGTGTCTCTGCGTCCAGTCCCTGTGTCCGTGGGATTGCGCTACTGCGCATGTGCCCCACGGACAGCCGTTGGGACTTGGAGCGCAGAGACTTCTGTCAGAACAGTGTTCTGACAGATTTCTCGAGCAAATTCTCCTGCGCAATCGCAGGAGAATTTACTCATTGCGCATGCGCACAAAGTTACAGCTGATCACTCAGCTGTAACTTTGTGAAGACTGCGCATGTGCGAGCGGAGTGACGCTACCCACCTCCCGCCCCCTTCACACCACGCTAAGGTGGTAAGTAACACGGGGGGAAGTTGGGGACATAAGGGGGCAACATAGGGGCAAGCACCCTGGCGAGGGGGAGCCTTGAGGGCTGCCTCATCTTGATGGGAGTTGTGATCCCCCTGCTGCATCAATAATACAGCAGGAGGTTCACAACTCCCATCAAGATGAGGCAGCCCTCAAGGCTCCCCCCCTCACCAGGGTGCTTGCCACTATGTTGCCCCCTTATGTCCCCCCCCCCCCCACCCCCCGTCCACATATGTTCTAGCGCCCGTTAATTTAACGGGTTTAAGGTCTAGTATTATATGATATGCATCGTATGTTTTTCCTTGATTTCTCACAGTGGTGACAAACAACCTTGTGTCAACAACGTTGGTGAACTTGTTAATGCTGCCCGTTGGTGTTTGTCAGTTGAACTATGAAAATAAGAGCATTGCATACAGCAAATGTTTTAGAGTAAAATCCCAAACGATTTAAAGAGGATTCAAAAATGTTATCTAAATAGTTATTTTGGGAGCATATTTTATAACTCAGATCTATCTATCTAAATTATTTTACCAGCATATATTTAATATCTATTTCTGGAGTGGGAAACATAGGCAGCTTTGTATAAAACCTTCAAACAATGCACTTTAATGAGAAGCTTAATGTATTTACACAGGAGAACAGTCTCAAAGCTCCACACACAGCACATTCATTAGCACAGGTACCTCGGCTAATTGTTTTTGTATTGCCTTGCATCCTATTGTTAATAGTGTTTCCTCCCACCCAACCATTAATAGTGTACTGCAAATTAATACCTGCAGTTGGATAATGGATTTTTGATAGTGAGCATCTTCTGGTAAGTCATTAAACTGGTATAGACTCCTTTGGGCTTATTTCAGTTAAACCTGATAAATGCTTCATTCTTTGAAAGGTTCAGATGAAATGTGTGGCTTTTTTTTTAATACAGTGGATTAAGGCGAAACTGAAGTATACAAGGTCATCTAGGGATGAATTTTATTAAAGAAATAATTTTACCAAGTTCCCATTCCCCCGCCCCCACAGGTTTAATATATCAAATGTATAATGACTAATGCACCCATTAGACGTTGCGAAATGTATTTGTAAAGGATTAGCCCATACATTAAAAGTGAAGATAATGCATCAAGTGGTATGGATCACTACACAAACAAAACAGTCCAATCTTCACAAAAGCACAAACAGCTTTATTAAGTGAACAATGCGTGCACACAGGCTAGACGAAGAAACTAAAATGATGAGTATCACAGCACTTAGTCATAATACATAATCTATATGTACTGATTTTATCAAATGAGATAAATGAAAAAATATATATCTGCACCAGGCTTTCTAAACCCCTATCACAATGTTAATTCACTTCATAGAATGTTCTTCCCAGGATATTACAGGGCAGACCTTCTGAATGACATCATAAAGATTTTCAGCCATCTTGCCATATTTAAAGTCATACTACATATTTGCTGTTGAAGGTTTTACATCTTGTGAGTTACAGGGATTAAAAATTCCCCATGGGTACAGGATAACCTGGTGTAGGCTGGGTTTTTCTGATGGACAATTTAATGATGTTCTATGGACCATCACAGACCTTGCCATAGACATTGAAGTCCTCATTGAGACACTTTGCACATCCCTGGGTATGATGTAACACAATTAGACATTGTGTTTAACTGTGAGGTTACAGTTGTTTTTCTGTAAGGGTACTAATATTTGCTAAAATGAGAAGTTCACTTTGGGTAATGTTTTTTTTTTTTTTTGAGGATACCATTTATTACTGACCAACTCAGTAACAAACATGTTTTGTAATGGGGAGTATAACCTTGATGTCACAAAGAAAGTGTTGCACAGAGTGGTGTACACAAAGATGCTTAAACGGAACCAAAAGCAAGTTCATAGCATTGATAAAATAAATCAGTCATGTTTAAAGTGTTTATATTGTGAATTTGTTTTCGGAGAGTAGATTGTTGTAATAACTACTAGAAGGTTACATACCAACCTTGATGATGTATATAAAAATCCCCTAATTTATTTTTCTAAAAAGCAAAGCATAACACAAAATTTTGAAGTATATCTGTCATGAAAAATGAAATGGCCTCACTTAAAACTAAACTGTATATATTCTGCTGCCAAAACGTATGGCAAATGTACAGGATTATTTAATTTGTATATGTCATTTTTGGGCTTTACTGCTATGCCAAATACAAAGATGGGTCATGCATGGTATTGCGCACATTTGCCCATTTACAAATAGTGACATCACTGTTCCGCTATTCATAGCATGCGACCAGCATGGTAGGCATTGTGAGATGTTAATATCATCATTTAGAGGGAAGAATATATTTTTAAGTAGAAGAATATCTTTTATTCAAGATTTTATCAGCAAGTATATAGATAAAAATGGTATCAAACTCTTATTATTAATGTCACCTATGCATTTTTTTTTTAAATGGTACACATACATTATTTAATATTTCTTTTACATTATCTAAAACTATAGGTTAATGACAGTAAAAGGTCCAAAAAAAAAAACCAAGTATGTTACTACACTACAAAGCAAAAGTGGTAATATGTCCAAATTACCCACCCCCCCCCCCCCCCCCCCCCCACTTCCTGGCTATACACATACATTTAAAACCAATATAGGTTCATGGATTACCTGCTCTGATGATCAAAAAGAAAATAAATACACTCCGAGCAGTAAATCACGTAGTAAATATAAGGTACTGAGAATCAATGCTTCACTATGACTTATCGTCAATACAAATTATGGCAATGCCTCACACGAAACATAGAACCGTAGAATGTGTCGGCAAAAAAGAGCCATTCAGCTCATCAACTCTGCTACATTTTTGCCTAAAAACAAATAAAATCTGAATACCTTCATTAGTTCCTGGCCTTATATCTAGCCTTATAGGCCTTATGCCTATCCCATTAATGCTTAAACACATTCACTGTATTAACTGCTATCACAGTCCACCACATTTTCAGTAAAATAATACTTCCTGATATTACTTTTAAACCTGTGCCCCTCTAATTTAAGACTATGGCCTACTATGTTTCTAGTAATTAACCTCTGGTCAATCCCACCCAGCTCCAACTGTCCCCAAATACTGTTGCTACCACCAACTTCTTCTATGTGTCTTCTGTCCATCAGTCTGTCTCTGATCCATGATCCCAACTATTCTGTAGCAAGTTCTATGTAAATTGTTGGTGTTATGTAAATAGTAATAAGTATTAATGTAATGTACCCATCAGATTCCATTATCTTATTTGTATTTGGACAGCTGAAGTAGAACCCCCTTGTAACCCCTTTGTAAACTCACTTGTATCAAATGCTTCATTAGTCTTTTTTGTTTCTGAAATCCCCTTCTTTTATTTTCATCACTAAAAACAGAACAGAACATTCAGTCAGCTAGACCTTTATCCTCTTCCACATACCTTCCTTATTTTGTTGCTTATTCATTGAAATCTAACTAATCCCTGTTTTACCTTTCTTTTTCATTTATGTAACTAACAAACTTGTATAACCATTTATTAGTGACTAGGTAATTCTATTTTCTGCTTGTGCCTCTTTCTGACTAATCTTAAAGCTCGGCCTGTCTTTTTCACTTTAGTTTTTTTTTCTTTTTATGATTACTAATTGCTAGCTTTTAGTTTTTTTGCTATTTGGGCCACTTCTGTGGAATACAGTCTTGTTTTCAAATGTTTGCTCTTACTGAGAAACCTAATACAATTTTTCTGCTGCCTTCAGTAATGCAACTTTTAAATAATCACATTTCTGACTTAAACTACTCCAGTGTTATATTAACTCCTTTACAGATAATCCAATTTTTGAAAATAGTTTTTTCCCCAAAAAATGTTTGTTTTTGTGACTCAATAACTGTTCTCATATTAAACCGACTTACTGTGATCATTAGTGCCCAAATGTTCAAAACTTGCACCTGCTGTAATATCGGATACCAAATCTCCATTTTTGAACATGAAGATTTGGTCATCTAACATGGCCTCCTTTCGAGTTGGCTCTTGAACTAGATATTTTAGAAATAATCCCAGTAGGAAGTTTAGAATATCTGAACTCTTGGCACAACCAGCTATTTTTGTTTTCCAGTTCACATGAGGAAGATTAGAGTCCCTTAACGATGATAACTTTCGCCTTTACTAACATGTACTCAACTACTAGATTATCTGACTCATCTACTTGTCCATGGTGTCTATAAATTGCACCTACACAAGTTACTGTACGATTACCAAATTGGAATGTAATCCAAACTGACTCTATGTTTACCTCACTAACTTGTATTAGGTTACATATTATGCTATCTTTCACAACCAGGGTCACCCCTCACCCTTTCTTTCCTTCTCTGTACCCTGGTATTTCTAGGTCATTTTTCACATTATACCAGGTGTGATTGAAACAAGTTAATGGATCTTATTTCCTAAATTGTGAGCATTTGTAACATGGTAACATAGTCATTTAGGTTGAAAAAAGACTTACGTCCATCAAGTTCAAAACTTCTACCTATCATTCCTGCTTTTGATCCAAAAGAAGGCAAAAACCCCTAAGGAAACTATTTTAAATTTTGCCACTCAGAGGGGAAAATTCCTTCTCAAAGGGCAATCAGATTTCTCCTTGGATCAAGAAGATCTATTTTTTATGTTTATTCTACTATTAATAGCCCTATGTGCTGCTTTTCAAAAAACCCCAAAAAACATCCAGACCATTTTTAAATGCATCTTTTGAATTTGATAGCACCACCTCTCTTGACAGTGAGCTCAATATCTTTATTGTCCTTACCGTAAAGAATCCCTTCCTTTGCCGTTGATGAAATCTTTGCTCTGTAGACATAACTCTAAGTGTGTCATTTGTTAACACACATGCTACAGGCGACACAATCTGTCCATGTTTTGGTGGGCAATTGAGCTGATGTTCTATCAGCCTGTTGCCTTCCCTCATAATTTAAATACCTTGTAGCAAAACCACTTGATAAGGGCATTGTCAGATTCTGGGCCCTTTGTTATCCCCCAAATAAACACAGACACCGATATAAGTGAAAATAAAAGGCCACAGCTTATTTAATAATAATAATAATAAATTGAACACATACAAGGTCATTGCCCATCCGTAAAACAATCCTTACCCCGTTTATACAGTAAACTTAAGGCAATGACCCACATATAAAATTTTACATATACAATAACATATTACATAACATTAAGTGCAATACCTGAATTAACACTTATAGGGGCATACCGAGATGCCCCTTTAACCCCCGGGTTAAGAGCCACAGGCCAGCTCTAACCTACCAACCATAACATGACCACCATAACATGACCACCATCCTAGGTTCCTGATCACACCCTTCCTAGAACCTAACGATGATCCTACACCCCCCATTACCTCCCAACCCCTGCTGTGACAAACTTAAAAAACTGGCTTTAATTAAAATAGGGAGGGCGGGTGGGGCAACTGTCACCTTGGCTGTTAGATTAAAATCTGAAGTTATAAAATGGCGGGCCTATTTAAATAGCCCCTCCCCCTACATGACATCACTTAAACTTAACCCTTTCATGGCCCACCTCCTAGCCCTCTCAAGGCCCATTGCGTTTAAGCAACAACATGGGCTTCAGAACTGCTCACTGAGATTTTTTTTTCCCTTCTGAGAGAAATGCAAACCATCATCTATATTCCTAATAGAGCTACCATGAGAAACAAATCCAAGTCATTGCTTCTTACATGTTTCACCAAGCCACAAGTCACTAATATAATTCTCAATCCTATAAACGAACAATGTATGTGAGCATGGGCCGCATTCATTTTTCAATCAAAGAAAGTTATGTAAATATTTATATACTGTGTGTGTAATTTTTATATATATATATATATATATATATATATATATATATAAACAGTAATGTGCAGCATGTGAGTGTATCACAGACTGCACAGCAATAAAAAAAATACTTCATTAAATACACACATTCACACAAATACATGCATACAGCCACATCACATGTACACAAATACACATACATACACAAATACACACACACACATACAAAAATACAGACAGTCACACTAACACACAGAGTCACACTGACATACATATGCATACTGAGTCACACTGACACATACACACAGTCAAACTGACACACACACACACTTACATACAGTCACACACACACTGACATACAGTCACACTTGCACACACACAGTACCTACCCAACCACACATTTTTTCTTTGTTTTCGTTTTTGAACGGGGATGAGATCTTCCGACCCCTCCTCCATACAGTTACACTGACAACGACAGGTACACTGATACACACACACTTGCACACAGTTACACTGACACACACACTTGCACAGAGTACTTTAGGTACTTTAGCACTGTGAATTAGCTGACCCTAAAATCCCTAAAGAGGGATTACCCAAATAAAGTTTATTTAGGCCTGTTTAGAACATGTTTTTAACTGCACTGTTCACAAGATATGTATATTTTATCCAAAGGCCAATGAAGATTTATAGGCAGCCATGTCACAGAACCCTAGTTGACAACCACCTGTTGGATCTGCTCAAGGAGCTGAGCTTGATGGTTGCCTTTAAACTTTTTTTAAAAATGAACCTCTTGACAGTTGCAGCTAGGATCATGGTTTGGTCATTTTAAACTGGACAGAAATAGTCTTCTAATCAAAACTTTGCTTTGGTCCTTCATTAACACACTTGCATACAGTTATACTGACACACACAATTGCACACAGTCACACTGACAAACACACTTGCATACAGTCACACTGACACACACAATTGCATACAGTCACACTTGCATGCACACTTGCATACATACAGTACCTGCACAAACACACAGTTTTTCTTTCCTTGTTGAACAGGGCTGAGATATTCAGACCCCTCCTACACTTTTCCCTCTTCCACACAGATCCACACTTGCACACAGTTAAACTGACACACACTTACTTACATACAGATCCACACTTACACTAACACACACACTTACATACAGTCACTCTTGCATACACACAGTACCTGCCCAACCGCACCGGTTTTTTTTCGGGGCTGAGATCTTCAGACCCCTCCTTCAGTTTTCAATGCGTGAAGTACATGCTGCTGGTCCGCTTCTACCCTTCCTCTGACCCTTGTGCTGACCTCATGCGCAGGTAGAGGAGGGGTTGTGCGCACAGGCGTGAGGAGCTATGTGTAGGGAACTTTGTTCCCTAATTCTCCTTCCGCACGGGCCAACAGTTGGATGCCCCTGCTATAAACAGACCGAAGGTCAGAGAATGATGGTGCAGACAGAACCTGCCATGTATCATTGCCAAGAATGCCTAAAGCTTCCTTCATCTCATCTGAAACCTTATTGCAAACCATGTAATTTGACCCTACATGCACAAATAATCAAATTCCTCTTCCTGCTTTGCTTGCTTCACAATATTAACCCTTTAAGGACCAGGGATTTTCCTGGGCCAAGGACCAGAGCGTTTTTCAATTTTTAATACGCGATTTTTGAAACATAATTTTCCTCTCTCTCATTTAACGTACCCATACAAGTTATATGTTGTTTTTTAAAGGACAGTTAGAGCTTTCTTTTGATACCCTATACATAAAAATGATTTACATTTTAGTATTAAAAAATACATATAAAAGAGGAAATTTTTGAGGAAAAAAAAGTTTTTCCCCATTATTTTCCCAATAATAAGCTACATAACTAGTGCAACACAAACCCACTTATCCCCCCTAATTAACTAACTAATAAAAAGGAAAAATATTGGTTCCCAAACCCCCCCTAACAAAAAAGACAGAAAAAAACTCTGAAGAGTGCGATGTCAGATCAGTAAAAATCATGCAACAGGCATGCAGGGGTTAAATTTTATTAAATAAATATATTAAAATTACCTTTATTTATTACAATTTTTTTATAAATTGTAAAATAAAAAAATCTGTTAAAAAAAAACTAAATGAGGGCCATAAAGTGGAAGGAAACTGATCACCGTTAAAAACGGTGATCAGCAATGAAAGGGTTAATTTTTTTTGTTTTTTTTTAACCTCTGTGTTTGTTATGTATTTATTTTTACTTACAGGTCACTCTCTGTGCTTCACTATAAGAATGTGAAGCACAGAGAGTGAATTAGAGGCAAAGTCAGTGTGTGAACACACTGACTTTGCCATCTAATTTGCATGTTATCGCGGTGATCACGTTATCACCGTGATCACATGCCCGGAAATGCACCGATCGGGTCCAGGAGCTTTGCCTCGGGTGCGAGGCTTAGTCCTGGACCCATTGCAGGGGTAGCTGGCGATGCCCATGGAGCGCACCGCCGGCTAGACTGCATGACGAGTTAACTGGTCATAAGGTCGGGAAGGGGTTAATAAAACATCTTCTGTCTCTGGAGGATGGTGGTGACTCAACGTGTCTCTATAATACCACTACATTCTGAAAGTGCCACACATGAGTTATGGAGAGAAACAGACTGTGGACATACCTTGTATCCACAATTCTAATTCTACCAGAGCCTACAGAAATCCATCTACCATTCCTGGGGGGTGTTGCAACCGACTGTCCCAACATGAGTTTTTTTAACAGATATTTAATACAATTGTTTTCAAAAGTGCAATCTTTTGCTGTAATAAGGAGAACGGTTTACAGTTTAGACAACATCCAAGACTTCAAAATAGTAGAATGTGAAACAGATTCATAACAGCTATTTCAATGACCTAAGCCATTTTAAAGAAGTGAAGAATTGAAATCAAGCTAATCTTGCTTTTAAGTTGTTTTAAATCTCTTCTATAATGTACGACTACTTCCAGAGTACTCCAGAATTTCTCCAACTGCCCTTAGAAGTGCACAAAAATAGGAAGATTAGGAAGAAAAATTGCAATGTGCCCACTTCACTCCGTGGGCACAAATAGACCCGCAGGAATCCATCATGTCGAAATCTATCCATCTGACAGCTAGATTAAAATGATGTACCTTGATCTTTGACACAGATGATTTGTTACATCAGCTGTGCCATCACCACTTGTAAGAGTATTGTTATCTGTATTTCATCCAGTCTATGCTGGACTCTTGAACACAGAGGTTATAACACCTAAGATTCAGGGGGGGACAAAAGGACACATTTAAATAGCTTACATGAATACCTTTTAATGGTATCCTCAATGTTGTCTAGGTGTAACTATATCAGCTCCCTATCTTTTAATTACTATGATCCATTTTTCTCTCTCATATACTTTGTTACATGAATAACCATATTTGTAAAGTATAACTGTGGAACTAATACCCAGAATATTTCTTGTAATCTGACTTTTAACCACATAATTAAACTATTTATGTTCCCGTTTTTCTGATTATAACATACCATACACTAATGCATTCCCACAATGCACTAGGGTGTCACAACCTGAATATGTCACTCTGAGAAAGGCAATACTTATAAGTGTAATTCCTCTTATACATGTTACGTTTTTTCTGAAGTAGACCACATAATCAGAAATGCATGTGCATGTTTTCTTATTCACAGTAATGGTGAAAATAGCTTGATAGCCATTATAAGATGTTTGCCTTTTGAGCTGCAATACTAAAGCGGTTCAAAACAAGTTTAAGTTAACTTTATTCAAACAAAAGTGTACATTTATATGGATAATGAGTATGGGAAGTTAAGTAAGGCAAACTGCACCTTGATGTCAAACAGGCTGAATTTAGCCCCCAGCCCGCACGTTGGGCACCCCTGACATAAACCCAACTGGCATGTAAGAAAAATGTAATAGAGTTGTGCAAAATGAATCATTTAGTAACCTGACATAACCAAGGAAATGTATAATCTACAGAGAATATTTCCAACTGAGCTGTTAATGCCTGAGTTTTGCAGTTCACTTGTATGGCCATATTTAACATGGAGAAAAAATGGGACAGTTGCCCCTCGCCAAATAATTGCACAGGGGCCAACAGTTGCTGCCCCTTTTTGTTTCTCAACAACCTCTCACCTATTCGCCAGTACATCCTGGGCCCACTCACCATACCTGTAGCCTCCTGTTGTTCCTGTGATACTGGCCAGTATCATGCCAAACACTGTGAACTAATTAATTAAATGTGAGTAGTTAATAAAAGGCAGAGCACTTAATTAAGGCACATACTAAACCACTGAAGTAGGAGAAAAGCATGATGTCTAATAATTCAAAGTTTACATTTTTTTCCCCTACTTTGCTCCCTTACGTTTTTTTGTGTAAAGTGGTGGGGCTTAACTGCACATACATAAGAGGATAACTTTTACATATATTTTAGTCTTAGTAAATTATTTTTTTCCCTTTTGGTCAGTATATCTGCTCCAATTTCTTACAAAACTTCTCTTTAACTCCAATATGAACTTTTACTACTAAGTTAAATAGGTCATGCTATATTTATTTTGTTTGTCTTATTTTTCATTACATCTCCATTGTAAGCAAGATTCCTGTTTATCTCTTTCACCCAGAAGTGGAATTCAATTTAATAATTGTTCTACATTAGTCACTTGGGTTATATAAAAGATAAAACAATGTGCCTAGACACATCATAGGAAGAAGGATTGGGATATGTAAGTGTCCCTAAAGGTCCAAGCATGGTCAAAGACCATGTTAGAGCCAGAGGCTTAATGGGCAGCCTTCAATCGTCCAAATAAGTTTATCTCTGGTCATTGAAACCTATAGACTGTAATAGAATATGTTGAGTTAAAAACCTATCATAAGTAATCACTCATGTTATAAAATAAAGCCCAGTATATTATCTGCACTACTAGACTTTAATAAAACAACCTACTCCATTCTCCTGAAATGGTTCTTATAGATTTGTGTGTGAAGTATCTTCACACATCAACCCTGACCGTTCTTGCCTTTCTTTTGTCAAACTAGACATCCTGTCCACTAACTTGATACATGGAATTCTACCTGCATGTTCGAGATTAAAATGTGTAATTGATAGGACCATCACGCATACAATAAAGAACATTAAAATGAATAACCAAACAGCAGCTTAGAGCCAAAGATGAATGAGTCACGAGAGAGAGACAAGGATGGATGGGAGAAAGAAGATGGCAGACTTAAAATGTACAAGTAAATGCAAAAAGCTTAATTAATCAATAGACCAATTTGTAAAATGGGACAGGGAAGTAATCCATCGGTGAAGCAGAATCAAGACAGCTCCCAAGGGGAACAGAATAGTTTAGTATCAAATCTTGCAGAGGTATCGTCTTAAGTGATAGAAAGTGTTCTTGTTCATAAGAGTTGGATACTAAGTTTAACGCTTTGAGTGCCATTGGGATGCAGTATACAGTTCTCCAGCGCATAAAGAGTTAAAAATCCTGTAATACGTTTTTTGTAGTAAAGTACAGTAATCGATTGCCATGTTTCTGGATAAAAAAAAATGCTATAGGGCAGTAGGTCGTTAATTTGAGCTTTCCAATTAGAAAAGAAGAGTGAAATCACAAATCTACAACCCCCTTTCCTGTCTAAATGAAATCCATAGCTGAAATATACAATTCACACACATAATATATTGATATATTTTTTTAAAGATAGAGAATTGAATTCAGTCCACAGGGAAATTTAGTGAGTATTCCTAGGGCTAAAAAGCACACAAAAAAATACTAAATGATCCATTTGCCAAAATCAGGGTCCATCAAGCACAGCAGCTGCTTTTTCACCAAAAAATGTATGTTTAGAGCCTGGAAGAATACTGAGAGCAATTACATGATGGGCAATAACTAGCGAGTCAGAAAAAGAAGGAGGGATGCCACGATTCACTACAATTTGTTGCTCATCCCCCAACCTAGGGCAAAGTAGCGGTTGGATTTGCAAAACATGTCCTTTTATATAAATGGTTTTCATTTATTTACCTAATACTGTGTAGACATCTATTTCTAAGCACTCTGGAAACCCAGACCACTGGTCATAGCTGCAAGGCAGTAATATTCTGATTACCAACCATGTCATGCTGGCCTTCTATTAATGCCTTTGCTCTGCTCGTGTATCCAGGACATGTGGTTACCCAAAAGTTTGTTTTTATTTACATATAATTGCAAGTAGTCTAAATACTTAACATGTGCTACATAGTTCAGCAGTGCACCTGAGTAAAGTAAAGTCTATGGAGGCAATAGCATGAAGATTTTTTTTTTTTTTTTGAAGAAAAGGTGGCAGCCCTAACTAATTTTAGCCAGCATTTTGCTAGTAAAAATGTGCTCATGGTCAATGTTAAGTCTATAGAGGCAACAGTTTGGCTACAACCACAATTACTACAACTACCATAAAGCTCTGCCATTCTTTAAGACGGATGGAACCTGCGGCCCTCTAGCTGCTGATGTAGTACATCTCCCATAATGCTCTTTCATCTAAGAGGCTGGCGGAGTATGGGATGGGAATATAGTTCTGCAACATCTGGAGGGCCACAGGTTCCCCACCCCTGCTTTAAGACTACTGGGGGATTATTGGATGTCTAGTGTAAGCAGTTGGAGAGCTGCAGTTGAATACTTAAGAAGTGAAAGTGAAAAAGTGAAAAGCGCTATAAATTAAACATATAAAGTGAATCAATGCAGCACAAAACACTAGTGTTGTTCCTCCAAACAGACACAAAAAAAAAGTGAAATACAAAATAATAAAGTGTTGCGAATAGAAAAAATAAAAAAATAAAAAAAAATATATATATATATATATATGCACACAAAAAAGCAATACTTAGAGTGTAATCGCCAGTGACACATATAAAAGCAAAAAGATAATTTTTTTCAAAAAAGCTATGTGTAGTAAAGTATAAAAAGAAATATAATCGAGTAATATCCCCCAATGAGACCTTACTCACACTTTAGGGAGCCTGTAACTGGCTCTGAGTGGTAAAAGCGAAGGGGACTCTAACTCCTATCATTCAGAATAAAGTGGACCAGACTGGAGTGCTGAAGATGTCTTATGGCAGATGTTTCATCCAAATGTTCAATCAGTCATGTATATCAGGAAACCGAGAAACATACAGGATAACCAGATATAGTATAATACAGAAAAAGCATTTAATATTCCTCCAGAACACTGAAGCTTACATGGAAACAGAATAAAAACGGTAAAAACGTCACCAGTACTTCCGTGATAATGTGCAAAAAATGTCCAGAAATAGATGGGCAGTCCTCAGATGAAAGGCAAAGTGCAGTGCAGAAGCTCACTTCCGGGTTCGGGCCTCGTATGATGGCAGACTGCCTGATGAAGCCCCGATTTGGTGAAACGCGTTGCAGTTATTGTCACGTCATGCGAGGCCCGAACCCAGGAGTGAGCTTATGCATCGCACTTTGCCTTTCATCTGAAGACTGCCCATCTATTTCTGGACATTTTTTGCACATTGTCACGGCAGGACTGTTTTTACCGTTTTTATCCTGTTTCCAAAAGTTTCAGTGTTCTGGAGGAATATTAAATGCTTTTTCTGTATTATACTATATCTGGTTATCCTTTATGTTTCTCGGTTTCCTGATTTACATGACTGATTGAACCTTTGGATGAAACATCTGCCATAAGACATCTTCAGCACTCCAGTCTGGTCCACTTTATTCTGAATGATAGGACTTATCGCTTTTACGTCCCTCTGCTTTTACCACTCAGAGCCAGCTATAGGCTCACTAAAGTGTGAGTAAGGTCTCATTGGGGGATATTACTCGATTATATTTCTTTTTATACTGTACTACACATTGCTTTTTTTCTCTTTTTCTTTTTATATGTGTCACTGCCGATTACACTTTACTTTAAGATAAGTATTGCTTTTTTGTGTATATATATATATATTTTTTTTTTCTTTGCGTAACACTTTATTATTTTGCATACTTAAGAAACATAGAATGTGTTGGCAGATAAGAACCATTCGGTCCATTTAGTCTGCCCAATTTTCTAAATACTTTTATTAGTCCCCAGTTCCCTATGTTATAGCTAGGATAGCCTTGTGCCTATCCCACGCATGCTTAAAATCTGCAATATGGTTGCAATACGTATTCATGTAGGTCTGCCTTAAAGATTATCAGTGCATCAGATCCTGGGTGTGCAATTACTGCCCTAGTAGTTGTTATTTTATTATAACTCCCAAAAATCAGTATACGCCAGTAAATTGTCAGTAAATTATTGGATTGCCATGTAAATTACCAGTAAATGATTTGATAATGGATGCTAGCAAATTATTGGATACTATGGTTGTAAGTAGTAAAACATGCATAATATTGCAAAGGTGCTGAACAATTTAAGCTCCCTTATTCTTATTCCCCCATCTTGCTTACTGTAGGCAATCCTATGTAAAAAAATAAAAATAAAAAAAATAGCTAAGGAATGGTACTGTAGTGCTATGGGGCTCTGTGGCATTGAAACAGTTAATGGTTTTTCTCTTATGATATCTTGGAATCTTGGCTTTTAGCACCAAATACAGTGTTTAAAG
Organism: Pelodytes ibericus; assembly: GCA_036172795.1. Lineage (NCBI taxonomy): Eukaryota > Metazoa > Chordata > Amphibia > Anura > Pelodytidae > Pelodytes > Pelodytes ibericus. The sequence goes on along the minus strand of CM069857.1, from coordinate 99,056,282 downwards.
AGAATTAAGTTTGATAATGTGTAAGATGCTGTGGGCTTCAATATTTAATAAATGCTTTCATCTTGTTCACTACCCATGTTGTTCAGAAAATGTTCTACAATTTTCTGTCCCTGTAATAAGAGATCCTTTGCTCCATACCGTGCCGTGATTGTGGAGTGCTGCATTTATGTACCACTTTTTTTTTTTTTTACGTATAACTGAAGTATAATATTTTTCTTTGATATAGGATAGAAGGCTGGGTTGATATAGAGTTTGAAATAAAATAGTAAGGAACAATCACACTTGAAATAATCTTGTTTAATGCATATTAAGTGAACTAATTCTAAACTTGCATGTATTTGTTAAAATAAGAATATCTGTATTCTGAATATGTTTCTCCACTATCCGCCTGAAACCTGGGAGGAATTAAAAAAAAGGAACATTTTAAAAAGGGTCTACTCAGTAGGGAATTGCAGGTGCAATTCAGCTGCATTGGAGAAATTATTCTAACTCGGCTACATTGGCCTAACGTTTGAAACTCCTATCTCAATTCTCTGAAATTCTCTCTTTTCTTTGAGTAGACCCCATAATACATAGAAACACAGAATGTGTCGGCAGATAAGAACCATTCGGTCCATCTAGTCTGCCCAATTTTCTAAATATTTTTAGTAGTCCCCAGTTCCCTATCTTATATCTAGGATAGCCTTGTGCCTATCCCTCGCATGCTTAAAATCCTTGACTGTGTTTACCTCTACCACTTCCGCTGGAAGGCTATTCCATACATCCACTACCCTCTCAGTAAAGTAATGCAGTAATACAACTATCAAAGTATTCTAATTGACAACTGTACTAACAATGTGTTCATGCACATACAGCTCTGAAGTCCTTACAAAACACTCATCTACAGTTTTTTGTCCCACAGCTAACTTTCATAGATTAGACATTTTATTGCTACAGGAAAAATGCATTTTTGAGTATGTCCAGAAGGCTATAACACAGATTTCAACAATTAAAACACTGCTTCTTTATGTATACAAGTAAGTTGTGAAGAGCACATACAGGGGTGCACATTTATATATAAAGATAAATAAAATTTAAAAAAATGACAACAATTTTTAAAACAACAACAACAATGTTTCTTGGCCCCAAAGGGCCTTATAATACATATGAACTATATATAGATTATGTTTATAGTATGTGTCTCAATGTTGTATGTGATGATCAGACAGCTGCATGCCTACATGCAGACAGTAGGTACATTTCTATTCAGGTCAATAGCAAGAACATGGTAGCAATTCAGAAAATGTGATTGATAGACATGACTGTTTTAGTTAGAAGTCATACAAAAGTGGAAAAAAAATAGTAGCTCTTTAAATAATGATGTATTTAGAATGTGACACTTGCAATAGAGTTAGAGTGAAATAAAAGCTGTACAATTGTAAAGTGTATTTTTTTATGTTTTTTGTATTTTAGTAGGGGATGAACAACAATAAGACAGTACAAGTAAGGCAATAGCCACGAACAAACAACCTGCCAATCCTGGAGTCAACACAATGATCACTGTACACCCTTAACTGTATGCCTGAGGCTAGTACTTCAGTTGGCTCATCCTCGTTATGGATCTGAACAAGAGTGTCACAGAGAATCATAGGAGGTTATGTACAAAGGTCATTTCTAGGGCAAAGTTCTAATCAGCAGGAACATTCTATGGGTTTCCATGTTGTCTGAAGGACATTTAGAAGATAGAACTACATTTGACCTTTATACATGCATAACCACAGGATAGCAGTCCCGAATCGGGACAGTTGGGATACAGTTAGGGAGCATGTGTAATAACCAATAGATAGCAATTTATGTAATAGGTGAAGTCAGTCAGAACCTGAATAAAGTCTATTATTAACACAGACTAATGTATTGAAAATTGCAGTACTTACAGCAATTTAAATGTGCATTACTGAGAGATCAATTGCTGTGAAGCTCTGCTATAGGGTTATACACATCACAAATATTCTGACTTCCTGTGGGGTTACTTAAAAAGATGAGATGTGACACCGTTTTAAAACTGGTCCGGACACCGTGGAAACCAATGGAAATTTCCTGCTAATTAAATAACTTTTAAACCCCAGATTTTAATAAGAAATTACCTTTATACATAGCCCCTTTGGACAGTAAGACATGCTTTTGCTCAACACCAACTACTGTTATAGATTCCAAATCCTAGTAATTAAAATACCCTCTGACATCTTTTTATTGTTAACCCCTTCACGACCAGACAGTTTTGGCCATGTTGTATGGCAAGGACCATGGCTGTTTTAACACTTCTGCTGTGTTTGTGGTTAGCTGTTATTTTCATTAACTACACAAATTATATATTGTATTTGTAAAGATAGGAAGAGATTTCTTTTAATATCATCCTTTTAATGAGGTCATGTAATTTATTATAAAAAAATTAGATATAGTGAAAAATGTAACCAAAAAATACTGTTTCTACTAAAGCTAATGAAAAAAAAAAGTTAATTATATTTTAATATTTGTCCTGAGTTTAGAAATAGCCCATGATGTTTTTTGCAATTTACAGGGCAGTAAGTAAAAGTAAAAGCAAAATTAGCGATAGTGACATTGTAACATTGATATCTGTCATAAATGATTAGGTTGACTATGGCTATATGGCAGGTACAAGGGAAAATTTTGGATACGGTCTTTGCAGCTTTTAAACGTGATATTTACATCAATTGATGGAAACCATATGGAATTTTAAAATTGTTGCACATTTGTTAAAATAACATTTTCCCTTTACCTTAGTTTGAGTATTACAGTTATTTGTAATGTTGAAGATTGATCACTGATTAAGTAGGAAGATATTTGGGTCATTCATTTCCACTACAAGAATTGCTGAAAGCCTATACACTCTAACACTACATGAAATTGTCTATAAAATAATCCACAGATGGTACTTAACACCAACCAAATGAAAAAAAATAAAAAATCAAATATTGTCTACAATCTGTTGGAGATGTTTTATGGAACTATGTTCAAAATGTGGTGGACATGCACAGCCCTGAAATCCAATATTGATAAGTTTCCATTATCTTGAAGGATATATGTTCTCCTAGTGATAGACTGACTCCCCCATCTGAATTCACCAAAAGAGTGCTAAATATTGTACTTAGAAAGTTAGGAATTGCCGGATTATTAATAACCATAAAAATATGAATATGAGTTATTAATTATGAATCATAAAAAATATGAAAATTGATGATTCATATATATGGGTCCGACTAAAAATACCCATATCAAGAATTCGTTATGTATGTGAGAGTTTGGATGACGTTTTTACAAAAGTAAATACAATGCAACAATTATTAATAAAATAATAATGAATTTATTGAACATAGAATAAAGATCAAACGGTAAGCAAAATAGCATAACAACAAAATACAATATCAATAGATGTTAATCATAATTCACATGTAGGACTTATAACATAAGTAGGACAAAACATGAATTATGAAGCTCTGTGCCTATATCAACATGCATGTAGAATAATTTACTATGCAGTACGTTTCTGATCATAAGATGGCCATGCATTTTATTTAGATACAATCTACATTGATTATGATTAGTATTTAAAATGGTTAATGATAGTACGCCATAATTACCTACAAATTACCAACATATACTCTGGTTAGATAAGGTAATATTACTAAATCATATAACTACTCATGGTGGCTATTTCTTAATCTGCTCGGTAAATGATAATGTATGTATTCTAGCTTAGACTTTAAGAATGAGAATCTTAGATAATCTCTGGAGATTAGATATTACATATTTGGGTAAATAGCTAGACTATAAGAACTTATGGTTCTTTTGTTAATATCTCTAGGATATTCCTCTGGCTTCCTTCTGCAGAAAGGATGACAGATAAACACCAGGCTAAAACATATAGTTCCCAGAAATTGGGGGATTTAAGTTTAATTTACCCAAATATATATGCTAATGACATCCATAAAAATTGAGATTATGCTAGAAACAAATTACCACATTTATACATTACCGGCAGAGGTTGGTTTGCAGTTGAGACTCCTTCCATTGAAGAATTGAGTGATGGGAGTTACTCCTGGGACTTAGCTCAATACTATGGGTATGGAGATTTATATTGTTATAATGCACATGTGCTATTAAAAGCCTCATATTCCTGAGTCCTCCCGAGAAGAAAAGAGACTCAGCCCTTTTCTAAAACATTCCCATCTCTCACCCCACTAGTGGCAGCTATCCCAAAATCAGTCCCCCCAGGTCTCTCAGGTATCTCCGGTCTCTCTCTACACCTCCAGTACAAACTTATCAACCAAACCTTATCTCAGATTCACACCCTGTTTCTGTAACTTCTAGCCAATTGAATGGATGGGTGTGTTAATGTAAATGAGATGATGTCATGATTTATAGCAACACCTGGATTGTGAGAATAAGATAAGACAATAAATATGTTTAAATGTCTAAAAGTGTTAATACAATTTCAAATTAGAGTAAATATTCATCATATTCTTATTCTTGCACATTAAATACAACTTATAATAAAATGTATATCACACTAATAAAACAATAAAAAAAATATTCTAATTAACATGTAGGATTAATTATACTTTAAATATTTGTTAGTGAAGGTGTGATATAATTATATATTTTAATGAGCGATTAGAATCAAGTAGGTGTATTTATAATAACCCTTATTAGATTCTACAAATCAAAAATCCCAATAATCTCTGTGTGTCTGTGTCTGTCAGTTTCTGCCAGTTTGGGTGGGCTAGCAAGTTGCAGAGAAGCCCCCCTTCTCCTCTAGTATGTACACAGCTGTGTCTGCATCAGTACAATGAGATGTAATAAACCTTGCACAACAATGGCCCCCTTATCTGTTCCGGTGATACTATGAACTTATCAGTAAAATATTTGGTTACAGATAACAGAGTTAGGAATGTGGAAGACTTTCCTTTTATCCTCAGGGACACAGAATAAGATTTTAACACACAGAAGGATGTCCAAAACTGTCACAAAATGGAGGCTCCTGGCATCCATCTTGTTATCCATAGCTTTTGCTTTATTCATATGTACCAGTCCCAAGATTACTTTTCAATACCTCTGACAGAATTCATTGCAAAGCTTTAAAAGCTATATGATAGCTCCGAGTGGGGGCTGATGTTTTTCTTAAGAGCATCCCTGACACTAAAAATCCCATTTATCTCTTGTTGTAACATAGGTCTATACTGATGCTAGAGAGACAAAATGTGACCTTCAAGTGCCCTCTATTCTGTAACAATCACTCCTAGATCTCCCTGTGTTCAAGTCTTCAAAGTAAGTCTCTGCAGGAATGCAAGATAATTCAAGCCAAGTGACATTGTCACCCTTGCTGTCAGCTGCTGCCATCTGGGACACTCAGTCATTTACTTAAGTGTTAGGACATTGAAGGGAAAGCTTGTAGAATAGTGTGAACATGCAGGGAGTCCAGTGTGCACCTTTTGGGACTGTCAGAGCTATAATAGACTAGTGTTTTTGATGGTACAAATTGTACACCCAGGATGTAGTCTGAAAACTACATTTGACTGAAACAGGTAATGATTATTTATATCTGAATTTAAAAGGATAGAAGTATTAAAACATTGTAAGCAATTACATTTTGAGTAGTTTATATATTAATACACATATATTGTTTCTATATAAAAGTTATGTGATTTACCTATTTTTATTTTCTTTGCTCCACCAATTCTTTATTTGACTGGCACTGAGATAACATTTCTTTTTTCCTATATGTACATTTTATTATCAGTGGCCATAACAATGTTTTAATAGGTTTAACCTTTCTCTTTATTTTAAAGGTTTTTATAACTTTGATAGCAGTGGTAACCAGATCTTGGACATTACCATTTATTCATTTAGAACCAACAGTTTATGCAGTACTTGGTACAAGACTTAAGGGTTGTTACAATTGTACAAATAGATAAATAAGGTAGTTGCAGGCTTAGAATTTGAAAAGAGTGCTAGAATATGTTCTTAGAACATACATGATGAGATAAAGAAGTAATAAGAAGTGAAATTTTTTTTTTAAAAAAATGAGAAAACTGGAGAACTAGAAAAGAGATAGGGAAGGGAAGAAGAGGAGACGAAGAAAAAGAAAAAGTGAAATAAAAAAAAGAAAACAGAGAAAAATACAGTTTTCCTTCTGTGGTGTCCTACACACCAGAGAGTAAAATGAGAACTCAGGATAGCAGTCATGCATCAGCCATTCAGCCATTTTTCTCCCCAGGAGGTTGGTACTGCATACCAACAAAAATGTGTTTAGTGTTTGTTGTTCTCCTTGGCCGGGGTTTGTGTGAATTTCCTGCTCCCTCTGTATCTGCTCATCCTCCAGCTGCTTGCGGATTGTTTTTACTACATTCCTTTTTGCTCATTTGTAAGCCACCACACACTGTGGTGTGGTTTTACTTGCACTTTATGGGATTGTTCGTGTTATATGTTTTACATGAATGATTCCGAGCTACTCCACAAACCCAAATATATGTATTTTCAACTACTGTGAGAAGTACTAGAGAGAAAGGCTGTGGTCATACATGTAGGTATTATTTGTAAGATATCTTTAATGTTATCCTAAGGACACACATCCTTTCATTTTGCTTCTGTCCCATTAAAAACAGATGAGTTAGGGCTATAGTGGAGCATTGACCAAAGAGGAGATTGTAGCATGGAGTTTGTTTCATAACTTACAGCAGACAGGAATTATCCATAAGGATGGTTAAAACTAATTACTCAGAGATGTATAAGATGACCCCCAAACTTTTGATCTTATTGAAAGAAAAAAAGAAAAAGTCTGAAATATAAACAGCTGTATGGGGAAAATAAATCAAAACCACTTTGTTGACCTGATATGTGTATCCAGGGCCGCCACCAGGAATTTCAGGGCCCCTTACTCACCCCACCCCCCGACAATATCTCCCACTCACACCACCTACCCTTACAAGCATGTTATAATGGTCTACCGTAATATGGAGGGTGGTTGGGAGCAGTTGGTCAATATGCCAGTAATATTTTGCCACTCAATAAGTCAGTGTTTTGCCCTCAATATGCCATTCTTTTGCCATTTAATATGCCAGGATTTTGCCTCTCAATGTGCCATTCTTTTCCCATTTAATATGCCAGTATTTTTCCCCTCAATATGCCATTTAATATGCCAGTATTTTTACACTCAATAAGCCATTTAATATGCCGGTATTTTGCCCCTCTATATGCCATTTAATATGCCAGTATTTTGCCCCTCAATGTGCCATTTAATATGCCAGTATTTTGCCCCTCAATGTGCCATTTAATATGCCAATATTTTGGGGGATGGGACACTTCATCGCGGCTGCTTCCGCGCAGCCGCTTCACCGCCGACTCTACAGCACAAGACAGATCGTCGCTGGAGATTTCATCGCGGGACATTTCATCGCTAAAGGTAAGTATTTTACCGATTTTAGTTGGTTTAGAATTATGGTTTAGGGGGTTAGAATTAGGTTTAGTGTTAGGGGTTAATTTTACTATTAGGGGACGGGGGTAAGTATTAGGGTTAGTATTAGGGTTTAGGGGGTTAATTTTAGTATTAGGGGTCGGGGTTATTATTTGGGTTAGTATTAGGGTTTAGGGGGTTAATTTTAGTATTAGGGGTCGGGGTTAGTATTAGGGTTAGTATTAGGGTTTAGGGGGTTAATTTTAGTATTAGGGGTCGGGGGTTAGTATTAGGGTTAGTATTAGGGTTAGTATTGGGGTTTAGGGGGTTAACTTTAGTATTAGGGTTAGTATTAGGGTTAGTATTGGGGTTAAGGGGGTTAACTTTAGTATTAGGGGTTAGTATTAGGGTTAGTATTAGGGTTAGTATTGGGGTTTAGGGGGTTAACTTTAGTATTAGGGGTCGGGGGTTAGTATTAGGGTTAGTATTAGGGGTCGGGGTTAGTATTAGGGTTTAGGGGGTTAATTTTAGTATTGGGGTTAATTTTAGTATTACTATTGGGGGGGAATCATTTATTAGGGGGGTTATTTTCGTTTTACTTTTAGATTTGTAAGAGCTGACAGTTCAGCGCTGAACTGTGAGCTCTTACATAGCTGCAGCCGCGGTGAAACGGCCGCGTTATCCTTCATTGCTGACAGTTCAGCGTTCTAACTGCCGCGCTGAACTGTCAGCGATGAAAATGCGGCGAAGAAGTGTCCTAGACCCATATTTTGCCCCTCAATGTGCCATTTAATATGCCAGTATGTTTCCCCTCAATATGATATTCTTTTGCCAATAAATATGCCAGTATTTTGCCCCTCAATGTGCCAATTAATATGCCAGGATTTTGCCCCTCAACATGCCAGGATTTTGCCCCTCAATATGCCAGGATTTAGCCATTTAATATGCCAGGATTTAGCCCTTCAATATGCCAGGATTTTGCCCCTCAATATGCCAATTAATATGCCAGGATTTTGCCAATTAATATGCCAGGGTTATGCCAATTACTATGCCATGATTATGCCACTTAATATGTCAGGATTATGCCAATTAATATGCCAGGATTTTGCCAATTAATATGCCAGGATTATTCCAGGGTTATGCCAATTAATATGCCAGGATTTAACCCCTCAATATGCCAGGAATTTTCCAATTAATATGCCAGGGTTATGCCAATTAATATGCCAGGGTTATGCAAATAAATATGCCAGAATTTAGCCCCTCAATATGCCAGGAATTTGCCAGTTAATATGCAAGGATTTTTCCCCTCAATGTGCCAGGATTGTGCCCCTCAGTATGCTCGTTATATACCACCCTCCCCCCCCCCTTCCCCAGTACTTATCTCCTTACTGCTCTGCCGGTCGGCGGCTGTGAGGGAAGCATTGTGCGCTCCCCTCCAGCCGTGCGGATTCAATAAAGTTTGTAAAAAAAAAGAGTTACTCTGTTCGCATTTTTTTGTTTTTTTTAACAAACTTCATTGAAGCCGCGGGGCTGGAGGGGAGCGCAAAAAGCTTCCCTCATGGCCCCCGACCGGCTTTTAACGGAGATTTTTTTTTTTTTTTTACCTGGTGTGACCCGGGCATGCCAGGTTCCCTGGACCCGCCGGGCCCGGGACGCCAGTATTGCCCATCAGCCCCTAATGGCGGGCCTGTGTGTATCTGTAAAATGCATTTGTAATGTTCTTTTTATTCTAATTAAACTTACATGATGTATTTTGAACAGTACCGGCTTTACTAATTTTTTTTTTGAGATAGGTACATACGGTATACTGTAGAATAAAATAGGCCATGTAGGGAATCTGTCGTTCACTGATTTCCACACATACACACAATTGCGTGTAATTTCTGTAATTTATTTCATGGACACTCACTCGTGCACACACTTAAAATCTCCCACTCATTCATATGCACACTTACACTGTGACCCTTGCTAAAATGCACACTTACACTCTGATCTTCACTGGCACTCTGACCCTAACTCATAAGCACAATTACACTATGACCCTCACTCATATGCACTTTTATACTCACATTCACTCATCCACACAGTTATCTACAGTAGTGTGGGTGTAGAACTGGAGGTAGTAATATGAGAGGGTGATAATATCACATGTACTTAATTTTGCATCTAGTACTCACCTGTGGCTCAGAAAGAAGTAACACATCTTTAGGAAAAACATGTCAAGGCAGCCTGAGAATAATGGGATATGTAGTTCAGAAAGATGTGCCCCTGTTTGAATCAGCTTCTCTCCACAGCTTGTGAAGAGGAGCACAGATTGATAGCCAGTAGCAGGGCCGGCCTTAGGGGTGTGCGACCTGTGCGAGCGCACAGGGCGCAACACCCCAGGGGGCGCCTGCCCGGCCGGTAGAAAAAAAAAAAAAGTAAAAAAAAAAAAAAAAAGCCGGAGGAGGCACTGGCTGGGGGAGATCAAAAGATCCCCCCTCACCAGCCCTCTGCTCGGCATTCTCTGCTTGGTCCGGGGAGGGGGTGGAGCTAACCGGCTGAGCGGTGTAGCTCCGCCCCCACCCCGGGAAGCAGAGCAGCGTCTGTTTCACAGGGAGCCCTGGGCAGTATGAGATAGTGCTGCTCGGCTCCCCATGCCTGCATTAAGCATGGGGAGTCCGAGCAGCACTTTGTCTTGCTGCCCATGGCTCCCCGTAATGCAGACTCTGCTCTGCTTCCCGGGGTGGGGGCGGAGCTACACCGCTTTGCAGGCAAAGGTAAGGGAGGGGGAGAGAGAGACAGAACAGGGGTTAGGGGGGAGAGACAGAACAGGGGTTAGGGGGAGAGAGACAGACAGAACAGGGGGAGGGGAGAGAGAGACAGACAGAACAGGGGTTAGGGGGGAGAGACAGAACAGGGGAAGGGGGGAGAGAGAACAAGGGGAGGGGGGAGAGAGAGAACAGGGGGAGGGGGGAGAGAGAGAACAGGGGGAGGGGGGAGAGAGAGAATAAGGGGAGGGGGAGAGAGAGAACAGGGGGAGGGGGAGAGAGAGAACAGGGGAGGGGGGAGAGAGAGAACAAGGGGAGGGGGGAGAGAGAGAACAAGGGGAGGGGGGGAGAGAGAGAACAGGGGGAGGGGAGAGAGAGAGAACAGCGCTAGAGAGAGAGAACAGGGGGAGGGGGAGAGAGAACAAGGGGAGGGGGGAGAGAGAGAACAGGGGGAGGGGGGAGAGAGAGAACAGGGGGAGGGGGAGAGAGAGAACAAGGGGAGGGGGGAGAGAGAGAACAAGGGGAGGGGGGAGAGAGAGAACAGGGGGAGGGGGGAGAGAGAGAACAGGGGAGGGGGGAGAGAGAGAACGGGGGGGAGAGAGAGAACAGGGGGAGGGGGGAGAGAGAGAACAGGGGAGGGGGGAGAGAGAGAACAAGGGGAGGGGGAGAGAGAGAACAAGGGGAGAGGGGAGAGAGAGAACAGGGGGATGGGGGAGAGAGAGACAGACAGAAAAGGGGCAGGGGGTAGAGACAGAACTGCGGGAGAGAGAGAGAGAGACAGAACAGGGGACGGGGGGGGAGAGACAGAATAGGGGACGGGGGGAGAGGGAGAGAGAGAGACATGGCAAGGAAGAGGAAAGGGACAAACATGGGAAGGGAAAAAGACACAAACATGGGGGGGGGGGGCGCCAGAGGGGAAGCCCGCACAGGGCGCCGGAACACTTAAGGCCGGCCCTGGCCAGTAGTGACAGCTGAACATAGTTCATGATGCAATATGCAGCATACACTACGCAAACATGTTAGTTGCAGAGTAAAGTGAGTGCTGCATAACTCACGTGACCAGTGCTTGTGTTTATCCACTTGCAGAATCTGGCAAGCATATTTATTATGCAAGTCCTTTTTTCAGAAGTTTTAGTCTGAAAAAAAAAGTGTCTTCTTATGGAGGGCTTTATACTCTCCAAACCCCCCAAAACACACACATATTATTGAGAATGCTGTCAATGTGTAAAGATGAAGATAGCCTCCAGCTGGCATGTCCTTACCTGACAAAGAAGAATGTTTGAAAGAAATGAAATAAAGTTACATTGGATAAAACCCAAGATTTTGATGGTATGTAATCCTAGGCAAATAGGGACCTTAGTTCATTAATCCTCAGACCAGTTGGGGATTCAGCATACCATGCTGCCTGTTGCAGTAATAGTATTACCTACTGTAGCCTGAGTCACAGGTGTAGACAACAAAAATAGTCCCTATCGGCACATTAACAATATTGACACACAACAAAAAAGGTAACCTCTTCTTAACATGTAAACAATAAAGAAATATAAAAAAACCTAAGTCCATCTGCTACTAAATAAATCTTACCTTAAAACTAACAGACGCTCATGATGTATGTCATCAGCCATAACAACTCTGATTTAACCCCCTTTCATACAAATATATATGTAGGTCTGGCCTTGTCTAAAGGCCCTGTGTAGGCCAGCACCTCCTCCCATCACCCACTCCACCAGTTACAGGTGGTGGTAAGGTATATTTATCAAATAATAAAATTAGTTGTTTCCTGAGGAAGCTAGGCGTCAGAGGTGACACTAGGGTTGGTGTCACCTGGTATGGCAACTCAGGGCTTCACCCCCCTGGATTTCCTTCAGTACCATGCCAAACAGATTCCTTAGTAATGCCAGTCAGATGGCTGATTAAATATGCCATACACAATTGTAGTTATGCCACACACAGGAGTGTAATGAAAATGTTATTGAAAAATTGCATTTCTTGTTTTTATTCCCTTCCGCTGCACCCACATTGCTCCTAAAGGACTTAACACAGCACCATTCTGTACCCACAGCACTTGCCATGTACCTATATTGCACCAACTGCACTCACAGTGCACCCACACAATTTAGCATTCCACAGTGTCAATTTGCCCCAAAGAACATATCACAGTGTTACTTTGTCCCACAGATTATTTTGCCCAACAGAACATGCCACAGCATCACTTTGCCAATTAAAATAAGTCACTGTCAGGTACCAATTAACATGCCACAGTCATTAACATATGCAACAGACAGTTTGCCATTTAAAATACCATTTTTTGTCTCCCCAGTTCTGACCAGACTTTTTAACTCAATAACCCCGAGTAAAAGGTTTCCACCAGAAATGTTGGAGGCTTCTATCTCCCCGATCCCGAAGGCAGGGAAAGACCCAAGTATGGTGACCAACTACAGACCAATCTCTCTGATTAATTTAGATATCAAGATCTATTCTAAAATATTAGCCAACAGATTGAAGATGATAATTACAGATCTTATACATCCAGACCAGTCTAGGTTTATCCCGGGCAGATCGGGTGCAGACAACATCCGCAGGGTCTTGGGTATAATGGAAGTAATACACCAAAGGAAATCTCCAGTGCTCATAATAGCACTAGATGCAGAAAAAGCTTTTGATAGGGTGGGCTGGAGATTCCTGTCCATGACCCTCCGGAAGTTTGGTATTGAGGGGACGTTTTATGATATGATAATGGCCTTATACTCACACCTGCACTCAAGGATAGTGGGTCCTTCCCTGGCTTCTGATCTATTCCCTATAAATAATGGAACCCGTAAGGGATGTCCATTAGCTCCACTTTTGTATGCCCTGACCATTGAACCTCTAGCTGAATATATACATCAATCCCAACAGATAAAGGGGATCCAGATAGGGAAACAGATGCACTCCATAATACTATATGCGGACGATGTGCTCTTAACAATATCAGATCCAGATTAATCGATTCCTGTTCTACTGGAATATATAGCCGATATAGCTTATTATTTAATTATAGTATAAACATCTCTAAAACACAGCTTATATCATTTTTTCTGAAACCATCCCAACTCAATCTTCTTCAGAAATTGGGCCAAAAAAATAGCTGCTCGGTTACTATAGAATATCTGGGAGTGAAGCTAACCCCTAAGTTGACAGGAATGGTTGAATCTAAATACTCCACTTTATTTACGGCTCTACAAAAAGATATCTCACAGTGGGTTAGGATAGAACTCTCCTGGCTAGGAAGGATAAATATTCTCAAAGCTTGTATTCTCCCGAAACTGATCTACTTATTAAGAACTATTCCCTATAAAATATCGACAGGGAGAATAAGGGAATTTGAACTCCTCTGTTCTAAATTTGTTTGGTCAGCAAAAAAACCTAGAATACCTAGCCAGACCTTAAAATCCCCGCTGAGCAAAGGTGGCCTGGGATACCCGGATCTTCGTAAGATCAATGAAAGTTGCCAAATTGCTCATATAAAAGCTTGGAACCATAAAGACAATAATGCCCCAATGTGGATAAATACAGAAAATACACAATGTAATATAGAGGATCTATCCTTAGTATGCTGGTTAACAAGTGGGGCCTTTAAAAATCTAAATATTACCGCTACAATAGTTAGAGATATTATGTCATCACTCTTTAGATTTAAAAGAACAGTAGCAATCGTTAATGGTATCTCTAAATCGGCTCCACTTCAGGTTCTAACATTATGTATCCCTGACCTGAATTTGACGACATGGGTAGAGAAAGGAATTATGACAATTGGTGAGTTGTATTTGGAAAATTCCTTGATCCCATTTCCGATTTTGAAACAGACATTTTCTATCTCTACAAATCAGTTGTTTAACTATCTGAGGATTAAACATTTTCTTAATGTAAATTCTCCCACTGACCATACAGAATGGGAGACATTTCTTTCCCAACCAGTAAAAAGAAACATGCTCTCTGGGACATTAAAGTTCCTAGAAACATATGCTCCGGAAAGAAAACCCCCAGCGATAGTTCAGTGGAAGAACGAACTTAGAACTTCATTCCCTTATCTAACATGGTGGGGCGCATGGAAAGATATGAGGAAGGCAGTACACTGTGTTAATAATCAGGAACAATACTATAAATTAATCCACAGGTGGTACATGGTACCTACACGCTTGGCTAAATTTTCAATAGAGGGTGATGACCTATGTTGGAGATGTTTTAAGGCACAGGTTTCTCAACTTCACATCTGGTGGGGTTGTGATCTTTTACGTATACACAAAGAGAAATTGGAAACAATATTTGATACTCTGTATGCCTGTAAGATCGACTTGAAACCTCAGACATTTTTATTCCATATGGACATACCAACCAGAGATTAATATAAGAAAATGCTATGTATCAACGTGTATCAAGTATGAAAGAGAGCGAAAGGCGGATGTTGTATATAATCTTTTTTTTTTTCTCTCTCTTCTTTCCTTTCTTTTTCTCTCTTTCTTTTCTTTTTTTCTCTTCTTCGGACGTTTATGAAACACACTGATACGTTTTGCAATGGTGGACTTGATGTAATGATGTCTTCTATAATAGTATGTTTCCATGATTTGGAAATTTAGAATTTAGATGTTTATTGATATACAAATCAATCTGTATTATGTATTGTATGTCTTTTGGTCTTATGTATTATTTTGCTTTGTTATTTGTTTTTTTTATTTTCTCTTTCTTTTTTTCTGTTTTCATATGGAAAATGTAATAAAGATTTAAACATTAAAAATTAAAAAAATACCATTTGATATGCCATAGCCAGCTTGCCAATTAATATGCCACAGCCAATTTGCCCATTAATATGCCAGTGTTAGTTTGGCAATTAATATGCCACAGCCAATTTGCCCATTAATATGCCAGTGTTTTTTTGCCCATTAATATGCCACAGCCAATTTGCCCATTAATATGCCACACTCAATTTGCCCATTAATATGCCAGTATTATTTTTCCATTAATATGCCAGTGTTAGTTTGTCCATTATTATGCCAGAATTATTTTCAAATTAAATTGCCAGTGTTATTTTTCCATTAATATGCCATAGCCAATGTACGCATTAATTTGCCACAGCCAATTTGCTCATTAATATGCCAGTATTATTTTGCCATTAATGTATAATCTTCCACCTAGAGAACTGTTTAATTATCTTAGACTTAAACATTTCCTAGTAGCAAATTCTCCCTAAGAAATGGATGACTAGGAGTCATTTATATCCACCAATCCATAAGAGCTTAGTATCTAGTGCATTGAGGACGTTTGTTGAGCATACGATAATGGGAAAATTATATTGGCAACACTTTCATATTTGGTGGGAATGTCTACTTCTAATCCCCAAAAAAAATGAAATCTCAAATCTTTTTTTGAATCTATTTGAACTTGAAAATAAATAGCCCCCTCAGACTTTTCTTCTATATTTTGATTTACCTGTCCTAGACAGACATAAGAAATTACTATGTATTAACATACTATTGGCATTTGATATGTCTGGCGAGATTGGAAAAAGCAAGAAATTCCCTCCTGGCCTGAGACTAAATCACAAATTGATTTCTAGGCAAAAACGGAGAAATATTTTTAGAAACATAATAGGAAGAAATATGATCAAATATGGTTCGATTGACCTAGGATACTGGACTGAATAGTCTCTAGAGCAAAAATAATCGCCCCCCCATTATACATAATTAACTGTTAATATAAGTAGATTCCTCTGCCATGACTGCTGGATTTGGTTCATTTTAACCCTCCATTCCTACAGATGGCGGAGTCTGATTTTCATATCCCTTGGTGCAGACTGTATAGGTGTATAACCCTACAGATAAACTTGATACACTGTTTTTTGTATGATCAGTTTGGGGAAGGCAGTGCACAATGCAAGGTCAATAAAGACATGGTTGGGCAGGTTTGGAGTGGAAGAATTTGACTGGCCCACACACCTGTGGGATGAACTGCAATGGACATTGCGAGCTAGTCCTTCTCATCCAACATCAGTGGCTGACCTTACAATTGTTCTACTGATTAAAGGACAAAAGTTCCCAGAACACTCCAAAATATTGTGGAAAGCCTTCCCAGAAGTGTGGAAGTTGTTAACGCTGCAAACTGGGGACCAACTACATATCAATGTCTATATTTTTAGAATACAATGTCATACAAGTTCCTGTTGGTGTAATGGTCAGGTGTCCCAATACTTTTGTCCATGTAGCCGATTCCTTTTTGCAACTAGGCGCTTTGAGCAAAACAACTTTGCACGTGTTCGCATTTAACCTATTCAGATAATTCTTACAACATGAAAGACTAGAGACACAGTTGTCAAGGATTTTCATATTTGAAATTCATACTGCGGAAATGAGTGAAGGAGGTAGTGAGATAAAATACCAGAGACAAAGTCTCGTTAATGGGGAAGGATGAGGAATAAGTTGGGGATAGAGATGTTCAGATTGCTGATGGGAAAAGAAAATGGTGCAGGGGAAAGGAAAAATGAAATGCTGCTGTTCTGGAGAACATAATAATATCTGGATAAAAGTGGAAGTTAGGAGGTTAGGGCAGGGGAAAAACTGAATGGAGAAGGAAATGGTTAATTAGGGATGAAGAGGTAAAGCAAGAGTGTGAGAGAACAATGGATACAGATATTTGTGGGATATTTTATGTAAAAATTAATAGAGACTCCAACTAGAATGTATGCCTGTCTTGATCTCAGCTAACATTAAGGCGCTTATCTTAAACATCTAAGTAAAGGAACACTTGCTTAATAGTGGCTAAAAAATGGTATCTTTTGACATAAAACACAAAATGTTATGTATTCTACCAAAACACAGCATTTTAGAAGGGCCAGCTTTTACAGGTTAAGGGCATCCATTGAACGTGTTGACTGGGATTGATTATTTTCTGGAGTCTAGAAAAAAAGCATCTAAGTTTAATATCTTCATTTTTAAGTAATCTAAAATATGCATGTTAAAGTACTTTGAAAGTATTTAATATGCATTAAAATATGGAGGATGCATTTTGGGCACCAGACATTAAGGTACACAAGACACCAAGGCCGGATGGTAAACACTTTTTTAGTGTGATCTTTAGTGATTCTTTCAGTTCAGGTACAGTACCAATAGATTACCATATGGCAGATGTGGTGTCTATATTTACATTTGAGCAACAGTGGTCAATCTTGGTCAGCAGTAGAGTTGAGCGGACCTGGATGTTCGGGTTTGGCAGGTTCCCTTGCAAGAACGAGACAAGGCTACGTTTGAAGAGTGAAGTAGAACTGACCAGAACCGTTTATTGATTCAGAAACAGAGAATATATACAGTTGAACAACTTGACAAACCAGACTGGACAAAGGAACTATAACAGGATTACAGTTTAATCTAAGGACATACAAAGGGGAAATCCTGCCTCACACCTTTCAGGATACAAAGGTGCTCAGTTCAGATACATACAGGAAACTAAATGACTTACATAAAGTAAATGGGAAAGGTGACATAATGACAGGGATTAAAGGATAGGATCCAATCTTAACTTGGGGAAAGCACAATGAATAGGACAAAGACTTGGATCCTAGTAATTACAGTACATTCCTCCCCTCTGCTTGGGAGATAATTGAGTTAACCTTTGTATCACCTCAATTATCTCCAAGCTAAAATATACAGGTTTTACACAATAAAAATAACTTTCAAAATATGCATCACATTCACATAAAACATACATTTTCAGGATCAGAATACTTTAAACATAACTAAAAATCAAACAATTCCACCCAGTTGTTCAAAAGTTAGCTTTTTGGGGCATATTCACCATGCCCCGAATATGTTCTTAAAGGACCATACACAATCCAATACATTCCATAGGCCCAAATAGCATTCTTAAAGGGCCATACACCCCAGGGCCATAGTCACAGGGGAGGAGGCTGGAAAGCAGGCCTCTCCAAGACCAAGTGGCGAAGGGCACTTCGTCACACATCTCCCCTTTGGGGGGAAGACTAACCAGGCACCTGACCTTCTGTCGGTCAGTACCTAAGTTAGTCGATCCACCCACCCACAATAAACAAGTGCCAGAGTAGCCCACCCACAACAAACAATTACTGCACATAGGTATTCCTCTGGGATCACTGGGCAACACGCTGTGGGGGCTTGGGGGGCAGAGGCCAGCTGTGCTCTTCCCCGATGCCAGCGCTTCTGCTAGGGTAGCCTGGTGGGGACTTGGCTGCGGAGGGGAGACATCACTTTCCCCCTCCTCCTTGTACTCCTGCGATTGTAGCTGGTGATTTGGACCGGCTGTCCAGCATCCCTGTGGGTCAGGCACAGAGACCACAGTCCCATCTGCGCCATCTGGGAGATTGGTGTCTCCCCTTGGTAGGGAAAGCTGCCGCTCTCCCTGGAACAGAGGCTGCCGCTGGAGAGGGAGACCGACTGTCTCCACTCCCATAATATTGTCCTGCTGTTGGGGAGAGAGACCAACTGTCTCTGCTCCATGTAGGACACACTGCTGCTGGGGGGGAAGGACGACACTTTCGGCCCCATGGGATGCCTCCATTCTTATGAATGGGGACTCTATTTCGGTTTATAGAAAGCCAATAGCATTACATACAATGTAATCACCGAACTCCAACACGAACATACAGTGGAATGTCAGTGTTCGGGCCCGGGGTCCAAAAACCGTAATGTTCGGTACGAACCCGAACAGTGCGGTTCGGGTTCACTCAACACTACTCTTTACAAATCAATGGTAAGACATCATATTGAATATGCAGTGCAGTTGTGAATGGCAATCCTTAAAAAGGACATTATGGAACTAGAAAAACTTTTAAATGAGAGCTACAAAATTAATAGAGTGGAAGATATTAGTTAAGAACATAAACTAGAAAAATTGCATTTGCATATGCTAGAGCAGTGGTTCTCAAACCTGTCCTCAGGATTTTTTTTAAGAAAAACCGAACATAGAGGACTATGAATAACAGAATGTATAAAAATGGTTATGGACTCACAGGGATTTCAATATAATATTGCCTCTTTACAAATCAATGGGAAGACATCATATTGAATATGCAGTGCAATTGTGAATGGCAATACTTAAAAAGGACATTATGGAACTAGAAAAACTTCCAAATGAGAGCTACAAAATTAATAAGAGGAATGGAAGATCTTGGAAAAATGTAAATTGTATGTGCTAGAGAAACTGCCTTTTAGAGGGAAAATGATAACATTATATATACACAGGGCCAACTTAAAGGGCTCTTCAATGACTTCAAAAAGGGTCTAGATCAAGAAAAACAGAACATAGAGGACTATGAATAACAGAATCAGCATTACTATTTGGAACTTGTTGATCCAAGGACAAATATGATTACCTCTTGGAATCAAGAAGGCATTTGTTTTAAAAAAAAAAATTAGGTTTTTATTCTTACTTATTTTGGATCAACAGCAGGTAGGATGATTGGTAAAAGGGTTGAACTGGATGGTCTGAGAGATTTTTTTCAACTTGAGTTACTATGTTAGATATATTTCTATGTTAGACTATAGGAAACGTATTGTATGAGATCTTACATCACTAGGATTGTGGGCACGGTTCCTTTCACACCATATTGTTATGATGAACTGTTGCATTTTAATTGCCTGGTCTCTTATCACTGTATGTTGCAGTTGTACTTAGAAACTCTCTGCTATTAGCCAACCCTAACACTTTATATTTTGCCTTAGCTTCACAGATAGTTAGTAGCATAAACTTTTATTTTTTCATTAATTCATGTCCAGTGGTTTTATAATGCTTGCAGCCCTGCAGAATTTATAACAAAAATGTGTTCAGGACGAAACCAATGTGTTTATCAATGTACTTCCTATGGGATCCTTTACTTGATGAATTAATTAATACTCCCAGGACACACATGCATTCTATCAGTGACATATTTAGGTTTTGTGCTGTCCTAGGCCTGACAGCATCCCACTGACAACTTTGTCCACAAACAGCTTCCCAGTGTTATGTGTCCACAAACAGCTTCCCAGTGGCAGTTTTCCAGAGCCATATTTGTGCCCAAACAGCTTGTATCTGCCACCATTGTCTCAAAACAGTGGCAAACTTGTCTCCACAAACTATATTTCAGTGTCATATATGTCACCGAACAGCTTATAAGTGCCATGGTTGTCCACACATTGTTTCCCAGTGACATCTTTGTCCACTGATAAGTTTGCGGTGCCAGCTTTGTCACCAAACTGTTTCCCAGTGATGTGTACATGCTCATGTGCAACACATGTATTCTCACATTGCAAGTATATTAATCATTTACGATACTTGGATTGTTGCATTTTTTAAACATGCTGGAGAACTGAGTTTGCTAGTCAGTAGATGCTGCTAGTCAGTGGGTGCTGCCAACCCAAGATTCTTTTAGTAAATGAAACATATTCAATGTTTAAAAAATGCATATATTTTTATAATTATTGAACTTTAATATGCAATAATAAAGGCAGGTCTAATTTAAGTAGAATGGTCGTTTAACAGCCATGTTAAATTATAAGGTCATCCTACAGAAGCTGTGCTATGGTTATAGCTATGCTGCTGTTGCTGGAGATGAATAAGGAAAGCAATTTACTTTGACTCATCAAACATTGGTTTAATCCTTCCTTGGCTTAAAAAAAATCATAAATCATCAACGTTCAATATTTTTATTATGATATCGCTTGTTTAGCCAGAAATTATGTTATGGGTTTGTAAGTAAGTGCATGTAAAAACTGTCATTAAAATGCAGTTGCATTTTGCTATGAGCTATCGATGGATAGCTTTTAAAAACAGTTTCTAAAAGGATGGTTACATTTTGTTTATTGTGTTTTTGCCAATTTAGCTGTTTACAGTCATAAACCAGTCCAGAATGTATGTAAAATAGTCAAGATTTTTTGCATGCTATAATAAACAATATTCAGTTTCTGATGTTAATGTAGACAGTCTACATTTTAGAGGGCTGGCTGCAGCTATTTTTATTTATATGCTACCCACAGGGCTGCAGATTAAGTGATATAGGACAACTGTTGGAAAAACATGAAGTTCTGTATAATTGAAAGACTGCATCAAGTGTAGTCATTTTAACTAGAAATGTTTTTTAAAATATATATAAATAATGCACCTTATTGAGCCTTATTTCCTTGTATGGTTCAGGAGGAGGACATTTTACAGAAAATCTTCGGTCAGATCTTCAATATCGGACACAAGATTATAAACAACATGGCTACCCCCTGATAGAGCTAAGTGTAGGAGGGCCACACAATGTTCTTCATTTTATTCTTTCATTAAAGCTTATTTAAACAGCCCAAACTTGATGTCATTTTTCAAATAAACAGAACTTTTTTTCGCCTACAGTTGTCCTTTGATTGATGGACTAGCACATGTACAATTAAATGTACATGTTCGATCAGTTTTCTAAGGCCATAAAAAAGTGATTGGTTTTAGATGTATTTATTTATGATTCTCGTTATTGATTTTAATGATAAATTAGGCGTTACCGACAATTTATCAATGTTACTATGGAAAATGAGAAACAATTCTTCTAGAGAATTATATACATTGCATGGTTGCCATATCAATCACTTAGAAACATTGAAGGACCTTAGTATGTTTATATTTGGAGAATAAACTAAAAGACAATACAGGACACAAGCATTCAGATTAAAAGTGAGTAATACCTGATTAAAAAACGGCTTTTGAACAATCCTCCTAGGGAACATCATTCACAGGTGATTACAAGTTTTTTTGGAAGTCTGTGGAAGACTTTTAGGCAGCCATGTCACGGAGCTGAAGAGATGACGGCTCAGAGGGATGGTGTCAGTAGGGTATCTGAGTGTCTGACACTAAAATACTAACGTGAAAGGAGAAATATATTATTTTTACTGCTACATGTGAACATGTCATTATGTATCATCTAGGTGGGCTAATGCTATCCCAAGATGCTTCTTTTATGTTTGACAGTTACGTCTTTAGGGCTGGGTCACTCAGGCAAGCTATTGACTTTAATAAATAGGAATTTGTATTTGACAGCTTGTTTATCCTTTTACTGTTGTGGAAAAGGTTGACCAAATCCTCAGGAAAAAAAACACAATTTAAATATAAAAACAACACTTTGGATCTATGTTACACATACCTACTAGTTATATTTCTAGCTTAACCTCTAAGTTATTATCCTAACTTAAAGATAAGTGTTGTCTTTTAGATGCATAGAATCATAGTCATGGAAGCTCCTGGAAATTCAATGCCATTTGTGAATTTAACAAGGAATAATATTTGCTAATGTTCATGACTGTGATTCTTTACCAATCTGTGTATTTATATAACCAACCCCCTGCCTGTAAATGCATAAAAATGTATTTGACTAAATTAGATAATGAAAAAAATATTGACAAAAACGGGAATATGTTGAGAGACTTGTAGAAAAAATATTGTTACGCATAATTAGAAGTATTTGTGCTTGTAAATTACAGACTATTACAGTCCCAAAAGGCAGACAGTTTTAGACACATTTATCACAAATCTTACAGACATATTATTGACTGACACAAACATTCAAATTAAAAAAGAACAAAACCCTGGCCTGCTTTGGTCTGATTCAAGAGACTTTTAAACAATTTTTCAATGACACAGATTCACAAATTAATAAAATTTCTTTTGGAAGTCAATGTGAGACTTGTAGGCTGCCATGTCACATAACTGCAGCAATGACTGGTAATCTGTGATGTGACAACAAACTTACCTGCAGCAGGGGAAGACATGCTTGGTTAAAGTGCACACATGGAGAAGGGCTGCCACGGTGCACTTCTCCCTCAAGTGGCAGACACCTATTCTTTGCCGAAGGGTGAATAACATCTGAGCAGTGCATAATCGGTGCAAGATTCAACAGACACTTGTATATGGATAACCTGGATACTCTACCTTGGGGCCTCATGCTATTGTTATCATACATAATCTCAATTCTATCTGTTTTTTACAGAGTTGACTGTTTTGTCATATTACCTGTCTGTTTTTATTATGTCCGGTTACAATCAAATCTTACAAGTTAAATAAATATTCTCATCTTAAATAACTGCTGTGGCCCATACACATATTTATGATTTTGCATCAGAATTACTTCTTTGTTCCATTTTTTATGTTTATTTGGTATTCATGCCCAAAATGGATTGGTCCAGTAAAGAATGCTACAATTTATTTACTTTTAGGGGTTTATTCATTAAAGTGAAATTGCAGGTAATTGAAATGGGAATTGACAAATTAAGGCCAAAATAGCAGAGTTTGAATTATAGCTGAATTGGATAATTTATCCAACTCTGATATTTTGGTCTTAAGTTTGTAATTCTCTTTTTGATTCCCTGAAGTTCCCTCTTTCATGAATAAAGCCCTAAAAGTAAATACATTTTAGTTTTCAATACCAGAGACTGAGGGTGTTATTCATAAAGAGGGAACCGCACAGAATATCATTGAATTGAGAAGGGAATTTCAAACTTAAAGAGAGTGCCCAGTCACCTGTTTGACATGGGAGCAGCTTGTCGGCACTAAAGGGTAAACTGTCACTTTTAGAATTTATTATTTTTTTTACTTCTATTTTATGTAAAATTAAATGATACTCTCCTATACAAGTCCTCCCCCAAGAGGCAGTCCTCTTGATTACATTGATGTGGGAGCATCAGCCTTGCACAAGTGCAGTTGATGTTTCTCCCATCAACCACCATGCCACATTTAGCTTTTCCCAGCTCCCCCTTCGCTGTTTTCACTGTTGCGTAGGTGCGTGCTTCTCCATATCAACAGGCACACTGAGCTCACCAGAAGGCTCAGTGTGCCACTGTCACTACAGCCATGAGGAGAGAGTGCCACCCGGCATTTATATGGTGGGCTGAATTGCCTATAATTCTCAGCCAGCTGGAATTTATGTGGGGGGCCGCATTGCCTTTTATACTCAGCCTGTTGGCATTTATATGGGGGTGAAGTGACAGGTAACTAAGTTCTAATGCTCTGTAGACACTAATATCTCTATTAGTGCAACACATCGTCTATTCATTATTGAAGATTTTTCAAATAACAACGTAAAAATGTATACAATAAGAATAATAATAATTAATACAGAAAAAATATAAGATAATAATAGAACAGGAGGTAAACTCTATAAGCACAATCATCCGGTGGGATACTGATATAAACTTATCAGTTTATATACACTATATTATTATATCAAATAAAATATATACAATATATTAGCAATCATCGTCAAGTCAGGGACAAACTATGAAATAAGACCATAACATTGTCTAATGACATCACTAGAGAAACAGGAAATCACATTCAAATCCTGCTGGAAAAAAACAGAATCATAGAAACTGAAAAGGGGCCATCCCAAACCTCTGCAAATGTGCAATTTCATCTAAGTGTAAAATGCTCACATTTTAAACAATGCACAATATAAATTATGCATTTTTAAGTACTTTGCAAGTAATGTAATATGAATTAACATTTGGAGGAGGCATTTAGGGCACCATACAGTCCGTTAAAGGAAACTGTAGCTGAGTTTGAAAAATATCCAATTTGGCTAAATGGAATAGTTTTCCCAACTCTGCTACTTTGGCCTTAAATTTGAAATGCCCTTGCAACAGCCCTCTTCCATGAATAAAGTTCTTTGTCTTTTATCTGCAAGTGCATCCTACTCCATTTTGTATGTTCAACAGGCACAGAACCAAGTTGAAGGCTGTGTGTATACAGTGAAATAGAAAAGATAATAAACACATGCAGACAAATGTTAGCAAGAGGTCAGCTGAGATACTGGGTTGAGAGGGGATCAAAAGTCCAGAACACCTTTTTATTCTTAAAGTAATTGCTAAAAACAGAAAAGTGTTTCAATCTCTAAAGACTGGAGAGATGTGTAATGCATTGAATTCATGTTTATATTTTCTTATATGATGTGTAAGGCATTTGATTTGCTATAGAAGTGCAGTAGACATTTTGAAACACCAGACATCCTTTTAGCTTTTTTAGTTTGTACACACAAAGACTGCTTTTAAATATAAGAAGCATTTTGTAAATATGATACAACATTGGTTGCTTTTTTTGCTTTGTTTTGGCCACTTTTATTGCTTAGGGTTAATCCTTTGAATGCTTAGTTGCAAGGGTTGAGAAAAACAAGATGTTACCTCTACATTCACATGTACAAGCAATCTCTATCAGCCGACAATGAAAGCCTTGCTCCATAACAGTGGAAAGCATGACTGTTAGAGTAATGGTTTCATTACTGAGGCCAGGAAAGTGTGAACAAAACAACACAAATGTCCTGGTTTACCTGTCATTTGATGATGATTATTTTGTTGTTAACTCTTCTCACAGGGAGGATGTCAGTAGGGTATCTGAGTGTGTGACACTAAAATACTAACATGGCAAGAGGAATATATATTTTTACTGCTACATGTGAACATGTCATTATGTATTAACCATGAAAGCTAATGTTATCCCAAGCTTCTTCTATTCTTCTGCTTGGCAGTTAAGTGCTATGTCTTTAGGGCTGGGTCACTCAGGCAAGCTATTGACTTTAATACACAGCTATGTGTATACACCAGCAAGTCCATCCTTGTGTGTTAACATTGTGGAAAATGTTCACTAAATCGTCAAAAAAGCACAATATAAACATAAAAACTAAAACCTGGAACTATATCACACTTACCTACTAGTTATATTTCTGGCTTAACCACTTAGATATTATCCTAAATAAAAGATAAGTGTTGTTCATCTCAAATTTGCCATTTAGATGCATAGAATTGTAGTCTATGAAGCATCTGAGAATCCAATATCGTTTTTGAATTCAGCAAGGAACAATATGAACTAATGTTCATGATTGTGATGCTTTACCAATCTGTGTTTTTATTAAACCAGCCCCCTGCCAGTAAATGCATGAACATGGATATTGATTTGACTAAACTAAATAATAAAAACATTGCCAGAGGGACTTGTACATAAAGATGGCGCTAAGCATAATCACATAAGAAATATTTGTCCCTGTAGATTGTCCACCTATAAACTTGACATCTATGGTGACAAAATAATTTGAAGGACTTTTAAGAGACCATGTTAAAGAAAGTAGTTTGTGAAGGTAAAAAAAAACCTAAAAGGCAAAAACATGTAGATACATTTTTCATAAATCTCCCAGACATGTTCTTGAGTGATATAGGAAAAGGTGCAAGATCAATTAAAGTTAAGTTAAAGAGGCTCGTCAACCTAAACGTTGCTTATTCTAGGAAAACAGAGAATAAAACAAAATGAAAGATGATCTATACACCTTATAGCAGAATTGCAAGCAAATATATAAAGTAAGGGAAATATATATGTTAAATGTGTCTGTGTTGTCTCCTGTTTATGACATCACATGTGGCTTGATATCCAAATTAACTAATTTTCAATGGGTAAAGTTGAATTTGCTTATCAGTACGAGATGGCATAAGCAGGACACACAACAGACACATTGTTTTATGCATTTTCTTGCAATTATGATAACATAATATATATATGTATATATATATATATATATATATATATATATATATATATAATTTTTTTTATTCTCCATATTCACAGTGTACGCATTGTTTAGATGACTGTTAGGTTTGTAACGCTACCAGATGGCCTGAAGGTATACACCCATGAAAACCTGGGGAGCTTAGTCCAGTAAAAAACATTATTTTTTTTATTTTTAATTGTTATCAATAGTGTCGCAAGATGTTTTCCAAACAAACACATTGCTAGTATTCAAGATGTTGCACCACAATTTCAGATGTTTTTGGTTGAACATTTTACTTCTGAAAGGAAAATATGTTCACATATTAAAGAGCACATTTTGGAAACACACCAATTCAAAGCAAGTGACCAAGAAGAAACAGGACTAAATTGTAGAAGTAATGGTACTATTCCTAACACTAACCACAATCAGTTATTTGTGACTAGAAATTAAGGACCTGTAAACTTGACACCTGTGGTAAGCAAACCGTTTGAAATATTTCTAAAGAGTCTACTTATTATAGTTCAATTAGTTCCGAATTGGTTTTGTGTCAGGCACTTTACAAATCCCCGAAATGCGGCTAGTCAATATCTCTCATCAGGACATTTTTTCCATGAAAACCCAATATGCCCCAGTCACCCCCCGAACAGCTTATATTTCTTAAAAATATTTTCATTTTTAATTCTCCTTTT
Source organism: Pelodytes ibericus (assembly GCA_036172795.1). Taxonomy (NCBI): domain Eukaryota; kingdom Metazoa; phylum Chordata; class Amphibia; order Anura; family Pelodytidae; genus Pelodytes; species Pelodytes ibericus. Next base: position 99,028,859 of record CM069857.1, on the reverse strand, counting down.
CTGAGAATGAGAATATAAATTCAAATGTTTAAAAAGTAAAAAATAAAAAACAGACCCACCGGGAGCTGGCCCCATAAATAAAAATTAAATTCCCTGACCCCAATACAATGGGAGCTATTCACTAAAAGTAAGATGCAAGTGACTTATAGTTAGGGATGGTACCAGCCATGCTATTGTCTCCATAGAGTTAATATTGGCCTGAGGCATATTTTTTTTAACAGCCTGCCAGTAAAATACCAGGTGGGATGTAACCCTTCTTGTAAGTGAGGTTAGGTAAGATGAATATATAAAGATTAAGCTATACATTATGCGGGGCCATTTGAGCTCTTCTAGCAGGAGAAGCTTAACAGGTCTGTCCCTACCCAAAAATATATTTATGTTTGTGGCATAAAAGCCATAATGAGGATGTTAGAAGTAGTTATGTAAGTTTCTCATATTACACATACAGAAATATGCCAAAAGTCGGTTGTGGTATGCTAGAACCGACAATGCGTAGGCCTGTAATACAAAAAGGGCAAAAAGGTTAATACCATACCAAAAATGTATTCGCTCTACAACAATAACATCGTATGATACATTACATATTCATGTTACGGAAAGCTTGACATATCTCCTGAACAGGTTAAGGTATATATCTGGAGTAATTAGAGGACTTCCTCTGCCCCAAGGTCTTAATGATATTTACTGGTATATTTTGCTGGAGGCCGTGGTAGCAGCTCCTATACGGAAGGTGTTATCAGAGTAATTGGCTTAATTAAGACCATACCTTACCAATAACATTCTGACATCAATTTGTCAGAGTATTACTGTGTAGAGCTAGCAGAGGTTGATCTGGAGAACCTTGAATGGATGTTAGGTAAATATCCAGAACTTTAACGGGTTGAACCATTGATTGTCGTTTTGGTAGTAATGGATTTTTACTGACTAACCCCTTCCGCTAGTTTTTGTATGGTTTAGGGATAGTACATAGTGGTCGTGTGTCTTTATGAGGTGTCGTTTATGACTTTCTCTTGGCCTGATAAATCCGTAGAAAGTCAGATAAATGGCATTTTTTGTGACATGATTTGTTTGTGTTTTGAACGGTGAAGTATCTATGTGATCAAAAAGTGACTGGAACTCTTGACCGTGTATGGATAATCTAGAGGGTGTAGGAATAGGGCTGGAGTCTTTTATACCTTTTTAATATTGTTTTAATATGATAGGATGAAAGGAAGCAGTGTTTGTTAAGAACACCTGGGACATGTACAGATACCAAGAAAAAATTATAGCTGCCAGCCATATCAGTTTCCTCATGAAGCGCATAATGGCCAGGAATGCGGAGCGTCCTTTGTTGACAGTGGCATGTAGCTTTCCTGTATTGGCTGGCTACCTACTGCCAAGTGACGGAAAATTACATAGGTTTGGTGACAAGTGAGGCCCTGCTAATTGCCAAGCGGCTTGAGAGGCTCTATGAGTTGGCCCGAGGGGATTTCATGGCCACCGAACGATGTGGAGGGGTGTCGGCCTCTCAGTGACTTGTAAAGCATACAATAGAATGGGAATTACAGATGAGGTTCTTTCTATACAACCAAGCTCTATACACTATGCGTTGGCGCCATGGGCGAAACTACCTCTAAGTCTGAGGATGGGTGTTGGCCTCATGGGACCACTATGGTAAGGCATAAAGGCCTGAAAAATGAACTAGTGGACTCCTAAACCCTAAAATCCAGTATAGAACTATCTAGCGGCAGGTACGTGGGGGGCAGTGGCGTTCCGAGGGGGAGGCGGGGGGGGGGGGGCGGACCGCACCGGGTGACACCTCCAGCGGGGGTGACACCCGTGCTGCTGGCATCCCTACGCATCGCGCTTCTTAACTTTTTTTTCTTTTTTCTGGCAGCCGCATCCGCTGGACGCGGCCGCCGTAAAAAATAAACAAATCAGAGCAACCGGATGTGACGTTACGTCACATCCGGTGACTGTGTTTCCCTCCTCCGTACAGGAGGGAAGACTGCACGGAGGAGGCGTCCCTCCGGGAGTACAGCCAAGCAGCGATTAGGTAAGTGATGGGGAAGGGGGGGGGGGAGGGTGGTTTGAAATGAGCAGTTTATTACTGGGCTCTGACTGGCACACTATTACTGGGCATCTGGCTGTCACTATATTACTGAGCTGTGACTGGCACACTATTACTGAGCATCTGGCTGGCACTATATTACTGGGCATCTGGCTGGCACTATATTACTGGGCTCTGGCTGGCACCATATTACTGGGCATCTGGCTGGCACTATATTACTGGGCTCTGGCTGGCACTATATTGCTGGGCTCTGGCTGGAACTATAATACTGGCCATCTGGCTGGCACTATATTACTGAGCTGTGACTGGCACACTATTACTGAGCATCTGGCTGGCACTATATTACTGGGCTCTGACTGGCATAATATTCCTGGGCTCTGAGTGGCACTATATTACTGGGCATCTGGCTGGCACTATATTCCTGGGCTCTGACTGGCACTATATTACTGGGCATCTGGCTGGCACTATATTACTGGGCTCTGACTGGCATAATATTCCTGGGCTCTGGCTGGCACTATATTACTGGGCATCTGGCTTGCACGCTATTACTGGGCTCTGACTGGCACACTATTACTGGGCTCTGACTGGCACTATATTACTGGGCTCTGGCTGGCACTATATTACTGGGCTCTGTCTGGCACTATATAACTGGGCTCAGGCTGGCACTATATTACTGGGCATCTGGCTGGCACTATATTACTGGGCTCTGGCTGGCACTATATTACTGGGATCTGACTGGCATAATATTCCTGGGCTCTGACTGGCATAATATTCCTGGTATCTGACTGGCATAATATTCCTGGGCTCTGACTGGCACACTATTACTGGGCTCTGACTGGCACTATATTACTGGTATCTGACTGGCATAATATTACTGGACTCTGACTGGCATAATATTACTGGGCTCTGACTGGCATAATATTACTGGGCTCTGACTGGCACTATATTACTGGTATCTGACTGGCACAATATTCCTGGGCTCTGACTGGCACAATATTCCTGGTATCTGACTGGCACAATATTCCAGGGTTCTGACTGGCACAATATTACTGGGCTCTGACTGGCATAATATTCATGGGCTCTGACTGGCACACTATTACTGGGCTCTGACTGGTACTATATTCCTGGTATCTGACTGGCATAATATTCCTGGGCTCTGACTGGCACAATATTCCTGAGCTCTAACTGGCACAATATTCCTGGGCTCTGACTGGCACTATATTACTGGGCTCTGACTGGCATAATATTACTGGTATCTGACTGGCACAATATTCCTGGTATATGACTGGCACAATATTCCTGGTATCTGACTGGCACTATATTACTGGTATCTGACTGGCACAATATTCCTTGGCTCTTACTGGCACAATATTCCTGGGCTCTGACTGGCACAATATTACTGGGTTCTGACTGGCACACTATTACTGGGCTCTGACTGGCACTATATTCCTGGTATCTGACTGGCACAAAATTACTGGGCTCTGACTGGCACAATATTTTTGGGCTCTGACTGGCACAATATTACTGGCATCTGACTGGCACAATATTACTGGGCCCTGAATGGCACAATATTCCTGGTATCTGACTGGCACAATATTACTGGGCTCTGAGTGGGACAATACTACTGGGCTCTGAATGGCACAATATTCCTGGTATCTGACTGGCACTCTATTACTGGGCTCTGAGTGGCACAATATTACTGGGCTCTGAGTGGGACAATACTACTGGGATCTGAATGGCACAATATTACTGGTATCTAGAATTGTAAGATTGTCACCTCGTGGGGCTCCTGTGTGTTGCATAATTAATGGCGCTCCCATGTCTGCATAATTATGGGGCACTTGTGTGTGGCATATTTATTGGGCCCCATGTGTGGCATAATTAAGGGACTCTTTTGTGTGGCGTAAATAAGGGACTCTTTTATGTGGCATAATTATGGGGCACCTGTGTGTGTGTGGCATAATTATGGGGCACCTGTGTGTGTGGCATAATTAATTGGGCAGAGGTGAGGCATAAATAGTGGGGCTCTGGTGTGGCATAATTTATGGGGCTCTGGTGCTGCATAAGTTATGGGGCTCCTGTGTGTGGCATAGTTATGGGGCTCCTGTGTGTGGCATAGTTAATAGGCCATCTAACTGGCATTACTAAGGAATCTGTTTGGCATTGTATGGAGGAAATCCAGGGGGGTGACACCATGAGTTTCCGCACCGGGTGACACTAACCCTAGTGACGCCCCTGGTGGGGGGTAGGGAGGTATGATCATATTGAGATTGACACACCTGATGTAGGTCTCAGGTCATGCAGCCCCAGCAATACTGGTTTATAAACCCAAGTTGAACCGGCACTAAATTAAGAGTGGACATTGAACTAGTCTAACGCATGGGGTCCAGGATGGTAAAGGGACCCTCAGGAACGGCCAGTCCTACGATTAATGATATTCATTCCTTCTTAAAAAAATGTAAATTACCTAAAATAGACCCTTTAAAACTGGCTAGACTGAATGACCCAATAAAAAGAGGAGAATTAACTAAAACAATAAACAATTTACAGAATGGCAAAGCCCAAGGCCCAGATGGTGCTCTTCAGTGCTCTGTTTTACAAGACTTTTGAACCGATCATTACCCCCATGGTAGAGAAATTTTGTAACGAAATTGGAGTAACAAAAATAATCAACAAGGACTTTTTAAGGGCCTCAATCTCCCCCATCCCGAAACCCGGAAAGGACCCCAAATTTGTAACTAATTACCGCCCAATCTCCCTTTTGAATCTGGACATGAAAATCTTCTCTAAAATATTAGCCGATAGGTTAAGCCTGGTGATTCCAGATCTGATACATCAGGATCAATCCGGGTTCATAGGAGGAAGATCGGGTGGTGATAACATAAGGAAATTACTAAACACCTTACAAGTGGTAGACAGACTCCCGTCAGCTATTCTATCAATAGACGAGGAGAAAGCCCGTGATAGAGTCATTTGGACCTTTCTAGCCAAAACCTTGGAGGCCTTCGGGATGGGGGGATTATTTAGGGATATGGCTATGGCCTTGTATACTAATCCCACGCTAGAGTACAGAGCTCTATTCTTATCTCAGAGTGGTTCAGCGTTGGGAATGGTACAAGACAGGGTTGCCCATTGGCACCCCTTCTGTACATTATCTCCATAGAATCACTGGCGGCAAGTATCAGACTAGCCCCAACAGTCTCAGGCATTATTATGGGGTCAGAGGAGCAAAAGATTACTCTTTTTGCAGACAATATATTATTTACAATTTCAAATCCAACACAGTCAATTCCAGAAATGTTTAAAATTATTAATGAATACAGTATATACTCAAACTATAAAATCAATCTGGCGAAGACCCAGATAATTCTATGTAATCTTCCTCATGGTCATGAGGAAATGCTAAAAGAGAAGTACAAATTTAACTGGGGGAGGTGGCAAACAATAGCAAGACTCAGGCAGGTACCGGGTCATGGCTCGGCTTTGGCAGGAACTGGACTAGCTAGACTTAGGCAGGTGCCAGACGGGGATAAACAAGGCAGGTACTGGACTATTGCTAGTTTTAGGTAGGTGCTGCTCCACAGCCAGGCAGGTACCGGTCTTATGGCTAGGCAAAGGCAGGTGCCGCTATGGGGCCAGGCTAGGCAGGAGCCACCAAGGACAAGAACTAGGGAAATGCCACTACTGTGGCCAGGAACTTAGGCAATGCCACCATGTGGCCAGGACTGAAATATGCCACCAAGTGGCCGGGACTAAGATAAACAGAACACAAGAATAACAGAACAGACAAGAACACAGGAACAAGAATAACAAAGAAGCAAGACAGAATAGCAAAATGCAGAATGAAACTGAAAAGCCTGGATACAGCTGAGATGACCCTAAATAAGGGTTGAGTCGTGACAACTAGTTAGCCTATTGCCTAACAAATGAGACCCGGACAATAGCCAGAAGACAGAGCAATAATTACACAACCTAAAAGAACAAGCATTACGTCATACTCTACATGATAAATAATGACATGCAATGATCAAGCATTGTGTTTGCTTAACTACTTGGATTAATCAGATTGCAACATAAGCAGACAAAAACTTGAAATAGAGACATAGGTAAGATCATAACCAGCCACCAGAGGCCAACATTACAATCCCCCATTTAACCGAACATGAGTCAAAGGCATTTCGTATGATTTCGCGTAAACCTTATTAGAATGTATAAGGATATAATAGGGCGTCCAGTTACAAATACAAGACTCGCATATAACGGAACGTTCCATAACTAAAGCATTTATACGAAATATAAGCGTACAAAATCTATGATGTTCGTGAGTATAGGGCTGAACAGGTTGTGCATACTCCCGAATGCCCACTATACCTAGGCAAACCACAAATTAGGCTGAAAATAGCCAGAAGACTCAAAGTATCCTAGTCATTCGTATACCAATGAAAAACGAACAGACGTGTACGAATCTTGTAAGAAAAAGCATAGAGCCGACCCAGGATGACGCTGTGCGCCCACGACTGAAGCATGGCGGTCGGCTTTATGACAGTCTGTGAGGAGACCAGAGGAAGGTACGAGTATCCTGGCAAGGCCTAGAGCAGCTGGAGAGATACCAAACTGGATTAGCAGAGGCTAACGGACCAAGAGTTCCCACAAGGTAATGGAAGTAAATGGTGGTTTGCACTAGCAGGAAGTAGCGGTATGCAAATCGCCAGACCTGAAATAGTAGTGAGGAGAGGTCTGGCTTCCCTTAAGAAGGGAAACCAAGCCATTCCCACAACTACAGGCCCAGTCTTACATATATGAAATGTTCCTCTCAATTCACCTACAACTCACTTGCTCCTCACTTTCGTGAAATGCTCCCAGTACTGTTCCATATTTTATTGTGTGTCCCTTAATCTACATATCAAGTGCTTAAGATTTTTTTTTAATGTTTCCTCAGGTAGTTCAAATACTGCTATAATGGAGTAAAATCCTTTATAAATTTTAGTTATCAGCAAATAGTACAAAAAAAAGCTCTTAAGAGGCAAACTTGCCTGCAGCTAGACAGTGTTTCAGTATGTACTTTCTATACTCTTGTGAGTAGGTTTCCATTAACTAGATCTTTTATTGATATAGAGATTGTGTTGCACCACGATTCTGCTTTAAAGGAGGAAAGAGAACAGTATTAGAAATATCACTTGTACAATCTGTCCAATGGAGGCTTATTAAGTAATCATGCTAGAGTGTACTTTTAACTCTGTCTATGTGAACTGACAAGGCAATAATTCTGAAGTTTTTCTTTGAATATTTTACTGAGGAAATGTAAATATGTCCTATATTAAGGAGCACATTTTGGAAACAATTTTCAAAACGGTCTTTAGTAACCAAGTATCTGAATACAAATCCAAAGCAAGTGACAAAGCAAAAGCAGTAATATGTGCGAATGAAATTGATAAATAATGGCTTTGTTTCTAATACTAAGGATAATCCCTTTTTATATTGTATTATAGCTTTTTTTCTGAATGGGAATTTTTAAAAAATGCTACAATAATAAAAATACTGACTTGGCTGGCTTAGGCCGACCACATTTTATTTCTGCTATTCAAGGACACATTTTATATTACATAAATTCTTAGGAAGTCTTGGGAACCATGAATAATATATGTATAATATACATACAGTGATTATCAGACACCTTTATTAGCAGACTGTTTCAGAGAATGTAATTCTTTTATTGATAGATATTGGCTGTTTCTGAGAATTGAACACCTCCATTGCTAGATATAGGCTGTTTCAGAGAATGTAACCCCTCTATTTGCTAGAAACAGTTAGTTAAAAAGGTAGTTTAACCCTGTACTCACACATACATAGTCTCACACACACGGTCTTACCTTACCTGGGGAAAGCAGTTTCATGTGAATGAGGGACTGAGACAATCAGGACAGGCTTCTGAACCTGATTGGCTGAGACCTACTTCTCTCAGAGCTCTCAATCTGGTACTTTGCATTGTCCAGGATTGAGACTGGCCAGGGCCCAGGGCATGAAGTCCCATTGGGGGACTGTCCTGTGAATTCTGGAAGATGTGGTCACCATAGGCTGGCTTAGTAAAATGGTAAATTCAATCCATAGCTGGAGTAAAATTGCTACCTGTGGCTGGGTTCATTACAACTACACCACGATGAAGCCACTTATTTACGACGAAACGCATAGTGCTTTTTTTCCTTTTTTCCTGCTCGGCCCCAGTAGCTGTCGGCAGAAATTAGTCCTCCTCATTTCGGCTTTGGTGGGGTAGGAGTTTATGTGGAAATCTTCTGTGCCGATTTTGAATCCAGTGGCGAACTGCTGGTCGGTGTTGAATTGCAGCTGGTACTTAATTTGGATCCTTGCGTAGCACCAGTGACCAGTTTGTGCTGACTTATAAGCACAAAGTGCAGTTAGCGGGTTCCCAATATTGGGTTTCACCACTGTTTTTTTGTAAGGCTTCATTGCAACTGCACTGTATAGCACTATATGTATTGCTAGTTTCTTCTTAGTGATACAAGTAAAAGATTCTGTGTATTTGGTATTTTTTTTTTATTTTATACTTTGTGTGTTTTCTATATTTTGTGTATTGTTCATGCATTGTCTATATATTTCTATTTATATTTAAGTCTTATTAATATTTATATTTTATATTTTATTTTTATATTTGTCTTATATTTACGCTAATTGTCATTTATATCTACAAGTGCATATATATATATATTGTCCATAGAATAATTTATTGTGTCCCGTACTTTTAAACAGATAACACTATGTTTTAAATTTCTCTTTTCTCCTACATATATCCTAATTTCATCGGTTGCCAAGTATGGTTCCTACCTACCAGACAATGTTTGAATTAATAGTGTTGGGCTTCAGTATATTTTTAATTTAAATTTATTAACATAAATTGTTCCCCTTTTTTAATGTATTTAGTGCTCCAGTCTCTCTATTATATCACTGCAACTGCCTGTATCTCCTTATTGCCGCCTCTGTTGAGAACAAAAAGAACCTCAATTGCAACTGTATGACGTTTAGACAAACTGTAGAATTATGGTTATATATGGAACAATGTCATAACTAAATCATGCCATTAACATGCAGCTGTCTGGTGTCAACACTGTGTCTGGGTGAAAGGTGCAAAAAAGGTAAAGATTTTTCTTTGAATCAGACATCTTTAATTTAAAATGAACAGTGATTCTGTCTGTTTCAGCCATTATTAGTGCACATCAATAAATAAGCTATATTTTTCCCCACTGTCTATAGTCTTGTTTCAACCAGGATGGTTACTTGGTGAAATGTCTATAACTATAGAATTTTGGTAATATCCCCATTATTCATATGCTGTATATTCCCTAAATCAGGGATGTCCAAGTTTATTCTGCAAAGGTCCACTTCTGTAGAAACGTATGTGTGTGTGTATTCATTTTTCATTCATTCAGAGAGTAATATATAATTATATACATATATACATATGTGTGTGTGTGTGTATATATATATATATATATATATATATATAATTCACACTAATGTGCAGCGGTTACATTAAGTACACACACACACACACACATACACACTTACCACACACACAAAGTCATACTTACCACACACCCACATACACATTTATACACACACACACAGACACTTACCACACAATCCCATACATACACTTATCTCACACACACACACCACACATACACTTACCCCCCCAACACACACCACAGATACACTTACCCCCACACACACAACACATCACACACACACTTACCCCCCACACACACCACACATACACTTACCCCCCCCCACACAACACATATACACTTACCCCCCCCCACACACACCACAAATACATTTACCCCCCACCCACACACATACACATTTATACTCACACTTACCGCACATACATACATACATACATACATACATACACTTACCCCACACACACTCACATACATACATACACTTACCCCACACACATACACACTTATACACACATACATACAAACATACATACACTTACCCCATACACTCATTCCCATTTATACACACACACTCATATACATACATTTACCCCCCACACACACACACTCTAACATACATACACACATACACTAACCCCCCCCCCCCCCACACACACACACACACCACACATACACTTACCCCCACAAACACACACATACACACACTTACCCCACAGACTAAGTCTGGGTGTCAGAGTGGCAATGTCTAGGGATGCATTGGCAAGTGCGTGGGGGCAGGTTGGCAAGTCTGGGGGCTGACTGTGAAACAAAAACAAGAAATGCATTTTTACTCAATCACAAGTTTTATTTAATATGAAAAAAAGTTTATATGTGAATTAGTATTTATAAATAAAATGTTTTCCTATGGGGTAGTCTTATATTCAAGCCTCTTCTTTTTTCCCCCTAAATTAATTTCCAAAGTCTGGGGCGTTTTCTTATAACTAGGGTCACCTTATATTTGAGCTAATACGGTAATTGAAAATTAGTTTTTCACTTATATTCTTGTTAAATAAATGTGATAATTTTTTTTAAGTATTTCTATTTTTTGCATTGTTTCTCAGTTGCATAGAGAGTAAAATTGCTTCAACATAACTAGTAATGCTGGCTTGATGGTATCCTATTAAAACAGGAAATGTAAAATTATTCAACTAATAATATTGTCTTTTTAAAAACATAATTTTACTGTATAATACTGTACTAATGTTGTGCACCACAAAGTCATTTGTCTCAGTCTATCATCTGCCTTATGGTTTTGGTTAGGAAGAAATAGGTGTTAGTTTAGGTTACATTAGTGGGTCTATTCACTACAACCCAAGATTTGAGTTTGTGATTAATGCAGATCTCGAACTCCAACCTTGGACAGTTTTAACCCACATCCCAGGAGGCTTCATATCAACTTTGAAAAATGGAATTCACTAACCATTCTGGCAACATTGAGATGTGGTGAAGCCTGCTGAAATAGAGGGGAGTGAGATTAAACTTGCTCCCCATTTATTTCAATGGGGAAAGTAAAAACATGATTTTGTGAAGATGGGCTTACCTCAAAAAACCTTCTCCCCATTAAAACAATGATAACAACTATGAAAACAATTATACAAAATATCCTCATTAACCCCTTGCAGACACAGGACATGCTAGGTCCATGTGGCTAGTAGCTGCTTCCACCCCCTGGAGGCGTTACATAATTGCCTCATCAGTGAGGCAATCAGTAACATCCAATTACAGGGGTAGGAGGTGGGGTGAAAGCTCAGATGAGCTCTCACCATTCGCCCGGAATGAGACTGACCTTTTTACAATTTCAGCTCCAGGGCATTTCGGGGATCTTGTACCACGATGCACCTGGTCCCCGGGTGGTGATGGGGAAAAGTAGGGTTGGGGCTACCCATTTCATTTTTAAAATCCCCCCTACTCCAAAAAGGCAGAACCCGCAGAGAAAGTGCAGCGTGTGCTACACCAGGGGGCATCGAAAGGAGACCTCCTTCTACTGTCCTGATTGCCGTGGATAACCTGCACTCAGTATAGGTACATGCTATAAGCTGTACCACACAGTGGCCCACTTTTAATTTTTTATTTGTGTTTTCTGTTCCACTGGTTTTAAATTGTTTACTTGTACTGCTTTTTTTTGCCTGTAATGCTCCAGACTTTTACATTTTTCTTTTCCAAATCAGCCTGTCCTATAATTTGTGCCTTCCCAAAAATCCTGGCAAACCTATGCATGGGGGGCATAGATATACTCAGAGGGCCTTGCAGAAAACAACCTGGAGTGTTTCATTGCAGTAACGTACAACAGGGTCTCCTAAGTTGCCGTCAAAAAGCAACGAGGGTAAAAAAAACAAGATTGAAAAATTACCACCACACACATTCTCAATTTTTTGGGGGCTAAACACTTGCATCAGAGGCATCAATTCACCCCATATGCAATACCTTGGGGTGTTACCTTTTCAAATATATACACTTTAATTGCAAAAAAAGCTAAACTGGGGTATGCAAAATGCCCCAAAAAAGATAGGCAAAAGAAGATATCTCATTAGAAATATCACGGCATGTCCCTATTTTGCATTGCACCCCAACAATTGAACAAACCTATGCATGGGGGGTAGCCCTGTACTCAGGAGATGTTGCAGAATGTATATTGAGCTGTTGTTTGGCAGTGACACATACCAAAATATGTGAATTCATGCCTGAAGTACAATGTATGTGAAAAAAACCTAAAACAAATGACTTGTCAAAACTTTGACAAAGGCTGGTGGTAGAATTAGTGTATGGAAAGTGTTAAAATACCACCATTTGAAAGACCTTAGGGTGTCTAGTTTCCAAAAATATATAGTTTGATGGGGTAAAATACCCTGGCCGGCTTAAAAAATGTCCCAAGTGGGACATGGGACCAGGTTGAGAGTTTGTCAAAATTCCAAGCCTGAAATGCACACCTCCCAAATGTGGCCTTTTAGCCCCCAAATAACCTAACCTACCTATACATGGGTGATATGCATGGAAAGTGTTAAAATACAACCATTTAAAAAACCCTAGAATGTCTAGTTTTCAAAAATATATGGTTTTGTGGGGTAAAATACACTGGCCGGCTTCAAATATGTCCCAAATGGGACATAGGCCCAGGTTGAGAGCATGTCTAAATTCCAAGTGTGAAATTCAAAATGTGCACCTCCCAAATGTGGCATTTTAGCTTCCAAATAACATAACCTACCTATACATGGGTGGTGTCCCTGTACTCAGGAGATGTTGCTGAACACATAATGAGGTGTTTTTGACAGTGACAACTAATAGGATCAGTAAATGCATGCCTGAAGTACAATGTATGTAAAAAAAAAAAACGACTTCTCTAAGGTTCGACTAAGGCTGGTGGTAGAATTAGTGTATGGAAAGTGTTAAAATACAACCATTTGAAATACCGTAGGGTGTCTAGTTTTCAAAAATATATGGTTTTGTGGGGTAAAATACACTGGCTGGCTTCAAATATGTCCCAAATAGGACATGGGCCCAGTTTGAGAGCATGTCTAAATTCCAAATGTGAAATCCAAAAAGTGCACCTCCCAAATGTGGCCTTCTAGCCCCTAAATAACATAACCTACCTTTACATGGGTGGTATCCCTGTACTCAGGAGATGTTGTTGAAAACATATTTAGGTGTTATTTGGCAGTACCCCTTGTATTACTTAAAAGGCTATTGACATTCAGTTAAGATGGTTGTTTCTCCAAAAGCAGGGTATGACGATTGGGTTGTATGGGTTTATTTGTCCTGGGGGGCTCACTTGTAGACACCAGGGAGCTGGCTTGGGTGTGTCATGGGTGTGCAATGTGGGTGCTGGGGTATGTCCTGGGTGTACAATGTGGGTGCTGGAGCATGTCCTGGGTGTAGAATGTGTATGTGCAGTGGCATGTCCTGGGGTGCTGGGGTAAATACTGGGCCTGCAATGAGGGTGCTGAGGCACGCCCTGGGTGTGCAAAATGGGTGCACGGGCATGACATGACATGAGTGCAATGTGGGTTATGGGGCATGTCTTGGGTTGCTGAGGTAAGTCCTGGTCCTACAATGTAGGTGCTGAGGCATGTCTTGAGTGTGCAATATGGGTGATGGGACATTTCCCGGGTGAGTAATGTGGGTGATGGGGCATTTCCTGGGTGTGCAGTGTGGGTGATGGGGCATGTGCTGGGTGTGCAATGGGACATTTCCCGGGTGAGTAATGGGTGTGATGGGGCAAGGCCTGGCAGGGCCGATCCTAGGGTCACGGGCGCCTGGGTGCAGGTTTTCCTTTGGCGCCCAAGGGTGGGCGTGGCTATATTATGAACTCCTCCCCTTTAGACATTTCTGTTCCAGACATGCCCATTTCAATATTGGGGAGAGGGAGAACACTTTATTTTAATGTAAAGGACCAACGTTTATTTTAAATAAAGATATATATTTTTCCATAATACTGTGTAGTGGTTTTATTTATTTCTATGATGCTCAGCCAGCAACACGGGAGACTTTTTGCTGGCTGGCAGAATGAGTTTTTACTACCGTTTTACTACCATACTACCCATGATTCCCAACCAGCCAAAGTCTCTCATTAGTCTGACTGAGCATCATTGGAAAAGAAGTACACAATGAGTGATAAAAAATATTCCACCAAGTCAGTCACTCATGTGTCTCTCTCTCTCCCCGTACCCTCATGTCTGTCTGTCTCTCCCCGTACCCTCATGTCTGTAAGTGTCTCCCCGTACCCTCATGTCTGTCTGTCTCTCCCCGTACCCTCATGTCTGTCTGTCTCTTCCCGTCCCCTTATGCCTGTCTCTCTCTCCCAGTACCCTCATGTCTGTCTCTCTCTCCCCATACCCTCATGTCTGTCTCTCTCTCCCCATTCCCTCATGTCTGTCTCTCTCTCCACTCATGCTCCATGTCTCCCTCTCTCCACTCATGCTCCATGTCTGTCTCTTTCTCTCCACTCTTTCTCTTTCTCTCCACAGACATTGGGAATGAGTGCAGAGTGAGAGACAGACAGACATGGAGTATGCTCCATGTCTGTCTGTCTCTCACTCTGCACTCATTCCCAATGTCTGTCTCTCACTCTGCACTCATTCCCCATGTCTGTCTCTCACTCTGCACTCATTCCACATGTCTGTCTCTCACTCTGCACTCATTCCCCATGTCTGTATCTCACTCTCCACTCATTGCCCATGTCTGTCTCTCTCTCCACTCATGCCCCATGTTTGTCTCTCTCCACTCATACCCCATGTCTGTCTGTCACACCCCATATCTTTCTCCTATACCTCCTACCTACCATGTATTTGTCTCTTCCCATGTCCATTTTTCATGCCCCCTACTGACCTCATCTCAGAACTCAATTAGCACTGCCTTGATCTCCCCGCACATAGTGATGACTCTGACCGTTATGTTCCGACGCTCTAAGGCATCACTGTGCACGGAAAGAGCAGAAAGCGCTGACTGAGGTCTAAGGGGAAACATGGCGCCGATCTGCAGAGCTGGCTCTGAGAGGCAGCAAAGCAGCACATGGGCAGCCCATTTGCAGAGGTGTTCTTAGGGTACACTTTTAATTAACATAAGCAACAGCCAGTTTGCCTATTAAAAATGCTACAGTTTGCCCAATAAAAATTCCAGTTCGTCCATTAAACACCAGTTTCCCAAGTAATATGCCAATTATTTTGCCCATTAATATGTCACAGACAGTTTTCCCATTTATATACCTATGCTAGTTTGCCAATTAATAGGCTACAGCCAATATGCGACAGTTAGTTTACACAATAAAAGCATAATCTCCTCTCCTGCCTTCCCCAGTACTCACCTTGCTGCTGCTCTCGCGTCCCCGGCCGTCTCCTCCGCACAGTCTTCCCTCTACGCACGCTGAGTGCAGGAGGCGGGAAATAGACGCCAGCTGGTTGGGGGCTGGTGCCCTCCATGTGATAAATTGATGAGCGCAGTGAGGGCCCCGGGCAAGAACACACTTACACACAGCCACACATAAATACACACAGTCATACATAAATACACACAGTCACACATAAATACACACAGTCACACATAAATACAGCCACACATAAATACACAGTCACATATAAATACACACAGTCATACATAAATACACACAGTCACACAAACACAGTTAAACACTTAGTCCCCCTCACAGACATACATTTACACAGACAACCTTATACACACTGTCACACATACATAAATACACAAACAGCCACCTTTACACACTTAGACACAGGATACACTTGCACAGACACTCATGTACACACACTTACACAGACAGTAACACACACATAGTTATACACATTGACACACACATACACATTCACACACACTTACACAGACAGTAACACACACATAGTTATACACATTGACACACACATACACACTTATACACATACACACACACTTACACAGACAGTAACACACACACATGGTTATACACATTGACACACACATACACACTTATACACTACACACACACTTAGACAGTAACACACACATAGCTATACACATTGACACACAAATACACATACACACACACTTACACAGACAGTAATACACACATAGTTATACACATTGACACACACATACACACTTATACACATACACTTCCACAGACAGTAACACACACATAGTTATACACATTGACACACACATACACACTTTTACACATACACACACACTCTTACACAGACATTAATACACACATAGTTAAGCACATTGACACACACACATACACACATACACATTCACTTCCACACTTTCTTTTTTTATTTTATATTTTAACAATACCCCCCCCCCCCCAAACTGTTATCACCTCCTCCTCCTTGGTAATCCAAGCACAGAGCAACGGGGGAAAGCTCCGCCCCCGTCACGTTCTGTGATTGGCTGCAGGGAGGAGGATGTTCTCTATGGTGTCTTGGCAGATACTCTAGAGAATGTCCTCCTCCCAGCAGCAGCCAATCACAGAACACGACGGGGGCGGAGCTTGCACCCGTCGCGCTGTGTTTGCTTTAACAAGGAGGAGGACGGCAGGGAGAGAGCTCCCTGCTTCAGCGCCTCTGGGAATGTACTGGGGTAAGACCAGGGTGTACAATGTGAGTGCTGGAGCATGTACTGGGTGTGCAATGTTGGTTCTGGGATAAGTCCTGGGTCTGCAATGTGGGTGCTGGGGCATGTCCTGGGTATGCAATATGGGTGATGGGGCATGGCCTGTGAATGCAAAATTGTTGATCGCTGGGGTAAGTCCCGGGTGTGCCATGTGGGTGCTGGGACATGTTCTGGGTATCCAGGGATAAGCTACGGCAAAGGATGTAGGGGCAATAACAAAATAAGAAATGGAGTGGAGTGAGGTGGAGGCCCAGACCATTTGTTCTGTTAGGTGCCCCACAATTTCTGATCTTAGCTCTATCCTGAAGTACAAGCTATGCTACAGTTTAACTGGTGTCAGGGCCGATCCTGGGCGGGTGCACGGGGTGCACCGCGCCCAGGCGCACCGGGAGGAAAGGCGCTCCGATGAGCACCTTTCTCCCTCATTCTGGAGGTGCGGCCCGCAGGTGAGCGCCTGCGGTCACCGCACCTCCTAAACTCATTGAGTACAGCGCGACGGGTGCAAGCTCCGCCCCGTCGCGCTGTCTGATTGCCGGATGTCTGGTGACATCCGGCAGAAGAACTGAATGACGGTGTTCTGCCTCTGCAGACACCGTCCGGAAACGTCCTCCTCCCTCCAAGGAGGGGGACCAATAGTAAGACGTGCTTTTTTTTTTTTTTTAAGAAAAGAAGTGTGTGTGTTTCAATGTGTAAGTGTGTGTTTCAATTTGTGTGTGTGAATGTATGTAAGTGTGTGTGTTTCAGTGTGAATGTGTGTTTCACTAAATGTGTGAATGTATGTGTGTGTGTTTCAGTGTGTGTGTGAATGTGTGTTTCAGTGTGTGTGTGAATGTGTGTTTCACTGTGTGTGTGTGTGTGTGAATGTATGTAAGTGTGTGTGTGTGAATGTGTGTTTCACTGTGTGTGTGTGTGAATGTGTGTTTCACTGTGTGTGTGTGTGAATGTATGTATGTGTGTGTTTCAGTGTGTGTGTGAATGTGTGTTTCACTGTGTGTGTGTGTGTGTGAATGTATGTGTGTGTGTTTCAGTGTGTGTGTGAATGTGTGTTTCACTGTGTGTGTGTGAATGTATGTAAGTGTGTGTGTGTGAATGTGTGTTTCACTGTGTGTGTGTGTGAATGTGTGTTTCACTGTGTGTGTGTGTGTGTGTGTGTGTGTGTGTGTGTGTGAATGTGCGTTTCACTGTGTGTGTGTGTGTGTGTGTGTGTGTGAATGTGTGTTTCACTGTGTGTGTGTGAATGTGTTTTTCTCTGTGTGAGTCAATGTGTGTTACTGTGTGTATTGCTCTGTGTGTGTATAAGGGTGTCTGTGTGTAATGGTGACTAAGTGCAAGCCCACCATCAGGGGTCCAGGTCACAACAGAAAAAAAAAATCCCCTGTGTTTAGCAGGTCCGCGGCTGTGTGGGAAGCGTTAAGCGCTCCCCTCCAGCTGGGGACCTTCTAAACAGAGCAGAGCAGCAAGGAGGTAAGTACTGGGGAAGGGTGCAAATAACAAGCATAACGCTGGCATTTTAAATGGCATATTGAAGGGCAAAATATTGGCATATTAAATTGAAAAATACTGGCTTATTGAGTGGCAAAAGAATGGCATATTAAATGGCAAAAGAATGGCATACACACATTCACTTCCACACTTTCTTTTTTTATTTTATATTTTAACAATACCCCCCCCCCCCCAAACTGTTATCACCTCCTCCTCCTTGGTAATCCAAGCACAGAGCAACGGGGGAAAGCTCCGCCCCCGTCACGTTCTGTGATTGGCTGCAGGGAGGAGGATGTTCTCTATGGTGTCTTGGCAGATACTCTAGAGAATGTCCTCCTCCCAGCAGCAGCCAATCACAGAACGCGACGGGGGCGGAGCTTGCACCCGTCGCGCTGTGTTTGCTTTAACAAGGAGGAGGACGGCAGGGAGAGAGCTCCCTGCTTCAGCGCCACTGGGAATGTACTGGGGTAAGACCAGGGTGTACAATGTGAGTGCTGGAGCATGTACTGGGTGTGCAATGTTGGTTCTGGGATAAGTCCTGGGTCTGCAATGTGGGTGCTGGGGCATGTCCTGGGTATGCAATATGGGTGATGGGGCATGGCCTGTGAATGCAAAATTGTTGATCGCTGGGGTAAGTCCCGGGTGTGCCATGTGGGTGCTGGGACATGTTCTGGGTATCCAGGGATAAGCTACGGCAAAGGATGTAGGGGCAATAACAAAATAAGAAATGGAGTGGAGTGGAGTGGAGTGAGGTGGAGGCCCAGACCATTTGTTCTGTTAGGTGCCCCACAATTTCTGATCTTAGCTCTATCCTAAAGTACAAGCTATGCTACAGTTTAACTGGTGTCAGGGCCGATCCTGGGCGGGTGCACGGGGTGCACCGCGCCCAGGCGCACCGGGAGGAAAGGCGCTCCGATGAGCACCTTTCTCCCTCATTCTGGAGGTGCGGCCCGCAGGTGAGCGCCTGCGGTCACCGCACCTCCTAAACTCATTGAGTACAGCGCGACGGGTGCAAGCTCCGCCCCGTCGCGCTGTCTGATTGCCGGATGTCTGGTGACATCCGGCAGAAGAACTGAATGACGGTGTTCTGCCTCTGCAGACACCGTCCGGAAACGTCCTCCTCCCTCCAAGGAGGGGGACCAATAGTAAGACGTGCTTTTTTTTTTTTTAAGAAAAGAAGTGTGTGTGTTTCAATGTGTAAGTGTGTGTTTCAATTTGTGTGTGTGAATGTATGTAAGTGTGTGTGTTTCAGTGTGAATGTGTGTTTCACTAAATGTGTGAATGTATGTGTGTGTGTTTCAGTGTGTGTGTGTGAATGTGTGTTTCAGTGTGTGTGTGAATGTGTGTTTCACTGTGTGTGTGTGTGTGAATATATGTAAGTGTGTGTGTGTGAATGTGTGTTTCACTGTGTGTGTGTGTGAATGTGTGTTTCACTGTGTGTGTGTGTGTGAATGTATGTATGTGTGTGTTTCAGTGTGTGTGTGAATGTGTGTTTCACTGTGTGTGTGTGTGTGAATGTATGTGTGTGTGTTTCAGTGTGTGTGTGAATGTGTGTTTCACTGTGTGTGTTTGAATGTATGTAAGTGTGTGTGTGTGTGTGTGTGAATGTGTGTTTCACTGTGTGTGTGTGAATGTGTGTTTCACTGTGTGTGTGTGTGTGTGTGTGTGTGTGTGTGTGTGTGTGTGTGTGTGTGAATGTGCGTTTCACTGTGTGTGTGTGTGTGTGTGTGTGTGTGAATGTGTGTTTCACTGTGTGTGTGTGAATGTGTTTTTCTCTGTGTGAGTCAATGTGTGTTACTGTGTGTATTGCTCTGTGTGTGTATAAGGGTGTCTGTGTGTAATGGTGACTAAGTGCAAGCCCACCATCAGGGGTCCAGGTCACAACAGAAAAAAAAAATCCCCTGTGTTTAGCAGGTCCGCGGCTGTGTGGGAAGCGTTAAGCGCTCCCCTCCAGCTGGGGACCTTCTAAACAGAGCAGAGCAGCAAGGAGGTAAGTACTGGGGAAGGGTGCAAATAACAAGCATAACGCTGGCATTTTAAATGGCATATTGAATGGCAAAATATTGGCATATTAAATTGAAAAATACTGGCTTATTGAGTGGCAAAAGAATGGCATATTAAATGGCAAAAGAATGGCATACACACATTCACTTCCACACTTTCTTTTTTTATTTTATATTTTAACAATACCCCCCCCCCCCCCCAAACTGTTATCACCTCCTCCTCCTTGGTAATCCAAGCACAGAGCAACGGGGGAAAGCTCCGCCCCCGTCACGTTCTGTGATTGGCTGCAGGGAGGAGGATGTTCTCTATGGTGTCTTGGCAGATACTCTAGAGAATGTCCTCCTCCCAGCAGCAGCCAATCACAGAACGCGACGGGGGCGGAGCTTGCACCCGTCGCGCTGTGTTTGCTTTAACAAGGAGGAGGACGGCAGGGAGAGAGCTCCCTGCTTCAGCGCCACTGGGAATGTACTGGGGTAAGACCAGGGTGTACAATGTGAGTGCTGGAGCATGTACTGGGTGTGCAATGTTGGTTCTGGGATAAGTCCTGGGTCTGCAATGTGGGTGCTGGGGCATGTCCTGGGTATGCAATATGGGTGATGGGGCATGGCCTGTGAATGCAAAATTGTTGATCGCTGGGGTAAGTCCCGGGTGTGCCATGTGGGTGCTGGGACATGTTCTGGGTATCCAGGGATAAGCTACGGCAAAGGATGTAGGGGCAATAACAAAATAAGAAATGGAGTGGAGTGGAGTGGAGTGAGGTGGAGGCCCAGACCATTTGTTCTGTTAGGTGCCCCACAATTTCTGATCTTAGCTCTATCCTAAAGTACAAGCTATGCTACAGTTTAACTGGTGTCAGGGCCGATCCTGGGCGGGTGCACGGGGTGCACCGCGCCCAGGCGCACCGGGAGGAAAGGCGCTCCGATGAGCACCTTTCTCCCTCATTCTGGAGGTGCGGCCCGCAGGTGAGCGCCTGCGGTCACCGCACCTCCTAAACTCATTGAGTACAGCGCGACGGGTGCAAGCTCCGCCCCGTCGCGCTGTCTGATTGCCGGATGTCTGGTGACATCCGGCAGAAGAACTGAATGACGGTGTTCTGCCTCTGCAGACACCGTCCGGAAACGTCCTCCTCCCTCCAAGGAGGGGGACCAATAGTAAGACGTGCTTTTTTTTTTTTAAGAAAAGAAGTGTGTGTGTTTCAATGTGTAAGTGTGTGTTTCAATTTGTGTGTGTGAATGTATGTAAGTGTGTGTGTTTCAGTGTGAATGTGTGTTTCACTAAATGTGTGAATGTATGTGTGTGTGTTTCAGTGTGTGTGTGTGAATGTGTGTTTCAGTGTGTGTGTGAATGTGTGTTTCACTGTGTGTGTGTGTGTGAATATATGTAAGTGTGTGTGTGTGAATGTGTGTTTCACTGTGTGTGTGTGTGAATGTGTGTTTCACTGTGTGTGTGTGTGTGAATGTATGTATGTGTGTGTTTCAGTGTGTGTGTGAATGTGTGTTTCACTGTGTGTGTGTGTGTGAATGTATGTGTGTGTGTTTCAGTGTGTGTGTGAATGTGTGTTTCACTGTGTGTGTTTGAATGTATGTAAGTGTGTGTGTGTGTGTGTGAATGTGTGTTTCACTGTGTGTGTGTGAATGTGTGTTTCACTGTGTGTGTGTGTGTGTGTGTGTGTGTGTGTGTGTGTGTGTGTGTGTGTGAATGTGCGTTTCACTGTGTGTGTGTGTGAATGTGTGTTTCACTGTGTGTGTGTGAATGTGTTTTTCTCTGTGTGAGTCAATGTGTGTTACTGTGTGTATTGCTCTGTGTGTGTATAAGGGTGTCTGTGTGTAATGGTGACTAAGTGCAAGCCCACCATCAGGGGTCCAGGTCACAACAGAAAAAAAAAATCCCCTGTGTTTAGCAGGTCCGCGGCTGTGTGGGAAGCGTTAAGCGCTCCCCTCCAGCTGGGGACCTTCTAAACAGAGCAGAGCAGCAAGGAGGTAAGTACTGGGGAAGGGTGCAAATAACAAGCATAACGCTGGCATTTTAAATGGCATATTGAAGGGCAAAATATTGGCATATTAAATTGAAAAATACTGGCTTATTGAGTGGCAAAAGAATGGCATATTAAATGGCAAAAGAATGGCATACACACATTCACTTCCACACTTTCTTTTTTTATTTTATATTTTAACAATACCCCCCCCCCCCCCAAACTGTTATCACCTCCTCCTCCTTGGTAATCCAAGCACAGAGCAACGGGGGAAAGCTCCGCCCCCGTCACGTTCTGTGATTGGCTGCAGGGAGGAGGATGTTCTCTATGGTGTCTTGGCAGATACTCTAGAGAATGTCCTCCTCCCAGCAGCAGCCAATCACAGAACGCGACGGGGGCGGAGCTTGCACCCGTCGCGCTGTGTTTGCTTTAACAAGGAGGAGGACGGCAGGGAGAGAGCTCCCTGCTTCAGCGCCACTGGGAATGTACTGGGGTAAGACCAGGGTGTACAATGTGAGTGCTGGAGCATGTACTGGGTGTGCAATGTTGGTTCTGGGATAAGTCCTGGGTCTGCAATGTGGGTGCTGGGGCATGTCCTGGGTATGCAATATGGGTGATGGGGCATGGCCTGTGAATGCAAAATTGTTGATCGCTGGGGTAAGTCCCGGGTGTGCCATGTGGGTGCTGGGACATGTTCTGGGTATCCAGGGATAAGCTACGGCAAAGGATGTAGGGGCAATAACAAAATAAGAAATGGAGTGGAGTGGAGTGAGGTGGAGGCCCAGACCATTTGTTCTGTTAGGTGCCCCACAATTTCTGATCTTAGCTCTATCCTAAAGTACAAGATATGCTACAGTTTAACTGGTGTCAGGGCCGATCCTGGGCGGGTGCACGGGGTGCACCGCGCCCAGGCGCACCGGGAGGAAAGGCGCTCCGATGAGCACCTTTCTCCCTCATTCTGGAGGTGCGACCCGCAGGTGAGCGCCTGCGGTCACCGCACCTCCTAAACTCATTGAGTACAGCGCGACGGGTGCAAGCTCCGCCCCGTCGCGCTGTCTGATTGCCGGATATCTGATTGCCGGATGTCTGGTGACATCCGGCAGAAGAACTGAATGACGGTGTTCTGCCTCTGCAGACACCGTCCGGAAACGTCCTCCTCCCTCCAAGGAGGGGGACCAATAGTAAGACGTGCTTTTTTTTTTTTTTTAAGAAAAGAAGTGTGTGTGTTTCAATGTGTAAGTGTGTGTTTCAATTTGTGTGTGTGAATGTATGTAAGTGTGTGTGTTTCAGTGTGAATGTGTGTTTCACTAAATGTGTGAATGTATGTGTGTGTGTTTCAGTGTGTGTGTGAATGTGTGTTTCACTGTGTGTGTGTGTGAATGTGTGTTTCACTGTGTGTGTGTGTGAATGTATGTATGTGTGTGTTTCAGTGTGTGTGTGAATGTGTGTTTCACTGTGTGTGTGTGAATGTATGTAAGTGTGTGTGTGTGTGTGAATGTGTGTTTCACTGTGTGTGTGTGAATGTGTGTTTCACTGTGTGTGTGTGTGTGTGTGTGAATGTGCGTTTCACTGTGTGTGTGTGTGTGTGTGTGTGAATGTGTGTTTTTAGTATGTTTTTAGTAAGGGACCCTGAAATTTCTAGTGGCGGCCTTGACTAAGTGTGTCTGTGTAAGTGTGACTGTGTGTATGTATGCATGACCCTGTGCGTAAGTGTGGCTGTGTATGTAGGCAGGGCAACTTTAAGGGGCCACCGCTGCCCACTTGACAGTCCCCATCCTGTCGGCGGCTATTTCCCGCCTCCTGCACTGAGTGTGCATAGAGGGAAGACTGTGCGGAGGAGACACGAAAGAGCAGCAGCAAGGTGAGTACTGGGGAATGGGGGGGAGGGGGTAATGCTTTTCTTGGGAAAACTGGTGGTGGCATATTAATGGACAAACTGACACTGGCATATTAGTGGCCAAACTGACACTGGCATATTAATGGGCAAACTATCTGTGCTATATTATTGGACAAACTAACTGTGGTATGTTAATGGGCAAGCTATCTGTGGCATATTAATGGGAAAACTATCTGTGGCATATTAATGGGCAAACTGGCAGTGGCATATAAATGGGCAAACTGTGGCATATTAATAGGCAAATGCACGGGATTAGGAGGAGGGAGAGACATACATGTGAGTTATGAAGAGAAAGAGACAGCAGACATGGGTGTATAGAAGGAGAGACAGACATGCAGAAAAAAAGACCACCATGGGGAGCATGAGGAACAGAAAGATAGACATGGAAAAATATATGGGGTATGAAGGGAGAGATATACATGAGGGTATGAGTTGAGAGAGAGAGAGTTATAGATGAGGGTATGAGTAGAGAGAGAGAGTTATATATGAGGGTATGAGTGGAGAGAGAGAGATACATGAGGGTATAAGTGGTGAGAAAGAGAGATACATGAGGGTATGAGTGGAGAGAGTTATACATGAGGGTATGAGTGGAGAGAGAGAGATACATGAGGGTATGAGTGGAGAGAGTTATACATGAGGGTATGAGTGGAGAGAGATATACATGAGGGTATGAGTGGAGAGCGAGATATACATGAGGGTATGCGTGGAGAGAGAGATACATGAGGGTATGAGGGGAGAGGGAGAAAGACATGGAGGTATGGGAAGAGAGAGACACGTGAGTGACTGACTTGGTGGAATATTATTTATTGCTCCTTGTGTACTTCTTTTCCAATGATGCTCAGCCAGACTAATGGGAGACTTTGGCTGGTTGGAAATCATGGGAACTGTAGTTAAAACTGCTAGCCAGCAAAAAGTCTCCCATGTTGCTGGCTGAGCATCATAGACATAAATAAAACCACTACACTGTTTTACGGCCAAATAAATATCTTTATTTTAAAAAAAAGCTTGTGTTGGTCCTCCATCTAAAAATAAAGTTTGTGCTCTCCACAAGAATCCCCCCACCCCAATAATGAAAAATTGGTATGCCTGGAACATACATGTGTAAAGGGGAGGGGTTTATCATATAGCCACGCCCACCTGGGGGCGCCAAAAAAATCCTGCACCCAGGCGCCCGTGACCCTAGGATCGGCCCTGACTGGTGTCATATTTAGTAAGTGTAAGTTCTGTGGCATACTGGATATCAGTTTGCATATGCTCTCAACTTCCGTGAAGTGCAAGCTCTGCCACAGTTTGTGCTATAGTTTATATTTGCTGTAAATATCGGGGAACAATAAGCTGCTTTAGAGTCTCTGCTATAGTACTCATCTGCTGCTATCCTTTGAAGATTGCAGGTTCTGCTGCTTACTGCAAAACAGTTTTAGCTTGCTGTTGACCTTCTTTTGAATGCAAGCTTTTCTACAGTCTGTATCGATGTACCAACCTTCAACTACTTTTTCTGTGGACATAGTTCCTGCTATCTTTGCTGAACGTTCGGTTTATAGAATAGCAATAAGGAATACATGTATTCCATAAGCCGACAGCCTATAAACCGAACGTTCGGTTTATAGGCTGTCGGCTTTTAACTATACGGAGACAAAGTCTCCATTCATAATTTTATGAATGGAGACTCTGTCTCCGTATAGTTAAATGCTATTGTATTCTATAAACCGACTCTATTTTGGCTTATAGAATGCAATAGTACTACGAATGGACGAATGAACGAATGATTTTCGTTTATTAACCATTCGTTCATTCGGCTTTCGTTAGCTTAGCATTTTCGTTCTTCGTTTTTCGGACGAAAACGAATGCACTTGTCTAATATTCCACATCATTGTTGGCCGCACATCAATGTATTGACCCACTTTCTAGTCGGTTGACTGAATGGGCCGCATGTCGACTATTCATGAGCTTGCAGAAATACATAACTTACCTATTTGGATAACTTGTTATCAGAATCCCTGGATACACCTGGGGAACAGGCTTTCTCTATGCCTACATGACTGACAGCTGCAAAGTATTTGACACTCCTATCTTGCAGTCTGTACCAGCTATCCCTAATAACTTTCTCATACATAGTGCTGGATGCAATACCACTCACCCCATTTTTTTAAGTACCTGCTTTGAATCATCATAAGTGTCTCTATTCCCATCATCCATGGGACTGTCCAGATTGCATACTATTGGGACCTGTGATCCTTCTGTGGGGGCTATTCTCTAAAAGGTGAGTTAAGTGAGAAAAGCATTTCATCTCACAGGTTTAACCATACATTGTGGAGGGACAAACCCAGAGTGGGGGAAATTTACCAGATTTTTCTCTGCACTATGTAGAGCTAAATAATTGAGGTGAAATGTTCATCTCACCTTAGCTCACTTCAACTCACCTTAGTTAATATTCCCCTATGACCCAGCATAGGTTTGGACTTTACCTTATTTGACATTGGTGCACTTATTACCAGCTTCTTATACACATGCTGAAGGTACACTAACAAACTGTGTGCACTGTATCATTGAAAACATGAATAGGACTGACTGTTGTGCCCCACCAAGGGGCAGCCTACCAATATCAAATGTACTGGTAGGGATAGAGGTCAGACAGCACCACAGGTGTACCACCAAACACTTCTAACTGTATCAAACACTTATAAACCAAAAAATGGAGCTAAATCCACTAAATCAAGAGAATGGTGGTTGGGCTGCACCAAACAACAGGCTATATAAAATATCACAGTATCAGGAATCATAGAATAATAGCAGCATTAATAATAATCTAGTATATGTACATATGTGAGTAGATAAAGGTACAAAAACAGTAGGTGGTAGATGATGAATATCAATGATAATCCACAGTCAGTGGTCAATAACAATGGTGTGATAAACACTTACGCATACATAGTCCTATTCACAGGAAATACAGGCACATCAATCAATCCTTAACCCCTTAGTGACAAGACATTTTTACCTTGACTTTCCCTTGGTGACAATGGCTTTTTTGACATTTCTGGGGTGTTTGTGTTTAACTGCAATTTTATTCTTTCTCACATACAGTACCCACACAAATTATATGTTGTTTTTATCGTCATAAGAAGGGCTTTCATTAGATACCATTATATTCATCATATCTTATAATTTACTACAAAAAAATCATAAAATATGATGAAAAATGTAAAAAAAAACACTTTTTCTAACTTTGACCTAAAATATAATTTACACAAATAAAATTATTAAAAATGACCCCATCTAAATATGCATGTTTCCATATATTTGGTATTTTTTTGCGAGTTATGGGGAAAAAAACAAAAATAGTGTTTTTTGTTTTTTTCCTATATTGAGCTTTTGACCCCAACCCGAACACAAAATGTAACCCTAACACTAAATTTAACCCCAACTCTAATCATTATTATATCCCTTAATATGTTTTAATTTTAATTTAATTTTAACCCTATCTCTTATGCTAAAAATTATTTAATTTTAACCATATAGGCTAATCTAACTATATAACCAGTTTTTAATTAATTAAATATTTATTTTCCATTTTTCCATTGCAATGCTACTGAAATACCACTAAGGGCAGTTAAGTAGCATATTCAGAGCGACGGAAGTGAAGTTACTTTCACTTCCAAAGCTCAGACCGGCAGAGGGCATAGCCATATTGACGGAGCAGCATGCTCCGTCAATATGGCACCCACGATCGCTCATCGAGGCAATAGACCAGCACCGTTAAAGCGGTTTTCACACTCGTTGATCGTGAAAACCGCTTGATTCACCGCAGGATGTGCCAGGCACGTCCTTTGTCGTTAAGGGAGTTTCTCCCAGGACGTGCCTGGCACGTCCTTTGTCGTCAAGGGATTAAACTGTACTGTCTTAAGTGGTGCGCTGTATTGCTGAGTGTGAGCAGAAATTAAATACATTGGACATGCTGATGTTTCAAAGTTGCTAGACACACTGATGTGCAAAGTAGCAAATCCTGTTACTTTGCACTTTGAACAAAAATTAATTTTAGTAAATATACCCATAGGATCAAACACTGATGCAAACTCATACATGTTGTGTTTCACAAATGCACAGTCATACACAGCGTTGTATTAAGGTTTAATGCTGCCCTAGGGCTGACTAAATGTGTGCACCCCCTAAATTTAATTTGCCCTATTACTTCCTGTACAGACCACACCTCTTCCTGTTTAAGAACAACAATCATTGTCCCCAAACACCTTGCCAGTGCCATATCTGTCCCCCAACACATTGTAAATGCCATCTTTGTCCTCACACACCATTAAAGTGCCATGTCTGTGCCCAAACAGCTTCGCAGTGGTATCTTAGGGCACAAGATGTTACTGGGATGTTGTTTGGATACAAAAATATCCCAGTGCCACCTTTGTGCCCAAACAAATTCCCAATGACAACCAAAACAGATTCCCAGTGCCATCTCTGTGCCCAAAATTTTTGCCTTTTTACCTGGAAACGAACAGCACAGGAAGGCTTCTAAGAAAAAAACGTGCAGGATGGCCGATGGTGGAGGTGGCAAAAAGCCACCCCCTGCACATTGCCGTCTTGGGCCAGGCCTTGTTGGTCTCAGCCAAGATACAACACTTGTCAAACATACAGTGAGTAATTAACAATAGATCACAAACACCACACAAGGAATATAAACAGTAGTCTGGAAAACCCGCACTTATATCGGCCTTTTTCCATCTGCGCACTGTTCCAGTGAGCTGCATTTGAGACTGATTCATGCATCTTGATTTCTCTTACATGATTGATAATTACTGGTAACCAGACAGAGGCTGTTCTATTGGAGCATAAAAGACAATCATAACTATTATTAAGTGGCACATTCATTAATTACATTATGAAGCAGAATTTTAATAACAACAGCATTACTTACACACTGAGATGATTCTAAGCAGATAATGTTTTAATGGCAAATTATACTCATAAAATAAGTTTGGCTTAATTACTTTTAAACAATGTACGATGTATCCTATCGTATTTTATTTCTAGCCGTTATGCTCTGCTGCGCCACTAGAAATTTATAAAAAATACAGTACTTTTATTGCGGCATTACGTGACATTGGGAAGGTAGGTTCCAGTAACTAAATATTTTACTTATTTTTTCATGATTCATAGTGCATGCTAGGAAGTTTTTAAAGAGACACCGTCACATAACCCTAGATTGTACATTGAATGTAGGGTTACCAAAATCAATAACAAATGCATAGATTAAGAGAAAAATATGAAAGTGTTGAACGTTTGCCCACTGACAACGAAATTATCAGTCTATAATTTTAATGGTAGGTGTATTTTAACATTAAGAGACTGAATCACAAAAAAAAATCCATAAAAACATCAAAAAAATTATAAAAATATTTGCATGTCAATGAGTGAAAAAAGTATTTGATCCCCTATCAATCAGCAAGATACCCAGGTGTCTTTTATTCAAGTAACAATCTAAGATTAGGAGCACTCTCTGAAAGGGAGTGCTCCTAATCTCAGCTCCTTACCTGTATAAAAGACACTTGTTTCTGGAAGCAATCAATCAGATTCCAAACTCAGGGACAAGATTGTAGACCAACACAAGGCTGGGCTATAAGACCATTACCAAGCACCTTGGTGAGAAGGTGACAACAGTTGGTGTGATTATTCGCAAATGTAAGACACACAAAATAAATATCAGTCTCCCTCAGTCAGGTGCTCCATGCAAGATCTCACCTCGTGGATTTTCAATGATCATGAGAATGGTGAGGAATCAGCCCAGAACTACACAGGAGGATCTTGTTAATGATCTCAAGGCAGCTGGGACCATAGTCACCAAGAAAACAATTGGCAACACACTACGCCATGAAGGACTAAAATCCGGCTGGCCCGCAAGGTCCCCCTGCCAAGAAAGCACATGTACAGGCCCATTCATAGGAAAACTGGGTGAGAGTGTTGTGGTCAGATCAATTTCTAACTTTTTTGGCATGCGTTTTTCTGGATTTTTTTTTCTTGTTATTCTGTCTCTCACTGTTAAAATACACCCACCATAAAAATTATAGCATGATCATTTCTTTTTCAGTTGGCAAACGTTTTGATATACAAAACAAAACAATTTCAATGGAAAATTAAACATAAACAGAGGACGCCAACATATTTTCAGAAAGACTAAACTCACAAATCAATATCCATCTCATTGTAACCAGCTTTTAAATGGTGCACTAGTCAACAGACACAAAAGATACTAGTGGACTACCATCTGAGAGACCACTCACGACAGCAGAGTCAACTGAGTGAACGTCTCTTTGATGTGTGCATGTGCTTATTACAAAGCACACACAGTGATAGATGGCTTCATCATAATTAGAAAATTGTAAGCTACATTTACTAATTATATGTGCAGTTGTACTAATAATTAAAAGTGAAAATATATTTTGGTACATGTTGAGGTACCTTTTAAAGGACAGCTGTGAACCCTTAACTAACATTATATTCAATAAAGGAGAAAACCCTTATACATATGTTGGGAGTATAAGAGTGCGCATTGCACAGCTTGTATACTGGTAACAGGGTTGCATAGAGAGATTTCCCTGTTACCAGATCTCTCCCTGCAGCTCTCTTATCAGTGTGCAAGCTGTGCAATCTGCACACTTGTATTCCCAGCACACACGGGTTTGCAAAAGAGGGAATAGTTTCACAAGAGATGAGGCGGGGCTGCACACAGTTGAGAGGCAGGACTGTAGGAAACACAAAACTTGGGTTGGAAAGTCAGAGATCTGACCCAAGTGAAGGTAAAAGATAGTAGCTCTGGTCCCTGCAGCAAGTGCTGCAAAAAGGTACAATAACGGAAACATTTTTTTTTTTTTCCTCCTTTTTTTTTTTTTTTTTTTCTTTTTTTCTCATTTATTCCCGTACCTCACCTTATACCATTCACACTGGCATTCACACTAGGGGTACCTAAGATGATAAAGGAAGGGGTCCGGGGGGGGGGGGGGGGGAGGCGGCCGAATTACAAACGTTTGTCCCATCTCGTTATTATACAACTATCAGAGCGGCCAGGGCTATATTCTATCTGTAGTTTCCCTACACCTACTTTTACTCCTTAATCAGGGACCATGCTTGCCATATTCTTTCGTATTTAGGTAGGTTCTTTGAAATACATCTGTAGAAATATTTTTCCGAGGACTCCTGGAAGTCTACTTGAGATCTAAGTTCGGGCCAAGAAGGTATCTCTGATTTCCTCCAGTATCTCGAGAGGCAGATTTTAAATGCCAGTAAGATATTTATACACAGGGTTTTTTCATACCGATCTGTACACTGTAAATCGATGTGGAACAGTACCCTGTGTGGAGTTAGTTCGATTTTCCTAGAGAGTACCTTATCCAGCACCCGCTCGAGCATATTCTTAAATGTGTCCAGAATCCTGCACTCCCACCATATATGAAAATGCGAGCCCTTTTGCTCATGACACCTCCAGCAGAAATCATCCCCATCTGTACTAAATTTAGCCAACCGAGTTGGAACTATGTACCATCTGTTCGTTAGCTTATAAAATTGCTCCTGGATGTTCACACAATGGGATGCCTTCCTAGTCTCCCCCCACGCTATGCACCATACTTCGTATGGAAAGGATTGGCCAATATCTCTCTCCCACTGAAGTATTGCCCTGGATTTGCCTCTTTGACCAAAGGACTCTAAGAGTCTTTGAATCGTGGATACTTGGTTCTTGCTTGGAGGAGCTTCCAGAAAGGCATCCCAACGCGGATGGTCCACAGGAGGGCAAGTCGCCAAAAAGCTCTTGACTCTAAGGTAAGTAAAAATCTGACTTGAATCTAAATTAAATGTCTTATTTAAGTCCGAGAACTGAGACAGATGTTCGTCGTTATACAGGTCTCCGATATACTGGATGCCCTTATCTCTCCAGTGTTGCAGATTCAACTCCGCAACACAGAGTGAGACTACCTGAATCGGGGCGCGTTTTGATAGTGCCTCAGTAATCCCCAGAGCTTTTTTTGTTCTATATAGAGTTCCCATAAGATCTTTAGGAATTCTAGGTGTGAGCGCTAATTTCTTAAATAAAGTCTGTGGAATCCAGCAGATCTGATATAGATCCGCTATATGTGTTTGTGCTTGCTCTATCTTTAGCCAAGGGGGGTTACTGGAGAACGCCTTTTTCCACTCCATTATATGTGCTATCTGGCAGCTTCTGTAGATGTTTCTAATATCGGGATAGCCCACTCCCCCATATTGGGGATTTTGTTTTAGCCATTGGCCTGGTATTCTCGGTTTCTTAGCCCCCCAAACGAATTTAGAGAATAATAGATCAAATTTCCTCAATATCTCAGTTGGGACGTTAAGTGGAATAACTCTGAACAAATAGGTAATCTTCGGAAGAATATACGCTTTTAGTATGTTTATACGTCCCATCCACGATAGTTCAAACTTAGCCCATTTTTTGCACTCCTCCAGCAATTCACTATGCATATGGGAATAATTTAGTGCTACCAAGCTCTCTATTTGTGATGGGATCTTTATCCCTAAGTAATCAATGTAGTCAGAGTCCCCTTTTTGTGTACTAAATTCTTTAAGAATACCATCTTGATTCGGGCCAAAAAAAAAGGGAATGGTCTGTGTTTTGGCCAGATTTAGACTATAGTTGGACATTGAGCTGTATTGCTCTATAGAGGTTAGTAGTTCTGGGATCGACTTCTCTGGAGATGACATAGTTATAATTATATCGTCCGCATGCAGGGTTACCAGATGGTCGAACTCCCCGATCTGGATACCCTCCACCTGTCCAGCCCGGCGTAGTTGTTGTGCAAATGGTTCAATAGTCAGGGCATACAGAAGGGGGGCCAGGGGGCAACCCTGTCTGGTTCCGTTCTTGATACTGAACAACTCGGAAGCCAGTGAGGGACCCTCTATTCGTGCTTGTGGGTCTGAGTACAAAGCAGTTATAGAGTCAAAGATTCTACCCGTAAGGCCGTACGACCGGAGGGTCTCTGACATAAACCTCCAGTCTACCCTATCAAAAGCTTTTTCTGCGTCAAGCGCCAAGATAATTGCCGGGGACTTTTTCCGATGAATTGCCTCTATTATGCCCAAGACCCTCCGAACGTTATCAGCTCCTGTTCTTCCTGGGATAAAACCGGACTGGTCCGAATGGACCAGGTCCGCGATCACTCCCTTCAGTCTATTGGCCCAGATCTTTGAGTAGAAACATTTTTATTGGAATGGTTTCATAGGATTGGCACAGCATATGGATAAGGGTTTGCTCCTTTATTTAATACAATCTTAGTAAAACGTTCACAGTTGTCCTTTGAGTAAACAACTTTTAGAAACTTCCAGTAAACATAAAAATCCCGGAGCTATGTCACTTCTAGAGATGGGGAAAACAAATAACATCAATATAATTGAAAGCAAAAACAAAAAGTCAAGTTTAGAATAAAAGTTTTCCTTTTTTAAATATAGTAATTCTTTAATATTATTTAAAACTGACTGACTGTTGTTCCAGTATATGTGCTCATTAATAGTTTAAGGATGCCTTTTATGTAATATATAGTAAGGACCAATAAACATCATTTTGAAAACATAAAAGTCCATTATGTACCTTGACACGTCTTTACAATGACATGGTGCTACAATGATTAACTGAATATCGCAATGAAAATAAGCATCAAATTCTAGCCACATATCCTAACTTTGAAATATGTGGATTATTGCATTTTTCTATCCATATACCATAAACCACATGGTACATGTATGAATCAGTTCCCAATGACCAATTATTGGATTGCTAGTTGTGTACGATCAGTTGTACCACCTGATAGTCATTGATTTAATTTCTCTAGACATAACAGAGCTGTGAATCTTAGAATTAATATACCTTCCCCATAATCAATATAATGTATTGTGCTCTTTTAAATGTCTATTATCACAGTCTGCTATTGTGGTGTATTAATTACAATGTTTTGGCCAGATTTAGACTATAGTTGGACATTGAGCTGTATTGCTCTATAGAGGTTAGTAGTTCTGGGATCGACTTCTCTGGAGATGACATAGTTATAATTATATCGTCCGCATGCAGGGTTACCAGATGGTCGAACTCCCCGATCTGGATACCCTCCACCTGTCCAGCCCGGCGTAGTTGTTGTGCAAATGGTTCAATAGTCAGGGCATACAGAAGGGGGGCCAGGGGGCAACCCTGTCTGGTTCCGTTCTTGATACTGAACAACTCGGAAGCCAGTGAGGGACCCTCTATTCGTGCTTGTGGGTCTGAGTACAAAGCAGTTATAGAGTCAAAGATTCTACCCGTAAGGCCGTACGACCGGAGGGTCTCTGACATAAACCTCCAGTCTACCCTATCAAAAGCTTTTTCTGCGTCAAGCGCCAAGATAATTGCCGGGGACTTTTTCCGATGAATTGCCTCTATTATGCCCAAGACCCTCCGAACGTTATCAGCTCCTGTTCTTCCTGGGATAAAACCGGACTGGTCCGAATGGACCAGGTCCGCGATCACTCCCTTCAGTCTATTGGCCCAGATCTTTGAGTAGAAACATTTTTATTGGAATGGTTTCATAGGATTGGCACAGCATATGGATAAGGGTTTGCTCCTTTATTTAATACAATCTTAGTAAAACGTTCACAGTTGTCCTTTGAGTAAACAACTTTTAGAAACTTCCAGTAAACATAAAAATCCCGGAGCTATGTCACTTCTAGAGATGGGGAAAACAAATAACATCAATATAATTGAAAGCAAAAACAAAAAGTCAAGTTTAGAATAAAAGTTTTCCTTTTTTAAATATAGTAATTCTTTAATATTATTTAAAACTGACTGACTGTTGTTCCAGTATATGTGCTCATTAATAGTTTAAGGATGCCTTTTATGTAATATATAGTAAGGACCAATAAACATCATTTTGAAAACATAAAAGTCCATTATGTACCTTGACACGTCTTTACAATGACATGGTGCTACAATGATTAACTGAATATCGCAATGAAAATAAGCATCAAATTCTAGCCACATATCCTAACTTTGAAATATGTGGATTATTGCATTTTTCTATCCATATACCATAAACCACATGGTACATGTATGAATCAGTTCCCAATGACCAATTATTGGATTGCTAGTTGTGTACGATCAGTTGTACCACCTGATAGTCATTGATTTAATTTCTCTAGACATAACAGAGCTGTGAATCTTAGAATTAATATACCTTCCCCATAATCAATATAATGTATTGTGCTCTTTTAAATGTCTATTATCACAGTCTGCTATTGTGGTGTATTAATTACAAACACAGTTGGCATACTAATTGCCATTATGCAACTTTAGTTTAGTCAGAGCCTCGGGATGTGATTTTTATATTAGTGCATCAAAACGGACTTTAATATAGAAAAATCTATTCTGATTAACATCACATGCCATTGATATCGGTCTCTATAAAGAGACAATGATGTATGTCATAGTTTGATGAATAGATGATGAGTAAAAAAGGCAGAACTAGAGCTAGAAGCTGCAAATGTAACATAATCTTCCAAATGGGGAAAAACATTGTTTATATTTTATGACATAGTTTTGTACACATTTACTAAAATATAAGTTATCTATCTTACTGTATGGTACTGTGTGTTCCCTGATTGGCGCTGTACAGCTTACCAACACCAAAGAGCAGGGAAGATTGCATTGTTTGTTTTTTGGTTTTTAAATGTTTCTCTCTTTGTTGAGTTTATAAGAAAATACAAAATGACAATATAGAAGCTTCATATATCGTACACAATCAAAACATAGTTCCTTGATCTACACCTTTCAAGCATTGGATATTGGATGCTATACGTAGGTAGAATAAGAATAAACAATCCATATACAATTACAATCCATATACAAATTATATGCAATGGGGATAAGACCAAACCATAACAAACACAACATGTACATGAACAAACCTGGGAACTACTCAGTCTGATCTTGTTAACAAATACAATATAGTATAATATCAAATATAATTTAAAAAAAAACTATTCAGCTGGAATAGACCTAGACAAGTAGTCCCAACGCAACATTCTATAATCCAACTTTCAGCCAACAAACATTCTAGGTGCCTTTGTGCAATGTCTCCCTCTATGGGCTAGGGACGACCAGATTGCGTTGTTTAGTAATACTAATTTGGGTAGCATCAAAACCCCAAAGGAATCATTTATATAAGCCTAGTTTAACACCTCTTAGAAAAAGTCACGGAACTCAGATTCCACATATTTCATACAAAAATAACATAACATATTGAAAAGAAATACAAAAAAATTAATTCCCAATATGTAAAATGTTTGTGCTGAATACAAGAGACGTTATCCGGAATAATACAAAAAAAATGCTACTGTTCGCAAGAGAGAAAGTTAAAAGGCCTATTCATGATGGAAAGCATCATATATTACACAAGCGTAAGGCTGTAAAATGTGCAGGACCATTTCTCTGAGTCAAAATAAACAGGCTATGAAATTGACCTCAAAGGGTTTCATTGTTGCAACCGCCATGTGAGCAGCATGGCTGCCCTTTTAACAACAGAAAGAACATCAGTTGACTGAGATCTTTGTGAGAGATGACCTTAGGCTGTTCAGATATATGGACCACTTAAATAATCCCTTTATGGCATAATCTCTTCATGTCTACAGACCTGTACTGTTTTAATTCTACCATGCCTCTCATGTACATAAGTTTGTTTAGTCCACAGTCTTCTTACAAACAGGACTAAAAATTATGACTAAATACCATTGCAATTTTCATCAACTGACGAAAAATATGACTAAAATGTTAGAGAGGGAATATCGCATTTACTTATTTGGACTTGTGGTTCCCATGGACCTCTGCCAAAGCCTAGTCCCCTGACTCTATCTTCAGATGGATTGGCTGATACACAGGCACTTATGATTAAGCGTCACCAGACGCGAAACGCATAATGTGTTGGCAGTTTCCTCACTGCATAGTCTGTATACTTTTTTGGTACATCTAGTTGTAACTTTTTTACTTATATTAACTTATATTAAATCTCTTCACTTTGGAAAATCGAGTACTGGATTATTTATTCTCTTTACTCACAGCACAATCGACTGCTTACCTCTGTGCACCGTGGATCCGTTCACCAGCTGTCACTAGTTATTACTCTTTTGCCAACAAGGAGAAGCCCGTCTTTCCCGCAAGGGATCAATATACTACTTGAGACACAGGCTCCATGTGCCTGTCTGCCCCCTAGAACAAATCCTTGCACACTGCAGGAGAAGAGGATACTCCTCCATCTGGTACTGTCATGTGAGTGTTTTCCCTTCCATCTCCTTAGAAACTGCCTTCTCACACCTGTTCCCTCCCTCACTGTTGGAGATTTAGTCAACTCAAATCTATGGACATTGAATCGACTAAAACTAGACTAAAACTAAAACAATTTGGATGACTAAAATATGACTACACTAATATGGCGTTTTACTATGACTAAAACTAAATAAAAATTTGTCATCAAAATTAACACTGGTGGAGGCAACACAGCCCTTCATGCTTCTGAGGTAACTAAACTTAGACCATTAAATTGTGTAATAATAACATCCACTGGATACTGGGCACAGGAAACATTCCCAGAATATACCAGAGAATATCTGAAAGTACTTTTCCTGACTAAACACTGTGCTGTTATTATACTTCTACTCTCTACTAATTATTATTTTTCTAGACTAAATTATAGTTAATTGTTTCAATCTTTTTGCTTTTCTCAGAAGCATTCATCACTATAGATTTTAGATATCTTAGAAAAGCAGAATGCTCCCAGTAACCTGTGAGTTCCAAAGCCCTATGGATCATTTAATGAACTTGACTTAAATACTTATGTCTTGCTCACAGGATATGTTTTATTAAATTAATATAATATATATTTTTTAAATTCTTTCTAATAGCACACCATATAAAGTGACTGGAAAAGGTAATGGTAAAAATGCAAGGACAGGAAATCGTGGTGTTACAATAGCAAATACTTGTTACAGCAAACTCAGCGGAATGTACTTAGCAGTATTTTCGGTTCATTCATTTTATTGGGAGTTATTGCTACACTGGTTAACATTGCCCTCTAGTGTTACACTTTTAAAGATGCAGTCTTAGAAATAATACTTCAACAGTGCATAAAGCAGTAGTCCAATGACAATATTTCAATGGGGTGGGTTGGTTGCCTGAAATAGAGACACTTATACTAAGCGACAATATTTGTGATTTATTAGCAATTTGATCTTCATCAGCATATTATATATATCTTCCAAGCCACCTGTATTTACAGAACAAAATAATATATTAAATGGGGAACTGTTGAGCAACTAACATGAACCTATTAATTAAAAACTACAAATTTAACCCCTTAACGACAGATGACGTGCCAGGCACGTCACGGCAAATCGAGGACTTGCCGACAGCTGACGTGCCTGGCACGTCATGCACTAAACTGAGTAAAGAAAGCGACCAGCGGTCGCTTTCTTTACTCTAACGGTGTTGCTACAATGCCTCTAGGTAGAGGCATTGTGCAACACCCCCCAAAAGTGCAGGGGCGCGCTACGATCACTCCACGGAGTGATCGTAGCAGCCATTTAAAAATGGCTGCGCCGGCTGCACACATGTGCTTAGAAAGCGAACGATCGTTCGCTTTCTAAGCATCTCCGGTGTTGTTAAAGTGCCTCGCCAGCGAGGCACTTAACAACACCGTTCTGCTCCCCAGAGCCGATGGTGGTGCTCTCCTGAGCGACCCCATCGGCTCAGTAGAAGGGAACGCTGCCTATACAGGCAGCGCTTCCCTTCTAATGGCAAGAGCATCGGAAGTGAAAGTATTTCACTTCCGATGCTCTAGGGGGAGCCAATCGATGCCGGCACAACAGATCTATGTGATCTGTGTGCAGGCATGTATGATAAGTGCTCTGATGAGCACTTATCATACTGTCAAAGGCAATATTAGCAAATATTGCCTTTGACAAGTATTGATCTGCCTCCCTCACCTTACTAGTTATAGTAAGGGAGAGAGACAGATCAGATAAAGTAAAAAAATAAAATAAAATAATAAAACAAATATTTAATAAAATTTTAAACACCAAGGGCTTTTATAAAAGCCATTTAACCCCTTCCCTGCCATTGATCGCTGTGTACGCAGTGATCATACACAGCAGCACATTTTTTGCTGTCTGTGCATTTTTTAGGGGTTAATTTTTTTTACTGTAATTCATTACAGTATAAAAAAAAGCTCTTTTAAGAGAGATTAACCCCTTTCTTGCTGTAGATCACTGCCTAAGCAGAGATCTGACGCAAATGCAGCAATCTTGCTGCAGAAGCATTTTTAATTTTTTTAAAACTTTTTTATTACACCCGTCACGTGTTAATTATACCCGCTAGGGGACTACGTTTAACGTAATTTTTTTTTTTAAATAAGAGCTATTAACCCCTTCCTTGCCGTATATCACTTCCTAAGCAGCACATATGGTCACTGCCTAAGCAGTGCATATGGTCACTGCCTAAGCAGCGCATATGGAGCAATCTAGTCGCAGAAGGATTTTTTTTTTGCTATCAGCATTTTTTTTGTCAGACTCGCTAGGGGTTAATTATACCCACTAGGGGATTACGTGTATTCCTTTTGAAGCTGTCTGAACACGTGTATAGCGATCAGTAACAGCCGATCAGTGGCAAAGGTGGTTTGGTGATTTCTCAGATGAGCATCACCATTCGTCTGGTTCGATCAATATTGGTAAATATTGTTCTGACCCATATGGATCTGCCTCCCTCTCCTCACTTGAGTTTTAGTGAGGGAAAGAGACAGATCTGTATAACATAATTTTTTAATTGTAATAAATTAAATAAAATGTTAAAAAAAATTGTGAGTCCCAAGGGCTTTTATAAAAGCCATACCCTTTGTATAGTGTAGTGTATTAACCCCTTCCCTGCCACTGATCACTGCACAGCAGAAATTTTTTTCTTGTCTGTGCATTTTTAGGGGTTAATTTTTTTGTACAGTACTACAAAGGCTCTTATAAGAGCTATTAACCCCTTCCTTGCTCTACATGTTCAAATTCCAAGTTTGAAAATCAAAAAGCGCACCTCTCAAATGTAGCCTTTCAACACCCAACAAAGCTGACAAAGCTATGCATGGGTGGTATCCCTGTGCTCGGGAGATGTTGCTGAACATATATTGTGGTATTGTTTGTCAGTGACACATACCGAAATATGTGAATTTGTGTCTAAAGTACAATGTATGTGGGAAAAAATACACAATAAAATGACTACCACAAACTTTGACAAAGGCTGGTGGTAGAATTGGTGCATGGAAAGTGTTAAAATAACACCATTTAAAATAGCCTAGGGTGTCTACTTTTACAAAATATATACTTTTTGGGGTAAAATACACTGTCCTACTTTAAAAAAAAGTCCCAAATGAAAGATGGGCTCAGGCTGGCTACACGTCAATATTCCAAGTTGAAAATGCGCACCTTCACAATGTGGCCCTTTTAGCCCCCAAACAACCCAACAAACCTATGCATGGGTGGTATCCCTGTACTCAAGAGATGTTGCTGAACACTTATTGGGGTGTTATTTGGCAGTGACACATACCAAAATCTGTAAATTCATGTCTGAAGTACAAGGTTTGTGAAAAAAAAACACAAAAAAATGACTACCACAAACTTTGACAAAGGCTGGTGGTAGAATTAGTGCATGGAAAGTGTAAAAATACCACCATTTGAGATAGCCTAGGGTGTCTACTTTTAAAAAATATATGGGTTGATGGGGTAAAATACACTGGCTGGTTTCAAATATGTCCCAAATGGGACATGGGTGCAGGCTGTCTGCATGTCAAAATTTCAAATTGGAAAACCAAAAACTTCACCTCCCAAATTTGGCCTTTTACCCCCCAAACAATCCAACAAACCTATGCATGGGGGGTATCCCTGTACTCAAGAGATGTTTCTGAACACTTATTGGGGTGTTATTTGGCAGTGACACATACCAAAATCTGTAAATTTATGTCTGAAGTACAAGGTTTGTGAAAAAAAAACACAAAAAAATTACTACCACAAACTTTGACAAAGGCTGGTGGTAGAAATAGTGCATGGAAAGTGTTAAAATACCACCATTTGAGATAGCCTAGGGTGTCTACTTTTAAAAAATATATGGGTTGATGGGGTAAAATACACTGGCTGGTTTCAAATATGTCCCAAATGGGACATGGGTGCAGGCTGTCTGCATGTAAAAATTTCAAGTTGGAAAACAAAAAACTGCACCTCACAAATTTGGCATTTTAGCCCACAAACAACCCAACAAACCTATGCATGGGTGGTATCCCTGTACTCAGGAGAAATAGTAGAATCTATTTAGCATGTTTTTTCGTTCGCTATTGTCGATGAGGAGAAGTTGTTTCAAATAAAAACAAAGAAATTTGTGTATTTTTTTTTTTTTTACCATATTTTTTTTTTTTTTTTTAATAATATGATAAGATATGATCAAAAATATGGCATCCATAGAAAGCCCTTTTTGTCCCGATAAAAACAATATATAATATGTGTGGGTAGAGCAAATGACGAAGAAGAAAATTACTGCTAAACACAAACAGCACAGAAATGTTAAAATAGCCATTGTCCAGAAAGGACAAAAATGTTTCAAAGGCTCTGTCCTTAAGGGGTTAAACACTTGCACTTCCCTGTCTCCAGCTTTAAGCATTCACCAGACAACTGGAGGTTATCCTTGGTAACATTATTTCTCCAATCACATCTGTAAGATTCTGAGGAAAAGTAAAAAAACACCATAATTGGAAAATGTATTATAAATTTCCTCCTGATATATATGTACAGATATGCAAATAAATGCATAATGTTTTTATAACTGGTGAACTGTAAAATGCATTTGTAAAGTAGGAGTGGTCCTTTTTGTGTTGTGTTGCACGTGTGGTGCACATTCTCATCTAGTTCCCATTACAGACCAAGTCCATTAACTGGATCTGTATTTCCTTGAAAGAGGTATGAAGTGATTTTATGGCTAGACGTGTACTGACTACAGTGATGCAGAATCTGCTCATATTAATGTAAATCTATCCAACAGTTAAAGTAGCAAAGGTGAGGCAACTGATGTAATTGCCTCAGGCACACACAATTGAAGGGACACAGTGATAATAGTATGCAACCCTGAAATACAGAATCTTGTGAGCAGCATGTCTGGAGGAGCCTCATATTAATTATAGTAATCAGGGGAAGATGTCAGTTGTGAAAATCAGGTCCCATGATGCCCAGCCAATCAAAATGCTCCTTTAATATTTTTTAATATTTCTATGTATTGCTAACTATATAATGAGGAGCGCTACGCAGCAGCACTATTAAAATATGTTTAAAAAAATACTTCAGGGAGCATCACACTACCACCACCTATGTCCAGCTAATTCTATACTAATGGGAGCTATACTATACCACTCTGGCTATCTATGAAATAATGGAAGCTGCTATATATATGGCACACATGGAAGCTATACAGTATGTGAAAAAAAGTTGACCTACCAGGAAATGATAGAAACATTTAAATATATAAAGGCAATCAACACAGTCAAGCAGAGGCGTTGCTAGGTTTCCAAAAGATCTGGGGCTATAGCCCATGAGACTTTTTTAGTTTTTTAAATGGAACCATACGGGCACTTACCAATATATGCTCACCGCTCTGAGCTTCATGCCAGTTTTGTAATTTAGGAGCCTTCACAGGGCCGGTCCTTTAATGGGGCAGCTGCCGCAGGCAGCACCCTGGCAGGGGCGGCACTTTGCTGCTCTATGCAGCAGTCTTTTTTTTTTCTTGTGTCCAGGGGAGCTTGATTCAAGGAGGTCTCAGCCAATCAGGAGAGACTTCTCAACTCTCCTGATCGGCGGAGAGTTCCGAAGCCTCCCATGATTAACTAAGACCTCCTTCACACTGAGCTCAAAGCAAAGAGATGCCTGCAGCAGGTAAGTTAAAAACCTGACAGTGTGTGAATGAGTGTGTGTATGTCAGTGTGAGTGTGTGCATGTCAGTGTGAGTGTGTGCATGTCAGTGTGAGTATGTGCATGTCAGTGTGAGTGTGTGCATGTCAGTGTGAGTGTGTGCATGTCAGTGAGAGTGAGAGTGTGTGCATGTCAGTGTGAGTGAGTGTGTGCATGTCAGTGTGAGTATGTGCATGTCAGTGTCAGTGTGTGCATGTCAGTGAGAGTGTGTGCATGTCAGTGTGAGTGAGAGTGTGTGTATATCAGTGTGAGTGTGTGAATGTCAGTATGAGTGAGAGTGTGTGCATGTCAGTGTGAGTGTGTGCATGTCAGTGTGAGAGTGTGTGCATGTCAGTGTGAGCGAGAGTGTGTGCATGTCAGTGTGAGCGAGAGTGTGTGCATGTCAGTGTGAGCGAGAGTGTGTGTATGTCAGTGTGAGCGAGAGTGTGTGCATGTCAGTGTGAGCGAGAGTGTGTGTCAGTGTGAGCGAGAGTGTGTGCATGTCAGTGTGAGCGAGAGTGTGTGCATGTCAGTGTGAGCGAGAGTGTGTGTCAGTGTGAGCGAGAGCGTGTGTGTCAGTGTGAGCGAGAGTGTGTGTATGTCAGTGTGAGCGAGAGTGTGTGTATGTCAGTGTGAGCAAGAGTGTGTGTATGTCAGTGTGAGCAAGATTGTGTGTATGACAGGGTGAGCGAGAGTGTGTGTATGTCAGTGTGAGCGAGAGTGTGTGTATGTCAGTGTGAACGAGAGTGTGTGCATGTCAGAGTGAGAGAGAGTGTGTGCATGTCAGAGTGAGAGAGAGTGTGTGCATGTCAGTGTGAGCGACAGTGTGTGTATGTCAGTGTGAGCGA
This sequence comes from Pelodytes ibericus, assembly GCA_036172795.1. NCBI lineage: Eukaryota > Metazoa > Chordata > Amphibia > Anura > Pelodytidae > Pelodytes > Pelodytes ibericus. The sequence goes on along the minus strand of CM069857.1, from coordinate 98,984,977 downwards.
CAGTGTGTGTATGTCAGTGTGAGCGACAGTGTGTGTATGTCAGTGTGAGCAACAGTGTGTGTATGACAGTGTGAGCGAGAGTGTGTGTATGTCAGTGTGTTGTGTGTGTATGTATGTAACTGGCTGTGTATGTGTTGTGTGTGTGTGTATCTTTGTAACTGTCTGTGTGTGCATGTAACTGGCTGTGTATGTGTTGTGTGTGTATGTATGTAACTGTCTGTGTGTGTTGTGTGTGTATGTAACTGGCTATGAATGTGTTGTGTGTATATGTAACTGGCTGTGTATGTCTTGTGTGTGTATGCATGTAACTGGCTGTGTATGTGTTGTATGTGAATATGTATGTAACTGGCTGTGCATGTGACGTGTGGGACACATTAAGGAATTATTTTTTTATTTAAAAAAAAAAGAAAACTTGCTGACTGGTGTGTGTGTAACTTGCTGTGTATGTGACTGACTGGATGTCTGTGAGGTGTGTGCATGTGATTGTCTCTGTGTATGTATGCTTTTCTGATGTGCCATTGTCTGGCTCCTAAATTTTTTTGCTGGCTCCTAAAACTAAATAAAATTTGTCACGCCCTGATATAAACATAAATCCTTCCTATGCTGTTTGGCAGTCCTGTAATAAAACATGTCACACATACACATAACACACATGTGTGACGTTATTTATTACAGGACTGCTAAACAGGATAGGAATGATTTATGAATATATATATATATATATATATAACAAGTCCAAACATAAAAATAGAGGATGCACTCACAGGTCTTTTAGATGTCACCGTTTAATATCCAAAAGGTGGAAGAACGACGTTTCAGGCTCACAAGCCTTTTGTCAAGTGCCAGCTTGACAAAAGGCTTGTGAGCCTGAAACGTCGTTCTTCCACCTTTTGGATATTAAACGGTGACATCTAAAAGACCTGTGAGTGCATCCTCTATTTTTATGTTTGGACTTGTTATATTGTTGATGTTGAGCTGCACCCAGGCATTTGATAATGAATGGCGATTGTTGCGCAGAGTGCTAGTACTTTGGACTGTATATATATATATATATATATATATATATATATATATATATATATATATATATATAGTATAAATCATTATGCATATATAGCATAAATCACTTATTTACATCCACCTTTGTGTATTTAAGCTATATATTGTTGGTTTGAGATTCCTTATTACAGGACTGCCAAACAGCATAGGAAGGATTTATGTTATATATATATATATACACACACACATATGTAACATGAATCATTCCTATGCTGTTTGGCAGTCCTGTAATAAGGAACCTCAAACCAACAATATATAGCTTAAATACACAAAGGTGGATGTAAATAAGTGACCCCAACCCTCCCTTCTCTCCACCATACCCAGAGCTTACCTGAGTGGGAATAGACCTGCTCTGTATCTCCCACAAGGTGACAGCCTGAAAGGATTCCTTCAGAGCTGCTTCACTGTCCCACGTGGAGCTTCCTTCACATCCCTGTCATGATGCTGTGTAAAAGCCCTGCACTGATAGGATGCTCAGTGATGTGTCAGCCAATCAGTGCAGGGCTTTCACACACAGTAATAATGCTGTGTAAAAGCCCTGCACTGATTGGCTGACACATCACTCAGCCTCCTATCAGTGTAGGGCTTTCACACACTGTCTGTGTGATGTCAGGGGGCGGAGCTATAACGGAGCTGCAGAGACTCGGGGCTTTGATCATTACATTCGGGGCTTCAGCCCCCTTAGCCCACCCCTAGCGACGCCTCTGCAGTCAAGGAGGAAAGTATGTTATAGAGGTTAACGCAGTGAATCAGTTTAAGTATGCCTGGGATAGGCATAAGACTATTCTGGACATCAGATTAGACCAGGGACTAATAAAAGATTTAGAAATTTGGGCAGACTAGATAGGCCAAATGGTTCTTATCTGCCAACACATTGTTTCTAAAAAACAGTCCCATACTATTATCCCTTCCCCACCAAACTTTGCAGTTGGCACATTGCAGTTAGGCAGGTAACGTTCTCCTGACATCTGCCAAGCCCATATTCACGCATCAGTCTGCCAAACTATGAAGAATCCCCAGAACATGTTTCCACTGCTCCAGAGTCCAGTAGCAGCGTGCTTTACACCACTTGATCTGCTGCCTGGCATTGTACTTGATGATGTGAGGCATGCATACAGCTGCCCATTCCAGGCTTGCATACAGCTGCCCACCGCACAGTGTTTGTGATGATATTACTACTTGTGGAAGTTTGGAACTCTTCAGCTATGGAATTAGCATAGCATTGGCGTCCTTTACTCATCATTCTCCTTAGTACTTGGTGACCCCGCTCTCTGACTTTATGTGGTCTTCTACTAAACGCTTCCACTTTCCAATAATACCACTTACAGGTGACAATGGATTATCTAGCAGGGATGACTTATTCCACAGGCGGCATCCTATCACAGTACCATGCTTGAATTCACTGAGCTCTTCAAAATAACCAATTTTATCACAGACGTTTGTAAATTTAGACCAAAATAAAGATTGCTACATAACTAGGCGGCAGTCAGGAATAACCCAAATATAGGTAACTTAGAACAAAAGGGGACTATGCTGTAGCATGAGTATATCTGTTAATAAATTTAACAGCACATAAAATATAACTATATCTTAAATAATATATTTAAAAAATGCAGTAATATGAAGAATGCATTTTTTAATATTTGGTTTTTATTACAGTGGCCAATCCACACTATTGTTACTACCATTTATTAGACTCTATATTGGGGATAGGCACTGTGTGTTGTTTGTCTTACTGTATGTTGTGCATGTATTTCATATAACCATTTCCTTCTATTTAAGGTTCTGTGGCAATCTTCATATTTGATATTTAGATATATTATTTAATAAAGAGTTACATTGTATTTGTTGTTAAATGTATTCAGAACTTTGTTCCAAGCTGTTTGTAAATGTAGACTGCATCACCTGTGGCGATGGAGCTGATTTAAACACCTGCATTCAATAATTACGAGGTGTGTCTCCAAATTTGTGTCCAAATAATGTGAGTGTGTGGAGCCTGCATGGTGTGCTTGTGCCTAAGAAGCCTGGCTCGGAAAGCAAGAGAATGACTAGCACTTATGGCGGTGCTTTACTGTGATTGGATTTTTGGCAGCATACTTCAAAGTACTGCACAGGACCTCCGAGAGCCGGCACTAGTTGGCTGAAACGGGGTGAGTGGCCTGATTTCAGGCAATTAATACAGTGGACAGTGTGGGGTCTATTTATTAAAATTCAAGAATTATAGGTAAAAAAAAAACTAAAACAGGCGTGTTTCTTATCTTATAATATATATTCCTCTTATGAGATTTTTATGCACACCCTTTTCTATGTTTTCATAGAACATAAAAAGGACACTCTGGTCCCAAATGTAATTTAATCCCTCCAACAGAATGATTATTATGCTGCTTGTTATTTCTTTTTCAATGACAATTGCTGAAGTTTTAAATTGAAATCCTATTCATTAGTTGTAGGGTAGCTGCTGTTCTCATTTAAATCTTTCGATCTTGTACTTAGGAAGCGGCTGGAGTGATTGAAAATAAGCCACCATTCAGTTGGTAACATGACAGTTATCCAGAGTTCTTCTCTGTAAACGTCCTCTTTTGCTGTGGGGAAAGGGAATTATGTTTTTCATGTATTCTATTTTAACCCCTTAAACGTTGAATGAACATTCCGTGGTGCCATGGCATTTTATGCCATCCTGACGGAGTGACGGCATGGAACATCTTCTGCTAAAACGAGTGGTGGATGCGTTCAATGATTGCTGTAGTGCCTCAATGTCAAGGCATTAAGCAACACTGAAATCTGGTGTTAAAATTGCCTGATATAACTCCACAGAGCAAAAGCGGGCTCCATACTGATATGGCAGCAAGCCATTCCATTATAGAGCTGCCCTGTTGCGGACATGTACTTCAAAAGTGAACATTGTCATTCCCATTGCTCTGTTGCTGTTACACCTTAAAAAAAATGCATTAATTAGCTGTAAATCTAGGGTTCAGGGTTAGCAATAGGGTTACAGTTAGGGTTCATTTAGGTTTAGTGTTAGAGTTAGGTTAGGGTGAATGATTAGGGTTGGGGTTAAAAGGTCACTGTAGGAGAAAATGGCTAGGAAATAGCAATACAGTACTTTTAATTATTTCCCTGTTTGCAAAAAACAACAGAAAAAATATATAAACATTGACTATTTCTAAACTAAGGACAAATTATACAGTCTATTTAGCAGGTTTTTTCATCTGCTTTGTAGATGAGTAAAATATTTTTCAAGTATTTGTTATTATTAAATTACATGATATGAACAAAATAATATCTAAATAAAGTCCTTCCTTTATCCCAAAAAAAGTATTTGTGTGGGTACAGTAAATGATAAAGACAAAAATCACAGCTAAACACAAATACCACATAAGTGTAAAAACAGCCTCTCTCCTACAGTAGCAAAATTCCAAGAACAGTGTCATTCTTAAGTAGTTAGTGGGGGTTTCTACAATGTTTGTATGTTTTGTTTATATTTATGTTTATTGCTGGAAAAGGGGAAAGTCTAACCACTCTGGGGCTGCATGGTTAATATTACACTCTGATTGGCTGGGAAAACCAGGCAGTTTTATAAAAAATATTCTACAGAAGTTATACTATCAGGAGCTTTACTTATAAATAAATGCAGTATTTACAGAAAGCAAAAAAAGCTACTGCATCGGTGAAATATGCATTTTAAAGCTATTATTATTAGTTTTAATATGCATTTAAAAACAAACAGGGTAGCTTGGTGACTATAAAGCCCCTTTCAAAGGTATTTATTTTTTTTCTCCAGGCTGAAGATAAGAAATGGTTAATGTATCCCTTCTCAAAAAAGAATATTCTAATTGGCAGGCAGAAACAGGAAATGAAAAGTACTTCCTCCAGTCACTTACATACATTTAAAAAAAAGTAAGATTTGACGTTAATCTTACAAAAATTATATTAAAGCGTTAATGGATTTTAGTGTTTTTGCTTGATGGTTTTTCTTTGACTTGAATCATCATTAATAGAACATAGCAATGGTAATTATTAACCCTTTTTCCGCTTCAGGGCACACTTAATGCACTAATTGTCGTTAAGGATGCTCAGCATAGTCCTGATGATGTATAAACCTGAGGCAAATGGCAGTATCGGTCTTTGAACCACATACATTCTCACACATTCTGACTCATGATGAATTTCCTTGATGAGTCTTTGGATTTCCTCTTATTAGTTTTGATAGCAACATTCTGCGGAGCATTAAATACATAATGAATTTTGACTCGTGTGCTCAGGATTTCATCTGACAGGAAAGTAATGCGATTAACGTTGGATCTGAAACTCATCTGGCAATAGATGTTATTAAAAAACATGGGAGGAGGATAGAGATTGCAGAGGAAGAGGATATAATTTACATAGCCTAAGTAAACAATCTCACCGGGCATATGCATAGTTTATGGCTTACTATTTCCCACATCTTCCAAAAAATACAATAAAGTAGTCACATTTCAGAATTATGTCTAGGAATTGTTGTTACTAGAATCTCATATTTCAGCAAATGCACCAAATATAGTGATTTAACTCTTTGGATATGATTACTAGTAATATGAAGTTATTTGTGGTCGAAACAGGTGAGGTAGCAGCCAGTATTATTGGTAGATATATGTTTGTCGAATTACAAAATAAATACAACCAAGTAAATTGAATACCTTGAAATACCAGCACATAAGTGTATGTTCAGGGCATAAAGGTACTGACACTCTCATATAACTCATAAAATAGTTATTATTAAAAGCCCACTATTGGCTTAAAGCCTTTTTTTAGTCATAGTCATAGGCTAAGTGTCAATTCTTCTGTTCCTCAAATACACTTCAAAGTAATGCTGGTTTCCCTCATATACAAAACTGAGTGAAAGTTCTCTCCACATCCCATCTTTGCCTGCTTTTTTTACAACTGACTGCAATGCCAAGCGTTGATGGGATCCCTGCAGTTATTGGAAAATGTTCTATCACCTTCAAGGGCATAAGTGAGCTGATGAAATCCCTGTATGCCTGCTCTTTTGTTCCCAAACATATTCAGTTGGATCAAAGCCCTTTACTCCTCTCCTTCGGCCCGAGTAATAGTCAGTTGAACCCTCTCTAGAGCTATTCCAATAACTAACGTGTCCTGTCTTTGCTTGCATATGTTTAATCTCAACATTATGCGCGAGAGGGTTTCTCACAGAAAGGGCTGCGCCACCATGTCAAAGGCTTTGTATGCCTCTGTTGACAGCATTAGTAGGTGGTGGCACCCCCTGTGGCAACATACACCACATTCAGGGAATGTATGATATTGTCTTTGCCCTCCCTGCAACTCACAAATCCTACCTGGTCAGGGTGGACCAAATGTGGAATGTGCTGTAGTCAAAGGGCTATGATTTTAGCAAGAATTTTGACCTCTTGGTTTAATAAAGAGATTGTCTGGTAGCTCTTTGAGAGAATGGCTGGTAGCTCTCAGTCCTTACCCTCGTTTGGGATTACGGTGATGGTTGCCAATAGAGAGTGTGAGTCTAAGGATTAATCTGTCAGTGAGTGCAGTAGTTTTATTAGCCATGAAGAAGATGTTGCTTGTTTGACTTATAGTATGTGAGGGTGATATCTTCATGTCCCAGACATTTACCATTAGCTGTTGCCTTCATGGCTCCAGCTATTTCTTCCATCATGATTGGTTTTTCCAGTATATATTATTTGTGTCTGGGAAGCAGCTTGTGTTATGGTGCCAGATAGGTATAAGTAAGTGTGAATTCAGGGGTCGCAAGGAAGACATGCTGAAACACAGTGGATATCCATTACCAGGGTTTGGTGTAATCCCATTATGCATACTTACCCGAGCTTGGTTTTGTGAATTAAAACTGTGTTGGATCCTTATTTATATATGAAGTTCTTAAATACTGCCCAAGAATGATACAGAGATGCCCAGGGACTACCTAGGGTATGTTGTTGTGGACAGTGTGTGAGCAATTCCCCCAGAAGGGCCCCCCAATCAGTGCTTAGGTGGAGCAGGCTCCTGAGGCTCACTGAAGATCAACAGGGTGACACTATGAAACCCCCATCTTTCTAAATACATACATTTACTCAGATTCACCCCAGCCCAACAACCAAATACTGGTAGGCTTGAAAATCAGGGGTATCTTGGCCCACCATGAGGGAGTCACAAGTTTGTTAGGGTTGCTAAGGAGCGTGTGTGGTCTCTTAAGTACACCAGACTCATAATGGGTTGGATTAATAGTGTTTACTCCACTTGGCTGTGTTCATGTATCTGGGACTGACTTTTGCAGTGACAGGAGAGGGCTTGTCATCAGGGAGAACATGTGTACGTGTGGGGAGGAGCCTTACTCTGGACATTTGCCATGTCTTGTGTTCATTCTTTACACCAACGTGGGCGAGGTTGTTTCTCCATGGTTCTTGGTGATCTCGCTGGTGGGGGGTGTCAGGTTGAACTTGCCTTGGTGCCTCTTTTCACTTTTGCTTTGCTCAAGGTGATCATCGGGATCCTCTATGCAGGCTGAGTTGAGTCAGGGCAACCCAGTTTATGATAAAGATGAGTGGCAGAATTGCGTGCATGTCTGGCCCTTTGCGCTTGGCCCTTGTGTGACTGATAGGCTGAAAAAGTGCCCCCAATGATAAGTAATTCAGTGTTCTTTGAATGCCACCATGATGAAGGGTAGAGCTTTTCTTGAATTCAATGTTACCCAGGGCAGGTCATGGTATATTTCAATTCTTTGGACTTCAAATTCCCAGTTTTGGGAATTTTTTTGCAGCTGTCATGATTTTTCTTGGGGGGTTGTGTCAGGGTCTCATGGTCTTTGTGTCCTGTGTGCTCGGTCTAAATCAATTCTGATGTATAACAGTCTGTTCAGGATCATGTGAAACAGGTTAGTGAGCACCTTTTTCCGATTGCCAAGGCCTTCCCTTTCTTACAGGCCTTGTATTCTAATATTTTGTCTTTAACCACTTTTTTCTAGGTCATCTAGTAGATAGCAGAGAACCTACTAGTTTAGTGGTACTGGTTGGCCTTTTGATGAGAGTCCATTGTTTGTGGGGCTTTTTGGGCATGTGACTGGATGATGGGTAGTTCCATCTCCAGAGTAGCAACTCTGGTCAAGGTCAGTAATTGCTTTCCGTTTGTGCATCAGCTCATCAATGGTTTGGCGTTCCTCCCCTATGAACAAACTGAAGTCCATTTTTATGGGAAGAGATTAAAAGATAGCTCGCAAGTCCCTCCTGGCTGGTCATCTGTGGGGACCCAGATTGGTCTTATGGCTATGAGGCCAGCAAATATTTGTCCGGATAGAGTGCCCATGTTTGGGTCCAGGTGTGCCCTGGTTATAATTTGAGTAGCCCATCTTGCACTTTTTCATTGTGATAATAGAGAGTTAATAGCCGGGTCCAAGCAGGACCTCTCAGATCATGTGTCCATCTTTGAGCTCAGTCAGCCATACCTCAGTTTACAAATTCTTCAGTGTGATCGTCTAGAGCTTATTTACACCTTGATATGTTGTGTTTCAGGTATTAATGTTGCAGCATTTGTATTTGTCTCAAACGAGATATAGCTGTTAAGAAAAAAAAAGATAACATTTCTTGGTCATTATCTTTATGTTCCAAATTCTCTAAAAAGAGAAAATTAATAAAGGCATATTAAACTTTGTTTTATACTTGGGATTACTATGAATTTCAATTTAGTTTAGTTCATAACATATATATTGTTTAGTCTTCAGTATGTGTAAATTATTTGTTTTATTATTTACACTTTTTAAAAAAAATAACTGCAATAACTTTTTCCAGTAAACATGATCGCACTTATATATTTATTTATGCATCACATCATATTGTAATTTATTAACATTACATATATTTGGGTATATGACAAAAACTATGTTTATTATTTAACTGCTTTGTTTACTTTAGTTGATAGAATGTAAGATGCAGCAAACATTTGTGGGCAAAGTCTAACACGACATCCAACATCTCCTGGACAATGGTAATAGAAACATAGAAACATAGAATGTGTCGGCAGATAAGAACCATTCGGTCCATCTAGTCTGCCCAATAATGATGTAGTTTTGATCTTACTAGACCATCAATAATTCACCTCGACCATCAATAGAAACTAAATGACTAAAGAAAGTGGTCAGACTTCAGAACACTGGAGTCAGATAGATCACATCATTCTTGATAGATCGATGATGAATATGGATCACATCGCAGGGCCTGCAATGTTTCTCAAAGACCATCCTTATCACCCATCTTATTCAACATCGTCAGCAATTGATTAGCAGATAATAATCCTGTTGAAGGATTTTATTTTCAAACTCAACCCGTGTAAAACTGAAGTGATGAAAACAGAAACAAGATGTCATATTTCAAACTCAATACATCTCAACAGGTTAAAAAACCCTAGTATCAACAAACTCTAAAATTCTGAGACTATAGTGAAATCTGCACTGATAACTCTATGGTAATATGCAAAAAATAGCACAACATAACAGAAAGGACCAGAAAACATTAGTCATTTTACTGGTATTATTGCACCTAAAATACAACCCTATATGTGGGTATGACGGATCTGTTTTCTCACTTCAAGCAATCCAGAATACCACAGGGATCATCTCTGGAAAATGTAAGATGGAATACATTGCACTTGAACAGCAGTCTGTTATACCTCAAATAAATGTTTACCCTTTGCCTTCTTCCCAGACACCTCTGCTCACCTTCAGCAAGCAAACTAAGGCCTTTGTACAAGGAGTGCAGCTATGGAATTTACAGACCATGCCACTTTCAAATGTACAGACATATCTACAGATGGGTAGAGGTTTGAATACTATATTGTTTGCATTAAATGTCAATATTTAATTTTCCAATATCTGATGACGTCTTGTGTGCTGTAACATACATAAATGGACATGTTTTGGTGTCTGTCCACTGGAACTGTCTGACAATCTTACATTATAAGCACATGACATATAAGTGAAGACATTACTAAGTGAATAAATGGTATATAGAGTATACAGACGTTCACTCTAACAGCTAGTTGTCTTTACTTTCAATGCCTCATGATAAAAATGATAAGATAACCATGTTTGCTCTTAGTATTAATAACACCAATCTTTATCAAACTAACGCTGTCTTGGATTTATTTTTCACTCTGCCATCACATTTAATCCATCACCAGATCCTTCGGCCAACACTTAAAGGATATCCTCCTCCACAGCATTTGGTTGTCTGTGGCATAACTAAAGTGGGTCAGTAAATTGTGTCAGCTGTCATGGAGTGGAGCTCTGTCAAATAGAAACCACTTCTTGTTTGCTACAGTTAAATGGAAAATATCTTTTGAATGGTGCACAACAGTAGAGGCGTTCATAAGTTTTAACCAGACAGAATTAACCTTTTGCCTTATTAAAATTGATTTTAGGGTTCAATCCCTCATTAAAACCACATACATAACATCTCAAAAACAACTACATGGAGATATGCTATTACAGGCCAATTTTAAAATCTTAAAAAACAGCTAAATGTAATAAATAAATAAGTACAACATGAACACAGTTGTTATGCTCTATTGCTTAATGTCAAGTTGTTTTAAGTGATGAGTCCACTTGACTTTTTATGTGATTTCCAGTGAGTATTAAAAAAAAAATACCATTTTGAGTTTTTCTTCCAGATGTAATATTCTTCAAGCAGGAAATATACTGCATAAATGTGACAATATGTAATGTGCCCTGAGATATGTGTACGCTCTGCTCCTGCAGGGCACTGTATAGGGATTGCCAGAAGGTAAGACACAATGACCAGCCATTGTTATAATGCGACATCCCATGACCTATAGCCTGTCTTTGCTTAGTTAAAAGTTGACTGTGGGAATTTGCAGTTCAATATTCACTAACAAGCTACCTTTTGGCTATCTCTGACATAATGTATTATCAGTTAAATTACATGTTGCAAGCAACAACGTAGAAGTATTACATGCCGCAAGCAACAACATATAAATATCCCACTGTTCCACTGTGATCTGCTTAATCTTACAATAAAGCTATATGCTTTTCACTGTATGAAGAGGATGGCTGACAGACATAAATCAATAACCATAGGGAACAAATACAGAATAAATTGGCAGAGAGGGCCTAGTGCATGAACATATTTCTACCCGCTGCTTTTATATCCCCACAGTTTCTATGACTCTATATGGTGGAAATATAAATCACTTTTTGTGTGATTTAGCAATTAAACATTGACAATGTTAGAATTGTAACATTTGTTAGGGTGACATCATAACACAAAGGGACATCATCATTGGAGTTAGGGAGACCTTTTTTTTTTCTTTTTTTTATGCCATTCAGGGACAAATAATGTTGATGAGGATGATATTACATACACTTTTTTATTTTATATTTTCATTCTGAATAGTATATATATATTATTGTTATCATATACACACCACTTTCTTCTAGGTCCTCTAGTAGGCAGTGGAGGTCCTGGTTGGCACTTTGATGAGAGTAAACACAAAATGACAGAGCGCAAAGTCTAAAGACACTTAAAAATATAAATACTATAATGGGATCAAAATATTCCCAAAGTAGATGCTCTTCCAGACAAACATCAAAGTGTTACGAACAAGATGTTAAAAATTAAGTGTTCCATGGCACACTCTTTCTGTTTGGTATATCCTCCTATGTGCTGATCAGTCCAGTGCAATTTATTACATTAAATTGTATAACAGATAATTGTTAAATATTGTGAAAATACTGTTCACCACTTTATTGTTTATCAACAATGTACAATGCGTTAATCATGATATAAATATTTGACCGAAATACTGTGAAATATGCAAAAAATATAATATACAATACATGCGTAGGTTCTCATACATAGATCACCAAAAAAATAAGTAGATAAAACACAATATGGTGCAGTATGTATAGAAAATCAGTAATTCTATGGAATATAAAGGGAACATCTTAAAATGAACACACTACACAAATGTAGCTCCTGTAAACTCAGGATAATAGTGAAATCGCATGAGGAGGGCATACTTGCCAGACACGATCACACCTCCATGCACTCACTGAAACTAATACCGCTACAGTAAAAGTACTGTAGTTCAAGGGTTTTAAGTCAGAGCAATGTCCAGAAATGCCAAACATCCGAAAATGCTGCTGTTTGTGTAGTCCCAGGCGCCTGTGAACTCTCATCTAACTGTCACACTTCCTGGATACGGATGCCATAGAAGACCAAACTCCACTGACAACTCAGTATGGTGAAGGCAAATTTAACACAACTGGCCCACGCGTTTCATCTGATTCCAGACTTCATCAGGGCTTATTGTATCATTATACACACTGATTCACATATGCACACACAGTCGTATGTATATGAAATAAATATTTATGTATTTAAGTTCATTTTTGATTATTCTAACTTGCCTCCTTCCCTCTTTATTTTCTTCCTTCCATGTTTTATTTGTCTTCCCCTTCCTTCCTTCCGTCCTTATTTCCTTCCTTCTAGTTTCCTCAATAACTTATGAAACACCTCAAATTACAACTAAACTACATGAAAACGCAGATCTTCAACTGTTATTACAAATATGATATGCATTACAATGATCTTCAGGTTTGCTTCAGAACAAATGACATATATATATATATATATATATATATATATATATATATATACACATGAAGAGATTACTCCTCATAAGTACCAGTATTTACTGTTAGACCCTAACAATATAGGACCCCCAACGTAATGGTGGGCTTAGTATAATACGGCCAAATTTATGTGACTAAATCTCCAAGTTTGTGAACTTAGAAAGGTGTTTTTAAATAGCTTTAATGAAACCTATAGCTTGAAATGTTTTTGTAACCTGTTTTGATATGAGTGTGCTAATCTCTTTTGACTGTGTGTAACTATTTTGTCTCCAGTAAATTACTGTATATAAATGCTCTACTCAATTAACCAATTTCATTAAAGGACCATCATGGAAATAGGTCACTTGAGGATACATAGCAGTCCTGGTATGTCATGGGTTAAAATCAAGGAGAAAACAGAATTGGTGATGACCTCTGTACCGGAGGTAATCTAGAAAGTGCCAAGTATGCTCCCTCCAGCAGACATGATCATTGTGATAACCAAGCACAGCAATCACATGTGCTAATTGCTTGAGCTATCAAATTCAGTGTCTGGATTTGACAGCCTATTGTCTGATATACAACACACATACTATTTGCACAGGCAGGAAATAGTGTCCTCAAATTCCCCAAGTATCGAACCTAGGATTCTGTTTGCTCAAACCATGTAGAGCAGTACATTTCCCCCCTTAATTAATTTTTTGAAAAGTGTTTAGTGTGATGACATAGTTGAGAAAAAAATATATGGTTCAAAAAGAAATTAGTACAAGGTTAAATAATCTAAAAATACACATTATGTTTTGTTAGTTAGTTGCATATGGGACATTGCTATTGGCGTTTGCAAATTTGCACATTAGAATGTAAGTCTAATTATAATTCTTCCAGTATGTTCTATTTCAAATGTGAGCAGCTAAGTAAGTGTAATGCATAAAAAGTGCATTTTTAAAATAAATCCCTTCTTGTTCTTAACATTACAGTATATAATTTGTTTGGGTGCAAGCTTGGGAACAGAAGAAATAAACAATGACATTAGCAATGTACAAAATTGCTCTGGTGTATAAGCATAAAAAAATGATGCCTCCATAGGGAACCAACTCTCGCATATGGTCTATATGATCACTCTCCAATATGGCACTGCCCTGTTGTGGGCAAGAATTTTGGAAGTGGTGAATCACTAATTCCGCCGCTCTGTTGTAGTTCAGTAATAATACAACTGCAAAAATAATATAATAATACTTAGGGTGACATTGATCATCAGGGTTGGGGTCAAAAGGTAACTGTAGGGGAAAATGGTTAGGAAAAAAAAGCTTCTTTAGGTTAATGCCCTATAACTTGCAAAAAAAACATGTACAAAAAAAACTATAAAAATAGGCTATTTCTAATCTCAGGACAAATATTAGCAACTATTTTTACCATTTGTAGATGTGTTAAAGATTTTTAAGGTAAAAGTTTGTGTGGTAAAAGCAAGTGTTTTTTTTACATTTTTCATCATATTTTATGATTTTATTTATAAATTATTTGTTGAAAAGAATGGTATGTTAAGAAAGACCCTTCTTATGGTGATAAAAACAGTATATAATATGTGTGGGTACACGAGTAAGGGGAAAAACACAAAACACTGCAGAAGTATAAAAACAGCCCATGTCACTAAGGGGTTAAATAATTGGCAGGTTGATTCAGCAAGATCTTACCTGGGGCTTGAGCACCAAAGCTTTTACATCATTATTCACTTTCACATGTTTGGGAGATGAAAAAGTAGGCATTTTAACCATATTATAAGACTGAGGTATTGTCACTCACCTGATCCCCACACATCGCTTGTCACCTGCTTCCTCACGCCATCATAGCTCTCATGTTGTTACAGCAGCCATGTTTTTGGAGTCAGGAAGTCACTAGTGACTTCTGGAAATGTTTTTCATCTACGGTGGCCATGTTTTTGGAGTCTGTTTGCTCTCTATACAGACTTGAAATAGATGCATTCATTTTTGTTTTATTTTCGGTTTTACTTTCTTTCTATAATTCGGGAACCTCTTCTATTGTAATATATATGCATATATATTTTAGTGTTCTGTATGCTTTTTGTTTTTTCCTGTTCCTCCCTCCTGACACACCCATCTCCTTCTCCATTGGTCTATGCTAATTACTTCCTATATTTATTCACCTGTTCAATCGTTTGCTAGTTGCCTGTGCAAAGAGTTCTCTCTATTTTTGGGCTATTGTTATATTTCGTCTAACTTCTGATATTGACCCTTGGCTTGTTTTTTGACTCTGTTTTTGATCTCCGCCTGCATCGACCCCGGATAGTACCTTGACTTCGTTTGATCTCTGCCTGCCTCGAATCCTCAGCCTGTTTTTGACTTTGCTTGACTTCTGCCTGCCTCGATCCCCTGGCTTGTTCCTTGACTCCGCTTGTTCTCAGCCTATTTATATCATTAACCTGTTCCAGTCTGTCTTGTCTCCTGTGCTACTCAGAGTACTCGAGCAACCCATTCCTGGTTACCTCTAGGTTGTACTTGTGCCGCACAAGCCCCTGGCAAAACATTACCCTGGGCTCAACCTTCGGGTACATATTTGTCAGGGTGAACACCACAAAGTACATCCCAAGAGGTGATGTTGCAACAAGGGTCCCTCCTCCTGGGTGTCACTGGTACACCGTAACAGGTATTTAGGTAGGTGAAGAGGACCAGACCTCCTAAAAAATCTTACTCTCATAGTCCTCATTGAACCTTTTTGTATAAAATTCTACCTTCTTGGTTAACTAAAACCCCAACAGGCAGTGTACATTGGAGGGGCATCCTATGTCTGAGAGCAAGGTGCAGCCCACCTAACTTAACTAAGAAAGCCAAATTTTGGTTGCCCAAATGATCCCCGGAGGCACCACAGTGCTGGACCTGTAAAAAGATTCATGTGCTTCTTTATTGTATAATGCAAACATATCTAGACATACACTGGCAGTTTCAGGAGACAGACTTACCTAACTACATTCTCATTAGCCCTAATTGTGCAGTTGTGTTTGAATAAAGCTGATTTAAACTCGTTCTGGACTACTTTTGTATTACTAGTAAACAACCAAATATTTTTCTATAGCTAACAAGCAATCCCTTAATATTACTATAAGTAAAACATATTAATGGGGAGCAAAACACATATGTATTTATGAAAATGCAGCCCCCTTCAGAAAAAAACTTGGGCACCCCTGGGATGCCGGGTCGGGCTAATGTATGGAGCTATGTCCAAATTCCTGTTTAACTGCCTGAGGTAAGCCATCTTTGTCTGATAATCAGTTTCTATTGACTTTATCTAGAATAGAAAATATTATTTATTTATTTAGAAAGTGTTTTACCGGGAAGAATACATTGAGATTTTCCAGTACTGGGGACCCAGTCCAGAATGGATTAACACAAAGTTACACATTTAACAGTAGATTAAAATATATACATACATACATATATCTAAACAAGTTGGAAAGAGAACATACAGAGTAAATCATTATTAATACAAAAACAAACAAATAATCAACATGTACAGTATACAAAGAAGTTTGTAAACTAATACCAGGTACTAATAACAGGTACTAATAACAGGTACAATCTGTTTTTTGGGATTTGGGAGACACTCATTTTCAGGGAGTATAGACTCGAGGATGATTTGGCAGAATCAGTGCGGCTATTCCAAATATGAGGAGCTTTGAAACAAAACACACCTCAAGCTGCTTCGTTTTTGAAGTGAGGGATCACTAGTGAAGGGTTGGTGCAGGATCTGAGATTGTAGGATGTGCAGGGAGTAAGAGTGATCATGCTGCTTAGGTAGGGGAAAGGAAATTATGAACAACTAAAATAATAATATACTAGCTACATTTGTGTATTTTTTTGTGCTATATATTTTTTAAAGTGTTCTCTTTAATAATTAATGACCTGTGTGTAAACTCAACCAGTATAATATTTCAGTGATAAGCTACCTTGCTGGAACTCAGCGAAAGCTCAGCACATCACAGTTTGACATGCTAAAGCATAGTAATGAAAAAAGTATCAAGTATATACTAACGTAAATAATTCCTATCTTTTTTTTTTTTTTGTTAAAGGAACCTTCCAACATGAAAATGAGCCATCTTTTTCATGTTTATCAAAGTTAAATATTTATAAAAATGTATCCCTTTATTACATTTTGAATATCTAAATTCTTATCATGTCTAATTTACTCAGAATATCAGGTTTGCAGCTGCTACTGATTCTCTAACTCAGCTAAAGCATTTCAAAACACTTAACAAATGGCAGAAAGTCTTTAAAATTATAACTATAATTGCATTATACATATATTGCACAGGACTTATGCAAAGTGCACATCTGCACTAGGCATTTTAACAATATTATAAGACTGAGGTATTTAGGTAGGTGAAGAGGACCAGACATCCTAAAAAATCTTACTCTCATAGCCCTCATTGAAACTTTTTGTATACTAAAAACGCAACAGGCAGTTTACATTGCAGGGGCATCCTATGGGCAAAAAGAAGCCTGTCTGAGAGCAAGGTGCAGCCCATCTGACTTATCTAAGAAAGCCAAATTGTGGTTGTTCAGATGATCCCCGGAGGCACCACAGGGCTGGACCTGTAAACAGATTCATGACCTTCTTTAATGTATAATACATACTTATGTATACAAAGACTTTCTGCTTTCTGTTAAGTGTTTTGAAACGCTTTAGCTGAATTAGAGAATCAGACTTTTGCAAAGTGCACATCTGCAGGTTTTTTTCTTCATTCAGGTGTATAGCTAGGCCTGGCAGTTTTGCCATGTTGTTGATAGTCACATATAACATGTACATGCTCACTTGCATAATGTTGAATGAAAATGTGTCCAGGGGGAATTAGTTAATTAACCCCTTTGGTATTAGAGTTTTTTTTTTAAATGGTTTACCCTTAATGACAATATCTGTTTTGACACTTCTGCGGTGTTTGGGTTTAGTTGTAATTTTCCTTCTTATTTATTGTACCCACACAAATTATATATAATTATAAATGATATGCTCTAGATATCATTATTCCAATAATATTATATAATTTACCATAAAATATGATGGGGGAAAAAAAACATGTTTTTGTAACAGTAGCATAATGCTTTTTAATAACCATGTTTTCTGCATTAGAAAACATTACATTGTTACATTTTAGCCCTTACAATACCCCTAACCCTAACTCTATCCCTAAGGCTAACATAAAAAAAAATGGAGGACATGGGCAAACAGCTCATACTTAGTGTTGAGCGAACCCGAACAGCACTGTTTGGGTTCGTACCGAACTTTACGGTTTTTGGACCCCGGACCCGAACACGGACATTTCACTGTATGTCCGTGTTGGAGTTCGGGGTTCAGCGATTACATTGTATGTAATGCTATTGGCTTTCTATAACCGAAATAGAGTCTCCATTCATAAGAAATTCTTATCAATGGGGACTTTATTTCGGTTTATAGAAAGCCAATAGTATTACATGTATTCCATAAGCCAAAAGTCTATAAACCGAACGACATTCGGTTTATAGACTTTCGGTTTATAGAATAGCAATAGCATTACATGAATTCTATAAACCGAATGTCTATAAACTGAACTAGAGTCCCCATTCATAAGAAGTATTTAAAATAATATGATTGTATAATATGGCCATATTACAAACTATAGTTTGTGGCACCTAATGCAGTCAAGTTTCATCATGTAAGGAGTTTTTTAATACCTGTTTTATTACACCACAGACACTCATTAACATCATGACTACTCTGCATCAAGTAATCTTTTTTTATACATTGTCAGGTATAATGTGATTGCGCGCCTCACGTGTTTACCTTTGCCCCAGTTAATGTTACACTTTGTATTTTGTTTTATCTTTTTTTTATTAAGCTACAGCTGTGAAGACATTTAGAAAGCATTTCCCTGCAGTCAGTAAAGAAAAAAGACATTGTAGGCTCTGCAGTCAGACAGGAAAACTGTGTGTATCCAAATGCTATCTCCCTGGCCATTGTATTCCATTTTCTGTTACTGTGTTGTCTTTAACTGAATGTCCCTGTATCTGTTGTCTTGTCCAATCAATTCTGCAGATCTTTATTGTTTGTGTTTAGCTGGTAGACTGTCTCACTCTGTACTAAGATAAATACGATTAGAGGACCCCAGGGTGTAATAAGCAGAAAGCATTGATAACTGAAGCCATAAAAGGCCATAACACACTAATGGAATTCCTATTCAAATCAGGAGAGCCATCTTGCTACAGATATATATGTGACAATGGCAACAAATGTGTACCCTTAGTATCCTTTATAAAAGAATACCATTATAAACCAGAGTTATCTAACTGCCTGACAGTTATAATGGGACCGGTTTAATGCAGTAGCTCTTACATTTGTTAAGCCATTATTTGCAGGCCTGTGTCTCCAAAAGGACATAAATATTTTAGTGATTGAGCAAATAAAGTCTACCAAAATAGTGCATGGTTTTCATCATTACATATCTCTAAAGGAGACAAAAGGCCTTTAATGCATACAGCTTGGAGAAAGATGGGGGGAGTGGAGGGGGCGAGTGAAGCTTACAAGCATACCAAGGGTGTACAGGAGAAGTAGAGAGCATTTGAGACAAAGAAGTTTTATAAGAAGAGGTCATGTTCTGCAGCTATGAGGTGGGAGGTACAAAGAAACTTGAATATGTGCTGCTCTGTGGAAAGACTACAGATTCACAAGCACAGTCTTATGATAAAGGTATGGTAGGTGATACTACATCAGGGGACTTCAGGAGAAGCAAAGAGCTCTTGAATAAAAAAAAAAGACAAGGATAGGCTTGAGTTTGAGGTTTTATAGCATCTAAGGACAGCTAGAAAAATAGTATTAAAACGTACAATTGCACATATGCAAATTAATTTCATTTCTGGTTTATATCAGAGAATATAACCTACTAAAAAAGTATAAACCTATTTTTTCCATTTGTAATCTTTTTTGGTAATTGTTATTTTGATTTTGTTTACTGGTATCAGATAAAAAAAAAACATATTTTTGGAATATACCTTTGTTAACTCTGATGCAATTTCCTCTTTTTCTTGAAATGTATTGGTTTTACAGCTAGGAGGTTTTCAATTATCCCTTGGTATTTCAAATTACAGTTATGAGGATTATTGGAATTTAAGAACACATCAGCGAAAATCTTATACCTTGGGCTTTTTGATTAAAAGTCACCACAGAGCTGTAAGGCTCACTCAATTCTCTGCCAACTTGAGTGACTTGCGGCTAGTAGACAAATTTCCATGTTAATAATTTTATTTAAAGAACAACACAATTATATATTTTTTTGTCTTTCAGATTTGTGTTATTGTTGTTTGTCTACAACAAAATAGATGAGGTGCTGGACTTAAGATTAATATAAAAAAGCAATTCATCAATAGTTGTCAACTCTCCATAAATTTGAAGGTGCAAATAGTTTTTATAAAGCTGGTGCATATAATTTAAAACATGATTTGACAAACTCCAAAATTCTTGGAACCATGACCTCTAAATTTCCTGCTGCTGTAACTAACTTTTTTTGGGTTGCTTTACATAGCACAACATTGAAGTAGCACTTCTCTTGCTTCTAAAATAACTAGGGTGGCATCTCAATTAGTTTGTTTGGCTCCTAAGTTCAACAACTATTTGTTCCAACATGAGTTTAAAGATATAATAAGGAATATATGATATGAATGTACAACCAAGAGTTGCCAACTTCTCCTGAAATACATGAATTATTACTAAAAACCCAATTAATTTAACATTTAAATATGTATTTCCATAAATATGTTTCAAAATTCCAGAAGACAGTTTCTGATGGATAATATTTGGTGGGTCATTAAAATGCAGTTACATAGCTAGGACACACTACCTTGCTTGCATTGTAATACAAACTACTTGATTATTTATTCTCTAAAATACCTATTTTAAAATGGAAACAGGAAATTCCCCTTTAATAGTTTTTCTTTGCTTCACCACAGCATGCCCCCCAACTGTGTCTTCTTTGTTATGGACAGATTTTGGGGCTCTGAGATCTAACTCGGTCCCACTTTTTGGTGCAGAGGTAGCGCTCAGTGGGACAGCGTGATTCATTCTCTGATGTCTTTTCACCCTAGCATTCTGATAAGCTGGGGGCAAAAGTTTGGAGGTGTTTTCAAACTTTTAAAATTGGAGGACTGCATGTGGGAGGGTCAGACAATATTAATTACATGAGTTTAATTACATAGAACTTATTAGCCATGCCAAATACTCCAATGGTCACATGCGGCCTGTAGGCTACTAGCTGGTTGGTAATAATCAACAATTTATGATATAAACTTTCCTTTTCTTGCAAACGGTTTATTTCTTATTTCCCCCATTCAGTTGTATACATTTCTGAGATGTGTTATAAATTGAGGGCCAGAGATGGTAAAATCAAATATTGAGACACAGGACATTACGTGTCAGATTTGACAAATAAGGTGTTTTTACATCTACGAGTACCTAATAGATGGGCAATATAACATGGAAGCAAAATTGTGACTGGGAAATGACACTAACAGTGACAAGCAGGGAAAGAATGGGGCCTGATTTATTCATATTGGCGAACATAATCTGTGTTGCCAGGGAAACCATAACCGCTTTCTGGAGGCATGCTGCTGACATCCTGATAAACAGCACAAATATGATGCTGTGTTGTCCATATGCAGCTATGATAATGTGTACTAGGCTTTATATTCACTAATTAAAAAATATCTGAAACAAAAGGCATACAAACACATTTATCATAAGTGTATGAAGATGTGTGTATATATATATATATATATATATATATATATATATATATATATATATACACAAAATATATACATATGTAAATAATATTGTATCAGATTTATTTTCGTTCACATACAAGTCTAGTTATAAAGAAATGGCTTAAAAATAAAGTATGTTCCCATCTTTTACACCCTACTCCTAAATGTTGCCAAGGGGTGGGTTTCATGCAAAGAAAGTGAGCAATGAAATATATATTAAACCACTCAAAGGATTAATCAAATCCAGTGAAAACTTACCTTACGTGTATGTCCCATACAGGTCTACAATGCTCTTATTCTTTATCTTTTTGCCCTTTGGAAACAGGCATCCATAAGACTAAAATAAAAATCCTTAATGTTCTGTCACTTAAAATACAAATTTTCAGTTGCAAAGGATAAATAAATACTCCGCAGATGGTATTTTCTGATGAACTTTGGTAGGTAGGAAAATATTTTTTATCAGTGAATTGAAAGGGCTACCACTGCCTCTTGATCTCACATCCCCAGCACAAAAGCTTCATGTTCAAGTTCTACACGCAATGGGATTACTTCATGAAAAGGATCATGTGATTTCTGTATAAAAGGGTAGCACTTTGTGAATTCAAACTGATATCTTGTTTTTCAGGGTCTATCCCACTGCCCCGCTGAGGTCCACCTCTGTTTCCTGATTTTTCGGTTATCGGTAGACCTCGTCAAGACAGTGGGTTTCAGGACTACAATCTTGCAGTCCTGATCCCATTCTCTGCTGTGTGTGACACCGGAGAATGCATACTACATATTCAGGAGGCAGCACTGACACTCAACTTCCCAAGCTCCGCCCCCGGCATCCTGGTTCGTCAGTGACTGCAGTTGGGAGATATGCTACTGACTGCACTGACACTCTCCATTATGGCGTTCCAAACCTCATTTTTCTGCCTGCTGCTGTACCTACTGGCAAACTTTTTGCACCAACATTGCATTATCTTTCAAAGCAAAGATCCCTGACTTTCCCTGTCCACAAGCAGTTGCCATATTTCCCATTACTCTCATCAGTCATAGCAGAACTAGATCTTTATTTGGCTCATTAACATAAAAAGAGGATTGCGAGACTTGCTGAATGGAGAATGGAAAAACCCTTTGGATACCTGTCAGGAGTGGCTCACAAATTATTTAACTTGTTTGTGCCATTACACAGCAGACCTTTCCATGGACATCTTAAAGTAGTCTTGCCTAGCCTCCCCGATTCCGCCAAATCATCCTCTAGTCTAAAATCCCTGAAAATTAGTGTCTCCAAAAATCTAAAAACAGAATATACCGGTTGTTAATGTACACACTCCTATATATACTGTACATGTTGTTGTTTTTTATTTTAGTTTCTTATATCGATAATGATTTACCCTGTATGTTCTCTTTTCAACTTGTTTAAATATATGTTTGTATGTTTTTTTAATTTTATCTACTGTTAAATTGGGAACAGATAAAATAAAAATAAAATAAAAGTGACAAACTATAAATAAGTAACCTGTGATGTCAGGGGGTGTATCCGGAATCTGGGAAGATCTCCAAACGCCATACTGGTACAAAAGGGACTCTCTTTCTAGCGATGATCTTATTTCCCAAGTCTACACGCAAGTTTTTTTGATTGTGATTTTATCTTTTTTTTATCCTGTAAGCCTAACCTGTTGTGGGGGCTATTAAAATTGTATTTCTAATTTTGGTACTAAACTATGGTCCAGCTCTCTTCCTGACCTGTAGATCTTGCATGTTTTTAAGATTACACATTACCATCTGAGGAGAGTGTATTACACCATCTGAGGATATTGGGAATTGTAATCGCACTACGCCCCTACACTAGAGCCAGTATAAGGGCTCTAGTAAATGTGAGTGAATCTTCTTTGGGGGCATATATCACCACTGAAAATTGTTACAGTGTCACATATTGTATTTTTTTTTCTTAATTTTATGTAGGCACTGTCAAGCCAGCTAAATATTGTCCACCAGTGTGTGAGATAAGTATTTCACTTTATTGCGCAACACGTTTTTGTATATTTCATGAAAACCAAAAAAAGTGGGGTGGTTTTCACCTACAATGACCTTTTGACCCCAACCCAAAACCTAAATTTAACCCTAACCCTAAATTTAACCCTAACTTTAACCTTATGCTAACCCTTAGTTTATTCTAACTTTAGCTCTAACCCTACAATTATTCTAACCCTAATCCAAGATTGTTTTAATTAAGTCTTTTATTTTATTTTTTACATTGCAATGTTGCTGACTGCCTCTAGGGGCATACTAGCAGCAGCATCAAAATGACGGAAGTGAATTTTATTTTCACTTCTGACACTCTCCCCAAAAAAGGACAGCAGCCATATTGGAGGAGCATGCTGCTCTCTAATATGGCACCTGCGAATCACTCCATGGAGTGATTGCGGGTGCCCTAGTCACCAGATTTCAGGGATGCTTAATGCCGAAATTGAGGCATTAAAGCATCACCGTTTAGCAGTGTTTGTGAACTTAGACTGCTCATTTAACTGAAAGATGGACTAGGTCCATCCAATGTCGGCAACGCTTTGCCAGACAGGACAGACCTAGTCGTCACATGTCAGCAAGGGATTAAATAAGGATTTGCAATCAGAAATCATGTTAACATTGGTGTGGGAGTGCAGCACCTTTTTTGCTTTACCATATGGCGCTTGGTTGGCAGAGTTGATGAGCAGTTGGAGAAGAAAATATGGAATGCTGCCTATGAGGCTTGGGGAGATAAGCCTCTGGCTGAGGCTTATGGCAGAGTAATGTTCATGCTCATCATTGGGAGGAGCTGCCAGTAGCTACGTTTACAGCAGACGGGTCATATAATGTCTCATCTACAGCAACAAAAATGCCCCTCCACTGCCACTTGAACTGTTGGAATGTATGTGTTATTCAAACATATCTGACTGTGTTCCTGGCATCTGACAGAGAAAGCAAAGGTATTGGCTGACAACCTAGGCCAACATTGTAACACTGTTCTTCTTTTTTTTTTTGTAAATATTGTGCTGTTCAATTAAACATGTTGCCCTCATGTGTTTGGAGAGACAAGGCCTGCATGTGAGTAAGGCCATACAATCCAGTGGGCATCTTGGTATTTAGTGGACCAGCAGTCGATGGTGTTACGTTAAATATGCTGTGTTATGAATAAGCTGTTTTTTATGTTATAGCTAACAAAGCTGTTGGTCTTGTATAAAGTCTGGGTTATTATCAGACAAGGGTCAAAGGAAGTACTTTTGAAACAACTACACCCATTACATGTCAGAATAAATAGATTTGATTAATAGTGCAACATAAATGCTACTCCTGTTCAGATAGTTTGCTTAGTATGCATATATCCAGTGTTGTCTTTTATAAGTGAGTTTTTACTGAAGTGTATAAAATATTTGCACTAAAAATATGAAAATCCACCCCTGACTACATAATATCTAATCAGGGGAAACTAAAAGATCTCATACACTTAGAAGAAGAGAAGTGGCTGATTAGCTGACTGAGAGCTAAAAATATACTAAGTAATTTAACAAGGTGCTGAGAGGAAGCAAATTTAGAAGAAGCAGGAGAGTATGTAGGTGTTGCGAAGCTGGAGCTACTGTGGATTTTGAGAAATTTAAAATGTTATTGGGAGACGCATGAATTCAAGTGCATATTTATTAATGAAAAAATGTTTTCCAATTTATTTTTAGCATTGCAATTTTGTCTAATTAGGAATTTTGCATGTAGTATAATGATACATAGTTATACTACTAAGCAAAAATATTAAAAACAGAGTTCCAGAGTTTCAATAAAAAAGTAACGAATAGCTAGATGATGCAAGGTGCCCCATGCATATGTAACTGCCCTCACGCTGCCTCACAGATGAGTCTCTTGAGGGTTTTCATGTGTGGTATCCTTTGGTAACTGCTATTCCCAGTCCATCTTCAGATGCTTGCATCATCATATCTGTAATACCATGGAGTGTTTTGCACTTGCTTATGAATGATACTTTGTGTACATTTACATCCATGCACATAAATGTTAAGTATGACATGTGCACACTATTTTGAAACTGCTAAAGGCAGCTATCTGCACAACTTCACTACCGGTGCAATACGTAAACACTTAAAGACAATTCTGCTAAGTCTCCTGGTTATCCTGAATTCCAGATATCTTTACTTCTAGCTATCTGTCATCTCCTGGAATCTTGACCTTTGTTGATTTTTGCGGGCATTGCCCGTGGTATGCTAAATTATGCAAACATTTATTATTGAAATAATTAATAACCATAATTTAGACAAACAAACCCAACAGTACAACAATAAATGTATTTGATTCAAGAATACAATTAAATTATGTCATAATGAATACCAAGAGCTAATATGTATAATGTCATACTTAAAAACAATATATAAAAAATTATATTTCAGCAAAGTTATAGACAGAACACAGTTATATTCTTTATAACATTGTATTAATTAGATAACATGTGTACTTAACTTCCGAGAGAATCTACATACCACATGGCTCCTGCAATGTCCTGTGTCCAAAAGTGGCTCTTGATTCTAGGCTGATGAAGACGATTTAAAAGGAGTTTAGAAATAATTACTTTCAAAGTGGCAGTTATAAAACGGCACAAAACTGGCTCTAGCTTCTTGGCACTTAAAGGACAACTGTCATGCCATCGGTAGCTTTGTCTGAAATAAATGAATTAGCCCTAAAATATAAGATTACCATTCTAAAAAAAAAAATACACAAAATTGTCCATTTAGAAGCAACTGCTGCACACACAGTGGCTGCCATTTTGACTCCTAGCATTGGTCATATCTCAAAAGAAGCAGTGCAAAATAATGCTTCCATCTAATTATTTGATTTATTAAAGCACAGTCATTTTAATCTTCCTTGGTTGGTCAGCAACAACCCTTCTCAGAATAGGTTAAAAAATTATATATGTTTTGTAATGTATTTCCATATATTATTGTCACAAAGGTGTTTGGTTCATTATCCCTTAACGAATTCACTAATCTCCACTGGTGACAAGAGTTTATGCAAATTAAATATCAATTGGCCATTATTATAGGCTTCACAAGAGCTGGAGAAGAATGTAATAGCTGGTGGGGGTGGATGGAAGGAAGAAAGGGCGGGAGTATAAAAAGCACCCCGTAAGCAAGCATTAATAGCTGATTACAAACGCAAGTTAGATTGGTTAAGATATAATGCTGCAATCATCAACTGCGTTAATCCAGGAAACCTTGAAAGGTTTCGTGCAGATATGATTAGCATTTCTGAAGATAACTATAATTTACGTTAATTAGTGAGTATTTGTTAAGATACAGAAATGGCTTCTAATGGCACAGCTTAGACAGTTGTTAGAGCGAGACTAAAATACTGTCTCACCTTTATTATATATTTAATGCACATAGAATACATTGGGAATTACTGTTACAGTGGTATTTGGCACACAGTAGGGAAGCATTTAAATAAAAATTAGAACTGGAATAAGAGGAATGATTGGAAGTTATAGGGTGGTTTATTTTAGAGGAACAGGAGGAAACTGTACATTTCATTTTTAGAACAGCCTTTGACTAAAAATGGTGAAAGAAAGTACAGTACCCAGTGTTAAAAAAAAACCTAACAAAAAAAAGTAGACGGTGCTTCAGATGTTTTGAATATTTCCAAAACACATAAGGATCTTCTCAATAAAGAGAGAATTACATGGAATTGAGATGGTAATTTCAAACGTTAGGCCAATGGAGCTGAGTTGGAAAAATCCTTCAATGCAGATGAATTGGAGAATTTTTCCAACTCAGCTTCTTTGGCCTTGCGTTTGAAGTTCCCATCTCTATTCCTTGCAATTCTCTCTTTATTGAGTACATCCTATAGCAAGTGAATCCTATCTGATTGTTAAGTTGGAGTTTAATCCATATGCATTATAGTTACCTCTCTCCTTTATTTTACCTTACCTAAGATTCTCTATGTTCTCCAAAATTGTCCCGCGGAGAGTGGAACCGTTGAGATGTATAATTTTATAATATTCTATGGACCTTTACAGACAGGGAGGGGCTTGCAACTTTTGGCCCTGGGCCTGGGGGCAAAAACACTTTAGAGGCTCATGGTTCAACTTCACTAGCCCTCCTGTTACCATCAGAGATAGGCAGAGATAGACAGGCAAGTTAATTGGATAGATAGAATATTGAAAGTGCTGAGCACTGGGGCATTTAGAAATAACTCAAGTTTTAAAGTAGACTGGGGTCAATTGCCCCTCTGTCCCCCTTGCCAACCTTCCCTTTTCACTATGTAAGGACAGGGCAAGGAAGACATGGACAGCAAGATGAGACGGAGCAGAGGGGATATGGCCAGTGAAAAAAAACAGGGCAGGATAAGCTACAAATATATAGAAATGATTATTTTATTATTACTGCTTATTATTATAGCTTCAGTGAGAGAATACATAAATATACAGAATTGCTCTCCATGCACAATCCTCAATGTGTCTCATCCAATCTCTCCTTTCGATTTGTTTAGCAATCATAAACTATACTATTCGATATCTGACTTTCACATAACTATTTAACTGAAACTCTCATAGCCATGTTATTAAGGTAAAGTACAAAACATTATGCAATAAGAAGAAACATTCTTTTTGTTTTACAATTTTTCCACAACTGATTTAGTTTTGTTTTTTCCACTCTCAATGTTTTTAAAAAAAATAACTGTGAAAGATACTAACTTTAAATTAGATATTGGAAGCTTCTTGTAAAATGTTAAGCTCTTATCATAATGTATTTTGTTAAACTGCATCATAAAGAAGCCTGAAATAAACACAATTTGAGCGTGTTTCTTGTTTCCATTAATTTAGCTTTTTTTCTGATTCTTGAATGTTTAAGATAACTTTTAGCAAAGTTATTCCATTGACATACATGTGGACTTGCAGAATTTCTCATAAGGCATGAGGATTAATAGATATCTGCCAGATCTTCATATAAGTGTATTAATCACATTCCTGGGGATGGGGGGCACAGAACGCTTCGCTGTTTCCATTCTATTCTCCGACATAAAACATGCAGCTCACCTAATTTTAAGGTTAGAACTGGTTCTTTCACCTAAGTCTAACTGGTCCTTTCACCTAAGACTAGCCTTCCCTTATAAAACCAAATGTTAAAAATCCTATGCTGCTATTGTATCTTTAGAGATATACACAAGTTTATTCTCAGCTCCCCCTCTCAGCAGAGTTGATCTGTCATTAGAATGCGCACAATCACTTATGAATTCATATCGATTTAACTATTAACAAATTTGTATGTAATCAAATCAGTTAATACATTTAATATACAGTTATGAATTTATGTTGATTTTCCTATTCAAGTAACTATGAGTAATATTTAAGCCATTTGAATATAGTCAAAGGATGTTTAATAAGTGTCCTAACAATATAATGCATGTCTATCCACAGACCGGAATCTTCGACACATGTACTGTGAACAAGAGAGTTTCTTTATTAAAACAAAACAGCTGTTTCTTTTCTTTTCTTTTTTTATAATATTTGGTATGAATAAAAATACTATTATTATGATTTTAAATAATTCTATTAACACAGATTACTATATATATATATATTACATTGTTCATCCATAATTATATAAGTTTGATTTTTAATACTAACCCAAAATTTAAATACGTATATTCCAGAATCTCCAAAATAAGTTAATTTAGAACCCACTGCATGCTTTAGTTGAAAGAGTTTGACACATTGACTGAACAACCCATGTAATAAGGATAGATTTAGATCTCATTGCCTTATTGATTTGATTACAGTCTATAGAAAACAGATGGTGTGAGCCCTTCTGTGCTGTGAAAGGAGATACTTAGGCTTCATGAAAATAGATATTTCAATTTTGAGAAACATGAAAATACAGATTATATGAAATTTCTGAGTTTTCTTATTCGTCTTTGTGTAACTGTTGTGTTGTTCACCCAATGAATTTTATTTGTTTTAACTAGATCACACTTTTTTAAACTACTAAATTCAGCCTTCTACTTCATAATTCATAATGTTCTGTTTTTTCTATTATTTTATTGTTCAATTAAGCACAATATACATAAAAGAGAAAATTGCAGGCAGTTTACCCCCACTCACTACTTTGGCCTTAATCATATATAAATTTCTTGCAATACCCTCTTCCATGAGTAAAGCCCTAAATATAAAATAGAAACTTTAGCAGAGATGTTACAAGAACCTTTTCTATAATCATGTGTCAGAATGTGACACACGTAGTGTCTATTGAATTTAGTGTGATCAGAAGACTGTTTGGCTTGTACAGCACCAGTGCATGAATTTATTTTTATAAAAAAGTTTCACCAGGAAGTAAGTATTGAGATTTACACAGATTTCAACATTTAAAACAATAACTATACAAGTATGTATTGATGAAGGTGAGTGCCTTAATGAATACCTCCAACTGTCCCGCTTTACACCAGACTGTCCCGAATAGGGGGTCTGACCCACTGAGGTCTACCTTTTGCCCTGCTTGTCGGGACAGAGGTAGAGTTTGACGGGACAGAGGGATTTTGTTCTGCAACCCTGCGGTCCTGATTGCATTCTCCATTGTCCCCTACTGTGCATGCACATGTGCTGTAGCTCTGCCAGCTTCATTACCAGTGCTACCATGCATGCGCTGTTGTGTTGACACTCTGACCTTCCAAACCCAGGGGTGCTACCATGCCTGTGCAATAGTGCTGACACATGATCTTTTCAAGGGGTCCATGTATAAAGTGGATACATAGATACAAATGTAATCATTGTTACCTTATTTGCATATGCCAACCTGGAATCCCTTACAGTGGTGGTAGCATTGTAAGTTTAGCCTTTCACACCAGACAAGCCAGAAGACTTGTTTTTCCCACAGAAATCCAATTTCCTGGAAGACCACCCAGATTGTAGGCTGCTACATCTTTTCTCTTGGTGCCAGCCATAAGGGTCATTACCAGCATTGGCAGCAAACGGCTCTGACATTTCAGGATTCCATGCGCTGTATCTCCTGTCTGCCCCTCTCAATAGTGTTGGAGTGGTAGCGAGTGATGCATGCAGGAGTGCAGAACTGTGCTCTTAAGGCACAGACCTGATTCTGCTCCTTTGCATGGGTGGTCTGTAAAAATGGAGAGCATGGATAATAGACCCCTGTCACCAGCTTTGCACAAGGGTTGGCTGACACGCAGGCAGTGAAAGGCTACTGGCCTCCAGAGATCAGGTCTCTTCTCATGGGTGAACTCTGTGACCCACAACTCATTAGCCTTCCCCCAGGTAGGGAAATGGGAGGAAGCCTTTTGGATTGGACTCACTGTGGACAATATAAAAAGTTAAAAGGAGACAGCATTAAAATAATGACACTAATTAATTATAAAGACTATTTATTAGTTGTATCCATATATGAATTCAGTTCGTCTCACAAATAAAGGTCATTGCTTATGGGAGGGCACTGTTTTATGGATAATAAAAATTAATAATTACAACGAAAAACAACAAATTCACTGGTTTTGATTCACCTAGAATTTATAACAGAGAATTATCAGGTTAAAATACATGCTAGACAAAACAAATGTAAGTGCTAAACAAGATCAGGAAAAAAAAAAGTGCTAAACATTTTACAAGTAATAGAATTAAAATTCAAAGTGCTAAAAGCTGATGTTTAGGAATTAGATTAACAAGGGATACAGTATAGTTCATATTGGAAACTATCATAGAACACTGATATACAGTGCCACTGCAGCTGTGGCACCATGACGGTGGTTGTACCCCAGTCAATTGCAATATTGTCATAAAACAAAAAGAAGCGTAAAAAAAACTTTATTCATGAAATAGGGAATTGATAAGAGAATTACCAATGTAAGGCCAACATAGCTGAGTTGTAAACATTCTCTGATTCATCTATACGTCATACTCTGCTATGTTGGCCTTAATTTTGCAATTCCCCGGTCAATTCCCGGCAGTTCTCTCTTTCATGAATAAAGCCCAAAATCTGTGTTAACAGGTTATTTTAAAAAAAAAATGATGTTATGGTCATATATTGATGCAGCAGCTATATTTTTTCACAAAATGCTTCTTTGTCTTTGAATGCCAATCCTGGTAACTGAAGATTTAACCGCTTAAGGACCAGGGATCTACAATTTAGTATTTCCAAAATGACATGTAAAACTTGGGGGGTGGGAGGGACAGACATGTTTTTTCACTATTTTCCCCATTATATGCTGTACAGCTAGTACAACACTAGCACTAACCCAGTTATCCCAAATAACTATTAAAAAGAAAAATATAGGTTGCCAGACAAAAACAAATAAAAATACTCTGACCAGTACAGAGCCATTAGAACTACAGCACAGGCATGCAAGGTTTAACTGTAGATCCATAAATACATTAAAAAAATATAATTAATATATATTTAAAACAAAACTTAAAAAATTGCTAAAGATATGAGAAACAAATGGAGACAATAAGGTAGGAAGTAAACTGGTCACCGAAGCAAACTATGATCAGGAAGGGATGAAAAGAGTTAACTTATAACCTATAGACTATTTTAGCTTTTATCTGTTCTCGGTTTGACACTATCTTTGTTAACTTGGTTCCAGAAGGTGGAATTCATGTGCTTTATGGAGCACCTTATACAAACTTTTGAAGGCAACGGCTACACCCATGAGCTCAGATGGCTCTGCTGGATGGAGTTCATTATTACTGCTAGCACCACAGCTCTAGAACCTAGGAATAAAATTGACGAACACCACCCTACAGCATCAGAAACCAGGCAGAGCTAGAGCCTTCCTAATAACAAACCCTGCATTTGCATTCCTTTTTTTAAACTGGTGCATATATATGGAGACAAACACCTATTACCTTCTTGTTAGAATGTGACACACAACTGTGAAATGTAAAATGATATATTATTTAACCCCTTAGTGACAAGACATTTTCACCTTGACTTTCCCTTGGTGACAATGGCTGTTTTGACATTTCTGGGGTGTTTGTGTTTAGCTGCAATTTTCTTTTTTCTCAGATACTGTACCCACACAAATTATATGTTGTTTTTATCGTCATAAGAAGGGCTTTCATTAGATACCATTATGATCATCATATCTTATAATTTAATTAAAAAAAAACATAAAATATGATGGAAAAAAAAAAAAATAACTTTTTCTAACTTTGACCTAAAATATAATTTAGACAAATACAATCATTCAAAAAGACCCCGTCTAAATAGTCTTTAGATCTTCTAAACAACACTTGATAGATAATTTGAAAAAGTGATAAAGCCAAGCATCAAAGGCCTTCGGATCAGGACTTCTTTGTCATTAAGAGCATAAAAATTTAGACTACCCAATATGCAACGATCACCCCCAAATACAATTCGGATTCGGAGATAATAACCACATTTTGGCCATTTCAGTTATCCTGTGAGATGGAGAATTCAACTTTAAAGCCCTCTAAACTACACTTAAATAACATTTTAAACTACAGTTTTTTCACATGGCATAATATCATTTTTTATAAAAATATTCAGCATTAGGATATTCAAAAACAATGATACTTGCACATTTATGAATCTATGGCCATGGCAAAAAAAACATTAAAGAAGGGTCTTGCAGCAAATTTCATGTGCAGGACAGACATTAATGTGTTACCACAATGAAAAAGGGATATCAATAGGCACTGTCATTCACAATGACAGACCATCACCTCTGGAATAATTATGGAAAAGATATGAAAATACAACTGAAAATGGACAGGGACGTTGAAGCAAATATTCAGTAATAGTATATATTACATGGCTATGGATGAATTCATTAACACACATTTGCATGGGCTAGAGTGTTCTAGTTGCTGTAATACACACCCAAATCCACCTGTGTGATCCCAGCAACCAGATCAAACCACATATGATTCATAGAACCCAATAAAGATCATTATATAAATAATTTACGACCACACCCATTGCTACCATCAGACAGAGAGAGGAGATTAATATTGAAGTATATTGAGTAATATGCCAGTATTTAACCATTCAATATGCTATTCTTTTGCCATTTAATATGCCAGTATTTTTCCCCTCAATATGCCATTCTTTTGCCATTTAATATGCCAGTATTTTGCCATTTAATATATCAGTATTTTGCCACTCAATATGCCAGTGTTTAGTCACTCAATATTCCAGTATTTTGCCATTTAATATGCCAATATTTTGCCCCTCAATCTGTCATTTAATATGCCAGTATTTTGCCCCTTAACATGCCAGCGTTATGCTCGTTGTGTGCCACCCTCCTCCTCCCTTCCCCAGTACTTACCTCCTTGTTGCTCTGTCTCCCGGTGATCTGCTGTTAAGCTGGTCCGCGGCTATGAGAGAAGCATTCTGTGCTCCCCTCAAGCCAAGCGGCTTCAATAAAGTTTGTTAAAAAAAAATCTAAAACTTTATTGAAGCCTCGCGGGTGGAGGGGAGCTGCTGTTTTACAGGGTGGCAAGAATGCTGAAGATTTTTGGGGCTGTAGACTGCACTCATGTTTGTCTGGGATCACAAAGATGAATTATATCAAAACAGGATAATTTCCACTCCCTGAATATTCAAGTCATATTAACCTGTGGCAAGCCAACTGTTTTGGAATAGCGTCTTTGTAAGTAATGTCTAGTCAATAATTTTACAGTTTTACTGCCATCATAGTTTAACATTGTCAGAATGAAGCAAAACATAGGTGAGGGGTGACACTTTCCCACACCTCTTGGAAACATGTCTGTGGACTTCCATGATTGCTGAGTCAGCTGAATTTGAAGCCAAATGTGGTTCAGTGAATAACAGTAGCTAGTGTAATTTGGCTGTTTCTGTTGGTGAATCAGCCTTATATTTTATTGTATTATTATTTTGTATTTAATCTCTGCATCTGTTATCAAACCATCATAAATCAAACTCAAACATTTAGCTATACCAATCTTGCACTTTGAATGAACCACATGAAAATATTGTTGAAAATTGCTTGTCACACACTATGAAAATAATACCAACAATATTTAGTTGTGTTAAAAAATAATTTAAAAAAATTGCATACATACTATTTTGTCGATTGGACTTGCATGTTGTGAAATGGATTCAATGCTGGATTCAAGTAAGCATGCACAGTTTTGGTACAGATTTTAGAAATGTCTGGAGGCCTCCTGTCTTCTATGCCATACTGAATTTCAGAGAACAGCTGTTATGATTAATCTAATTGCTGTTATGCCAATAAATTAAGATGTGTGAAAAAATTAAGAATGTTTTCAGAAATCTGTTGTTACACATTATTTTGATGGATGAGTATTTGGGACAATTCTTCCTGAACAGATGTTGGATCCATTTTACCTGAGAATAAATTGTCCATTTTTCTAACTTGAGCACAGTGAGTCTTTGTGTTCATTAAGAAATATGTAGCCTTGCTCTCATGAAATAGTTCTAGTAACTAGTAGAGGTTATGATGATTACTGTATCACAGTTGTTTGAGGAGGTGGAGAAGGGAAGAAAGGAAAGGGGTGGGGTGTCTTGGCTTGAGAGCCAAGATGAAAGATGGAGAGGAGTATATGGACTGAGGCCCATAGTTTATCTAAGGAAGTAAGTGGTCCAGGGTAGCCACAGTTCCTGGAATAGGTTGGAAGAATCATGGACGTAAGCTGTAAGTTGGTCCATGTCAATGAGGTTTTTAACCAATGCTTAGATTGTTACACAGTTGGACATTTTTGGATGGTTCTAATCCTGGGCGAGAGCACAGTGAGTAGCCAATGCTAGTTTGTAGACAAGTTGTTTTTCACATTTTGTCATATTTTCTTGAGGTTTAGAAGGGAGGAATGTGAATGGATGAAGTTTAATTGGTTTGCTGAGTGTTTGGCTGATAAGGCCGTTGGTTTGTTTTCATAAGGTCTGTACAATTGTACACATCCACCAAGTGTGGTTATATTTCCTGTGTGGCCACAATTTTTATAACATGAGGGGTGAAAGCATGTGCATTTTATTTAGTGGATTGTACTGGATATTTTAGAGGTGTTGGTCCATATGTCAGTCCAGTTTTAATTGTCAGTTGATAAGCCAGTAACCCAAGCTGTGAAATATGAGAGCAGGGCTCTGTTTGTGACAGAGGTGAGTTCATAGAATAGCTGTGAGATTTTTTGGGGAGGAGGGGAGACATTGGTGCTAAAACCACATTGAAGTAGTAAGGCTACTGTTTTGACTGTGGGGGTGCTGGTGAAATTGTGTAATATTTGTATTTAAAACAGTACAGTATGTGGTTTGAAGTGTCATGGTGGATTTGAGAATAATATTTTTAATCTGGTAACTTTTGTATTGATTTGAAACTCTTAATATGTCTCCTTGATTAGAGATTAAAAGGATGTGTGGGTTCATTCCTGGTGTGTATGGATCTCCATTGGGGCGATTATGGAGCTGGTGGAGAGCATCAGAGAAGCTGGTGGGCAATAACTCCTGCAAGGTAGCTAACTGGAAGATGAGTAAGAGGTCCCAAAGGCCTGTCATTGGAGGGTGTTGGTTTGGGGATAAGGTCTTCATGGGGAGGTAAGAGCTGAGGGTAGGTTATGTTGTCTGCTCTCCATCATTAGCTTGCATAGGAATTAAGAAGCACATGGCCTCTTAGTGCTAAGGTGTTATTGTCTGTTGACTGGGTTGAACTGAGCAGCACTTGTGTTGTTTGGAGGAAATAGCCAGATTTGCTTTGTGATGGCCTGTTGGGGAACCTTTTTGTGAAGAGATGGAGATCACCCATGTAAGTGGTCAGAGTAACAGCTTGATAAGGATGAAAGTCTATAGTTATTCCTCCTTGATGAATGTTCGAGTAGCTCCTTTGTAGGTTATTAGGTTTTTTAAATGGGAATCTCACACGTATTTATGGGCAGGGGCAAGGTGATCCTTCATGAGGGCGTGTTATATTAGGAACTCTTCCCCTTTGTAAATTTAAATTCCAGACATGCCCACTCAGACACACACATTGGCAAATGTGCCTCTCTCAAAGTCCCATACTGCCACATACTCAGACACACACATGCACATCCATCTCTCTCACACTCCCATCCTGCCACTCACTCAGACACACACATGCACATCCATCTCTCTCACACTCCCATCCTGCCACTCACTCAGACACACACATGCACATCCATCTCTCTCACACTCCCATCTAGCCAATCACTTAGACACACACATGCAAACCCAAAGAAGAGACATTACACACTTATTTAAAACATATTGCTCTCTAATTTTATACATTTGCTTGCAATTCTGTGTATATTGTTTAACAAAATGTTTATTTTTCCATGAAAAAACATAAAAACTATTTAGGGCTTTACTCATGAAAGAGAGAAGGGCAGGGAATTGAGATGGGAATTCAAATGAATGGGAGCATTTTTCCATCTCTGCTACTTTGGCCTTAAGTTTGAAATTCCCATATATATATAACAAAAAGCAGCACATTTATTTATAATGCCTGGTTTTAATACTATTGACAGGTACATGTGATCTTTAATTCCATGTGTATGCACATTTATTGCCAGTCTGAAAATAATATGAGATGATAGCACTGTTTTTATTTTTATTTTCACACTTGATTATCACATTCAATATGTATAATAATGATTCAATGTATAATAATGTATACAAAAAACAAAAACTGTCTGCGCTTCTCAACCTAATAAAGTTGGCAACAAATATATAAATATAAATGAGAGGTTTTGGTTATATGAATTGGCCAAAGCATAATTAAGCTCACCCGCCACGTCAAGGCACACTCTCAATAGGGCGAGAACCTACTCTCACCTCCTATCTAGTGGCCACACAAAGCAATAATACTGCTACCAAAACCTATTTAAATGTGTTGGAATAGGTGCAATTAAACCTCCTCCCAATTAACCCTATAACAGCAAACTGCAACCAGACAATGAGGAGCCAACAACCTCAAATATGTGCAAGTAGGGAAAAGAAAAATGTCGGTGCGCTAAATTTATATTTATATTATTTTAGCCTGTAACTAGCTTAGCACACCAACATTTTTCTTTTCAATGTATAATAATGATTCATCACATTTTCTCCTAGTAATCACAATTTGTAAGTGAGACTCAAGCAAAGTGAACTAATCCACTCCTCTTTCTGTAATGCTATTGATAGACTTTTCTGTCACCTACCTACAATAGGAAAAACAGCCACTGAAATTAGTCAGCCTTAATAAGTCAACACATTACACAAATTAATTTCTTACACGTCTCTGTTCAAGTAAAAACAAACAAAAAACAGTTTGTTGGTTCCCTTGTTTCAGGAGATATCCCTTTATTCTCTAGTATGATAAGATCTCCCTACTGGGGATATGTGTTTCTTCACAAATTGATTTAAAGGTTTTCAGTCGGTGTAAATAAATAATAAATTAGCAAAGTTAGCTTCATACCAATTTTTACGGTTTAAATTAGTTACACTGACTGCCAAGTTTTTTAGTGAGGCTGTTAACAATATCTGACTGTATAGTTTCAGCTCCTTTAAAAATCTTTCCCAATAAAGTAACAGATTTATCAAATTTAGAGATCCCGGGACTGTTGTTCCAAAAAAGATTTGACAAATCTTTTGTTTCTACCAAGTCTTGTTCTATTCAGTACCAGCTTTCATTTTAATGGCTTCTTTTTGAAAAGCAAGTGCATGGGTTAACATACTCCCTTGGTAATATTCCTCTATATTTGGGATGCCCAGGCCTCCTTGTTTACTTTTTAAAGATAGACATTTAAAATTCATTCTGGGACTTTTTCCAGTTAAAACTTTTAAATACCTCCTGAATTAATGTCAGCCAACTAGAAGAAATCTGCAATGGAATAGTTCTAAAAGGATTTAAAAACACAGAAACATAAAATGTGTCTGCAGATAATAACCATATGGCCTATCTATTCTGCCCAATTTAAAAATGTTTATTAGTCCATGGCCTTATCTTACATCTAGGATAGCCTGGTGCCTATCCTATGCATGCTTTACTGTGTTAACCTCTACCACTTCCACTCAAAGGCTATTCCATACATCCACTACCCTCTCAGTAAAGTACTACTTCCTGATATTACTTTTAAATCTTTGCCCCTCTAATTTAAGATTATGTCCTCTTGTTGTGGTAGTGTTTCTTCTTCCATATTTTTCCAGTCTTTCAGCTGCTTATTTGTGCTTTTCAATAAGGCCAAGACATTCATCTCTACTTTTTTTCTTTGGGTTAGAAACATTGTTTATTCCTAAATGAAACCAAATTTCTTCCTAAAATGTTCTTTATCTGATTGAGGGACTTTTTCCAGATTACAGTTCTACCACTGATTTTAGCAGATCTCTCAACATTAGGGTAATGTCGTCTTTGTACATTTTGTTAATTGTTATAATGCCACGTGAGATTTCAAAGCCTTTAAGCTTGAGGTTCTCTCTTATTGCAATGGGTTACAGAGGAAACCCCTTCCTTGTGCCATTTTTAAGTTCAAACCAGTCAGATCTACAACCATTCCCCAGAAGTCATATCTTACCCATAATAACAAAAGCCTTCAGGTAATGTCCTGACAATTGACAGGTTTCCCCATCACAAATGGCATTCAATGTTTACTCACAGATTCAAGTGTGTCGATTACTCTTCTAATGTTGTTTGTTGAGAACTTTCAGGGTACAAAGCCTACCTGATCTGAGTGGATGATTAATGGAATTATTAATTTTATTTTATCTGCCCAGATTGCGGATTAGAGTTTCATATCAGTATTTATAATTGATATGGGATGGTATCATGACACTATCGGAATCCTTTCTTTCCTTAAAAAAGGGGACTTTTCGCCATTACTTGTGGCATTAAAATCTTAATCAAATCTTTACTGATATTAGATTTTAAGGTTTTATAAACTAGGTTATTACATCCATTAGGTCTTGATGTTTTGTTTAATTTGAGTTTTTCTATTACTTGGATACTTGGAGTACTCCCCTTTGCAAAATAGGTTTATTGAACATTTGTTGTCGGGCATTGGAGATCAAAGGCAATATTTTATCTTTCTTAAATACGGTACTTCGTTATTAAATCTGTAAATGTTGTTTCTGGGATGTTTTCTTCGTCTTCAGTTCTAGAAATATATTTTTTTAGCTTTTTTCATTATTTAATCTAATTGTCTTGATCTTGTCAACTTTATTTCCTTTATAAAAATCAATGCTTCTTCAGATACTCCAGAGTTTTTTATTTATTTATTTATCATTGACTCATAAACAGCTTCCTTTGCCTGTATAATTTTCAGTGATATATACTTTGATGGATTTTCTTTGGGTTGAATGACAAAAGCATATATAGCTACATAAAGTTCTGCTAAATATACTGACCTATTTTTTTCAGTAGCTCCACAGTTCCTCCTAGTATCAGATCAATTATGGTTATATATGATTCAGAAAAACAAGTGAAGTCTTTCTCACCAGGGTGAAAGATCTTCCACAAATCTAATAAAGTATGGTTTTTATTTAGTTATTAAATCTTTTAGCATTACTAAGTAAACTTGTATTTGATAGATCTGGTCTAATACTATTCAACCAAGTAATTAAAATCTCCCATTACTAAAGTTGTTCCATGTCTTATTTTAGCAACTATTAGCAACTTAAGCAAATATTGCTTAGGAGCATAGTAAATATTTTAACAATAGTAAATATTCTGTTGTTGATGTAGCATACTAAATACACCGGCTCTCCCTTCTTCACTAGAGAAATCTTTACCAAACATAACCACTACTCTTCTTTTCCTTATGTGTTGCAACTTGGCTGAAATCCTTTGTTTAAAATTTAAAATTGTCCTCCAATTTCCAGTGTAACACACATTTAGAAACCTTCTTTCTTTAAATGAATTAAACATATATATCACTTATAGGGAGAATGAAATCCTTGCACATTTATACTTGCTAGTCTAATCCTTTCTCTAATCTATTGCTCTTTACTGTCTCCTCCTTCAGCCTCCATTTGGTGCCACAATCCTTATAAACAAACAATATAAAAAAACATATTTCCCTAATTTCCCTCCGCATTACAGGGGGAGAACCAACTATACCTCAGAGGTTGGCCATTTAATCAAACACAGACTCTAAACTAAAACTAATTTATAGTGTTTATACAACAAAATTACTCCCACTGGAATTAAGTTATATATCTTTTTTTCCCTATCCCCTTAGTATTATAATTGATCCTTTGTGAGGATATCCAAACATAAAAACCACTCCTAGTTAATCAGCATACTTTTGATTAGTTATCTATCAGATATTTTTTGTGTTTTTATGCATATATTTTCAATAATGTGCATTGTCGAGAGGTCATATGACTTCACTCTGTGGCAGCTGTCCCTCTCCACTGTCAGTGCTTGTGCCAATCATGCTGTACACAGCCAATAGAGAGAGAGGACATGAGCATCTCCTCACCTGCTGGAGGTGTGTTTGGTGTCCCATTGAAAACTAATTAACACCGCCCTGTCACAGAGCAGCAGTTCTGTGACATGGAAGCTTTGTAGTCTCCGTTTGAAATCTCTAGTTGACCAAAACAAATCAGGATCCATTCTGAATGGTGCTCCATAGGAGCATCATTCAAAAGCCTTTCTAATCAAACAGAAGCATGCTTCTGTCTGATTAAAAAATGATCTGGAGGGCTTAGTCACTATGTAACCTGCTCTAATTCTCATTACCAAATATTATCTTTTTTTTTTTTTAATTCTCTGCCTCCTTCCATTAGATTATCTACCAATCTCCAGAACTTGAAATATTCTTGATGAATCACCTGTCGCTCTCTAGCAATCATTTAACCTATGAAACGTATTGGTGTTTTATAAATCAACTATATTAATGTCAATTGAAACTGTGTGTCAAAAAAAATATGGCAGTAGAAATAGCTACAAATCATTTAAAGGTTGTTAAGCCCCATTTTCTGTTTGGACGGGGCATAATTCCTCTTTAAGGATATTATATTAAATAGTATATTTGTAAGTTGCCTATTTTGATTCAACAGAACAGAAGAAAAATCAGTAGTACCTCAAAGCACAAAGCTTCATCACCGTGCTGACCACTGACCCAAAGAACAATGCCATTCAATTTCCTGGCTCGGAAAATGTCAACTGCGGCTCAAAAATGCGGAGAGAACGAGATGGATTGCAGACCTTGTGAAATCCTCTCAACTGGATAAACAAAAAAAACAAAAAAAAAAGTAAAAGAAGAATATAGAAAGTGGACATATAATTTTATGACCTGTGAAATTGAATTTGCCACTGCAGATTTTAGGTGGACTAAGTTTCAATGTCTTTCATTCTTTAGGAAGACAGGAACTAGATGGCCTTTGGGCCAGAAGATTCACCAAGCTGATTGAAAGCCACATGTTCTGTGCGATTCTTCAAAGAACCTATTCCATGCTTATATTTTATGTCCGTACAGTTATAGAGACGGGTGCCTTGCATTGGTTCTGTCAACTCCTCTAGGCACCTTATGTATTATAATGAAGATATGTTTAAACCTGGAATCACACTATAATAAAGGAAGATGTGTATTATAAAATACCTTTGTATATTGTTCTTCTATAAAAAGGGTAAAATAGTGCTCAAAAGATTTGGATAAAGGATACTCAACCTGCACGCAAACAAAATTGAAAATAATGCTAATAACTGAAAAGTCAGCAGAAGGAAAAGTATAAAACACAATACTGGGTTAAAGATAAATGGACTGGACTAAATGGGCAAAATAATAATAAATATGCATCTCAAAGTACATATTGTGATTATACACTTTATAGAGAAAGTGATATCAGAAACGATTCAATTGAAGCTAGTCTAATCCACTAGCAATGCTGTTGCAAAATACTTGAATGCACGCACTCACATAAACACTTACAGACAGAGCTGGTGTCTAAGCATATCTCATGTGGTGCAGCTACTAAGTGAACATAAGACATCGATAGGGGGTGCTGCGGATCACTAGGAAAAGACACAAAAGAATTCACTTACGTGTTTTTTACTAGACAACGCTACTTCCTCATCTAACAGTGGATAACACTAAGGACTTTTTAGAGACCTGATTTAAAGTGCATATACCAAATAATAGAAAATAAAAATAGTAAAATAAAAGAGGAAGAATAGTCTTCCTTTAAACAGTGTAAATACACACATTGCAAATGAATAACAGGGATACCCCAAATGGTGAAAATATGAAAATATGAAAAATAACATGATCAATAATGAAAAATATAAAAAAAAAATATATATATATGCAATGAAAAGTATCACATGGCTAAATAACATACAGAATAAACTGGGATGTCAAAAATAGATTGGAAAGAAAGGGGCCACATTAAACATAAATCATCGAAGACTCATTTAGGAAATGCTTTTGATTCATAGTCAATATTCCTAACTCCTAGTTATATTGTCTCTTTACTATCAAGTTGATCAAAGATCAACCTCAGGGGATTTCTATTGGAGTTTTCCACTTCACACCGATTGCTGGGGTCTGCACTGATTATTTCTATGGTTGGAGAGTTGGGAGGCGTGTTGGAGTTCCTGCACCGGGATCATCTTTTAAAACCATTTATTGTTTATAAAATTCTTCTTTTAAACACGATTTTGATCCTCGCAATATAGTCCACATCGCCCCATCAGCAAATTTATGACACCTTTGGAGCCACATGTTATTAATTTATCAACTTTGAAACCATACTTTCTGGAAGTAGATGCTTCTACCACCATCTTAGGTTCTGTTCTATCTCAACGCCGTGATCGAAAAGATATGTTACACTTCATTGCCTTTTATTTAGGTTGACGTCTGCTGAGGTGGATTATGATGTGGGTGAACATGAATTGTTAGCAATCAATATCTCCCTGGAAGAGTGATGACACCTTCTCCAGGGAACCACACACCCCATTACTATGTACACTGATCATTGTAACCTTGAATATTTGAAGTCCATCAGCAGATTAAAACCATGCACAAGAATTAGGAATGGTACTTCAATGTGAAAGGGTTAAATTCACCTAAAAAAGAGGATGCCTCTATAAGTTTCAAGATGACATCATAGCTATAATGCTGGTACAAGAGACTCACTGGTCGTGAACATCTAGCCAGACTATGGAGATTTAATAGATACACAACAAAGTCAGTTTGATGTGTTTTAATAAAATATGAATTTGTGTGGGAGGTTGTTTTCATGACACCTCAGTTTCCTTCAGTTGTTTTAAATAAATGAATGCCCCCGTTAATAGCGTTAGCGGTGGGCATTGAATCAAAAATGCCCGGTTTAATCCCGCTAATGCCACATTTACAAAAAATGGGGGCCATAGAATCTAGCCCAGCATCTCTAAAAACTATACATGCACAAATGCACTCTCACATACATAGACACATACACAAACATGGTGATGAAGTTAAATATCT
This sequence comes from Pelodytes ibericus, assembly GCA_036172795.1. NCBI lineage: Eukaryota > Metazoa > Chordata > Amphibia > Anura > Pelodytidae > Pelodytes > Pelodytes ibericus. The sequence goes on along the minus strand of CM069857.1, from coordinate 98,941,071 downwards.
AAGCAGCTTTTAGATTTAGGGGGAAATAATTTCAACTTTAATTGCACAGACATTTTTGCTTTTTCAAGGTGATCACACATCTCTCTAGTGGAACCTTTGAATGTTAAAAAATAAAATGAATGTGTTGATTAAGCAACAGAAGCTTAAAAAAAAATAAATAACATATTTTTTTGCTACTTCAATATCTCTTAATGCAAGACTTGCCCTTCCATCACTGATGTCTTCAGGTACTTGAAATTATTCATTAAAAAATGCAAGGAACCACTCTCATCTAGTCTAAAAATAAAAGGTAGAACAATTTAAAATGGCATTTTTAAAATGTTCCCATACCTTTAAAGATTGTAAAATACATATAAATATTCATAAAAATATATATAATGTCCCCTATAATGTGACATTATACCTACATGCCTCTTCCAAGTGTGGTTTGTGTTTGGAAATAGTTACACTATTCTTCAAGGCAGCATAAAAAATGTAATAGCCAAATGTAATTATTACTGCTTAAGCACTTAGTGGCTGGCACTATATGTGTTGACCCCCTCCTCTCTACCCTCATGTCTGTGTGTCTCCTCTCCCTCCTCATGCCTGTCTCTTTTCACTACATCCAGGTATGTCTCTATTTCTCCCACTAGAGACTGCAAACCACACTGTTGGAGAAGACCGAGGAGAGCAAGATTGGTGTAACAGGCCTAGTGTGTCGCGGCCCACAAGACCTGTGGACTGTTGGAGTGATGGCTCTTGCAGCCAGATCAACAGGAGCCCACCCTGATTGGTCAGTGGAGGCAGGGCCAGTGCAAGGATTTATGCTACCCTAGGCAAAACTTGGTTTTGCTGCCCTTTGTCCTGCCTACTAATACAACACCCAGGACATTCGTGATTTAAATGCATATTTAGGTAAAATAATTATTCAAGCTTATTCACCAATGCACCTGCCAAGGCCTGCATTGTACAGTGCAGGGGCAGCCACATAATGAAATTAATCCACATCCAATTCTTGGGATGCTGGAATGTCAGTAGAACAGGGCATGACCAACTTAATTTCGTTTTTAGGATCCAGTTAAAAAAATTAGACAAAGGCGTATAAATCACACACTCCTTCGCCTATAGGTGGCGTCAGTCCTGAGTGGAGGGGTATTCAGTGAACTAGTTCAGGAGTATCAAGTTCTTCGTCTGGGCGGGGAGGGGTGAAAGACTTAGGACCAGCATCAGATGGGTGCCTGGAACCTTGGCAAACCTTTGCATGGATTTCCAGGGAAGGGGACAGATAAGTGGGAATCCTGTGGACCTTCTTCCTCCTCTTGCCAACCTGATAAGTACCAGAGGATGGGGAAGGCACTACTGGGTGAGCAGGTACTGACAAGCTGAATTGGGCAGGGGGGCAAGATGCCCTGTTGCTTTAAGAGGTGGGGAGCCACTTGGGGTACTACTTAAGAGGTGGGAGGGGATTTAATATATCAATAACTCTCTCTTGTAAATAGGAATCACTGTGGATCCATCCATACTATCCATGGTTTTTATGAAAGTGCAATTGAAGAACATTCTTGAAAAGTGAGGGAACATGATTGGGGTGGGAGATAAATAACCTAAGGAATAGCGACCAGGAGGGATGGCATTAAATAAGTACTAAAAGTGGTCAATTATGGCCATCCCAGTCATCCTGGTCTTGCATAGATACTCTAATTCCAGGCCAGTTCTGTGTCACTATTTTGCTTGGCAGAATATATGATATATATATATATATATATATATATATATATATATATATATATATATATATATATACATATATATATATATATATATATATATATATATATATCATATATTCTGCCAAGCAAAATAGTGACACAGTATATAGTGACATATGTTGGTGAAAAGCGGGACAGAGGTAGAGCTTATAGCAGGACAGTGGGTTAGACCCCCTAAATCGGGACTATACCACATAAAACAGGACAGCTGGGGGATATGCAGGTGTCTGGTCTGCCTTGTGCACAGTCCAACTCTGCATTTATCTCTCTTAAAGAAAGTGTCTTACCATGACATTGTTTGGGTGTACAAACTGGCCATAAGATCAGCCACTGAAAACATTAATTTCAGAGACACTTTAATGTCCCTGTATTATAAAATGGAATTCTTGTCCAAACTATCCAATCTTTCATGTTTAGTCCACTTTTTCAAATTAATTGGACAGATTTTATCTGTATCTTACTGGAGAGACAGAGTTTATTGATATAGAAAAAAATCTAGTATTTATATGTTGCTGGTGTACCCTAATTTTACTCATATAAATCCTTTAGAGCCAACACTTCCTGCGGAATAAGTTGTACATACTCTCACTAACAATCATCTCAAAGCAACCTCGATTCTAATAAAGACAAATTACTTTTTTTTCCAGAAATGATGAAGGCCTGGTAAACAAGGTTTAGCACTTAATTTATTCCCTAGAGCTCTGACACTGGAAAATTCCACCTCTTATTTTTTAATATTCTCGGTTATTAGGTTTCAATATGCCAGCCACTGCTCTGAGTACCTTATTTCCCTGGACAGACAAAAAAAGAAGCAATAACTCTCTTTTCTAGACTGCTAATATAGTAATTTAGAACTTTTGTCATGATGAAAGATCTTTGTGAGGAATTCTCTTGAGAACTTATGTCATACATTTCACTGCTTGGCTGAGATAATAAGGCCTTGTTTATTTAATAGAAATATTTTAGCTCTGTCCCAACCAATACATTTATATTTGTCTATGTGATGCACAAAATAATAATTTTTACAGCTTATGCACAGTCTGTGGTACCACCTCAAGGATTCTGTGTTGCTATGGCAACGGATTGGTTTGACTAGCATAGTGAGCATTAACAAGGAAGCTTTAGGTAAAGCGCCAGTTATGTTCTTGAAGTATTAATCCTTCAGAGATGGAGAGGCTACTTTTAACTTGTAAATATGGTATTTTTCCTGTTTACAATTGAATAAATTAGATAAATTCAGTTTTGCAAAACAGAAAATCTCAAGGGAGGCATATGAGAACTATTAAACAAGAGATAAAAAAAACAACAGAACAATAGTGTTTTATTAACAAAGTAAACATAGTTTTCCAAATGCATTTTATGATCTTTTAATAATATATTATTGTACGTAATACAATTTTTGCTTCACCTACAGTTTCTAAAATTATTTATCTAGATAAGTCCTGCATCAAGGAATTTGTTCTTCCTCAACCCTTCCTTTATCCTAAATATATATATATTGCCCTTTGCATGGAGTATGTATCAGGGCAGTGTGTGAGATCAAACCTTGTTAATAGAGTTGAGCGAACACCTGGATGTTCGGGTTCGGCAGGTTCGGCTGAACTTCAAAAAAATGTCCGGGTCCGTGCTTGAACTTGACCCTGAACTTGACCCTGAACCCAAACCCCATTGAAGTCATGAACTTTTGGCCACTAAAATGCCTCTAAAAAAGTCCTGGTAAGGGCTAGAGGGCTGCAAAATGTAAAATGTGGGTAGGAGTAGGACAAGTGCCCTGCAAGCAAATGTGGATAGGGAAATAACTTAAAATAACATAAAATGCATACAAATTACAAATACAGCCGAGCCATAAAATAGCACTAGATGGAATCTTTGATTTTAGCTTTGGAAGAACATAAATCTAAATCTAAAGCATGGGTGCCAGGAGGATCAACAGAATTATCCATTTGAGAGAGGGTTGGAGTGCAGGGTATTCTGTTTCAGTTTATACTAAGTGACCCATAGGTTGAAGCGGCGCTGGAGGAGGAGGAGGTAGCCTACTTATGAAAAAGATTTGGGAGTAGTTGTAGACATTAGACTTAGCAGTAGTGCACAGTGTCAGCTGACAGCTGCAATGGCCAGTAAGATATTGTGCTGTATTTAAAGGGGTATTGACTCATGGGAGGAAGATATTATTTAACCTTTTTATAGGTCCATGGTAAGACCTAATCTTGAATATGCGGGTTCTGGGTACCTTTTTTATAAGAAGACATTATGGAACTAGAGAAAGTGTAGAGGAGGGCTACAAAACTAATAAGGGAATGGAAACTTTTAATTCTGAAGAAAGGCTGGAAAAGTTAAATCTGTACACCCTATAGAAACGGCAGCTTAGAGGGGAAATGATAATGTTATATAAATATGCACCGGGCCCATACAAAGGGCTTTCTAAAGACCTGTTCATTAACATAATGGTACAAAGGACAAGAAGTCATCCCACAGGGATTTTTTACAGTAAGGACAATTAAGATATGGAATTCACTGCATGAAGAAGTAGTTCTAGCAATTACCTTAGATGCATTTAAATGCGGCCTGGATACTTTTTTAATGAGCCAGAGCATAGAGGGCTATGCATGTTAGTATAGGCATTAATATTTCTTTATTGCTCGTTGATCCAAGGAGAAATCAGATTGCCATTTGGAGTCAAGAAGGATTTTTTTCCCCCCATTGAAAGCAGAATCCAAAATTGCTGAAGGGGTTTTCATTTTCCTTCTTTTGGATCAACAGCTGTAAACACGGGATAGGAAAAGGGTTAAACTTCATGAACGCAAGTCTTTTTTCAACCTAAACTACTATGTAACTATGTAACTATGACTTTGACACTGACTGAGACCACACACTGAAGCAGGCAAAAAAACACAGGGAAATACATAAAAATAGAATAGTCAGCAGACCGGGTCATACACGGATCAGGACGAGGTACAATGGAAGGCAAATGGATCAGGATGGTCGGAAAACAGGCTTGGTCGAGGAGAGCCAAGGATTCGGCAACAAATAATCAAGCAAATAATCAGGACCACTAATACAGGCACAGAGGCACAGAGGTTACATAGGCTGTAACCAGAGCAATGTAAAGGCAACTTCTGCAATTAGCTGCAGGTTTAAATAGGGTTGGGCTCAGTATAACAAGGCAGCTGACACAACAGGAGGAGAAATTAGAAACACTAGAATAGCGGCCACTTGAGGCTGAAGAGGAAACAGCCACAAAAACTGAATAAAACATATAGGAGCCATTGAAATAGGTTTGAACAGTGATATTAACCCAGCACGCAGATTGCACTCACATGATTTGCCCCAGCACCTAGGACAAACCGCAGCACACAGATTGCAGTCACAGGATTTACCCCAGCATGCAGATTGGACTCACATGACTTTCCTCAGCAAACAGCCCACTCCTAAGATTGCACCACAGGAGTTGCCCTGCAGGGGCGGATCCAGAGTCTGTTCTCCGGAGTGTCATTGCCCATGTCTGTCTGTCGCATCTAGAACAGTTCAACGCCGCGGCTTCATCACTGACAGTTCAGCGAGGCAGTTAGAACGCTAAACTGTCAGCAATGAAGAATAACGCGGCCGCTTCATCGCGGACGCTGCTATGTAAGAGCTGACAGTTCAGCGCTGAACTGTCAGATCTTACAAATGTACAAGTTAAAATAAAATAGCCCCCCTAATAAATGAATCCCCCCCAAAGTGTCCCCCCAAACCCTAATACTAAAATTACCCTCCAAACCCCAATACTAAAATGAACCCCCGAACTCTAATACTAACCCCCGAACCCTAATACTAACCCCCTAAACCCTAATACTAACCCCCGAACCCTAATACTAACCCCATAAACCCTAATACTACCGCTGAACCCTAATACTAACCCCCTAAACCCTAATACTAACCCCCAAACCCTAATTCTAACCCCCAAAGCCCAATACTAAAATTTTAATTCTAACACTCTAACACTTTAATTCTAACATTAAAACTCACCTTTAGCGATGAAATGTCCTGCAATGAAATATCCCGCGACGAGCTGTCGCGTGGTGAACAGACGGCAGTGAAGCGGCTGCGCCGATGCAGCCGCGATGAAGTGCACCATTCCCCTGTCTGTTTACCCACCCACCTCATGTGTATAGTCTCTCTCCCCTTCTCATTTACATTTCTGTAGTCTGTCTCCCCTCTAATTTCTGCAATTTCCATCTCTCCCCTCTGTAGTCCCTCTCTTTCCTCTGTAGACTCTCTCAGTAATACATAAATTAAGTGAAACATGTATTTTGAACATATCTGTGCTGATTACTGTGTAGTATGTCACCTTGACTCTTGATATGCAAATTACACATTTCTCACTGAAAGTAGCTCATTTGCAAATAAAACCACTGCTGATATCATAAAAATGCACAAACACATTCAAAACACATTTCCTATTAAATTATACATTTGTTTACAATTCTTTATACTTTATGTTTGATTACATTTTTACTGTATGAATTTTATGTGGACTTGCATGAAACATCATGGGCATCATTTATTTTTCTTTACTTCTTACTCAGCTATTTTAAATGTCTTAATTTAAAATTTAGTAGCTCTGATTTAACACTCAAATCCATTTTGTGCATTAAATTGCTTTGGATGATATCTTTCTATAGTGTCTACATAATATAGACCAATCTGAATGGGGGCCAGGTCAGTCAAAGTAGCCGAATTTCAGAATTTCCTGAAATTCGGCTACTCAATATAGCCTATTTCAGGCTGAAATCAGCAGATTTCTCTGGTTCTGTGAATCCAATGGATTTGCACTACTCAATATGGGCCTAAATGCACCGGAAACAACCCAAAATTGTCTAAAAATTACACATTTCAGGCATTTCAATTCCCTATCTTGTAACTGGAGAGTTAAAATGAAAATAATAAAAAAAATCTAAAAAAAATATCCACCCTAGGGCCATTGGACTGATGCTGGCATCGTAAATAAATACAAATTCCCTGCTTTCTATTAAAACCATGAAGGGCCAGGGCTCGTAGCCATGCCCACCAGTAGTGTATCTTGGTTTTGTGCTGCCCTAGGCAGACAAAATTTGGGCACCCCCCCTAGCCACGATGCACACCCACGACATGACCCATAACCCACGTTGCACACCAAGGACATGCCCCATCACCCCATTTACATGCCTCTATCACCCCATTACATACACATCGCCAATATTATTTGCCCATAATATTCCCCAGCTAATTTGCCAAATAATTTGCCAGTATCATTTGCCATTAATATGCCCCAGCCAATTTGCCAAATATTATGCCAGTATAATTTGCCATTAATAAGTCACAGCCAATTTCCCCAATAATATGCCAGTGTTATTCTGCCATTTACCAGTAATATGCCCCAGCCAATTTGCCCAATATTAAGCCAGTATTATTTGCCATTTAATATGCCCCTGCCAATTTGCCCAATGATATGTTAGTGTTATTTGCCATGTTATATCCCACAGCCAATTTGCTGCATAATATGCCAGTGTTATTTGCATTTAATATGCCCCTGACAATTTGCACCAATAATATGCCAGTGTTATTTGCCATTTAATATGCCCCTGACAATTTGCCCAACAATATGCCAGTGTTATTTGCCATTTAATATGACCCTGACAATTTGCCCAATAATATGCCAGTGTCATTTGCCATTTAATATGCCCCTGCTAATTTGCCCAATAATATGCCAGTGTCATTTGCCATTTAATATGCCCCTGCTAATTTGCCCAATAATATGCCAGTGTCATTTGCCATTTAATATGCCCCTGCTAATTTGCCCAATAATATGCCAGTGTTATTTGCCATTTAATATGCCCCTGCCAATTTGCCCAATGATATGTTAGTGTTATTTGCCATGTTATATCCCACAGCCAATTTGCCCAATAATATGCCAGTGTTATTTGCATTTAATATGCCCCTGACAATTTGCCCAATAATATGCCAGTGTTATTTGCCATTTAATATGCCCCTGACAATTTGCCCAACAATATGCCAGTGTTATTTGCCATTTAATATGACCCTGACAATTTGCCCAATAATATGCCAGTTATTTGCCAATTAATATGCCCCTGACAATTTGCCCAATTATATGCCAGTGTCATTTGCCATTTAATATGCCCCTGCTAATTTGCCCAATAATATGCCAGTGTCATTTGCCATTTAATATGCCCCTGCTAATTTGCCCAATAATATGCCAGTGTCATTTGCCATTTAATATGCCCCTGCCAATTTGCCCAATAATATGTCAGTGTCATTTGCCATTTAATGTTCCCCTGCCAATTTGCCCAATAATATGCCAGTGTGATTTGCCATTTAATATGCCCCTGCTAATTTGCCCAATATGCCAGTGTTATTTGCCATTTAATAAGCCCCTGCTTATTTCCCCAGCACTTACCTTTCCCTGGTGGCTAGTGGCTGTTCGGCTCCCCGGCGGTTGTGCCGACAGTTCATGTGACCTGGCGCACGTATGACGTCAGCGCGCCGGTCATGTGACTGTCGGCACTTCCGTGTCACACTGCACGGGGAGCCGAACAAGCAGCACGGAGGTTTGTCTGTGCTGCCTGTTGGCTCCCCGTGCAGCCTGGCAGGCAGAGCGATGGGGGGGGATCTTCCGATCCCCTCTCACCTTCGTCTCTGCCTGCAAGCGCGGTCATTTAATTTTCTTCTTAAAGGGCCGGATTTTAAAAAAAATAATTATTTAAAAAAAAAAAAAAAAATTCAGTGCTGGGGGGCACTGCCGCCCCCCAAAATTTACCGCCATAGGCATCCGCCTAGGATGCCTCGCGGTAAATACAGCATTAACCCTACCTACCCTCCCTACTGCTACCTTGCCCAGGTAGGAGGGAATGCTTCTATCAAGTTACATGTTAAAAACAAAACACACCCTTTGGGTGCCTGGAAGGTAGGTAGTGAAAATCACTGCCCACCCCCTGGCACTCTATGGGTGCTCTGCAAAAAATATTATACTTTTGGTATGTGCCATGCCTTCCAATGTCAGACACATTGGCCAATTTTTATGGGCTATTTGGATCAATGAAATGATCCAAAGTGGTCAAAAAATCAGAGCTTCAAATTTCTCAAAGAAAATAAGAGCTACCTGAGTTGACCCTTATAATTTGGATTTCTGCCTTTCTGTTAATTAATGTACACAGTCTTCTACATCAAGAATAACTGCCAAAATAACTTCACCCGATGTATCAGTAGCCCAACATCAAACTCTTCGCCCTGGGAACTTTAGCCTTTTAAATTGACACGGTCATGTTAATTACAGTGTAAAAGGCATCAGTGCTAATTAAGCAAATCATTCTGTAATTTCTAATATTTTAGCACTTAAATGATCGCTCCACTAAGAAAAATGGACAAATAAAGGCACATTAAAGTTTATGATGAAAAAGTTAACAAGCATTTATTTGTGCCACTATTTGGTTTTTAGTCTTTGCAATAAGACAATAAATAATTAAAAAACGTAATTGTTGCTGGGGGGATGGGGGGAATATCTGGCACTCTAGCTGAATGACCACAGAAACATACAGTCCCCTTCTAGCCCAACGCAAATCACTTTATGACCACATTCCCGATCAAGATGACATGCCGGGAAAAAAAAGGGACCAGCCAGCTGTGGAAGTCACTTCTTTCTTCTGAAGCAAGAAAGGAGGAGCTGAGGCAGTGCCGGACTGGCAATAAAAACCAGCCCTGGAAATATTTTTAAACCAGCCCCATAGCATAACATTATTTTTTGTTCACAAAAAGGAAAACTACACATTTTTAAAAGCACATCTAAAGAGTGTATTATTTATAGATATGACATATATACCCCTGCATATTGCAATTTGTACCTCCAGTATGTACACAACAAGGTAATATGTCACACCTGATACATGATATATTACTTATGGACAGGGCAATACAGAGGCCCCAGTATGTACCCAAGGTTATATGAATTGTCCTTTGTAGGGATATATACAAGGGCAGTGTGTGAGACATAACCTTCTGTACATACTTAGGACATATATTGCCCTGGGCAGGGGTATATATCAGGGCAGTGTGTGGGATATAACATTACCCCAGCACCTAGATTGCACTCACGGGGTTTGCCACAGCAACCAGGACATACCCCAGCATGCAGATTGCACTCACAGGACTTGCCCCAGCACCCAGGACAGCACTCATAGGACTTTCCCCAGCACCCAGAACTTACCCCAGAACGCAGAATGCACTCACAGGACTTGCCCCAGCACCCAGGAGAGCACTCACAGAACTTTCCCCAGAACCCAGGACTTACCCCAGCGTGCAGATTGCACTTACATGACCTAACCCCAGCATGCAAATTGCACTGACAATACTTTCCCCCTAGCATGCAGATTGCACTCACAGCACTTAACCCAGCACACAGATTTAATTGACAGGACTTGACCCAGCACCCAGGACTTACCCCCAGAACAGAGACTGTACTCACAGGACTTGCCTCAGCACCCAGCCCACTCCAGATATTGCACCACAGGACTTGCCCCGCAGGGGCGGATCCAGAGTATTTTGGCATTGCCCATGTCTGTCTATCTTTTTCTCTCCCCCCATGTCTGTCTCTTTCTCCACTCCCTCCTCATGTGTGTAGTCTCTTCCCCCCTGTAGTCTCTTCCCCCCTGTAGTCTCTTTCCCCCAGTAGTCTGTTTCCCCCAGTAGTCTGTTTCCCCCTGTAGTCTCTTTCCCCCAGTAGTCTGTTTGCCCCTGTAGTCTCTTTCCCACAGTCGTCTCTTTCCCCCGGTAGTCTCTTTCCCCAGTAGTCTCTTTCCCCGGTAGTCTCTTTCCCCCAGCAGTCTGTTTCCCCCAGTAGTCTGTTTGCCCCTGTAGTCTCTTTCCCCCTGTAGTCTCTTTCCCCAGTAGGCTGTTTCCCCCTGTAGTCTCTTCCCCCCTGTAGTCTCTTCCCCCCTGTAGTCTCTTTCCCCCAGTAGTCTGTTTCCCCCAGTAGTCTGTTTCCCCCTGTAGTCTCTTTCCCCCAGTAGTCTGTTTGCCCCTGTAGTCTCTTTCCCACAGTCGTCTCTTTCCCCCGGTAGTCTCTTTCCCCAGTAGTCTCTTTCCCCGGTAGTCTCTTTCCCCCAGCAGTCTGTTTCCCCCAGTAGTCTCTTTGCCCCAGTAGTCTCTTTCCCCCTGTAGTCTCTTTCCCCCAGCAGTCTGTTTCCCCCAGTAGTCTCTTTGCCCCTGTAGTCTGTTTCCCCCAGTAGTCTGTTTCCCCCAGTAGTTTATTTTCCCCCGTGGTCTCTTTCCCCCAGTAGTCTCTTTGCCCCGTAGTCTCTTTCCCCCAGTAGTCTCTTTCCCCCAGTAGTCTCTTTCCCCCAGCAGTCTGTTTCCCCCAGTAGTTTCTTTCCCCCATGGTCTGTTTCCCCCAGTAGTCTGTTTCCCCCAGTAGTTTATTTTCCCCTGTGGTCTCTTTCCCCCAGTAGTCTCTTTCCCCCAGTAGTCTCTTTCCCCCGTGGTCTCTTTGCCCCAGTAGTCTCTTTCCCCCAGTAGTCTCTTTCCCCCGTAGTCTGTTTCCCCCATGCTATCCCCCTCTTTCCCGATGCTTTTTCTCCTCACGGGTCTAATCTCCCCCTTCCCCTCCTCAACATCCGTGCTGACTTTCACTTCAACTAATTCGGCCGCCGCCGGAAGTCAGCAGTCAGACGAATTTGTTAAAATAGGCGGATGCCTATGGCGGCAAATTTTGGGGGGCGGCAGCGCCCCCCAGCACTGGAAAAAAAAAATGTAAAAAAAAAAAAATCCGGCCCTTTAAAAAAAAAAAAAAACCCCCACCGCGCTTGCAGGCAGAGACGGAGGTGAGAGGGGATCGGAAGATCCCCCCTCACCATCGCTCTGCCTGCCAGGCTGCACGGGGAGCCGAACAGGCAGCACAGAGAAACCTCCGTGCTGCCTGTTCGGCTCCCCGTGCAGTGTGCAGACACGGAAGTGCCGACAGTCACGTGACGGGCGCGCTGACGTCATACGCGCGCCCGGTCACGTGACCTGTCGGCACAATCGCCGGGAAGCCAAACAGGCAGCATGGAGGGACCATGCTGCCTGCCTGCCAGGGAAAGGTAAGTGCTGATGGGAGACTGTGTGTGTGTGTGTGTGAGTGTGTGTGTGTGTGACTGAGTGTGATGGGAGTCAGAGTGTGTGTGATGGGAGACAGTGTGTGTGACTGAGTGTGATGGGAGTCAGAGTGTGTGTGATGGGAGACAGTGTGTGTGTGTGTGTGACTGAGTGTGATGGGAATCAGAGTGTGTGTGATGGGAGACTGTGTGTGACTGAGTGTGATGGGAGTCAGAGTGTGTGTGATGGGAGACTGTGTGTGACTGAGTGTGATGGGAGTCAGAGTGTGTGTGATGGGAGACAGTGTGTGTGACTGAGTGTGATGGGAGTCAGAGTGTGTGTGATGGGAGACAGTGTGTGTGACTGAGTGTGATGGGAGTCAGAGTGTGCGTGATGGGAGTAGGAGTGTGTGACTGAGTGTGATGGGAGTCAGAGTGTGCGTGATGGGAGTAGGAGTGTGTGACTGAGTGTGATGGGAGTAGGAGTGTGTGACTGAGTGTGATGGGAGTGTGAGCTTGATGTGAGTCTGAATGATGGATCATGTCTTAGGTGTGTAACGTGGGTGTGCAGCTTGGGTAGGGGGGTGCCCGGATTTTGTCTGCCTAGGGCAGCACAAAATCAAGATACACCACTGGGTTCTACGAGCCCACACCTCCTTTCCTATTATAAGGCCACACAACTCTCACATCACATACAGAGAGTCCATTATATCACACCCTTGCTGGAGATATAGTCTGTGGAACACTCAGGATAGGCTTCCATCTCAAGCAATTTGTCCAGTACTGCACCATTTTCTCACGTTTTGGAAAATACACAAATCCCCAGGCAAATTGACATTTTCCAAATCATTCTGGGAAACTCACATCTACACCACCTCATTGTAGAGGGCTCCATCAAACATTTACACCAAAAAGGGCAAAAGAACTCCAGGAAAAATCACCCAGTTATACCTATGTATTATGGATGTCAAGTACCCCTTCTCTCCATAGGAAGCAGGCAGCTGTCTTGTTGGTGACCGTCTCTCTCTGTTAGGGCAGCGAGAGCCCCTCATTTTTGCATGGGGTCAGCAGGTGGACATTAACCCACATTCAGCAGTCAGTTGATCTCAAAATCAGCAGTACTGTATAAACTTGGTATATGATGGCAGAATCAGGAGTAATATATAAACATTGCATACCATGGCAAAATCAGCAGTAATGTTTAAACATGATGTAAAATGGCAAAACCAGCAGTAATGTGTAAACTTGGCATATCATGGCAAAATCAGCAGTAATGTATAAGCATGGCATTACATGGCAAAATCAACAGTAATATATAAACTTGGCATATCATGGAAAAATCAGCAGAAATGTGTAAACATGGCATTACATGGCAAAATCAGCAGCAATGTATAAACTTGGCATATCATGGCAAAATCTGAAGAAATGTGTAAACATGGCATTACATGGCAAAATCAGCAGCAATGTATAAACTTGGCATATCATGGCAAAATCAGCAGTAATGTATAAGCATGGCATTACATGGCAAAATCAACAGTAATATATAAACTTGGCATATCATGGCAAAATCAGCAGAAATGTACAAACATGGCTTTGCATGACAAAATCAGCAGTTATTTATAAATTTGTGATATTAATTTAGGGAAAAAAGGAAAAGCCTAAATATCAGATGACCATACATGAAAAAAGTTTTACTAGTAAATATGAATTCACATGCAGTTAATGTTTTTATTTCCTTCTATTTGGCAATCTGCCCCTCTGACTTTCCATTCTGTCCCCAAATTTGCCAATCTCCCCCTCAGACTTGTCAGTGCACCCCCAGACTTTTCACTCTGCATCCAGACTTGCCAATGCCTTCCACATTGCAAACTCAGCTTAAACAAATGAGTTTTACTCAACAGTTTCTTGTGAAACTTTCAAACCATCTAACTGTAATATCATTTGATCTCTGGCTTAATTTCTCTAAAAAGAGGAAAATATATGGGTTGGTCTATTAACATTTAAACACGAGATGTGCTAATTACACTTCTGAACATCTAATAAGCATGAGCATCTTAATTCACGCATAGTATCATGGCTCATATTACTCTGCTAGCATACCGTGTTTCTCTATATTGAGTATGTGCCAAATTTTCTCATAGAAAGTTATTGCGAAAGGTGTAACGCAACAAAAGTAAATGATGAGTCAATTAGCAGGTAATTAACTGTTATTTAATAATAGTTTGGAAATACATAACAAGACTGAATAACACCTAATGTATATTAATTGGGAACATAATAAGCGTATTAATATTCAAATGACTGCAGTGAAACATGGGAACTTTTACATCAGAATGAAACTATTTAATCTTTTAGCTTCTCAATGGAATCACCATATTATTCTAAATAAAATTTTGCATATATTGCTGGTAGCTACTGCTATACAGAACTGTTGTGGCAAATGAAGGTGTTAACTCATGTACAAATATAACTCCTTTATCTTGGCAGAACCAGATTTACACCCCTACGACGAAATATAAAATCAAATAATACAATTATAACTAAACCAGTTGCCCTATTTAGCATACCCATTGAGTTATCCCAAAAGTATTTCCCTATAATGGCATTGTTGAATTCCTTAAGTTTGTTCATTTTTATTAGTTCTATTACCACACTGTAAAGTAGCAATGTAAAATTGCATCTCAGTCTATCATCCTTTTGTTAGAATCTGCAACTTATCCATCTTTGTAACTCTGTTAATAATTAATGATTTTGCCTATTTTGGGCAGATGTGGGCAGGGTGGTTAGAATTTAATAAGCAGGGATGGAAGCACCAGAAGTGAGCAGAAGATGGTTGAAGGTAAGATTAATAAATAACTATGATCTACCTCCCATTCAGGGCCTGCCTTAAGTGTTCAGGCACCCTGTGCGGGCCACCACTTGGCACTCCCCAACCTCTCTACCCTCATGTCTGTCTGTCTCCTGTCCTTCCATATATGTCTCTCTCCCTTCCCATGTCTATCTCTTTCCTCTCCCTTGCCATGTCTGTCTCTCTCATATCCCGCATATATGTCTCTCTCACTACCCATGTCCATCTCTATTCTCTCTCTTACCATGTATTTGTCTCCGCCTCCTCCTCCTCCTCCTCCATATCTGTCATCTCTCCTGCTCACCCCATATATGTTATCTCTCCTCCTCTTCACCCCATATCTGTTATCTCTCCTTCAGCCCATATCTGTTATCTCTCCTCCCCATATATGTAATCTCTCCTCCCCCATATATGTTATCTCTCCTCCTCCATATATGTTATCTCTCCTCCTCCATATATGTTATCTATCCTCCCAATATATGTTATCTCTCCTCCTCCATATATGTTATCTATCCTCCCCCATATTTGTTATGTCTCCTCCTCATCCCCATATCTGTTATCTCTCCTTCCCCATATCTGCTATCCTTCCTCCAACCCAGATCTATTATCTCTCCTCCCCCTCAAATCTGCTATCTCTCCTCCCCATATATGTTATCTATCCTCCTCCCATATTTGTTATCTCTCCTCCTCCTCTCCATATCGGTTATCTCTCTTCCTCCTGCGTCATTTGTGTTATCTCCCCTCCTTCTCCCCCATATCTGTTATCTCTCCTCCCTCTTCCCATATCTGTTATCGCTCCCCCATATCTGTTATCTCCCTGTCTTCATATATGTAATCTGTCCTCCTCCTCCCCAATATCTGTTATCTATTCTAGTCATTCCATATCTCTTATCTCTTCTCCTCCCCCATATCTGTTATCTCTCCTTCCCCATATCTGCTATCTCTCCTCCATCCCAGATCTATTATCTCTCCTCCCTCCATATCTGCCATCTCTCCTCCCCCATATATGTTATCTATCCTCCTCCCATATTTGTTATCTCTCCTCCTCCTCTCCATATATGTTATCTCTCTTCCTCCTCCTCCATATGTGTTTTCTAGCGTCCTTCTCCCCCATATATGTAATCTGTCCTCCTCCTCCCCATATCTGTTATCTATTCTATTCATTCCAGATCTCTTCTCTCTTCTCCTCCCCCCATTTCTGTTATGTCTTCTCCCCCCATGTCCGTTATCTCTTCCCCTCCTCCACATCTGTTATCTCTTCTTCTCCTTCGCCATATCTGTTACATCCCCTTCGTATTGATTCTCTCTTCTCCTCCTCCCCATCAGTTATCTCTCCTACACTTCACATTCTTACTTGACGATGCTGTGCTTCAGTGGGGAGGAGCAGGCAGCATCAGCTCTGTGCGCTAGACACACACAGAGCTCAGTCAGTACTGCTTGCGCTCCCCACGTGTAGTGATGACAAAGAGCATCATATTTCCAATGCCCTGAATCACTACACATGGGGAGTTTGAACAGCACTTACTGAGCACTGTGCATGTTTAGCACACAAAGTTGATGCTTCATGCTGCTTCACAGTGAAGCATGTCATGCTTCGCTCTGCAGGTGGATCTTTTACCTTGGCACCCAGTCCACCTCCCCTAGGATCATCAACTGTACCCGAGCAGAGGGCTGGTGAGGAGAGATCTTCTGATCTCCCCAGCGGCTGCCTCTGCCGACAATTTTTTTTTTTTTTAAAGTAGTGAGTGCCTCCTCTGGCAACCCCTGGGCGAAACACACCCCAAAGGCCAGCCCTGCTCCATTGGAGCCCTCACAATATATGACACTCCAGGCAGCATTTCAGTAAGTGTAACAATAATTGTGACCTGACTATAGTAGCTATAATAATTTGAAGTAAACACACCTATTAAGCCAGTAGCAGACAATCACATTCATATTATGACCACTGTGTAGTCACTATATGGTCGTCCATGTTTTTTAATCCAGTTACTTTCCATGTTGTGCAAAATAATTAATTAAAAGGTTTGGAATGTGATGCCACTTGCATGACTCAGTGGCTATACAGTGGTCATAATGCACTTTTATTTTTATACATTATCCCCTAAGACTTTAATCATCTTGTATTGGCTAGTTGATAGAACCTAAATTAGAAATAACTACAGCTTGAAGTTAACTAAAGCTTTAATAGAACTAAATTAATATACATAATGCTTGATTGGGTAAGAATAGTCGCTCTGGGTGGTAGGTTATTTAGGTGACAGGCTTGGCAGATCTTACAGGCAATCTAACCCAGCTCTATGATGCAGAAACTTGCATTTTTAGCCTTTTCCTGGAATGGCCAAAATTAAATGGTGGTCAGTTCAGCGTGTACCATAAGAATGATGGGGGATGGATCTGCTCTCGTACATCCCCCTCAACCCTCTATGGCTATTGTTTGAAGCAAACTGAACAAGACCGAACTCAAATCAAATGATTCCCTGACTGAATATTAAAATGAACGCACAGTTAATGCTGGCTATTATATATATTTGCAGACCCTACTCTCCTTGCTTTCATAGGACCTGTACCAGCAGTACCTGAGAGAAGATCATCTAATCAGTTCAGGACGAAATCCACATTTTTATTTTTCTGATGAAATAATAACAAATTATTTTACAAGGAAAGATACATTTATAAATCCTATCCATGTTCAAGTACATCCAGAGATTGCTATTATTGCACTGTTGCAGTGGCGTCCCGAGGGGGGGCGTGGGGTGCGGACCTCACCGGGTGACACCTCCAGCGGGGGTGACACCGGTGCTGCCGGCACCCCCCGCAACGCCTTGCTTACCTTTACTTTAATGGCACAATATTCCTGGGCTCTGAGTGGCACACTATTACTGGGTTCTGACTGGCACAATATTCCTGGGCTCTGAGTGGCAAACTATTACTGGGTTCTGACTGGCACACTATTACTGGGCTCTGACTTGCACACTATTACTGGGTTCTGACTGGCACAATATTACTGGGCTCTGACTGGCACACTATTACTGGCCTCTGACTGGCACACTTTTACTGGGCTCTGACTGGCACAATATTACTGGGCTCTGACTGGCACAATATTACTGGGCTCTGACTGGCACACTATTACTGGGTTCTGACTGGCACACTTTTACTGGGCTCTGACTGGCACAATATTACTGTGCTCTGACTGGCACACTATTACTGGGCTCTGACTGGAACTATATTACTGGGTTCTGACTGGCACAATATTCCTGGTATCTGACTGGCACACTATTACTGGGCTCTGACTGGCACAATATTCCTGGTATCTGACTGGTACAATATTACTGGTATCTGACTGGCACAATATTTCTGGGCTCTGACTGGCACAATATTACTGGTATCTGAATAGCACAATATTACTGCTGGTATCTGACTGGCACAATATTACTGGGCTCTGACTGGCACACTATTACTGGGTTCTTACTGGCACACTATTACTGGGCTCTGACTTGCACAACATTCCTGGTATCCGAATGTCACAATATTCCTGGGCTCTGACTGGCACAATATTCCAGGGCTCTGACTGGCACAATATTACTGGGCTCTGACTGGCACACTATTACTGGGCTCTGCATGGCACACTATTACTGGGCTCTGAGTGGCACACTATTCCTGGGCTCTGACTGGCACAATATTCCTGGGCTCTGACTGGCACAATATTCCTGGGTTCTGACTGGCACAATATTACTGGGCTCTGACTGGTACACTATTACTGGGCTCTGACTGGCACACTATTACTGGGTTCTGACTGGCATACTATTACTGGGCTCTGACTGGCACAATATTCCTGGTATCTGAATGGCACAATATTCCTGGGCTCTGACTGGCACAATATTACTGGGCTCTGACTGGCACACTATTACTGGGCTCTGACTGGCACAATATTACTGGTATCTGAATAGCACAATATTACTGGTATCTGACTGGCACAATATTACTGGGCTCTGACTGGCACACTATTACTGGGTTCTTACTGGCACACTATTACTGGGCTCTGACTGGCACACTATTACTGGGCTCTGACTGGCACAATATTACTGGTATCTGAATAGCACAATATTACTGGTATCTGACTGGCACAATATTCCTGGGCTCTGACTGGCACACTATTACTGGGTTCTTACTGGCACACTATTACTGGGCTCTGACTGGCACAATATTCCTGGTGTCTGAATAGCACAATATTCCTGGGCTCTGACTGGCACAATATTACTGGGCTCTGACTGGCACACTATTACTGGGCTCTGACTGGCACACTATTACTGGTCTCTGAGTGGCACACTATTCCTGGGCTCTGACTGGCACAATATTCCTGGGCTCTGACTGGCACAATATTACTGGGCTCTGACTGGCACACTATTACTGGGCTCTGACTGGCACAATATTACAGGCATCTGACTGGCACACTATTACTGGGCTCTGAGTGGCACAATATTACTGGTATCTGACTGGCACAATATGACTGGTATATGACTGGCACAATATTACTAGTATATGACTGGCACAATATTACTGGGCTCTGAATGGCACAATATTCCTGGTCTCTGACTGGCACAATATTACTGGTATCTGACTGGCACAATATTTCTGGGCTCTGAGTGGCACAATATTACTGGTATCTAAATGGCACAATATTACTGGTATCTGACTGGCACAATATTACTGGGCTCTGAGTGGCACAATATTCCTGGTATCTATAATTGTACAATTGTCACCTCGTGGGGCTCCTGTGTGTTGCATAATTAATGCCGGTCCCATGTGTGCATAATTATGGGGCGCTTGTGTGTGGCATATTTATCGAGCCCCATGTCTGGCATAATTAAGGGACTCTTTTGTGTGGCATAATTAAGGGACTCTTTTGTGTGGCATAATTATGGGGCACCTGTGTGTGTGTGTGGCATAATTGTGGGGCACCTGTGTGTGTGTGTGGCATAATTAATTGGGCAGAGGTGAGGCATAAATAGTGGGGCTC
This sequence comes from Pelodytes ibericus, assembly GCA_036172795.1. Taxonomy (NCBI): domain Eukaryota; kingdom Metazoa; phylum Chordata; class Amphibia; order Anura; family Pelodytidae; genus Pelodytes; species Pelodytes ibericus. The sequence continues at coordinate 98,921,355 of CM069857.1, read as the reverse complement.
TGGTGTGGTATAATTTATGGGGCTCTGGTGTGGCATAATTTAAGGAGCTCTGGTGTGGCATAATTTATAGGGCTCTTGTGTGTGGCATAATTTATGGGGCTCCTGTGTGTGGCATAGTTAATAGGCCATCTAACTGGCATTACTAAGGAATCTGTTTGGCATTGTATTGGAGGAAATCCAGGGGGGTGACACCATGAGTTTCCGCACCAGGTGACACCAACCCTAGTGACGCCCCAGCACTGTTGAATAATACTAATTTTATTAACCTATAAGGGTCTGAGTTAACCTCGCCAAGAATCAAACCTGCCACCTTAGGATTGTGGGTAGATTGATTCTACAGTTGATACAGTATATACTGTATGAACAAGGCCAGAAAAGAAATGACTAAATCTGCTATCAAATTATTAATTCTCGTTTGGTGTTTCCTTCTTCCAGAAGCAAATAAGCAGTTTTTTTCTTGCAGGCAGAAAATGGTATTCAATATCAGTAAAACATTTGATAGAAAGAAAGCTTAAATTGCTATTCCAGTGAACTACATGGCACTACAATATATTTAAAAGTACAAAACACAAACGCTGGTTTTCCTGGTAGATGATAAATTATCTTTGAGGTGTATAAATATCATCTCGACTGCAGTATTCCTCCACCTGAACTCTTTCAGATGCTATCATATTTGACAGTATCTGTTTAATAATAAAAAATATGTAAAGAAGTTAAAAGACAGTGAAAAAAATGTTTATATATATTAAATATATATTTTCCAAAATGCATTATGCCCTGAGGCACACTAACTCCTAGTCTTCTGTAGGTAAAACCATATACGAGTCTGTTCAATAAAAAGAGAATTACAGGGAATTTACATGAAAATTTCAAACTTTAGCCAAGTTGAAAAAATTATCCAATGCAGCTGAATGGGGGAATATTTCCAACTCAGACACTTTGGCTGTGAGTTTGAAATTCCCATTTCAGTTTCCTGCAATTATCTCTTTATTGCATATACCCTATAGAGGACTCAACACTAAATAGTGAACTGTGGTGAATAGAAAAGTAATTGCAAACATCAGAATAGCTGAGTTGGAAAAATTGGATAACCTGCCTATTGTTATTTTCAGTTCACTTGTATATGAATAGGCCCCTTAACCCTTTAACATCTAATGATGTTGTTGTTCTTAAGGACATGCTTATTATTCCAAAGAACAAAAGCACCATATGGCAATTTTGAGTTCCTGGCCTCAATCACAAAGAGGCCTGTTAAACAGAGAACGTTCAATGCCATCCCCATGGAGTTTGAGCCCTCTATTTTAGGACTGCTTAAACGTCTTTATATGAGAAGTGCAAAACATATTTAAATTTATAAGAAACAACAGTAAAACTAAGGGAGCTATTAGCTAAAATTGAGGTGACTTGTAGGTGAGAATATTTCCACTCACCAATGCAACTATGCATCATGGTGAGTTTGCAGTAAGAGCTCCATTGGTCTTGCATAATGCACACTCTGAAAACTTAATGGTTTATAAACAGCCAACACTGTATTTGTGGAAGGAGAAACTCACCATGTCTGTCCCTATTCAACACATAATTAAGTTGGTTAGATGACATGGTCAATTCACCAATGAAATAGCAGTGAATAGCTCCCAGTATATAAATATATATAAGTCTAGATAAAGTTTGCATGAGAAGCAAGTACACAGTAAGTGTTCCATTTTTCTTCATTCTACTTTGTTCACTTTCTTCAGGTCAGTGGTGTCGCTGGGGGGGGGGGGGGGGGGCTACTGGGGCTGAAGCCCCATATCTCTGCTCCAGAGCCCCGAATGGAGACTCTGGCCCCGCCCCGTCATACTCGGCCATGCACCCTCAAGCTGGACAGCACCAGGCTCCGCCCACTCATGCTTAGTTCCGCCCTCTAACTCTGAATTCATAGCTGCCCTATCTGCAGCTCCTTGGCTCCTCCTCCTGCAGATTTTCCCTAAGTGCTGCAACAGTCTGGGTCCTGAACTGCTAGGTAAGCACAAAATCTGTGCTGGGGCAAGACTGTTATACATAAAGACATACTAAATCTGTACTGTTTATGTGTGTAAGTGAGTGGCAGAATGTAAGTGTGTGTGAGTGAGTGAGTGTAAGCATGAGTGGCAGAGATTTGAGAGTGTATGTGAGTGTTTGCCACTCACACATATACACATGCACACTCACAGACACTTACATTCTGCCACTCACACACATACACATGCACAATCATAACTTTGCCACTCACGATTACAGTCACTCACACACACTTATACATTTGCTGCTCACACTCAGGGCCAGCCCAAGACTTTGTGCTACCTGGTGCGAAAAACAAAATGCTAATGGTAAAACATTCTTATGATAATAGGCTGTGCATTTCCCTAAAACATAATGTGACCAGTGACCTTTAACAAAATCCAGATAGATATAGTCAGTGTCAGAGGATTTAACCCATGGATTGCTTAACATATGTATACAGTGTCAGATGAGTTAACCCTGGGTGGCTAGACATATATAGGCAATATTAGAGGAGTTAACCCCTTGGGTGGCTAGGCAGATAGAGGCAGTGTCAGAGGAGTTAACCCCTTGGGTGGCTAGACAGAGGCAGTGTCAGAGGAGTTAACCCCTTTGGTGGCTAGACAGATACAGGCAGTATCAGAGTCTGTCACACATACACACACTCTCACTCACACTGATATACATACACACTCACACTGACATACACACACACACACACAAGCACTCTTACTTACACTGACTAGGGTAGCCACCTGGCCGGTATTTTACTGGCAGGCCGGTAAAATATTAGCATCAGGCCAATGTTAAGTCTATGGAGACAGTACCAAGGCCGGTATTTTTCTGAAGAAAAGGTGGCAACCCTAACACTGGCATACACACACACTCACTCTGACATACACACACTCACTCTGACATACACATACTTACACCAAATCCGTCCCCAAACAGCTTATCACACACACTCAGCCACCACCCACTCACTCACAGACTCAGTCAGCACACACTAACACTAAGCCAGCACAGACGACAGACACACTCAGCCAGCACACACTAACACTCAACCAGAACACTCAAAGACACAATCAGTCAGAACACTCACAGACACAATCAGCCAGCACACAATCACACTCAACCAGCACAAACTCCCTACTCACTACTCAGAGGGTCTAAAAGTGCTCTAACAGACGCTGTTGTCATGACTTTTCCGCTGCCTGTTGGCTCTTCCTACGTGAGCCAGATGCTGACAGAGGGGGTGGAGCCTTCCGATTGCACACACCAAGAATGAAAAAAAAAAGAAATCGCTCTTAACCTGCCGATGTTGGTATGACAGGGAGAGTAACGGCTGTGTTAAGCTCCCCTGTCAGATCAAAAACAATTAGATGAGTTAGGCAGCCGCAAGGCCCCATTAGCGTGAGGCTTTAGACGATCACCTATCTTGCCACTGATGCCAGCAATAGGTTGGCATTACACGACTGGTTATTGTTCAGGGTCAATAGCTGACCCTGACCCTTTAATGTTATTGGATTTCCTTTTCCATGTGATCTAGATGATACTTTCCTTTGGTTTGTCTTGACAGCTCTGTACATTTTGTGACTTGTTTGTGACAGTCACCCAAAAGAATGTATATTATGTATCAGCAAAGTACTTTTTTTTTTTACTGTGCTAGATTTTGCTAAAAAAACAATTTTCCATCACCAGGCTTCCAGTAATAGTGGTTCTCAAATCAGAAGCTAAAGCCTGAATTTCGTAAAACAAAAATCTTTATTTACTAATAGTTTAAGGGTTCTAGCCTGGGTCTTCTCCGTCGAAAAAAGCGTCTTATGTTGCTCCATAATCCCCCCCAGCATCCACCAGCATTCTCCTCATCATAGTGTTCGTCTACAACTTCTGCGTCTGCGCAGTTCGACTTGGGAGAGTGCACCGAATCAATTTCTTTGCTTTCATCTTCTCCACTCATCTTTAAAAAAATTAGCTGATTAGAAAGTCACTAGTAATATCTGCTTCAGACTCCTCAACATACCCACGTGAAGGAAATGTGTTAGTTGGTGCTTTATATAGAGTACATATTACATTATGAGGTCAAGTGGGCGTGGCCCATATTATATTTTGAGGTCAAATGGGTGTGGCCCATATTACATTTTTAGGTCAAGTGGGTGTGGCCCATATTACATTATTAGGTCAAATGGGTATGGCCAATATTACCTTATGAGGTCCAGTGGGTGTGGCCCATATTACCTTATCAGGTAAAATGGATGTGTCCTATCTGAAAGCGTATGGCATACTAGTATGTGCGTGGCCCACCCATGTCTGTGGAACTAATTGGAAGATTAAAAGCAAAACATATCTTCTTACTACTAAGCCAGAATTATTAAATTATTGAAACCAGCCAGTGCAAAGAGAAATGAATATCAGAAGTTACTCTGAGTGTGTGCACAAGAGTACAATACTGTACATGCACACAGATTGCACTGGTGTAATTAGAAGTGTAAAAGGCCGTCCCAGCCTATGAAGTCAGTTTATAGAGCAACCAGGGGGCATTTGATCCCCTACACTACTTGCTGACCTTCCTGTGTAGTGGAGGGGTTTAATCTGCTAACAATCTATACATTTTCAAAATTGCAGCAAATGCATAAATCAGGGGGAAAAAAGTCTCTTAATATGCAAATGACCTGGGAAAGGTTTAATTTGCATATCAAACCACGGTTGATGTCATAAACCAGAGACACCGCAGACAGATATAAGACACATTTTTCTCCTAATTTCCGCATTTACTTGTAGTTTTGCTACAATTCTCTATTTTATTCTCTATATGAACCGTAAAAATCACTGATTATTTCCCTTTAATATGGCGCATACTATATGTTTAACCATCTATGATACAGTGGACAGGATTAGGTATGGAGGCAGTGGACAGTTGTCTGCATTAATCCCTCCCTTCTCACCTGTTTAGCTGGGGAAATAGATCTTGGAGAGGATATGTCAGGAGGCGTTTGTTTCCCCAGAAAGTTGAGATTGGTGAAGTCGCCACCATTCTCACATCTTGGTTCTTCTTCCAACTGTGGGTTGTCCTCACACACGCTCCATTCAGTAATTCCGTCTGGAGACTCTGTCAGGCAGAGGTCATCCATCTTCTCAATGGTCCTTTGAACAGGGTTCAAAAAGTTTTTGACCTGCGCAGTCTCTCCGTGGGCATAGGTATGCTCTCTGGTGCTCAAGGGCAGTGTAAAAAATAGGTGTTTCATAGCTGCTTTAGGAGTTATTCTCTTGTGGGAATCCCAAGTCAATATACGCTTGATGAGTTGCACCATTTTCTTCCGATCATAGTACTCGTCTATGACATCTGCATCTGCGCAGTCCAAATCGGGATAGTGCACCAATTCAATTTGGTCCAAGGATTTCAGCATGTACTCCCTCCTCTCTAACGGTTTGACTTTGGACTGCATTTGGTACTTGTCCATTGTCTTGAGTTCCCTTTTTGTCCCTCCCGGCAAGTCTGCTTTCATTTAAAAAAATAATGGGGCCTTACTGGCTGCGTTGAGGAGATAGCTGCTGGGCAAACCTTGGGTCTTGCAGATGTAACGTATCTGGTCGTACTGGCTGCTCCCCGGCTAGAGAGGACAACCAAGATAGAGCTTGGAAATGATGCAGCCAAGAGACCACATGTCTACTTTCTCGCAAAAGGGCATTCCCAGAAGGATCTCGGGTGCCCTGTAGAACCAAGACTGAATGTACGGCTCTTTCATGTACCGCACCTCGCTAAAAATACTGGAAGAGCCAAAATCAATCACCTTAACCCTGAATGGGTTCCTTTTCTGGTCCACTAGCATGATGTTTTCGGACTTTAAGTCTGACCGGTGATGGTCCGAATATGTCTCACTGGAAGAGGCGCAAACCTAATTTCCTTCTGGTACTCAAAGAGATTTTTATGCAGGAGCTCAAAGACCAGGTAGCACTTGGACTCATCGTAAAAATGCTTGTAGAACTGTATGAAGTGGAACTTGTCCGCATTCACCTGCCGGAGGGCGTTCAGTAGCTTGATCTAGTTTTCGGTGATGTAACTTCTGGTCATGTCATTGTGGAGTATTTTATTGGCCACCAGCTCACCGTATCCTCTCTTCCTACCTTTCACAACTTCTCCGAAAGTCCCTTTGCCCAGAACCTTGATGACCTTGTAGCAGTCCGTTGGAGATTGCAGTTGGGCCATGTGGGAATCCAGGCTGAACCCTAACGGATAGGAAGGCACAGCCACACACACAGGAGTGTCTCCTACAAACAACTGACCACTCCGACTGTGCCAGCCATCTGCAGCATCTTCAGAATCCTACCGAGTCACAATGGCCAGGATTCCGAGGTTACTTGGCAGCCAATGCTGTGTTTAACAAACAAGGACAGGAAACCGGGCAAGCAATGAGAGCCAAGACCTGGGCGAACTTAAAGGTCCCAGACCGCGGCATCGAGATTTAGCAAGTGCAATTAAAGGAGGAAAGTCGTAAAAATAATTTGATCTCGTGTCTTGTATTTGGAGTATACAGTAATGTAATGGTTTATCCAGGTATATAGGGGAAAAGGTTTAAAAATAATATTAGGAGAGCATAGTGGATGCATGGAATAGTCTTCCAGCAGAAGTGGTAAAGGTTCATACAGTGAAGGAGGTTAAGCTTGCATGGGATAGGTATAAGGCTATCCTAGATATAAGATAAGGTCAGGGACTAATGAAAGTATTACTTTACTGAGAGGGTAGTGGATGCATGGAATAGTCTTCCAGTAGAAGTGGTAGAGGTTAATACAGTGAAGGAGTTTAAGGCTTTGCTAGATATAAGATAAGGCCAGGAGCTAATGAAAGTATTACTTTACTGAGCAGGCAGTGGATATATATATTTTTAGGTACTAATTGAGCAGCAAATGGTTCTTATCTGCTGGCAAGGCTGGCCCAAGACATTGTGCTGCCTGGGGAGAAAAACTAAATGCTACCCCCCCCACCCCCAAAAAAAAGCCCACAGTCATTATAATTTGAACTAAAATGATACTGATCAGGAAGTGATAATTTAATGCAAGAGCACCTTTTTATGCAAAATGATATGGTGCGAGTACTGGCAAGTAATGATTAAAATGTGCACCCTAAATGTTTGAGCATTTAAACCTAATGTACAATATTTGAGTCATTTTATAGGTCAGTGGTCATATATGTTTTGGGGAATTGCACAGCCTATTTTTCATAATAATGTTTGTTTTACCATTTCTTTCTTTTTTTTTTTAAATAAGATTTTATTTGAGTCATATTTTGCGCAAGACAGGAAATACAGTTTAAATATATACTCCGTTAGTATTTTAGGTGAAATACGTGGCTATGAACTAGAATATGAGAATATGAAAGCATAGACTATCAACAAGATAAAATACAGGGTAATTGCTAGCTTGAACAATGGGCATGTCATGGGTATAAGCTGCCTACAGAAACCTTGGACATACTACTATTGTGTTCGTTACATTCAAACATCTGTCACAAATACGATAAGAGTATGATCACAGGGGACCTCGACCACTGGATGTATTCCCGCATATATCTTGATCTGGATGGGCAGGCTAGTTCCTCCAGTTGAAAGAAAAACAGCTAGGACGGATATATCCTAAAGCCTATAGGGAAAGCAAGTATGGTAACCAAGAAAGAAAATGAAACTACAGGAGGAGTTGGGGAACAGCGAGATCGGAATTAGACAAAGTTTGAAAAGAACAAGAGGTGGAAAGGGTACCCCTAGAGCGGGAATACCAGCGGGGCAAGATCTCTCCGGACAGAATTGGGCTTGTGACAACACATTTGGTGGCCACAGGATCTCTGCTCCACTGGAGAGCAAAGAAAGCGCCCTGGGGGGGGGGGGGGGGGGACAAAGTATGACTGACTTAATTGAAACAAGACCGCAGAACCTAGTGGAACATAAACATCAAGGACAATAAAAAATAAAATTAAAAAATATGGCATCAGTCCAATAGTTAATATTGAGAAAAAACATAGCAAGAGACTGGCTAGGAGCGAGCGCCATTAAGCTCATTGCCTGTAGGTTTTGTAGATGGCTCCAGGGTGTCTCAGGATATAGCCCAGAGACAGTAGGACAATAGGCTATAGACTGAGAAATCCTAGCAAGTGGGAGATTAGCAGTAGTTCAATTAAGGGAGGGGATATTAGTTGGGATCAGGAAAGGTTATCAATAAGGCAATAGTAGGGGCAGTTAGGGTAATCAGTCAGGGCTATTTCAGATTTTTTGTTTCCCACCCTCCCTTCCTGAGGAAAGCACATCGGTGGGCGACCGTAAGCGCCAAGAAGTCATCACTTCGAAAATTAAAGCGAAAGCTTGCTTGTCCTGCAGCTGGATCAAGGAGTCAAGAAGGAATTTTTCACCCACTTTGGAGCAGGTTGGCCAAGCTTCTATAGGGTTTTTTTTGCCTTCTTCTGGATCTTTGCTAGCATTTCATTGGGTGTGGAGTGGTGGAGTAGAGGGGTCCCGTCTTGCGGTAATGCGGCACTCACTACTTCTGTTGATAGCAAAAATACCCTGCAGGTTGTGATGGTCAAGATTTGGGTACTGACAGTGTGGTCGGGCCCATGCGGTGCAAGCGTAGCCAGCCGGTTGGTTGTGGATACAAAGGCGGGAACTGATTGTGTGGTCGGGCACGGTTATGGCTACTGCAGAACGCAAAAACATGTTGGGCGGTGAAGGGGCCCATGGCTGTGTCCTGTGGAGTGATGTACCCAGGCAGCCGCATGGGGGCACTTGAGTTGGGGGGCTCACGGGCCTCCAGGAAAGGGGGGGTTCAAGGCCAGCAGGCGTTCCTTGCCGCCCCGCTATACCCCAGTGGGGCTTGACAACTGGTTGAGCCAGGGAAGACGGCCTGGTGAAGGTTGGACCGGCTGTCACGTGTGCTGCAGTGGGGCTCAGCGCAGCTGTCTCCAGGTGGTGGTGGGTGCCGCATTTGGGGGACTCCCCCCTTTTTGTTATAAATAAATGACTTTGATTTGGCACCAAATCAAGTGTCTTGGTTTTATTCAAGTGTTGTAGGGGGTAGCTAAAGGTTGATTTTCTCCATGGGAAACCAATAAGGCATGGGAGCTTAAGGGTTTGGTGCAGGCTGTGTGTCCTGAAGAACATCTAAGAGTCAGCGGTTGGGGGATCCGGCTTCCCGCGGCCGATCAGGCAGGTGAGGCAAGTCCAGTGCTGTCAAAAAGGTCAGAGGATCTTCTATGTTCTCTATCGTAAGGAGTTTACCATCATTGTGCACTGTCAGTGAGTGTGCTAAACCCCAGCTGTATTTAACATTGATGCTTTGTAGATGAGCCATTAGAGGGGCCATGGATCTTCGCCAACCCACTGTAATAGGCGGGAGATCTTTAATGATCTGTAAGGTGATATTTTCAAATGACAGTTCTCTATGTTTCCTAGAGATTGCGAGCAGTGATAATTTGTCCGTCGTTGAGCGTAACTTAACCACCACATCTCGTGGGGAGTCTGGTCGGGAGGGTCAGCATTAGGTCGTAGATGTCTGAGCCAATTAACCAGGAACACCCGGAGAGCAGTGGGCCCATGCGTCTCCGGAATGCCTCTCACCCGGGTATTAACTTGTCTGGCCCTCATCTCCATCGCGGTCATCTGTTTGTGCACATCATGCAGCTGGTGAGCCATATGGCCCGTTGATCGCGCAACTCCACTCTCTCTCTCTCGATGCACCTGTTTGTGTGGCTTCAAGTGCAGTCACTTTCCCTGTAACTTATCGACGTCCTGACGGTCCACCGTTAGGTCAGCCTTTAGTGCTTCTCGTAGCTCGCAGAGCAAGGCTCTCATATCCTTTTTGGGAATTGGGGCATTTTCTGACCACTGTGTATGAGTGGGTAAGCAGCCCTTGACTGTGAAGGAGGATCTGAGTCCTCCGAGGAGTCTTCACTGGCGGTTCCCGCCACTGGAGTCGCCATGACAGGTGTGGCTGGTTGTGGGCGGCCAGGCTGCATCAGAAAAGATCCGATATCTTGTCCCTTGGGACCCGCCACTTTTTCCTTTCGCTTCCCTTTGTTGCCCATCGTTGAACAGGGTGTAAAACTGTATGTTCCTGCGAATAAGGAAGGGTATATCGCAAAATAAGTATTTTGTTAGCAGGAGCTCCACTCCATTTCTTTCTTTTCACCTCGTACATAATAAAATCATTTTTTCAAAGAGCTCACCCATAAGGTGAAAAGAGAGTCATGGTAAAACATTATTATGATAATACCCTGTGCAATTCCTTAAAACCTTATGTGACCAGTGACCTATAACAAAATCCAGACAGATATAGTCAGTGTCAGAGGAGTTAACCCCTGGATTGCTTGACATATATAGGCAGTGTCAGAGGAGTTAACCCCTTCTTGGCTAGACAGATCTATGCAGCAGAGGTGTCACTAGGGTTGGTGTCACCCGGTGCAGTAACTCATGGTGTAAACCCCCTGGATTTCCTCCAAAACCATGCCAAGCAGATTCCTTAGTAATGCCAGCCAGATGAGATGGAGAGATGGTTATCCTTATTAATATAGGTGTTTATTCAGGCTATATTGAGTATATGTCCCTGCATTTAACTGTTTCTTAATAGCAAATAATGGCCATCAGGCAGAGACGTAACAAGAATATAATAGTGTATGGAAAGAAGGCGCCAAAATGTTATAAAAAGTTATATGTATAAATATATAAATATGATCATAATAACATGTACACAAAACAGAAAAAAGCAAATGTGTGACACTGTAACAAATAAAATGAATATATATTCTGTTCCCCTTCTGGAAACCCAATCACATGGAGCAGAGCCTGTATACTGGTAATGGTATAATCGTGCCTTGGGACAGTCCCCACAATCCACAACTGGACCTATGTAGACAATTCCTTTATACGATATACAGAAAATGTTAAAGACAGTGTTTAAAGCAATCGTGACTTGTGTATGAAGAGATAAAAGCCAGTTCAGTCCGTGTGTTTCAGACATCAGCACAGGAACTCCAAAATCATTTGCACAAGTGTATCCACCTCTCCTAGTCTGTCGCTCGCTTCCGGGTACCCCCCTTGCCGTCAGATGTCCGCACGACATGTTTCGTCCAATAGAACTTCTTCAGAGGCGCAACAAGAATGCATCAGAAGGGGTCTGAAATGGAATTGTACAGGATAGGTAAGATTCATGATGTTAAAATGTACATGTTATGTAGCAATGACAAGGTATCACTTCATAGAGGAAAATGATTACTATACATTTTGCTATCCAAATTGACAAATACAGGTAAAAAAAAAAAAATTGTCATAAAGTTTGATTCCTCATTGCTAATCCTTGACATTAATGGTGGCGTTGCTAAGGGGTGCCAGAGGGGCCATAGCCCCCTACATAATGGTGTACCCTCCTATGTGTCCCCACAATTGAAACACCCCCACTGCTTATTATACCTGCTGAGAGGGGGTGCTTATTTAGTACAACGCTCTTTTGCAGTAGAGGATGTATTTATTAAAGGAGGACTTGTCACTGCAGCAGGTGTGGGTCATGTAATTCTGCCCTGTCTTTCTAACACCCAAATGGATGTAGACTATCAGCCAGGCTTTTTCTCCCTCATGTTCCCTGCATGGCTGAGGAGTCAGGCAGATCCTGCTCCTCAAACTCACCAGCAACAGCCTGAATACTGGTGAGTTTGAGGAGCAGTGCTGTTCAAGCAATGAAAGTGCAGAGGAAAGTTCTGCTTGAGCAATGAGGATCCAAAGGAAAGTCCTGTTTGAGCAAAGAGGGTAAAGGGGCAAGTGCTGTGGGTGCAATATTGTGCTGTGACAAGTTCTTTAGTTGCAGTGTCGGTGCAGAGAAAGGAAATTAAAACAAGAAATGAATTTTTTCAATAACATTTGTATTACATATGAAAAATGTTTACTATAATATTTAAAAAATCATGTATATATCAATGCAACTATGTATATCTTTATATCTTTAACATATGCATATATCAATCTATGTATATATATATATATGTAGGTGTGTATATATAGGTATGGATAAATGTCAACCTGTTTTCTTTGCCTTGAATAAAAGTCTGTTTTGGCAATATAAAAACCTGTGAGTGCTTGTTACCTTCACTTAAAGGTACATCCAATTAAACTTCAAATTTGTAATTTTGCAAATTGTGTGCATTTCTCATTGTTTTATGTTTCATGAGTGCCATTCTAATAGACCTTCTTGAGGGTTAACTTTCTTGTAGTTGCCCTATGGCAGGGGTGTCCAAGTTTGTTTTGCAGTGGGCCACTTCATCGTAAATTTGTTTGTGTGTGGGCCACATTGATGTTTCATTTTGGAAAAAAAATGTGTGTGTGTGTGCGCATGTGTATATATATATATATATATATACACACACACACACGTGGATATATTCATATATATATATATACACACACACACACACACATGGATATACATACATACATACATACACAAACACACACGTGGATATACATACATACATACATACATACACACACACACGGAGATATACATACATACATACATACACACACACGTGGATATACATACATACACACACGTAGATATACATACATACAGACATACACACACATGTGGATATACATACATACACACACACGTGGATATACATACATACATACATACACACACACGTGGATATACATACATACACACACACGTGGATATACATACATACATACACACACACACACACACACATGGATATACATACATACACACACACACTTGGATATACCATATTTTCCGGCGTATAAGATGACTGGGCGTATAAGACGACCCCCCAACTAAGTCGTCTTATAAGCCGGAAAAATTGCATCTATATTTTAACCTTTTATGTTAAAATAAAGAGTTTCCCACCCTCCTCCCCCCTTCCCCAATCCCCAGTACTTACCTATTTTCTGCTCTGTCTCCCGCTGTTAAGCCGGTCCGTGGCTGTGAGGGAAGCGTTGTGAGCTCCCCTCAGGCCGGGCGGACAATAAAGTTTTGTTTAAAAAAAAAGTTTAAACAGACTTTATTGAAGCCGCGTGGCCTGAGGGGAGCTCACAACGCTTCCTTCACAGCCACGGACCGGCTTAACAGCGCGAGTGGAGACAGAGCAGAAAATAGGTGAGTAAATCCCAGTACCCGGCGTATAAGACGACCCCCCAACTTTTGAGAAGATTTTCAGGAGTTAAAAAGTCGTCTTATACGTCGGAAAATACGGTACATACATACATACACACACACGTGGATATACATACAGTCATACATACACACACACATATTCTTATATATCACAGTAATGATCAGTGTGTGAGTATGTCACAGATTCCCCAGCAAAAAAATAAATACTCAAATTAAATGCACACAGTCATTCTTACACAAAGTTACACTTACATACACACACACTCAAATACACACATAGTTACATTTACTCGCACACAGTATCACACTTACACACACATAGTTGCATTTACACACACACATACACTGAGTCACACTTCTACATACACTAAGTCACACTTCTACATACACTAAGTCACACTTCTACATACACTGATTCACACTTCCACACACACATAGAGTTTTGCTTCTTTTTTTTTTTTAAGAAAGAAAAACCCCGTTGTTTTGTTTGCAATAAAAAAAACACTCACATTAAATACACACATTAAACGTGCATTCACAGACACACATACACAAATACACAGTCACTCTAACACACCATGTTACACTTACATGCACACACACTTTTACAATAAGAAAAAAAAAATGTTGTTTCCCCTCCCTGCTCGCTTACCTTATATCTGCAGGGAGGGGGATTGTTCCATCTGAGCACCGGGATGTCAGTGACATGCGTGAGAGGAGAAAGCCCCGTCCACTCGCGCTCTGACTGTGTTGGAGCACGGGGTGTCAGTGACAGCCCGGTGCGCACCTTGCTGGAGCGGGTGAGAGGTGCGGCTACCGCTGCCACTCTCAGGCGGGCAGCAACTCTCTGGCGGGCGGGCCGCAACTCTCTGGCAGACGGGCCGCAACTCTCTGACCCACGGGCCGCACGTTGGACTCCCGTGCCCCATGGTAACATATTGCTTATTTAGGACTATCAGCACCCATCCTCCCCTTCTATTTATATATATACATATATTTAGCATCACCCCCCCCCCCCCCCCTACATTTGTCCCTGGCCCCTTTTTGGCCCTCCCTAATTTTGGTTGCTGGATATGCCACTGAACATTGAACCTCTATTCCAGAGGTGTAGCGGTAATAGACTATAGTTATGGTGGCAGTATGGATTCTGACCATATGCTGAGCACTATCAGATGCCGACATCACCTTATGAGGATGGACAAATGTGTGTGGATTCATTACAGTACCATCCTGTTGGATTTCAGGAAAAAGCATATAACTTCCTGAATGTGAACCTGTCATTCTGTGGATGACAGATTCACTTTAAAGGAACTAGTTATCACAATGATAACGGAAAGATCGTGCTATTAGTGGCAGTGGACATTAATATTTTGACGTACGTACATCTTTATAACATTGAGTAAGATCCAGAGATAGAAGGATTTAAAGACTATGAGGAACTGTCATTTGGACAGATTACAGCATCCCTAGGCTTCTACTTTAAATTATGTGAAGATTGGACCGGTAGTTATAAAAATACTCCATATACATTCTGCTCCATCAGCTCAATACGTGTAAGAAAAGAAAAAAAAAATAAAGAAAAGAAAACAACAAGCTGAAAATAGTTATCACAGCCTGAAGCAAACCAGAATCTGTTTAAAAAATAAATAAAAAAGGAACGACAGTCATGACTGTGTCAACATTCCTTCTAATAGCTTGCTAAGATTCCTCTAATTAAAAAAAGAAAAAAAGAAAATCTAATTTCAAGAGTGTTAATGGGATGGGCTCTGGTTGAATGCCATTGAAAACAAGCATCTATCTGGAATTTGGGGGTTGGTGCTATTCAAGACTCAATTACTTTACTGTGCAAGTGAAAGATCATTTTTCATTAGCAACTGCATTCTCCTTGTTGATGGACTGTGGTAACCTGTCTGTTATGTAGCACTAGTTCCAGAGGAAATAAAGGCACAGGCTATGAAAAGTACTGATTAAAAGAAAAATATTTATTTGATGTCACTGTATTGATTAATTAGTTATAGATTGCAAATTCCAACATTGACTTAAATGAATAAAAGTTCAGAAAGCATTGCTATGGGATTAATACCGGGGTGTTTTCCTACTGGCATGGTCATATTAAATGGACGGCACTGCCAATAGCATCACCTAGGTCACAGACTGCATATACTGGCAACTGGGATATTGTCAATCATTGCTGTAAGAGTGACAGCTAGAGTTGAGCGGACACCTGGATGTTCGCGTTCGGCAGGTTCGGCTGAACTTCGAAAAAATGTCCGGGTCCGTGCTCGAACTTGACCCCGAACTTGACCCCAAACACCATTGAAGTCAATCGGGACACGAAATTTTGGCCACTAAAATGCCTCTAAAAAAGTCCTGGAAAGGGCTAGAGGGCTGTAAAATGAACTAAAATGTGGGTAAGAGTATCCCCATTCATACGAATAGGTCAATTGACCTATTCGTATGAATGGGTACTCTATTCCGGTTTATAGAAAGCTAATAGTCATGTAATGCTATTTGCTTTCTATAAACCGAAATAGAGTTTATAGAGAGGACCCTAAAAAGAATGAGGGGGGGACCTAGTGTCCCCCCCCGGTCCCCACCCATGGCCGGCGGTTGGGGACCCTAATAAGAATGAGGGGGGGACCTAGTAACCGGGGGGAGGACACTAAGTCCCCCCCTCATTCTTTTTAGGGTCCCCACCCGCCGGCCATGGGTGGGGACCTGGGGGCGACACTAGGTCCCCCCCACATTCCTTTTAGGGTCCCCACCCGCCGGCAATGGGTGGGGACCAGGGCGGGGGTGGGAGGGTATTTTACTAGTGACTGGGCAGCAATAGCTGTCCAGTCACTAGTAATTTTAAATTTAAGGCGATATTTTCACCGAACCCCGAACTCCAACCCGGACATACAGTGGAGTGTCCGTGTTCGGGTCCGGGGTCCAAAAATCGTAGTGTTCGGTACGAACCCGAACTTTGCGTACGGGTTCGCTCAACACTAGTGACAGCCCATGAAATGGTTATTACTCTCATCCTTCCTTAATAAAAAGAATAAATTCCATTACAGTACAACAATAATTTGATGTCTTTTGAATGGAAGGCACCCTTCTATTAACATAATAATAAAAAATACAGAAAGCAGATTTTCGGTATCAATCCATCTTACATTGATACCTAACAGAAGTTTTTAAGTTTTATTTTACCTGTCGGTATGGTCCATAAATAATGGCCAAGAACATTTGTAGATTTAACTTTGCACATCATAATTAAGTGCTGGAAAGGTGAACATCAGGAGCATTCTCTAACTGTATAGGCACCAAAATGCTCAACAACTCTCCAAATTACACACCCTCCCACTAACTAAAAGTGAGAGTGATGGGTGCCTGCTGACGTAAACCTAAGATAATTACATTTGTAATTTTAAGATAAATCATACCATAGAAGGTCTACTTATGTTGGCACTCATGATACATCAAAGAATTGAGAGCTGCAAAAGAATAAAAATACATATTTATAATATATTAGTATTTTCAGTTATAATTTATTGTGTGGTTTTTATTTGTGTGATGACACCACAGCCATCTTTGGACCCTAATAAATATGTATTTTTCTTCTTTTGCAACACTTTTGGAGCTCTCAATTATCTGATGTTTCACTAATGCCAACATAAGTAGACCTGATGTGGCATGGTTTCTCCAGTTACCAGTTTTATTACATTCGCTAACTGTAGACTACTTGTACAGTTATTATAGGTAATTAAACAAGTGACAGGTGAGGTTGACTTCAGGAGCTATTATTGTTATAGTGGGGTCTTTCAGATGGTCGCATACCCTTATTTATCAGAAAAGGAGAGTTAGATATCAGGAGAGTTAGATATCAGACAACCACAGCCCAGATGCTATATCTTTGTCGGCTGAACTAGAACACTGAACCGATATTTGAACACACACAGATACATTCAATAAAAGTGAGGTGCAAGTGACCTTCATCAACTTCACTGTGCATTGTACACAACCAAACCTGGTAAGTTTCTACTGTCAGAAATGTCCAATTGGTACTGCATAATGAATAGCTAAATTCATAAAGCTTTTTCAGCACATTTGTTCTTCTTATAGGATAAACTAATCAGGTTTAGCCCTATATAATTAAATTAATTGTTCATCTAATTGTGTGCTAAATGTAACTTTGCCACAATGTAGAAAAAGCATTCTGTTAAATATATATATATATTTAGTGTTTTCATTTTTAAACATGTATTTCTCTGAATAATTCAAAAGGCTTTATTATAAGATATGTGGCATCACCTGGCAAGTCAATAAGATGGAGCATAAATCAATAATATATGTATATTTAAGATTAATATTACTTTTTATAGTACACACAGGCAAGTCTCCTAAAAATGTGCAGTATCATTTGTTTTTCCCTTCTAATTCACTGGCAAGCCATAAAAGCATGATACTTTGAAATGTATCCCAAACACTGACACTTTTTAAGAAAATCAGATGAAAAATTTAGCTTTGAGGCACAACATGTTGCTGTTCTGCCTCCTCATCACAATCCTAAAAATTAATTGAACTCATAAAGATTAATCATCATTTTTTAGTAAGTGATTCGTTTTGATTGGTTTGCATGCAGAGTATCTTGTGTCTATCGATCCTGTGCTTTTTCCCCTTCTAGCTCATCCATCTTACTGCTTGTTATCTTCTTGCCATCGGCCGATGTCGTTTGTCTTAATTTTTTATCTTCGCTTCCTTCATGTCGCCTTGCATATCATCTATCTCGTCAAGATGAACTCGTTCATTTAGCTAAATTGGTTTTGGAGACAGAGTTTACATAACAGTGATGTAGGATGTTAACCCCTTTGCTGCTTGTAAGTGACACAATCTTGTACATGACACTTGGTGGCCTATATCTCTTCTATACCTGCTTAATTATGAGCTTGGAAATATGACATGTAGGCCTCAAAAAACACAAACGATTCATGATTCTTCAGATGCAAAGTCTCAAATAGACTGTGTAATCAATTACCATACCAACAAATAAATATATATTTAAGTTAGTCACGTTAATTCAGCCATTGACTCCCATGTGATGTAGCAAGATACAACAATAATTGAGAGGATTTGGTGTACTCAAATAAGTGTAGAACATCAAAGACTGTTACCTTACATAGAAACATAGAATATGCTTGCAGGTAAGAGCCGTTTAGCCCACCTTATCTGCCCAATTTTTGAATGTCATTCACTTTCAATAAGTAATACTTCTTGATGTTACTTTTAAACCTTCATCTTTCCTTCTTTTAGAAGCAAAACTTTACAGTTTTGTGTGGCCATGAAATATCATAACTCCAGCCACAGATTCCAGCCTCTTTCTGTTGCTTCCTCTCAGCTGCCTATTTGGATGTCTGCAGTTGTATGTCTATTTGGATTGTTTCTCCATATATGCCTTGCATCTATAAAGGGGATATTTACTGTTTTATATCTTTAAACCTGGATTAAAGAGGATCATATAAATGTGAGGTTTGCTTTTTTCTTTTTAAAGGGGGGGGGGGGGGGATAAACACTATGGAAATCACTCTATATTGAAAATACTAAACCATGTTTCTATTCCTGTGCTTTTCTTTTTTGGAGCAGATCTTTGCTGAAAAACATATACACTCATTACAACCTCACGTGATTACTGATTTGTGCAATAATTGTTACAAACTAAGTTATATATTGTATTTGGCACCCTCACATTGGTTATACATTTCTTCTTTTAAATATATTCTCCTCCTTTACTGTGTTGATTTTTATTAAGTATTTAAATGTTTCTTTCTTCCAAGCTGTCCAAGTTAACCCCTTCCCGACCTTATGACGAGTTAACACGTCATAAGAGCCGCACCATTAGCGACCTTATGACGAGTTAACTTGTCATGCAGTCTAGCCGGCGGTGCGCTCCGTGGGCACCGCCAGCTAGTCTGCAACGGGTCCAGGACTAAGCCTCGCACCCGAGGCAAAGCTCCTGGACCCGATCGGTCAGTTTCCGGGCATGTGATCGCGGTGATTGCTCAATCACCGCGATAACATGCAAATTAGATGGCAAAGTCAGTGTGTTCACACACTGACTTTGCCTCTAATTCACTCCCTGTGCTTCACATTCTTATAGTGAAGCACAGAGAGTGACCTGTAAGTAAAAAGAAATTAATTACATACACATAGGTAAAAGGAAAAAAAAAAAATTACCCTTTCATTGCTGATCACAGTTTTTAACTGTGATCAGTTTCCTTCCACTTTATGGCCCTCATTTAGTTTTTTTTTTAACAGATTTTTTTATTTTTACAATTTATAAAGTTGTTTTTAATAAATAAAGGTAATTTTAATATATTTATTTAATAAAATTTAACCCCTGCATGCCTGTTGCATGATTTTTACTGATCTGACATCGCACTCTTCAGAGTTTTTTTTCTGTCTTTTTTGTTATGGGGGGTTTGGGAATCAATATTTTTCTTTTTTATTAGTTAGTTAATTAGGGGGGATAAGTGGGTTAGTGTTGCACTAGTTATGTAGCTTATTATTGGGAAGATAATGGGGAAAAACTTTTTTTTCCTCAAAAATTTTCTCTTTTATATGTATTTTTTAATACTAAAATGTAAATCATTTTTATGTATAGGGTATCAAAAGAAAGCTCTAACTGTCCTCTAAAAAACAACATATAACTTGTATGGGTGCGTTAAATGAGAGAGAGGAAATTAATGTTTCAAAAAACGCGTATTAAAAATTTAAAAACGCTCTGGTCCTTGGCCCAGGAAAATCCCTGGTCCTTAAAGGGTTAAGGTCCTTTCCTGGTAAGTTTTATCCTGCAGTCCATGAACTAGTTTAGTAGTCCTTCTCTGAACTCTCTCCAAACTATCTATGTGCCTCTGGAGATATGGTCTATTAGGGTAAAAATTCCTTCTTCAACAGATTTCTCCATGGACCAGGTGTTTACAATGGGTCTAAGTACAGGTCCCTGAGGCACCCCACTGGTGGGGTCTGAATACACTCCATTGACTACAACTCTGTTGTCTGTCACTTAGCCATTGTCTAATCTATTCAACAATATTGGAATCAAAAATCAAATCGGTCTATTAAAACCCTATTAAAAATCAATAAAATTCGAGAATAGCTCAAACTCGAGTGCCAAGTCTCAAAAATAGCTTTGATCATTTTGACTCCCATTACTTTCAATGGGGAAAACTCAAACCTGTTTTTTTTTTGTCGGACTTTGTCAAAGCCTTATTTACTAAACTTTTACATCCTGGCTTTAACAACTCAATTTTTAAGAATGGAGTAAAAAACGATTTTTAAATAATTGAGAATTATGTTATGTTAAAGCATCTTAATATGTAAAGCTTGGAGGAAAGAGGCTACAAGGGGGATATGATAGAAACATTTAAATACATAAAGGGAATCAACACAGTAAGGAAGGAGAGTGGATATATAAAAGACCAGAACAAGAGGACATTGTCTTAAATTAGAAGAGCAAAGATTTAAAAGTAGTCAGGAAGTATGACTTTACTGAGAGGAAAGTGGATGTATGGAATAGCCTTCCAGCGCAAATGGTAGAGGTAAACACAGTGAATTTAATAATGTGTGGGATAGGCACAAGGCTATAAGATATGCCAGGGATTCATAAATGTATTTAGAAAATTGGGCAGACTAGATGGACCGACTTGTTCTTATGTTTCTTTCATCTATTTCTTTTATTAAAGGGTAGCAGTTTCTCAGTAAGCAAATGAGTGATAATCTTAAAAATATCACTATTTCACATAATCCTCTGAAATGCTTCAGTTGCTTACCACATTTCCTAATCAAAGCAGAACACGAAAAATGTACTTGTTGGAGACGGGATCCAGAAATAAATTTACAAGGATCAACGTGAATGTCAGGTTTCCATAGCACAAACAGCATATTGCACGTAGGTAATAATCACAGGCTGATTGTTTGTTAAGCAAACTGTTGATAGGAATTCGTCATGAATAACTAATTTGAGATGTTATTAAGACTGTCATGAAAATAAATTACTTGTGTTATGAACCTTTAAAGTTATGTCAGCTATATGTAGATCAATATTTTATCAGGTGTAATTGTTGGTTTCTTGCATTATTTTTGCCCTCATTAATTTGTTTAAAAAAAAAAATTATTTTTGGAGAATTTTATATCCCTATCGTGGGATGTTTTGTATATCTTATTTTGCCAGAACAGTCCTGATAATGGAAACCATGTTGCTCCAGCCATCTCTCTTGATTTTTGACCAACAAAAATCAAGAGAGATGCCTACTTGCTGTGCCCACCGCTCAAAGGTTTTTTCAGAATATTGTGGTTCTTGCATGCCCTAAAGGCAAGCAGAAGTTTACATATCAAAGGGCTGCATGTGGCTACTGAGTCGTGGTTTGGCCACCCCTGCTGTATATACCAGCTTTGAGCCTGCCAGGTTCTTAACCCCTTCGTGAAATAGGATGTACTAGGTCTGTCCTAGCTGGCAAACAGTTGCCGATATAGGACGTACCTAGTTTGTCCTGTGGTGAAATTAGTGGTGTACACAATCACTGATCACTTATACAGCTTCATTAAGCAACCTTAAATTCGGTATTTAGGGCTTCCCCAATCACACTACAGAGCGAATCCCGGGTGCCATTTTGGAGAACAGCATGCTTGTGGGAAAGAGCGTCAGAAGTGATGAATTAGTCCTTACAGCATTCTGTTGCAGTTGGCACCAGGAGCAGACCTATATTTTAAACCCTCCATCCTGCCCCCAAACTTTAAAATGTAAAAAACACCCACATTGTATGTTTTTAAACACACTTACACACACAGCCACACTTACAGGCACAGAGAGTCACAGAGAGTCACACTTACACATACAGTCTCACACTTACAGAAAGTCACACTTACATACTCACTTAACACAGTCACATTTGCACACACATACACACAGTCACACCTACATACTCAAACCTATACACAGAGTCACATAGAGTGGCACTTACACACACAGCAACATTTACACACACACACAGAGTCCCGCTTACACAGTGTCACATTAGCACACACACTTACACACACAGGGTCACACTAACATACACAGAGTCACACTAACACACACAGTCACACTTACACAGACAGGCACACTTATACAAGGGGTCACACAGAGTCACACGTACACAAACAGCATCACATTTGCACACACACACAAGCAGTCACAGTTACACACACACAGTCACACTTACACACACATGGAGTCACACGAAAACACTTTTTTTTACATTATAGATCTTTATTTGGATTTATCAGGTTATAAATGTATCTTCTAAATAATACATTGTGCCAATGTGTTATTTATCAAATTGTTGAGATATACAACTTAATATTAATAAAAAGGGGGGGGGGGACTCAAATAAATAAAATAGAGGTTTGTAATTACTTAGCTTAGCTTAATCAATAATTATATGATTTTAGTATTAACAGATCTACCATAAGGGGTAGAAAGCCAATATGTCCATATTTTCAGAAATATCTTGCATTTAACGTTCACAATACTCTGTAGCTTTTCCTTCACACATATTTTATTTATTCTTGTAATCACATCATACCAGGATAGGTCTAATTTATTCCATCTACTAGCTGTATATATTCTTCACCCATACATAATGATCTAATTAATATATTTTAATATTTTGTTAGGTTTTTAGATTGAGAATCACATTCAAGGATGTTAATGTCACTGGGATGGGTATGATCACATTAATGATGTTGTTTAATTTGGTCCATATTCTTTTTATTTTGAGGCATTTCCACCATATATGTATGTTGTCTCCTCTTTCTACAAAGCCTCTTATGCAATTTGTAATGGCATCATCATACATCTTGTTTAATAATGTTGGCACTCGAGATGTCCTGTGTAATAGTGTATATGCTTGTTCGTTGAAGGTGACTGACACAGAACATTTTGCTGTCTCTTTTAATATTTCTGACCACTTTTCATCATCTATCAGTTAACCTATATCTTCCTGCCATCTATACCTGCACAAAAAGTTCCTTGCTGTTAATATTGAACATTTTATATAAGTATGACACATCTCTGTTCCCGTGTTTTAGATATTTTTCAAAATCTGTGTACTTATCAGTAATAGAACACACATGGAGTCACACTTACACACACATAGTCACACTTACACACACGCTTACACACACATAGTCACATTTACACACACAGTCACACTTACACACACAGTGTCATATTTGTACACACACAGTCACACTTACACACTCATACACACAGAGACACACATTTACACAGACACACAGTATTTAGATTTTTTACCTTTCTGGGGACTCCTGATGGGACTGCTCCCCTCTATGATATCACATGCAGGATTGAGGAGGGGGGGACTAAAGCATGGTGCTCTGAACAGTGTCGGGAAACTTATTTTCCAATGTTGCTTGTATGCATGTGGACCTACGGGTGGAGGTGCAGTTACCGCTGCAGACCTCAAACAAGCCGCACCGCCATGATCACCGCGACCACTTTCTAATATGCATAAAAAACCTGATGCTGCCTAAAAACCCAATCTGCAACCTCCAGGGTTAGTATTACAGTATCATTATCTTTAAAGTTAGGGTTAGAGTTAGCATAAAGGTTAGTGTTAGGGTTAAATTGAGGGTGAGGATTGGGGTTAAAAGATCACTGTGGCAGAGAATGGTTAGTAAACAAGAAACACTAGTTTTCCTGTAATAAAGATATTTCCCTATAATTTACAAAAAAACAGCAGAAAAACATTTATATTTCTAAACACATGTATGATAGAGTGTGGATAGTGCAGGGTGTAGCCTGATTTCCCGACCACTCGACCCAGTAAATAATGACGCAACACTTAATGATGGTGAAACATAGGCCACAGCAATTTTATTAAATATCAATAAAAAAACATGTTAAGACTGTATCGGCCAATCACCGTAGTTTCTCTCAGGTAGATACAGCCTAACAAAACCAACTATATCCGTGCCAGCCTAACTTAATTTAACTAACTGAACATAGTGAAAATAGCAACAAACCTGAAGTAAGTACTCCCCTCCTCCCTCGTCCTAGGGTCTCTTACCCTTTACCTTATCCTTCTCCATGCTGACCACTAGCCGACTCCTCGCTCAGTGGGCACGTACCAAATGGTGACTGATCACCTTCATAGAGGTTAGGGGAGGGCTGCGCCCAAAAACTGCATCCAATGGGTCTGACTCCTCTTTTCCCATTAACAACCCTGACCGGCAAGGACATGCACCCCCTGCTGCGACAAGAAAACAAAGTAAACAACTACCCTGGCTATGACCCTAACACACTCCCCCACCCTCATACATGTCCTGTCCATTTCAGCCTAACTACCAGGATTCTGGACAAAATGTAGAAAATATTTGGAAGGAGTGTTTTTTACCGCTTGTAATTGTGTAAAGATTTTTCAGGTCAAAGTTGGAAATAGTGGTATTTTTTAAATTGTATTCATCATTTTTTATGATTATTTTGTAGTAAATTAAGATAAGATGAAATTAATGGTATCTAAATACAGCCATTCGTATGCAGATAAAAAATATATATAAATTGGGTGTGTGCAGTAAATGAGAAAGACAAAAATTACAGCTAAGCACAAACACCGCAGAAATCTTAAAACAGCCCATGTGTGAGGGCTTTTGGGATAGGAGACTGATATGCAAACCAATGAGATACTGAGACAAATGATAGTATACACTTATATGTACCCATCTGGGTGTTAGTAGGAGGAGATATCTCAGCAGATAACACGTGGATAGTCGCAACTCTCAGAGACAGTTCAGCTTGATATAATCCACAGGGGTAGTAGATGTTATCAGGATACACAGAGACTTTGTAACAATTGTAATCCACAGGGTAAATTGACATAAACCAGTAAGCGTGATAAACCACAGGATAGCTATAGCCAGTAAGCAAAGCACAGCGTAATCCACAATAGCAGCAGGAAGCCAGAAGCCAAAGGGTTAATAGCAGTAGCAACAATAGATAACAGCAGCAAGCACAGCTCAAGTAAATATGACTTTATCTAAGAGAGAGTTCCAGGAACAGTCTGAGTCAGAGGTACAGGCAAGTATTAAAATGATGGAACAGGCAGAGATCAGGGTCACAAGCAAGCAAAGAAAGGTCCAAATAACAATCCGAGGTCGAGGTAGCAGAAGACAGGTAAACAGTCCAGGATCAGTAGAAGCAATCCAAGTATAAACGCTGGGAATACAATAAACGAGAATCACCAAGCGTAGTAGAGAACTTGGTGATTCCTTTTAAACTGTTGCACCAAACATGGGGCATGATGTCACGGTGAACGTGCCAGCTTGTTAAGTGACACTGAGAGAGGAGAGACGAGTGCAAACCTGATTGTGTTTGCCGCGCGTGTGACGAAATCCTTGCCTGGCATGGGGGCTGGATCAAAAGATGCCCTGTGACACCCAGCAAGAACCCGGTACACCAGATATAGACCCGGTAGAGGAGACTGACACCATGTTACCAAGGGAAAGACATGGACAAAATGTGATGTCACTAAAGTGTTAATCAAAGAACAACAAACAAAAAAATTGCTGTTGACCACAATTGTCAACAGCATATCTGTGAAATAATATCTATTGGAAAAGGAGAAACACAGCCCTATATCCTGTTAGGCAGATTCAGTGGTGGTAATTTCTTTGTATTGATATATTCATGTATTAAACATATACATTTATATAAGCAGTAAAATACTGCACACATTCAGGATGGTTTTAAAAATGGCCATTCGAATGGCCATATTAAATATTTTAATATACTATCTATATAATTATAAGATCTGGACAGCATACACTCTCACCATGGCTAGCCTTGAAAGGCTTTATTACTTGCTTTCCCCATTGTATTTTATAGATGTGTATTTATGAACATTTCCTTTTCCCATATGAATTTCATAGAATACAACTAGGAATATACCTTGGATCAGATCAGCCATATAAAACATTTATAAAAACTTACAATGTTTGGCTTCTATAGACCCTAAAAAGAAGATCGAATTGATATATCCCTGGTTTACAGTCAATGTTCAGTATGCTCTATTCAAATTTTGCCCAGTGGCATCTAAGTGAGAATACACGGATGGCCATTGTCCATTGCTAATAGCTTTCAGAATGCCACATCCAAAGGAGTTTGGTGAGATAGACTTAATCCTTAAAATAAAATGTATCTGTTGGCCGGCAGCTTTAATAAGCTGGCTACAAAGCAAAACTCCCAGCACTGAACAATAAAAAAATCTTCAGTTTATTATTGGTAATAAATCAAGAGCAGGTTTCCAGGACAATTTCTTGCTTGAAGTTAAGATACTGTTTAGAAATGGAGAGTAGAAATCTGATTGACTGTGCAGAGAGAGGGACTGTAAAGCTGGTGTTGTGTAATTCACAGGTGCCAGGCAGGAATAATACTCTATATAGAAGGACTGAAATAAATTTTAATTTCAATCAGTGGCAGTCAAGCTGTCGTTCTTTGGAAAAGAGAAAATATAAATGGGTGAGAGTTGCTACTGAATACACAAGAGAATGAGCAGGTTAAAAAATGAGATATGTACTTTCAATGCTTGAAACCATTCTGAAAGGAAAAATTCCCACTGGGTGTCCCCAATTCAATCAGGACAACCTCCTCACAATAGGCAGCTATCACAGTATGTTGATGATTTTGAATTGTTTGCTCATTATTCAGCCATTGCTCTCGGGGTATTTTGTCTACCCCATCAATCTATGGTAGAAAGGTGTGTTCAATAGTTTGTACTTTGGCTACCAAATCTGAATATCAGGCTCAAAAAAAAACCTGTATGATGTCAACTAGAGTTTCTATTTAATAGTCATTATTTACTACTTATGATTAAGCGTGGAAACACGCGAAACGCATCAGGTGGTCTTCCCCTCACAGTCTTTGTTTTGTATCCGGTCTGTTATTGCACTGAATAAAGCACTTTTGGATGAAGCATTTATCAAAGAACGGAGTGCATACTTTTTTTCATTTCTCTACATGTTTGTACGCTGGATCAAGTGTTGTGAAGCACCCATCCTTTTGATTAAAAGAACAATAAGTGGAGCCGGCTTACACCGCGAGGTTTGACTGCACTGGGAAAGTAAGTCCATAAGAAGCTACCATTGCTACACAAATGACTTGGCATGCCATCATCAAGACTACTTTTCTGTGAGTATTCCAGCAATGGATCGTTATTGAAATGACAATTGTCAAGGTGTTGCTACTTTCCTTAGCACTGGGCCACATAATCTTAAATGTGCTCTGTAAATGATAGGTTTATTACACTGAAGTCTGATAAAGCTCTAGCAAAAACTGAAAGATGAATTGTCTTGCTTCAGTCATTATGAAGCAGCAGCATAGCTAAGTAGTGGAAGACCAATTTGTGGGTCTGTTGGCATTGGTTCCCTTTTCCCATTGATTTTATATCTCAATGCATACTGGCAAAGTATCTGGAAGACAAATATTTACCTGAGTAACATCATAGGTGTCTTCTTTGTCCACTAAACCCCCAGGAAAGCTGTACATGGTTAAAACAGGGAAGGGAATGGCTGGTGTTGCTAAGAATCATTTTGAATAATAGAGTTCAAAGCAATGGGGCTGCATATTGAAGAAAAGTCACATTAATGGGTACATATCTTAATGCGAGGGCTCAGTCATTAGGGAAAGGAGATTTTTGTTTCTTTTGTTATGTATGGTGCCTACCAGTTTCTATACTTCATACACTCTATCAAATAAGTCTGTAGTTCAAACTTAAAACCTACTTTGATGTAGAAAGTTAATGGATTGTTCAGTCAATAGCCTATAACTCTATTATAATGTCTATTTAATGAACCATGTACTGACATCTGAATTGCAATTGTATGGCAAGACAGGAGGCTTTATATTTGCATAATCCCTCTTTACTGAAACCTTCAGCAGCAAAAGAGTTAACAGAGTAGTAAACATTCAACCAATAAACACAAACAAAGGATGCATATATAAACCACCTCAGACACTTCCGCTTTCTTTGCTGCTTAGCCTCCAGGTGAGCACCATCCAGTCTATTAACTCTGTTTCATTTATATTTTATGGTATTCTGGTTTATTATTCTTTAACTCTGTGATAATGACTAGTATTAATTAATGTGTTCACCGTGCAGTTTCTCCTGTGTATGTATAATTGCACTACTTTTGCTGTTGCTATCTGCTGTGTTCTAAAAAATAGTGCTTGGACACTATCCTACCGGTGCTCTGTGCAAACCTCGGGATTTACTCCCCACCCCTCCATCCTTGCCGTGCCCCGTCATCCTACTCCTACTCTAGGCCCAAATGGCATTCAGCGTGCTACTCCCGCTTGTATTGCGTACCCCGCTATTTCGCACTGCAGGTCACACAAAGAGCCAGTTTCTCACCTGCTCCACACACATGCAGGTGGATATACCACCACATGAATCATGCCACATCTTGGTCTAGCCGCCTGCACCTACCATTAGTCTGGCCCACAGCAACTGTGCTTCCCATGGGGATCCCTCTCTCCCACCTTTATCTGGGTTCTCACCCGTGAACTATTAAAGGGACCTAGTGTGACCCCCTCTATGGCTGCAGCCTAATTTTTTGCTGGTCAGTTCCCAAGGGACACAAACCAGGGTGACCCCACTCTGATTAAAGGGATTGACCCAACAGCCTGTATTCTGGTGCTGTGAGTGACCCCCAATGACATCTCAGCTACCCCCCGATATATACAGGCACCACACCATATGCCTCTCTTGTGTCTTGCACAATTTGCATGACTCTAAGACAGTATGACAGACAAGACTGAGACTTCTGTGTCCATGGGATTTCAGGTTTTGCTGCACTCGTATCTGGCTGACACCATCCCATCTGCACTAGCTGCTTTACATCAGTCTTTACATGCTCCCTGATTGGCAAAAAAGGTTCTGAATCCAGGGCCTTCACTGATCCTTGGACTGGAGATTCACTGCAAGCATCCATGGCCTGAAACTACGAATGCTACCTCCAAGGACAAAATGGTCCTAAAGAGCAGCCCCTTGGTGGCCCTTCATGACCCCACCTCGGGAAATCTTCAGTTGTCTTCTTCCTAGAGTCAGACTCCATATCAACTATCTATTTTTTCATTCCTAAAATCGGAGCTACCTAAGGAGGCCTTTGAGAAACAAAAACTGGAAGAAATAAATGCATATTTATTTTGAACATTTCAGCTTTAACATTAACATTATTTGTCTGTTATTTAGACTGGTATGATCATTTAATAATCCACACCAGAAAATGGTCACACGTTAAAATAAACAACCAAATCACATTGGTCATGGAACATTATTTCCAGTATGATAAAAGTTATGCATTTATCAAACAGTGAAATTAGAGGCAAGCATTGGAAATGCTAAGAATTATTCATTCTTAATTGTTCTTTGTGATAAACATTGCAGCTTAGACTGGTGCTTTTGATGAAAGATAAATCAAAACTAATAAAATCAATGTTAATAATAAAAATTAAAATGCATGCACATTAGACTTTCATACTGGTAGAGTGCACCAGAAGTACAAGAGGTCAAGTAGGTCTTAATTAAGCACTGAATGCATTCAAAATGTATTCTATCAAAATGTTTTGATACAATTTACATATTTATTGTTTTAATACAGTTCATTTGCATATAGTCATCCTGGTTCCAGAGAGACGTGATTATAAAACAGATTGTTTTCTCTTGGTCTTGCAAAAAAGAATCAATCCAATGTACCATGCCATTACTAAAATATTTACCATAGCTTTCATATGTTTCTTTGGCTTTCTGCATTAGTCAATCCACATGGGGAAAGGAGAGTGAGATCAGGTGTGAAATACCATGGACCTGGGCCTTACAATATCCTATTACAGAAAAGTCACCCCTGGACTTCTTGCATCCCTTGAAATAAGCCATATATTTTTTTCCTTTAAGGAGTAATATGTAGGAGCTACAAACATGAGGAACAGATTGATTAACTAGATACTGGAGCATGACTGAGGTACGGAATTGTTTTGCAGTGTGGAAGTGTCTGTGCGGAATATTAACTTGGAAAAATAAAGATGGCCTAGCAAAAACACAAGGAAATGAAGAAGAGCATAGTACATTTAAATGAGGTGGAAAGTATTGTAAGGAAAATAACTTTTAGGAACATAAAGAATTAAATAGACAATATAACTATTTAAAAAAGTAACCATATTATCAAAAATTTAGCCAATAACAGCTTAAATTGGTGATGGAAACAGCTGAAGGGATTGAACCTTTAATGAACCTTCAATGCTGCTTCTAATACCATTAAAGGGTGCGATAATATTATTGCCACACTCGTTAAAAAAAAATTACCAATGCTAGGGCTGGAACAAGGAGGCTTTTGATTGGCTGCAGCCACAGAGGGCCATAGGCATTCGCCTATACTATAGACTTTACTTCATGTTAACCCATTCAGTGCTGTAGGGAGTGTTGTCTGAGGACGGATGCATAAGAGAAAGCATGCACATTTTTTTTTAGTCTAGCATGATTTAGATGTATATAGGTGTCTTAAAAACAACTTTTGATGGCCCCTATCCTGGGCCGAAACTTAGTATCCAGGGCATCGCTGATCGGAGGATGTCTGTGTGCACCAAGCAGCTCAAAAACATCCTGCGGCTACCCAACTAGACACAGGAGACTGCTCCTGGGGGCGCAAAATCAAGTTTATGTGGATATTGGTAGGTTTCTGTGGACATTGCCAGGTCACTGGGGACATTGGCAAGTCTGTGGGGGAATTGGCATGTCTGTGGGGGCATTGATTTGTCTGTGGTGTTAATGGCACGTCTGTGGGGGTATTGGCATATATGTGGGGGGACACTGGCAAGTCTGTGGGGACATTGGCATGTGTCTGGGGAGTATTGGAAGGTCTGTGGGGCACTGGAAGATCTGTAAACAGTATAACTGGAATGAAGAGGACAGAAGAAGGGATAAAAGTGAGAAAAGCAATTTTCAATAATTTTTTTTTTATTAAACATGAACAGTTTACATGGAAAAAAAATCTTTTTATATTGGGTCACCTTATATTTAGGCTTTTTAAATTTGTTTCAAAAATTAAGATCCAGAGTTTGGGTGGCGTCACCTTATAATCAGGGTCATCTCATAATCAAGCAAAAATGGTACTTTTTTCCATTACCATGTTGATTCCCTTTGTGTTTTTAAATGTTTCTCAGGTGAAATAACAATTGTGCGGCAGATGCAAACATGTTTTGAGTGAAAGAAAGCGCTCAGATATTATTATTATTAAGAGCTCAAAATTATTATTAAAAAGAGAACCCTTTCAAATTCAATCACAAGACATACATGGTATAATGATCCCATAGAATAACTTGGGACAACTAATCTCATATATAAGAATTTGAATTAAGATATATATATCACACAAATTAACAGAGTTTAAACATCAAACATCACTTTAGAATATGCATATATGATTGTCATAAAGTTCAAGACTTTAAGATCTAATTTTCTTAAACAAGTTGGTTCAAACAAGCAAAGCCTATTATCCATCTTCTGCTTGGACTGCCATACGGATGCTAGTATAGACTGCACTGCAATGGATGATTCACAGTCCATTATATATTGTTTTTTTTTACTCAGTTTGACACTTGAACTTGAACTTGAAAGTTCACACCAAAGATCCTCCACTTTCTCTGTACATCAGCTGTCAAAAAACCTAGACCATGAAAAAGGAATGTTTCGAAAATCAGAGGCATTGGAGGAAATAAGGACGCCTATTAAACACATACTCTCACTATCCACTGCACAAATTCCCATTGGCATCAAAAATACCCTAACAAAATTAAACAGAATTGTCTGTCCTTGTTAGCAATTCAGCTTCTAGAGAAAAAATTTGACTGATTAATTAAACTAGTGAGAGAGGAAACACATAGTATGCCCTGTATTATCTTTCTCACCAAAATTCACTGTATGTTCTGGTAGCCTCATACTGTGTTACACCCAATAATAACTAGGAATATAAGCTTTCAATCTATAGCTAAGCTATTAAACATCAAATAAACTACAACATCTAATTTCAAACCTGCTGGATTTATTTCAAACCTGCTGGATTTATTTCAAAAATAACCTGCTTTTTCTGTTTCAGTTCTATTTGTATATGTTATATCCAGAGGCGGCTCTAATTAGGCAAGTTAGGTGGTCGTCTAAGGCCTTGCGCTAGCAGGGGCCTCGCCACTGCCTAGCTCACCTAGTTGCCTTCGAGGTGACAGGGGAGCTTAACGTTGCCTGCGTGCTGAGTGTAGCCCTCTGTCACACTAACGTCAACACTATAGTGTTGGCACTTTAAGGGGCGGCATGCCACCTTCAGTGGGATTTTTTTGTGTGTGTTTGCATGTGATCCCGGATGTCCTCATGGACCGCACATTATTCACCTTCTGAAGAGGAGCGCTCTGCCCCCACAGTCTCTCCAACGAGCAGCAGCAGAAGATGAACATTGCGACCCTCTCCTTCTCCATGACAGGTAATGTCAGTATAGGTCCCCTGCATCACTGATTATCGCAGTCCTCTGATGATGGACGTACAAAATTAAATAAATAGATCTGCTGATTGTGTGCTGGCTGAGTGTGTCTGGGAGCGTTTGTAGAGTGAGTGTGTCTGTGAGTGTTTGCCTGCAGAGTGTGTCTGTGCGTGTTTGCTTGCTCAGTGTGATTGTGTCTGTGTGAGTGCATTTGATCAGATACACTAGAATATATAATGCCATATTTGTGCCCAGACAGCTTATCACTCCCATCGGTGTCCCCAAACAGTGCGATTAGTCTGTGGCTTAGTGCTATTGTGTCTGTGTGAGTGCATGCTGGCTTAGTGTGCGTGCTGGCTGAGAGTGTCTGTAGTGTTTGTTTGCTTTGTGTGCGTGTGTCTGTGTGTTTTGGTTTGCTTCATGTGAGTGTGTATGTAAGTGTTTGTTTAAGGACAATAATAGCAGTGATTAGCTGTTTGGGGACACCGATGGGAGTGATAAGCTGTCTGGGCACAAATATGGCATTAATAAGATGTTTGGGAACAATGATGGCAGTGACACTGTGTTTGAGGACAATGATGTCCCTGGCGAGCTGTTTGGGCACATAGATGGCTCTGTGGGTGCTACAATGTTGAACTGTGATGTGTGTGTATCTTATCAGCTTATGAATGTGTTTATATATTCTAGTGTATCTGATCAAATGTCTCCAAGATAAGAACATTAACTGTATGTGTGTGCTAGTGTGTGTATCTGATCAGCATTTGCGTATTTGTAGAATAATTATTTGACAAATAAAATCCAGTGAGGCATTATTGGATTTGACGTCAACAGAAGAAAACATGTTCAATGTTATATGTCAGTCATGGTCCACAGTGAACCTATTGTAACTGTAAAGCGATCAAAGTTTAGGATCCACTATGCAGGAATGAATAATGCTCTTAAAATCTCATTGTACAACTGGTCACCAGGTCTTTGTGAGGTAGTAGGATGTCTTTGTTCCAAATCAGAGATATCCTTGGTTGAGACGTGGACACTGCTGAAAAGGTAAATTGCTGTACCTCTACCTCTTTCCGAACAAAAGACATTCGGTTTATAGACTTTCGGTTTATGGAATACATGTAATGCTATTGGCTTTCTATAAACCGAAATAGAGTCCCCATTCATAAGAATAGGGACTCTATTTCGGTTTCTAGAAAGCCAATAGCATTACATGTATTCCATAAACCGAAAGTCTATAAACCGAAAGACATTCGGTTTATAGACTTTCGGTTTATTGAATACATGTAATGCTATTGCTATTCTATAAACCGAAATAGAGTCCCCATTCATACGAATAGGTCAATTGACCTATTTGTATGAATGGGGACTCTATTTCGGTTTATAGAATAGCAATAGCATTACATGTATTACATCTGAGAGTCAAATAGAACCGTCAAATACTGTGCTTACAGCGCACTTTGAAAAATTCTAATAGTTTTGGGTGGTAAATAGTACATTTGCGTCTTGCGGTGCACTTCATATCTGAGAGTCAAATAGAACCATCAAATACTGTGCTTACAGCGCACTTTGAAAAATTCTAATAGTTTTGTGTGGTAAATAGTACATTTGCGTCTTGCAGTGCACTTCATATCTGAGAGTCAAATAGAACAGTCCAATACTGTGCTTACAGCGCACTTTGAAATATTCTGGCTACCTCCTCCTCCTCCAGCGCCGCTTCCACCTACACCGCCACGGTCACCGCCTCCTCAACCTATGGGTCACTTAGTATAAACTGAAAGAGAATAACCTGCACTCCAACCCTCTCTCAAATGGATAATTCTGTTGATCCTCCTGGCAGCCATGCTTTAGATTTAGATTTATGTTCTTCCAAAACTAAAATCAAAGATTCCGTCTAGTGCTATTTTATGGCTCAGCTGTATTTTTAATTTGTATGTATTTTATGTTATTTAAAGTTATTTTCCTATCCATATTTGTTTGCAGGGCACTTATCCTACTCTTACTCCCATTTTACTTCCT
Source organism: Pelodytes ibericus (assembly GCA_036172795.1). Taxonomy (NCBI): domain Eukaryota; kingdom Metazoa; phylum Chordata; class Amphibia; order Anura; family Pelodytidae; genus Pelodytes; species Pelodytes ibericus. The sequence continues at coordinate 98,886,591 of CM069857.1, read as the reverse complement.
TTTCAGCCCTCTAGCCCTTTCCAGGACTTTTTAGAGGCATTTTAGTGGCCAAAAGTTCGGGGTCAAGTTTGGGCCCGAACCCGGACTTTTTTCGAAGTTCGTCCCAATCCGCCGAACCTGAACATCCAGGTGTCCGCTCAACTCTACTCCTAATCTCAGCTCGTTTCGTTACCTGTATAAAAGACACCTGTCCACAGAAGCAATCAATCAATCAGATTCAAAACTCTCCACCATGGTCAAGACCAAAGAGCTGCCCAGGGATGTCATGAACAAGATTGTAGACCTGCACAAGGCTGGAATGGGCTACAGGACCATCGCCAAGCAGCTTTGTGAGAAGGTGACAACAGTTGGTGCAAATGGAAGTAACATAAAATAACCGTCAGTCTCCCTTGGTCTGGTGCACCATGCAAGATCTCGCCTCATGGAGTTTCAACGATCATGAGAATGGTGAGGAATCAGCCCAGAACTACTCGGGAGGATCTTGTTAATGATCTCAAGGCAGCTGAGACCATAGTCACCAAGAAAACAATTGGAATACACTACACTGTGAAGGACACCTGCTCAAGAAAGCACATGTATAGGCCCGTCTGAAGTTTGCCAATGAACATCTGAATAATTCAGAGGAGAACTGAAAGTGTTGTGGTCAGATGAGACCAAAATCAAGCTCTTTGGCATCAACTCAACTCGCCGTGTTTGGAGGAGGAGGAATGCTGCCTATGACCACAAGAACACCATCCCCACCGTCAAACATGGAGGGGGAAACATTATACTTTGGGTGGGGGGGGGGTTCTGCTAAGGGGACAGGACAACTGCGGGACGATGGATGGGGGATGTACCATCAAATCTTTGGTGAAAACCTCCTTCTCTCAGCCTGGGCATTGAAAATGGGTCATGGCTGGTTATTCCAGCATGACAATGGCCACCCAAAACACACATACAAGGCAACAAAGGAGTGGCTCAATAAGAAGCACAGTAAGGTCCTGGAGTGGCCTAGCCAGTCTCCAATCATTAATCATAGAAAAACTGAGTTGCCAAACGTCAGCCTCGAAACCTTAATGACTTGGAGAGGATCTGCAAAGTGGAGTGGGACAAAATCCCTCCTGAAATGTGTGCAAACCTGGTGGTCAACTGCAAGAAACATCTGACCTCTGTGATTGTTAACAAGGGTTTTGCCACCATTTACTAAGTCGAAGGGGTCAAATACTTATTTCACTCATTGACATACAAATCGATGTATAATTTTTTTGACATGCTTTTTTCGAGATTTTTTTTTTGTTATTCTGTCTCTCACTGATTTATTTTACAAATAAAGAATTGTCACAGAGAGGTTGTTAATTCACACAAGCCCAGTGTTCAGTCAGGGTTTTGGAATAAATCAGGATGTCATCCAAATACTGTCAGGATCCTGGGCCCTCTCACTCACTGCCCAGGGGTCACTTACCATCTCCAGGGTTCCCTGCTTCTCTGGTATCCCGCCAGGCGATCACGCCATCGCGTGATAGGCTGCATACCCAGTCTCGAGTTACATGCAGGCTGCGAGTAACGCGTGCTTCCGCATTACACTTACAGAGGAAGCGTGTCTCTGTACCTGATGGCGCTCTTGCATTGGTGGATACAGGAGAGGCAGGGGAGGAGGCTGACACCCCAAAGTTTCCCATAGAGACCTATGGAGAGGGGGAGGAACTACCTGGGCTGAAGGGTGAGGCCTGTACTGACAGCCCTATATAAACCCCTCACACACTTCCTTCTTTGCTTGTATATTGAGCTGCTAAGCTTGGTTCATCCTGCGCGGTTCCTTTTTCCCTCCAGAGATTACCTGACCTCTCCCATCCTGACCCGGCTTGTTTCCCATTTTTTATCCTGCGCTACATACCCCAACCCAGGCTTGTCCTATTTTTGGCATCTCCGCTGCCTGCATTAAAACCTGGCTTATCTGCACCATCCTTGTGGCACAGTTATTTATGCCCAGCTCTATGCTCCCGAATACAGACCCAACAAATATACTGTGATATAGGACAATAATATATATAATTGACACATTTTTGGAAGAGTGCAGGAGCATTACATAGACCATTTGGCATGACCTTAATAGTAATGGCCAAACCTGGTATTGAACGCCGTTAGCCACTCGTCCCCCTCCCGGGCTACAACGAAGGTTATAGGCACCCCTGAGATCCAGTCTGGTGAAAAATGTGGCTTCTTTGATCTGGTCATAGATTTCTGTAATGAGCGACAACGGGTATTTATTCTTCACCGTAACATTGTTAAGATCCCTGTAATCAATTCAGGGTCTCAAGGAACTGTCTTTCTTTGACACACAAAAAAAAAATCCAGCAACTCCATGGATGATAATGGTCTGATTACATTTTTTTGTATATTGTCTTCAATATATTGGGCTAGAGCAATATTTTCAGGTTCAGATAAAGGGTAAGTTCTGCCCTTTGGAGGAGACGCACTGGGGAATACTTCGACGTGACAATCATATGGCCTGTGAGAGGGAAGAGTATCTGCACCATTCTTGGAGAACGAGGGATGTGGTGGCTGTGAAGGAGGTCCAAGGTTATAGACTCTTGAAGTAGAACACTAATAAAAAGCGTTAGTGGAGTAATGGTGTATGTTACTAGTTGCAGTTGAGACTCCTTCCATTGAAGAATTGAGTGATGGGAGTTACTCCTGGGACTTAGCTCAATACTCTGGGTATGGAGATTTCTATTGTTATAGTGAACATGTGCTATTAAAAGCCACATATTCCTGAGTTCTCCCCAGAAGGAGAGAGAGCCCTTTTCTAAAACATTTCCATCTCTCACCCCACTAGTGGTAGCTCTCCCAAAATCAGTCTCCCCCGGTCTTTTCAGGTATCTCAGCTCCCTCTCTCAACCTCCAGTATCAACTTATCAACCAAACCTTATCTCAGATTCACACCCTGTTTCTGTAACTTCTAGCCAGTTGAATGGATGGGTGTGTTTAATTTAATTGAGATGATGTCATGATTTATAGCTATACCTGGATTGTGAGTATAATGTGAGAAAATATATATGTTGAAATATAGAAGTGTTAATATAATTTCAAATTGGAGTAAATATTCTTATCAATATTCTTATCATTTCACATTAGATAAAAACTTATAATAAAATGTATATCACACTAATAAAACAATAAAAACTATATTCTAATTAATATGTGGGATTAATTATACTTTCCATATTTATTAGTGTAGGTGTGATATAATTATATATTTTAATGAGCGATTCCGGCTTCATCATAAAAGTCCCGGCGGAAGTGCCGGGCAGCAGCGGAGGATGTCTGCGCATATCATGCAGACATCCTCCGCTGCCTCCACTAACCACCAGGAGATCTGTGCAGCCAGGGGATGTCTGCACGATAGTCTATTATGACGGACAGCCGGACGGACTGAAGTGTCGGGCAGCATGGAGGATGTCTGCACGTATTGTGCAGACATCCCCCGACTGCCCCCACTAGCCACCAGGGATCAAGAAACATGGTGAGGGGGAGGGGGCAGAGAGACAGAGGGAGGGAGGGGGCAGAGAGACAGAGGGAGGGGGCAGAGAGACAGAGGGAGGGGGCAGACAGACAGAGGGAAGGGGGCAGAGAGACAGGGGAGGGAGGGGCAGAAAGACAAGTGGGGGAGAGGGGAAGAGAAAGACAAGGGGAGGGAGGGGGAAGATAAAGACAAGGGGAAGGAGGGGAAGAGAGAGAAAAGTTTGGGGGGAGGATGAGACAACGTGGGAGGGGGGAGAGATAACACTGGGGGAGAGAGAGGCAGCATTGGCACATTAAATAAAATAAAAACAAGAAATGCATTTGTTTAATATCATCATTTTTATTAAATATTAAAAAGCTAATAAAACAATAAAAACTATATTCTAATTAATATGTGGGATTAATTATACTTTCCATATTTATTAGTGTAGGTGTGATATAATTATATATTTTAATGAGCGATTAGAATCAACTGGGTGTGTTTATAATAACCCTTATTTTATTCTTCAAATCTAAAATCCAAGTAATCTCAGTGTCTCTGTGTCTGTCAGTTTGGGTGGGCTAGCAAGCTGAAGAGAAGCCCCCCTTCACCTCTTGTATGTATTTAGACACAGCTGTGTCTTCAGAAATACAATGAGAGTCATATACCACTAACGATGCCCACCTTATCTGTTCCGGTGATACTAGATAACAGAGTTAGGAATGTGGAGGACTTTCTTTTAGCTTTAGGGACACAGAATAAGATTTTAACACACAGAAGGATGTCCAAAAACTGACACAAAATGGAGGCTGCTGGCATCCATCTTGTTATCCTTGGCTTCTGCTTTATTCATTTGAACCAGTCTCGAGATTACTGTTCAATACCTCTGACAGAGTGGCGCAGAGGAACAGGTAAGGTTTTTACACCTATGCACCTATGTTTGTCACATACGGATACTAGTACTAGAGGATGAATCCCAGTAGAGATTGAGGACATATTGTCTATCCAGCATTTATTTCCATTGTGTGCACAGCAATGGAGGATATTAAATGTGCCTTCACTCAGCTGTGTTACCATGGGCCTAATAATAATAATGAATGCTAACAGTTTCAGGAATTAAGAAATGTATAGCAAATGGGAAAGAGGTAAATGCATATACCGTATTTGCTCGATTATAAGACGAGGTTTTTTTCAGAAAAAAAAATCTGAAAATTACCCCTCATCTTATAATCGAGGTCTTCTTATAATCTTTTTTTTTTTTTTTTTTTTTTTCTGGTTCAATCAGTTTTTATTTATTGTTGTTTGTATAATACAATACACATTGTGAAAAACATATAAGACATGTAATAAACATTGTAAAACATATGAAACATGTAATAAACATATATTAAACATGTGTTGGTGGGCCTTTTAGTACGTGAAAGACTAAGAAATCATCTCAAATTCGTGAGGGGAGGAGAGGACAGGTGAGAAAGAAGGAAGGGAGAGAGAGATTAAGGAGAGAAGAAAAAAAAAAAAAAGAGAGAAAAGAAAAAAAAAAAAAAAGGGGGAGAGAAAAAAAAAGGGGGGGGGAGAGAGAGCGACAAAGGAAGTTATTTACAATTAACCCCTCTCTCTCTCTTTGGAATATCACCTTCCTTCCTTTCTTTGAAGTTACGTTACGCTAGATATGATTCAATACAGCTAAGGTTAGAAATTAATTTGGGGCCCATAATCCAATTTTTCAAATTTTTGAACTCAGTTTCCCGTTTTTAACCCAATTCAGACACACACACTACTTTCATACTGCAGTCTCTACAGTCGGCGGAGTCGGGGGGCGGGAGGGGGGGGGGGACTGAAATCCACTCCGGTGTCCGGAGACCCACACCCCGTGTCCCTCTCTACTCAAAGGTAGATCTATTTAATGCATCGGATCGCCATCAAGAAATGTCTGCCATGGTGCCCATATGTCACCATGAGACTTATATGTATTTTGATCGTTGCAGAAACCTAGTTCCATTGTTTTTTGATATTGTATCTGGTTAGTTACATCCAACCAGTTTGGGGTTTGAGTTTGTCTCCATGCTCTGGCTAGACATTTCTTGGTAGCCATAAGAATGTGCACCAAAAGTTTTTCTTGAGACTGATCATACTCTTCTAGTTCTATGTGAAATAAGAAAGTTTGGGGAGAGATATCAGATGTAGATTTGAATATTGATTTTAGTGCATAATTTAATTTAACCTTAATTTGAGTAAGTTCAGTGCATGCCCACCAGATATGGAGGGGATCGCCTCTTTGTTTAAGACATCTCCAGCATTGATCTGAATATGCGGGAGATATCTTATTCAATCTGGAGGGGACCAGGTACCCTTGGTAAATGAGTTTGAGATGGGTTTCAAGTAGGGACACGGAGTGTATATTCTTCCTCACCAGGGAGAGGCCCCGAATCCAATCTTCTCTAGAATATGAATGAGAGATAGATGTTTCCCATTTAATGAAGGCGGAAGGTTTAATATCTTGTTCCACTTGTTTAAACAGTTTCAGGGTTCTGGATATTTGTTTCTTTTTGTGGAGGTTTAGAAAGAGTAAAACAACCGGGTGATTAGAGGGAAGCATCCTACTTTTCTGAATATAGGACTTAACCCTTAAGTATGGGAAAAGTAAATTTGATGGAAATGTAAACTTAGCCTGAAGATCATTAAATGAAAGAATTTTATTTCCTGATAATATGTCTGACAGCGTTACAATGCCGGCCAGGGTCCACTGAGTCGTATAGAGATCTTCGATCTCAGATGCTAAGAGTTCAAATGGGACAATTGGTGCTAGGGCATCTATGATGGTCATTTTCCTTTTAAATTTCTTAATAGTGAACACACAGTCCTGGATTATTGGGTTTTGTGAATGATATTTTTTTTGGATTCTATTTGTGTTCCAAAAAATAGTGGTTGGATAAAGAGGAGAGAGTTCTGCCAACTCTAATGTATACCAGTCTAAAACATGAGTTCTTTGATTATTCCATTCAAGAGCATGGTTAACATTAAATATGTCTGGAAATGATGTGCCACCTTCTTGTGGGCTTTGCTTCAGTAATCTCTGTGCTATTCTTGGTTTAGAACCTTGCCAGATGAAGTCCACAAATAGTCTTTGAAATTGAATAAGAACATCAGAGTTGACCCTGAGCGGCATTGTCCTAAAGAGAAATAAAAGCTTTGGGATGGTATAGGCGTTGATAACGTCGATTCTGCCAAGCCAGGAAACTTCTAGGCCCCTCCAGGCCAGAAGCTTTGCCCTTAGCTCTTTCAACATATCCGTGTACATTAGCCTTTTTGATTTCTGAATGTCAAACCCCAGCTTCAAACCTATACACTCAAGTACTTCAGATTTCCAATCAAAGGGATATAAATCTCGAAGTTTAATTTTATTTTCTGGGGATATATTAATTACAATTATTTGAGTTTTTTTTTAAGTTTATTTTATAGTTTGATATGCTCGAATATACCTCTATTGTTTTCAAAAGTTCTAGGATTGATCGATCTGGCTTTGATAGGGACAGCATCACATCGTCTGCATATAATGTTAATTTGTATTCTTTGTTATTCAATGTGATTCCATGGATTTCTGAGTTGTTTCTAATCATAATGGCCAATGGCTCAAGTGAAAGGAGATAAAGTAACGGTGCCAACGGGCATCCCTGTCTGGTTCCATTGGCAATGGGGAACTGATCGGATTGAAAAAGTGGACCTCTTACTGTAGCACTTGGAACTGTATAGAGAGACATTACATTTGCCAGAAAGGGGCCCGTAATACCAAAGCTTACTAATACCTCTTCGAGAAAGTGCCAATCAACCCTATCAAATGCTTTTTCAGCATCGATGGATAGTAGGGCGGCTGGGATTCGCTTGATCTTTACTTTGTGTATCAGATTTAAAAGCTTCCGGACATTATCAGAGGGACATCTGTCCCGTACAAAGCCAGATTGATCTCGATGGATAAGTAGTGGTATAATAATTTTTAGTCTCTCTGACAATATTTTTGAAAAGATCTTAATATCCAAATTAATCAGAGATATTGGCCTATAACTGGATGTGTATGCTGGGTCTTTACCCGGTTTGGGAATTGGAGTAATTGTGGCTAGGAGCATCTCTTTTGGGATGGAATCTCCCCTTGCAAACCCACAAAAACATTTTAGAAGAATTGGTGAAATAATCGTGTGCAGGTTTGTAAAAAAGGGGGCTGAGAATCCATCGGGGCCCGGGGCTTTCCCAGGTTTTAAATTGGAGATAGCTAGCTCTACTTCACCTAAGGTAATAGGGCGATTTAATGTGTCCAAGTTGTCATTGGAGAGCCTCGGAATTTTAATGTCTTTTAGAAATCCTTTGAGTTCTTGTAAGGATTTTTTATTCTTTGGGAGGTTATATAATGAAGAATAGTAATCTTTGAAGGCCTGTGCTATAGAGTTTGGTGATAAAAGAGTTTGATTTCCCACTATAATTTTATTAATTATTTTCTTACTTTGGTTATGTTTTAATTTGTTGGTTAGTAATTTCCCTGTTCTGTTTGCCCCGTAGTACCACTTTTGTTTTAAACGTGTAATTGCTCTGTTTACCTTATCAATAGTTTTGATCTTAATTTGTTCCTTAATCGAGGCCAATTCTAGAGTTATATAATGGTCCGGCTTCTTTTTATTTATTATCTCTAGTTTAGCCATAGCTATATGTAGATCTAAGAGCGGTTTGCCAAGACTTTTCTTATAGACTGAACCCATTTTTATTATAACCCCCCTCATATATGATTTAAAAGCACACCAGAGTGTGCTGTTCGAGACTTCCTCATTATCGTTTATTTCAAGAAATGTCCTTGCTTCCTTTTCCAAAGCTTCTTTACGTTCAGGATTGTTAATCAGATTTTCATTAAGTCTCCAGTTAGTTCTTGACTTGTACTTTAAATTATTTGAGGTTCAAATTGAGGTCAGATTATAAGACAGCGATCCAGGTCGCCAGCAGAGCTGCAGGGGACCTGGATCCCCCTCTCTAACAGCAGGGGATGTCTGCGCGATGAGCGCCGGGGCTTCTATGAAGAAGCCGGGTACTTCCGCTTTCGTCACAGAAGTCCCGGTGATCGTGCCGGGGGCGGCAGCAGGGGAGGTCTGCGCTCATCGCGCAGTCATCCTCTGCTGCCCCACTAGCCACCAGGGAGAATCAGGCAGCTGGGGGATGTCTGCACGATACGTGCAGACATCCTCCATGCTGCCCGACACGGCAGTCTATTATGACGGACCAGCTGTCCGTCAAAATAGACTGCTGTGTCGGGCAGCATGGAGGATGTCTGCACGTATCGTGCAGACATCCCCCGGCTGCCCCCACTAGCCACCAGGGAGAAACAGGTGAGGGAGGGAGCCCCCACAAGAAACAGGTGAGGGAGGGAGGGACAGAGTAAGAAGGGGGGGGCAGAGAAACTAGGGGGAGGAAGGGGGGGGGACAGAGAAACGAGGGAGGGGAGAGACAGACAAGGGGAGGGAGGGGGGGAAAGATACAGAGACAACGGGAGGGAGGGGGGAAAGAGACAGAGACAAGGGGAGCAAGGGGGAGACAAAGGGAGGGGGAGAGAGAGACAACACAAAGGGGGAGACAGAGAGAAAGCTGGGGGCAAGGGAAAGAGAGAGGCAGCATTGGCACATAAAAGGAAATAAAAAAAAGAAATGCATTTTTTTCATATCATTATTTTTTTATTAAAAACGCAATTTACATGTGAATATATACAAGTTGAACTTTTTTCCTATAGGGTAGTCTTATATTCAGGCTTTTATTTTTTTTCCTAATGGAATATCCAAAGTTTGGGGGGTCGTCTTATAATCAGGGTTGTCTTATAATGGAGCAAATACGGTAATTATCAACTGAATAGTCAACCACTAAAAAATGCACCCACCAGCAATTTTCCATCTATGCCTCCCAGTGGTACAGAGAAGGGAATTCCATTAAGAAATATTTGTGTTGCCTACCTCAACTGAAGCCTTTTTTGTTTCTATATTTTTCTCTTTCTTCCCCAACTTTTTGGAATATTTAGTTCTCCAGTTGAGCGAAGAACTAGACCTCACTGGTTCTTTGATGGTGAGCCCTGGATAAATACATTGTCCTATGGATAAATCTGGGTACCAGAGATGACAATCTCTGCTTACATTGAATTCCACAACTATACTCACTTGTTTTGGCATGTGGGTGCTAGGTAAATGTTGATTGATAGCAATTGAGGACAGTGGGTACATTAGCTGACACAGCTAGCTAGAGCGACATTGGTCTCACTGTCTCTTCTAAGTCAGGAACCTGATGGCAATGGACATGTTCAATGGTTTCTGATTAAAATAGTGCATTTTTTGAGAAAGTGCTTTTCTTTAGGTTATATTATGGTGCAGACACATTTGCAAAAGAGAAGACCATGGAATAAGAGCAGGGCTTAGGTGAAAAAGCATGAATTAAGTTGATTGTCCTAAATGAGGGGTAGCGTTTTTGTATAACGTGTGAAAAGTTGATTGAGGTGGTAGCCATTTTGTATTACTTCAGCCAAAAACAACATTACCTTCTGTGATTTGTTAGTTTAGGTGGGAGGCTCTTGCCATTTCTTTACTAGCAAAAAGAGTTTGCAGGAAACGGCACTCACCAGACGTCCATTGCAAAAAAGATTTAATGTGTAAGATGCAGTAAAATAGAAACAGTACACAGCAGCAAAATGTGAAAAGTGCAATCAAATCAGTGTTTAGGCCTGAAGCATTTCGCGCATATAGCGCTTAGTCATAAGCTCTTGCCATTTCTTACTTGGCAAACAGCAAAAAGCGGATGTTGAGAAAGATTTGCAAGTACATGCAAGTTTTAATTACCGTATTTGCTCGAATATAAGACAAGGTTATTTTCAGAGCAAATGCTCTGAAAAAGTCCCCTCGTCTTATATTCGAGGTCGTCTTATAATCTGACCTCAAATCAAGGTCAGATTTTAAGACATGGATCCAGGTCCCCCGCAGAGCTGCAGGGGACCTGGATTCCTCTCTCTAACAGCCGGAGGATGTCTGCGCGATACGCACAGACATCCCCTGCTGCCGCCCGGCACGACCAACTGGGACTTCTATGATGAAGCCGGGTCCTTCCGCTGCCTCCACTAACCACCAGGAGATCTGTGCAGCCAGGGGATGTCTGCACGATAGTCTATTATGATGGACAGCCGGACGGACTGAAGTGTCGGGCAGCATGGAGGATGTCTGCACGTATTGTGCAGACATCCCCCGACTGCCCCCACTAGCCACCAGGGATCAAGAAACATGGTGAGGGGGAGGGGGCAGAGAGACAGAGGGAGGGGGCAGAGAGACAGAGGGAGGGGGCAGACAGACAGAGGGAAGGGGGCAGAGAGACAGGGGAGGGAGGGGCAGAAAGACAAGTGGGGGAGAGGGGAAGAGAAAGACAAGGGGAGGGAGGGGGAAGATAAAGACAAGGGGAGGGAGGGGAAGAGAGAGAAAAGTTTGGGGGGAGGATGAGACAACGTGGGAGGGGGGAGAGATAACACTGGGGGAGAGAGAGGCAGCATTGGCACATTAAATAAAATAAAAACAAGAAATGCATTTGTTTAATATCATCATTTTTATTAAATATTTAAAAGCTATTTACATGTGAATATATACAGTGGTATTAACAGTGGCCAAACATTTTCATGTGCGCATCAAATACAACGTATTATCATATCAGCTCAGATATGATTACTATTCATATATGCAAATTAATGTCAACATATGTTACTATTAACATGATAAGTAATACTGTAGTGAGTTTATTAGTGAAGCATTACAGATGCAAAATAAATTAGTATTTCAGTAATTAGTGATACCTATTTCTTATAATAAACATTCTTCCTTTGTCGAGTCTAAAGCTCTGAGTCCTGTTAGCTCATCTCGCTTTAGTGGTTAATTAATCTTCAGCTCCTGGGAGATACTTTACATGCTGAAGTGGAGATTGAATGATTGAATGATTTATGCTGTTCACCCTTTTTTAAGGGCTGCATACCAATCAGAAACTTATATTAGGGAACCAGCCACTAGTACATTTATTTTGTCATACAAAATAGCAAATTAGATTACAATTCTCTAGGTATGATTTGGAGAATTGCACATATTATGGCCAAAAGGTACAAAAAAAAAATCCTGTGATATATATATCAAATATATGTGGTACAATGACAAGTAGATATAATCTGAAATAGCATATTTTAAAATATAATAGATGATTGGAATATTTTTTATAAATATTCTATTTTGTCCTGAATGGTGCAATTCTCTTGTCAAGCAATCTGTTATTTTTAATTTCAGATATTTAAACACACAGGAATCTCATATGCCAATTAGTAACTTTGTTAACCCCTTCATGACAATGGCCACCCGGACCGTCTCTGGATGGTATTAAAGTGATAGGCTAGTGACAATCAATGGCTTGTCAATCACACCTGCTCACTTTAAACTACCTCTGGTGGAGGAAAGTCAAAAAACACCCAGATAAAGGGGTGTCTTAGCCTGCAATAGCTGAGACAGGCAGTTTTAGCCATTGCAGTAATGATTTTGATTATGCTAGGTACTAATCACAATCCATTGACAAGCCCCCCCCCCCCCCAAAAAAAAAAAACATTTTTATATTTTATTTTTATTAACATTTATATAGTACACAAAGGTGAGGTACAGAATGGACATCAAAACAAATAAAAAAAACAAACATTGTCCTGAAGAAGTTAAAAGGTTTGGACATTCACACGTGTGTATGAAAATACATGCACATACATTATTTTGTACATCGACAAAACAACTCTTTTTGAAGAACAAATCCGATGATGCAATGTCAGCTTTAAGGTGTCATCACAGGATATCAATCATCACAAACAGCTGTTAGAATAATTTCAGGAGTACAATTTCATTTTCCAAAGTAAGAATGTCAACATTTATTTGCTATGCACCATTCGATATTGTGGAAATGAAAGGGTACCTTTTCGTATGTGAGTGCTTGAGGTGTGAAGGTGTCAGAAATAAGCAGACACAATGGGAGAGATTACAGAAATGTAAATTCAAATATATTGTATTTTTTTTATATATTTTAATGTGATGATAATAAAAGGGAGGGAGCACTTAGAGGGGGAGAAGACCCAGATTCACCTGGTCTAGGAGCTATGTCATGGTGAGTTCCTTAGGTAAATGGTGCAGGAACAAGAGAGTTTCATGACTACTAGGAATATGCTACAGTCATATTTAATATTCAGATGACGATGTGAGCTAGACAACCGACTAGTTTTAAACAGAAAGTAAAGTGTGTAACAGGGCGCTCCAAGTATTTATAATAATGCAGCTACCACTCGAATGGTGTACCTCCCAAATACAGCACCTAAATGAGAACTTGTGAAATAATAAAAGTGAAGGTACTCATAAAATTGAATCAGCACTTAGCTTATACAGGATTTGCTGTTTCAGACTTATGTTGATCTCAATACACAGAATTAAGCACAGAAAAATACAACTTAGTGCAGATAGCCAAAGTTCAAGCTTTTATGTAAAACCACTCCCCCTTTGTGTGACACACACTTGGTTTAGAGCCACACAACTCGGCTCTTGGTGTGAGAACACTGGGAATAAACCTCCCATGGATGCCACAAGGAAAGTACAGGGCGGCAGGAGAATAGAAGAAAGGAGGATACTCACTATTAGACGTCTAGTACAAATGTAAAAATAATAAATAATGTCTTCTTACATTTAAAATAAGTATATTGTGACACCAGTATAAGGTTTCACGTGCCTACTAGTTTTGCCCATATCCCGTCATCAGTATCACTCTGACTTTTATCCCTCTATGCTGAGCCAAACAAAACAATGAACCCATTAAGTTACCAGGCACCCCCTGGAAACAATTAAATAAATATGTAACAGGGAATATATATTTTTTCTGAGCACAAGGAGTCTAGCACATTGTTGGCATACTGATTTTCTTTTACAAATCTTTCTTTTATGAATATTATTGGTGTATAAATAATTATTTATTATACAGGTATTTATTTTTATATCATTTTGTTTATATGTAATACATATTTGATTTATATGCATAATATTATATGTTATGTATATATTTATATATATATATATATATATATATATATATATATATATACACATACATATTTATCTTTATTGTTATTATTATATTAAGCTAGATTTATTTAATAATATATTATTATAGTATATATTATTATTATAATATATATATATATATATATATATATATATATATATATATATATATATATATATACACACACAAAGAAAAAACGGGCGCCAATTAATTAATTAGTGAATACTATAAAAAATATTTGTGTATTATAATAAAAATGTGTTATATAACTTCAGCAGCAATCACATACATATATATTTATACATTTTAATAATTTATATATCAATTAATATATTATTTATTAATGTTTTACTTAACTAGGCCGTGCTACTACTATTGTGGCAAATCAGTGCTTTTCCAGTCAACTCAGCTAAGGGCAATTCAAGTCAATTCTACAATGGAAAATTGGAGTGTTCAAGGCAGACTCTCCCCTTGCCCCACTCCCTGGCATGCAGTTACACCCTCCACCTCAATAACCAAAACATTTGTGAGTGCTCTCTAACATCCCAGTATACTTCTGCAATATAAGCACAGCGTACTTTTATTACAGTGTATAAAATGTATATATGGAACAAAATGTATGCAGCTGCACAACAGTTTGCCCATTATAGTATGCCATAGCTGGTTTTCCCATTAATATGCCACAGCCAGTTAGTCCATTCACATGCCACAGCTTGTTTGCCCATTAATATACCACTGTTAGTTTGTCCATTAATATACCACTGTTGGTTTGCCCATTAATAAGTCACAGCCAGTTTGCCAATTAATATGCGACTATTACTTTGTCCATTAATATGCCACTGCTAGTTAGCCCATTAATATGCAGCTGTTAGTTGCATATTAATATGCCACTGTCAATGTGCCAATTACTATGCTACAGCCATTTTTACTATTAATATGCCACATCTAGTTTGCCATTAATATGCCACTGTTAGTTTTCCCATTAATATGTCACTGCCGTTTGCCCAATTTGTAACAGCTTGTTTGCCAACAGTTTTTATCATGTGTAATTTTGTATGCATTTTTTTCTTTATTCAGAAGCCAAAGTAATTTAGGGTATATGGAACTGTGAAAAGTGATTAGGATACCCTAGTACCACATAGCACTGTGAAAAATGACAAGAAACATACATGGTTAGCAGTGAATTATATGTTAAATAAAATATTGTCTGTTTCAATAATGCCGGTGCTACCCACTAACATGTTATCTGCATTTATGTACTTTTTAATATATGTTCTGTTCCAATCTTTTGATTTATCCTCTATGTTGCATGTTGTGATATACAGTTTTACCACATATTACAGATTATCTGCAATGAAAAAATGCTACACAGTGTAAAAGCAGTGACAAACCTAACTCCGGCTGGGTTCTTGTGATTTCAATAAAATATTACTCCTAAAAAAACATTTGCCTAGACTGAAGCTTCAGCCTCATAATCCTAAGTATCTGATTTGGACCAAATCTCAGAGCTCTGGCAAATCAGCTGGTTAAGCGCAATGGAAGAATGAAACATTACAAGATAATGACATCTGCCTTCCTACTTAATAGGGTCTACAGCACACACATAAAAATGCCATTATGGGAATTATAAAAATATATGTGTATATCTATGAGCACGGTACATATTCCTGAGAATGATTATTCTCTTTAAAATGTTAGGCCTGAACCTGCATTTCACAGTCATTCATACAAATAGCAAGTTCAGTAGTGACACCTAGTGGTTACATTCAGGCTGCATCCTATGTGCGTTCATTATGTATTTACTTATTACGTTTTTTAATATGTATATATGAATAATAATATAACTATTATAGCTAAAATCTGTTCTTCCTCTAAGGCGCTGTTTGAAGCAATGACAGAACTTGTAGTATTTTACCAGCAGACCGGTACAGAAATGGATTAAGGACAATGTTAAAGCTAGAGAGGTAATAGCATGGCTTGTATTTTTTGATGAAGAGGTGACAACCCTTATACCTATCAGAACACTTTCCTTACTACTGACTTCTTCTTGATACCATAGGGCATTTGATTTAGATCAGCTAATACACCAGGAAGCAGTCTAGCGATTCAAGATATAATTCACAGCTCAGTCCAGTCACATTGTTTGTGTACAGTATTGTGATAATCTTCATAATCTTCAGGGAGCACATTACCTTACCTCCCAACTTTTCCCACCAGCGAATTGGGACACAGGGGGTGGAGTCTGGGAAGGGGACAGGACACAGGGGGCGCAGTCTGGGGAGGGGGGTGCCAGTGCCAGCGCTCGTGTGCGGTAACACTGTCACCCATTTTTGATCCTGACTTCTGAAGCCAGGATCGCTACTGCCCATGCCCAGCAAGCATTCTCTGGTGTCTGGGACACCTGTGAATGCAATCAGGATTGCAGGATTGCTGTTCCACTGAGCTTTACCTCTGTCCCAAAAAGCGGGACAGAGGTAGAGCGCAATGGGACAGAGGGACATGGTTCCCAATTCGGGACTGTCCCAGACAAAGCGGGACAGTTGGGAGGTATGCATTACCTATTATACAGGATGCCAGGAACCAAGGCTTAATTTCAGTTTTTTCAGATTAACTACTTCAATTGCTGAAATACGAGCCTATTATAAGTCCACGCTGAAACCTAATGAATGAAAATAGGCTTAAATATATGGTGACGCCATAGGGAAAAAGGTTTGCAAGTAAATATTGCTTCACATTTAAACGTTTTTCATACTTAATAAAAATGATATTGAAAATACCATGGTATTTCACCCACAGAACTTGCCACAGCACCCATTTTGCTCCCACATGACTTGCCACTGCACCCATATGTCACCCACAGAACTTGAGATGCACCAACATTGTAGCCAGAGGATTTCCCACTGCGCACACATGACTTGTTATGCACTCATAATGCACCCACGGGACTTGCAATTTCACACATATTGCACTCAAATAACTTGCACCATACTGCAAAAATATAATGCTTCCCTCACTATATAGAATACAACCTTAATGATTAAAAAAAAAGTAAAGGCTTAAATATAGCCCACTACAAAAAAAAAAAATAAGTTTTGCAATTAAATATTGCTTCACATGTAAACATTTGTATACCTAATTAAAATGTTATTGAAAAAATGTGATTCATCTGCCCCACATCACCCCATTGCACTCACAGAACATGCCACAGCACCCATATTGTACCCACAGGAGTTCCCACTGTACCACTTTGCTGCATTCACAAAGGTAACTTAGAGAAAATATCAAATCAATATTAGGTGAGACCACCTTTTGCCTTCAAAACAGTATCAATTATAGGTACACTTGCACATAGATGGAACTTGGCAGGTAGGTTGTTCCAAACATCTTGGAAAATGGACCACAGTTCTTGTATGGATTTAGGCAGCTCAGGTGCTTCTCTGTGCTTCATGTAATCCCAGATAGACTCAGTGATATTGGAATCAGGTGGGGGCCATACGAACACTTCCAAGACTCCTTGTTCTTCATTTTGCTGAAAATAGTTCTTAATATACCATATCTGCATAAATATAAGATGACTCTGATTAATGCAGACAACCTCCCAAATGTTGGATAATAATTTAGGAGAAAAAGAAAAAGCCAAAATATAACACTTTCCTATAGGGAAAAAGTTGTTATTGCTAGTAATATTTACTAGTAAAACTTAATTAACATTTAAACAGTCATTCATATTTAATAAAACTAATGCTTTAAAAAATGCATTTCTTGTTTTCGTTTCCTTTTATTTGCCAATCTGCCCCCAGGCTTGCCCATCTGCCATTCTGCCCACAGACTTGCCAATGCCTCCTCCGTCTTTCCAATCTTCTCCTGGATTTTTCAATGCAGCCACAGATTTACCAGTCTGATCACAGACTTGCCAATGCATCCCCAGATAGGCCAATCTTCCCCTCAAACTTGCCAATATTCCCCAGACTTGCCAATCTACCTCTTAAACCTGCTAATATGGCCCCAGACTTGGCAATGCATCCTCAGACTTGCCAATCAGCTCCCAGACTTGCTAATATGTCTCCCATGATTCCCTGGTCTCTAGTGGTGGCAGCCAGAGAATGTATGTGTGCTACTCAGTGTGCATAAACATGCTTCGATGCTGCCCAACACTTTCTCCATGATTTCTGGAATGGAATGCCGGGAGGTCATGTGACCTTGGGGTTTCACTTCAAAAGCTCTGGCAGAAGAAGTTTGTGCCATGTGTGGAGCTACCATTTCACTCACTTTGGCACTTTGGTTGATTAAGCTATGGTCCAACAATATTTCAGGTATTAAAATAAAGGGTAATACACAAATGTAAGCTTAATGTTTGCATTACAAAAAAATTAATATATTTATCAAATTAAGTAATAAAATGAAGGAAGTTGGAGCCCTTTTGACTCTGTGTGCAGTCTTAGCATATGCAGGGCACACACACTAGCAAATAAAGCTGTTTGCTACAGTACTCAGTGCATAGCATAGGAGCTGAGACTCTGACAGTGCGAACCTCAACTGCATCAAACCTCTTCAATGCACAGGAGCTACGAGTGCACATCCACAGTAATGGCTGTTTGGCTCCATCCCCATTTAGTTTATTACTTCATTTAATAAAAATGGTTATTTCTATGTAATGCAAACAGTAAGCTTACAGTTGCCCTTTAAATTTTATTCTAATGCCTGAAAGGTTTGTCCTGCTCTTGTTTTTACTTGATATTTTGGCAGTAGTTTATTTTATTTTGTTTTATTTGCTTTTTGTTAAAATTTAAATCTGTCACGAAAGTTTATGATACTACTTATTAAGATTGCTTTTAAAGAAAAATTGCTTATTATTCAAATGCATACCTTCACTTAGAAACGTAATTCACAAACATACATTTTAAGCAGGCTTCCCCCTGCTGCATGATAAATATTTGGTTTTATTGCTTTTCATAGAGAAACTCTCCAAATATAAAGTGTTTGTTTATCAAGTATTTATTTGTAGCATAAACCTTTCACAACATTTGGGCAAGGTGCAATTAGGTCATCACAATTCAAGTCTAAACTATTCCATCTTGGGGAAGAAGACAACGGTATTTGTAAGGACTTTTCATGGGTAACAAAAGAATACCTGCACCTCCTATTAAATCACAATTGGCAGTGTAACAGAGTACCAGTGTCCTTTAAAAGAATAAGGACCACTGCCAACTGAATGGCTGTCAGAAGCACAAGCGGATATGGCTTCTCAAGCAAAACACCACTGAGTCTAAGGTATCAGGACGTGGTTTGATAAAAAAAATTAATTGCTGTATTCGTGGTAGCATAAGTCTAGGATTGCAGCAGCATGGGATAGAGAAAAAAGCCAACAATTCTAATATTGTAACATTGATGTACATCAATAAATTCACTTACTTTAGCATGCTCCTTTAGAGTGAGCTTCTGTTTACTTGCGTAAATTAAGGAGGATGTACTGAAATGCAGTAGTGCTCCTCAAAGGTGGGTCAATGAGAACTGGAAATATTAATCATTGAATAGTTGATGCAGAACTGCCATCAGAAATGTTGGTGCCCCTTACAGAAAAAAAATATTCTGGCCTCCCCTATCCCTATATCTCTATCTTGCCCCTTACCCTCCCAAATTCATTTTATCCAGATCTTTGTATTTCATGCCAATGACTTAAATGCACCCCAGGACATGCCCCATCACCCGGCATTGCACATCCAGGACTTATCCCTGCCCCTCAGCACATGCCCCATCACCCATATTGCACATCCAGCACTTGAGCCTGCCCTAACGCCTGCATTGCACATCCAGGACGTACCCCTGCTTTCCAGGACATTCTCCATCACCCGCATTGCATATCCAGGACATACCTCTTCACCCACATTGCACATCCAGGAATTATACATGCACCCTCACCCACATTGAAAATCCAAGATTTACCCCTGCCTTCCATGACATGCCACATTGCACATCCAGGAATTTCTCCATAAATTTGCCACAGCCAGTATGTCCACTAATATGTCACAACCAGTTTGCCCATTTATATGCAACTGTTTGCCCATTAAGTTGCCACAACCAGTTTGTCCATTAATATGCCACTCTTTGCCCATTAACATGCCATAACCAGTTTCCCCCTCCTCTCCCCTTCCCCAGTACTCACCTTGCTGCTGAGACAGCATACTTCAATGCTGCCTCTCTCGTGCTCCCTGCCCACTGATATTGACATTTGAGCACCAGAAGATCATGTAACCCCTGGCATGCTGTCTTCTCACATGGAGTTGCTGGTTGAGGGGAGATCTTTTGAACAAAATGATAAAGATGTTAAAGAAAAACTTGCTTCTTGAATTGTGTTTTTGTGCCTGTAAGTGTGTGTGTAAATGTTTATATACATAATAAGGTTTAGGTTTTTTTGTGCTAGTATCAGTGAAGTGTTTATACGTACTTCAAATGTTTACCACAGACAATCCTATATTGTGATGCCAGTTTTTAAATCGGATTTTTTTTTACATACTATATACATTTAGGTGAATGTACCTGAGTGGGAAAAATTCTCCAAATGCAGCTGAATTGGAGATTTTTTCAAACACTTTGGCCTACAGTATCGAATTCCCATCTCAAGTAGACCCTCCAGTAAATGCAGTGATATATACAATCAGGACTGGCCCAAGACACTGTGCCTGGGTCCAGGATTGGAATGCTACCCTTCCTACCCTTCACACACATATACACAGTCACATGCACACAAAGTCACACACAGATAGTCATACATGCACACACACAGATAGTCACACACACAATCACAGACAAAGTGTCACACACACATACTGTCATGCATGCACATAGTTATTTACAATCAGTCACATACACAGTTACATAAATACAGTTACATACAGTCACATACACACATACAGTCACATACACACACAGTCACACATTCACAGACCCAAGCCAGCTGATTTTTGGGGGGGATTTTTTTTTTAGAAAAATAAATCTTGATATACTGATTTCTGTCCCGCTTCCCTGCTGAATTAATTTTCATGACAGTGAGGGGCACCCTTGTTGTACAATGTGGTCTGTGACTTTATCGCTGGCTTCACTCCTGCTTCATGCTCCATCCACTTCAAGCTGTACTCCTGCATCACGATGAGTGCCATTATGTCACATGACACCTGGCACTCCAAATCAGAAGTGTTTAGCATGACGGGGAGGAGCAAGAAGTCTGTGTTGATGCCAGATGTATCCCGTAATGCTACGCTCTCAGCCTGTTAATGTTAGATAGCGTTCGGTCCCAATGTAAACAGCAGATAAGGGGGGGCGGGGGGACATGACAATTTGGCGCTCCCCTTAAAGTACTGCCTGAGTCTCTCACAAGGCATAATATAAATACATATTATAAAATCCACACACTGATGGTCATAGATCAAGGTAATAAACAGTACAAACGGACCCTGACATACATACAAAGTGATATACATACAGAAGACTTACTCAGATCTACACATGTATTATTCACATACTGATTCACAAGATAGTCTCTCCCTTGCTGCTATATTAATGTCAATACAATTGGCAGAATGGCTTTCTTGTCAGCACAGCTTAATACACATCCTTTGAATTTATTTCCTTGTTTTATGTCATTATTTATTATGCAGTTTGTTTAACACTTTTCATATAATTGTGAGGAAAAAAATCAAAGATACATTCTACAAGCCTAATTAGAGACACACAGACAGTTAAAAAAAACAACATAGTTTATATATACCGTATTTGCTTGAATATAAGACGACCCTGATTATAAGACAACCCCCCAAACTTTGGATATTCCTTTAGGAAAAAAATTAAAAGCCTGAATATAAGACTACCCTATTGGAAAAAAGTTTAACTTGTTTATATTCACATGTAAATTGCTTTTTAATATTTAATAAAAATTATGATATTAAAAAAATGCATTTCTTGTGTTTATTTCCTTTTATGTTCCAATGCTGCCTCTCTCTCCCCCAGTGTTATCTCTCTCGCCATCCCACATTGTCTCACACTCCCCCCAAACTTTTCTCTCTCTCCCCCTTCCTCCCCTTGTCTTTCTCTCCCCCTCCCTCCCCTTGTCTTTCTCTCCCCCCTCCCTCCCCTTGTCTTTCTCTTCCCCCACCCTCCCCCTCCCTTCCTCCCCTTGTCTTTCTCTTCCCCTCTCCCCCTTGTTTTTCTCTTCCCCCCTCCCTCTCCTTGTCTCTCTGCCCCCCCCTCCATAACCCTGTCTCTCTGCCCCCCTCCCTCCCCCTGTCTCTCTGCCCCCTCCCTCCCTCTGTCTCTCTGCCCCCTCCCTCCCTCCCTCTGTCTCTCTGCCCCCTCCCTCCCTCCTCCTGTCTCTCTGCCCCCTCCCTCCCTCCCTCTGTCTCTCTGCCCCCCTCCCCCTCACCTTGTTTCTTGTAGCCCCCAGACAAGGTCGGGGAGGGGCAATCATGACAGGGTGCTGAGAGGATATGTCAGCCTATAGTGGGAATTAGTGGGAGGAATTGGGATAGTATAAAAGATAGGAACAGGAAGTTTGGGGGCCATTTTAGGAAAGTTTTTTCCCCCTTACCTGTTGTGTGTCTGGTCTGTCTCCCTTCTTCTTTTCCAGGATCATGGAGGCTGAGATTGATAGGATTCTCGAGGAGATGAAGGCTGCTGCGCTGCTGAAGGGACCTGGCTGGCTGAAGGGACGTTTGGAGGGACCTGGAGCTGCAGCAGGGCCTGCTGCCACCGCATCTGGGAGGCCTTCTCGTTCGGTGAGGCCTCCCCGCCGCCTGAGCCCCGGAGATGACATCTTCCCTGGGCCCAGTGGAGTTCCAGGAGCTGTGTGCCGCGCTGCTCTTCCCCCCAGAACCGGGACTCGAGCTGCCCGAACGGCGAGGACACCCACCCACCATGCGGCCGCAACGGGAGGAAGTGTAGGCCGCAACCGGAAGTTGACGGCTGGGAGGAAGGCCGCACCGGAAGGCCGCACCGGAAGTGGGGCCTGTGAGGGATGCAATCGCGCATCCGGAGGCTCCGGTGAGCGGGCCCAGCGGCCAGAAGACCAGGAGGCCGGGGATCGTTGGCCTCAGCACCTCCTCGATGGTGGGGGGCCTGGACAAGCGGGAAGGCCGGATCCGGAGCTCAGGAGGAGGATCAGGAGCGGTGGCTGCAGCAGGAGTGCATCAGGTGAGCGGGTCTGGTGGGGGGGGGGGAAGGCCCCTGGTTGTCCCCCCTACACTGGTGTGGTCCCTCCTGCCCCACTTACCTCCTCTAGGCGCTCCAGAGGCTTCTCCCAGGTTTTCATCCCCAGAATCGTCGGTGTCCCCTATTAATCCAGGGGGTAGGGTGGCAGTAGATCCCCTTCCACGCCGTTTAAGCACTAGGGCGGGTCAGGGTAAGGCCCCGGCTAAGCGTTGCCAGTCTGCGCCGGGTACCGGCACAAGTAGGTCCCTCTCGCCGGGCGAGCGTTCCCCCCTGGAGGATAGGTACAGGGTGGGCTCCCCAGTGCTATTTTCCCCTCCCGGTTCCCCAACCTGGTCGGCGTCCCCAGTGATCCGGGGAGATTCGCTTATAGAAATTGACGGGGAAGAAGATAGTGAGGAGGACGGGATGAGGGGTGGCGAGTTCGGCATGGGTAGGTCTGGCGGACCCGTCGGAGGTAGGGACAGGAATGCCAGGGTTCCCCCCAGATCTCCGGGATCGGGTAGGAGCGGGGGGGTTCAGACAAGGCGTCGAGAGGTTCGCAGTCGCTGCAGGTCTCGGCGGGGGGTACGGTCTCCGGATAGTAGATCCCCGTCACCCATGGACCGGGATTGGCAATCAGGCAGAGGGTTAGGGCGTACTGCTCAGAGGGCGTCGCAGGGTCAGGGGTTACTTCCCCCGTCTATGGAAGGGCTACGTTGTTCGCCGATACGTTCCCTGTGTTCTTTTTCTTCCAGACGCCAACGGACGGGAGCAGATCTTCGGCCGGGGGGCCATCATGGCGTTGAGAAACCAAGGGACCCGAGGAGGACGAGTGTCAGCGGAAAACGTACGGCTGGAGAGGCTCAGCAGCCGGAGCTGGACAGCGGGGCGGCCGGGAGGCCGACCGGTGAGTTTACTGTAACACCTGCTAATGTTAGCCGTGGCGAGTCGGAGTTACTAGGGGGCTTGCGGGCATTCTTAGATTCATGGGCGGGTAGAACGCACACAATAGTAGCCAACACAGTAGCGTCGGCATGGGTCCCTCCCGTGTTCCCTTCCCCAACGAGCGGCGGTTTTGGTTGTGCGGCAAGGTCTGCGGCGGAATCGTCGGGTGATCCTCCCCACTCCCTGGGGGCAAATTCTCATGAGGCTGCGCAGGCAGGAGGTTCCGGGGGTAAAGATACGGGGGGAACTGAGACAGGGGCACTTAATGTAGCCGAGGTGGCGCGGTACTCTTCGTATGCGTCTTTTTCTGGCCCTCTAGGGGTACATTTGAAAGCTGAGGTCAGGGAAAAAATTTGGAAAGGGGAGTACGTAGAACTTCTTTCCTTGCTTCCTTTGGAGGAACCTATCGACCTCAAGGAGGACGAGAAAAAGGAGGATAGGAAGAAGAAGGAGGATGAGGAAAGGAAAAAACGGTATAGGAAGCTCCCGAAAACATTCGGGAACTGGTTGCGCTCCTTTTGCATCCTGGCTAGTGTCCTGGGTGAAAAGCACCCGGGGAAGTGCTCCTCCCTATTCTGTTATGTGGACGGGATATGGGAGGCGTACCGACTTTATGGGGGTTTAGCATGGTGGAGGTATGACGAACAGTTTCGTCAACGCCTAGCCGCTAACCCAGGCATGAGCTTTGACCAGATCGACATTACGCTCTGGGTAAAGATCATGATGGCTCAAAAGGCATCGCCCTTTCCCGGGGGGGCCGGTGGTGAAGCCCAAGGCTCCATGCCGGCCACCGGAAAACGCGGGACGTGCTGGCTGTTCAACGACAGCCAGTGCAAGTGGGGCGCCTCCTGCAAATTCCGGCACGAGTGCTCGGTCTGCGGAGGCACCCATAGCGCAGCCAGATGCTTTAAGCGCGGCAAGTCTGGTAGCTCAGCCGGGCAGTCTGGGGCTAAAGGGGAGAACTCCGGTGAGCAGCGACGCGATGCGGCCGTGGCTAAGGCGCTACGGTAGGCGAGCGGATGCAAGTTTCTTGGAGGACGGGTTTAGGTGGGGGTTTCGCATCCCGTTTGTCCCAGGCCCAGGTTGTATCTCCCGCCGGAACTTGAAGTCGGTGCTTCAGTTTCCAGAGGTAGTGAGGGACAAATTACGGAAGGAACTGGAAGCGGGCAGGATGGCCGGCCCGTTTCCAGAACCACCCATGGCGAATTTGCGGGTTTCTCCTTTGGGGGTGGTCCCCAAGAAGGATCCGGTAAATTCCGGTTAATACATAATTTGTCCTATCCTAAGGGAGGGTCGGTTAAGGATGACATCGATAGGGAGCTTTGCTCCGTATCGTACGCATCATTTGACAGAGCAGTGGAGCTGGTCAGAGACGCAGGGGCCGGGGCATTGATGGCTAAAGCAGATATAGAATCGGCTTTTCGTCTCCTCCCTATCCACCCGGAGTGTCACCACCTATTGGGCTGCTGGTTTGATCAGGGGTTCTATGTGGACCTCTGTCTGCCTATGGGGTGTTCAGTTTCTTGTGCCTATTTCGAGAAATTTAGCACATTTCTCGAATGGGTAGTTAAGAAAGTGGCAAATGATCGTTCAATGGTGCACTACTTGGACGATTTTTTGTGCGTGGGCCCCATGGGCTCCAGATCTTGCTTGGTGCTGCTGCGCTCGCTGGAACAGGTTGCGCGTAGCTTTGGGGTTCCCTTGGCGGCGGATAAGACAGAGGGTCCTACTACGTGCTTAAGCTTTCTGGGGTTGGAGATAGATTCGGTAGCAGGGGTCTGCAGGCTCCCCAGGGATAAGCTAGTGGTACTACGGACTGCTGTTCAGATGGTAGGTAGGGCCAAAAAGGTTACCCGTCGTCAGTTACAGTCATTGATAGGGCGCCTGAACTTCGCCTGTCGGATAATTCCGGTGGGCCGGGTGTTTATTAGGTCACTGTCGCGGGCTACGGCGGGTATCACGGCGGGACACCATTTTATCCTGGTGACTAGGAAGATACGTGCAGACCTGGCTGTGTGGCTGGTCTTCCTTGAGCGGTTTAACGGAAAGGTGGTATTCCAGTGCGCAGTAGTACAGGCGGATGAGCTGGAGCTTTACACGGATGCGTCGGGTAGCGTGGGTTTTGGCGCATACTTCGCGGGTAAGTGGTGCGCGGAGCGTTGGCCGGAGGCGTGGGCGGGCAGCAAGCTCCTGAAGAACCTGGCGTTTTTGGAACTATTTCCCTTGTTAGTGGCCCTAACTTTATGGGGGAGGTGCATGCGAGACCGGCGGGTTGTCTTTTTCTCTGACAACTTGGCGGTCGTGCATTCAGTGAACAACCTATCTGCAGCGTCGGCCCCGGTGGTGCGGCTTTTACGGCGTTTTGTGCTGCTTTGCATGGAACTGAACATCTCGTTCCGTGCAAAACATGTACCAGGGCACTTAAACGTTATAGCGGATGCTCTTTCTCGATTCCAGTGGGAGCGGTTTCGAGCAGAAGCTCCGGGAGCGGACAGGACTGGGCAGGAGTGCCCGTTGGTACTGTGGAAGATTGGAATGGAGTGCTTGCGGAATGGGTAAAAAGTTTGCTTGCTCCTTCCACATGGTCGGCATACGCGAGGGTCTGGCGAGACTGGGATTCACTGTTGGCTACGGGGGGTAGACACCGCCCTGAGGCATCCCTGCTGGATGCCTTGCTTTGGTTTTTGGTGCAGCTTTCGGCTGAAGGGGCGTCCCCTTCCAAATTGGACAAAGCAGTGGCAGCTTTGTCCTTTTTGTTTAAATTGCGTGGGGAGGTGGACGTGTGTAAGAATTTTTTGGTAAGGCAAGCGTTAAAAGGTTTTCGGAGGGGAAAAAAGCAGGCTGACGCACGGCGCCCGGTGTCGGTGGCGTTGCTGCGTAGAATGGTGGAAGTGCTGCGAGCTATTTGCACATCGGATTACGAGCGTTTGTTGTTTACCGCGGCTTTTTCCCTGGCCTTTTTCGGAGCATTCCGGATATCGGAGTTGGTAAGTCCTTCCAGGGCCCGGTTGGGCGGCATCTGGGCGACGGATGTGTTGTGTGAGCCTGGGAAGCTACTGGTGTGGCTCAGGTCCTCAAAAATGGATACGGCAAGGCGGGGCCGTATGGTGGAATTGTTTAAGGTACCGGGCGAACGGGTGTGCCCGGTACGCTGCATCAGGGAGTTTTTGGTAGTGCGGGCGCAGGGGTCTCAGTCCCTCCTGGTCCACGCAGACTCCTCTGGTTTATCGAGGTTTCAGTTCCTCAGGGTAATGAGGATGGCGTTGGAGCGGCTGGGTGTGCCGGCGCACGAGTACGGCACCCATTCCTTTCGGATTGGGGCTGCCATGGAGGCTTCACGGCTAGGCCTGGGGGAGGCTTTAGTCAAGAGGAAGTTGTGTTTGATGGAATTTTGTTTCCGCGTGAGTGGTGTACATAGTGCGATGTTGTTCACGATGTTCTCTGTTACAGGTTCCGGTTTGGAGGTGTGGATCATCGGCCATTCATACGTATACTGGGCTGAGAGGAGAGCTGCAGTTCGCAGGAATGGAATCCAGCTGGGCTTTCCTCCGGATCGGGTTCGTCTGAAGTGGTTTGGAGTAACGGGCATGTTGTGGAATGCTGTGGTGACTAATGTTGAGCAAAGAGTGTGTCGGGGCTGCCGCCCTGACATACTCCTTATTCATGCCGGGGGGAATGATTTGGGGGTGGTGCCGCAGAGGGAGCTGGTGAAGAACATGCAGCGGGACGTGTCCCGCTTGCATGCTCTTCTACCAGGGATTAAGATCATTTGGTCAGAGATGGTTCCCCGGTCGGTTTGGAGGCACGCCAGGGATTCGGCGGCCATGAACCGTTGCCGGGGAAAGATAAACAAGCTAATGGCGAGTTTCATGAGAAAGAACGGCGGGGTGGTGGTGCGGCACTTTAATCTGGAAGGTAAATTGGGGGGTCTGTTTCGGTCTGACGGGGTACATCCGAACGAGCTGGGGTTGGATTTCTTCAACCTGGCTCTGCAGGAAGGAATAGAAATGGCCACAGTTTTGTTTGGGGGGGGAGCCCATCCAGGGTGATGGGCTTGTGGCGGAAGCTTGCAGGGTATCCAGGAGGGTTAATGGAAGATTTGGATTGGGGAGAGTCAATCGGGACTCTGGTGGGAGGTTCGAGGGGAAAGTGGTACCTCGAACCTCAGGTATTGGGGGCATTGGGATATGCCCAGAACATGGACTTCGGCAGCCACCTGGATACTCTTGCAAGCTTTGGTTGGTTTTCTTGTATATGGAATGTTTAATGTTTAAGTTTTGATGTTTATGTTTAGTCATTGTATTAATTATGGATATACATATATGTGGAATGTAGATATATATATATATATGTGTATATGGTTGTAAATGCAATGGCTATTTAAATAAAGTGCTGTGGCCGTTGTTTTACCACACAGTCTGGTTTTAAGTTTGAGTTATTTCTAGGCAAATACATATCCTCAATGATAGAAAGCTACCAGGTCATGTAGCCCCCAGACAAGGTCGGGGAGGGGCAATCATGACAGGGTGCTGAGAGGATATGTCAGCCTATAGTGGGAATTAGTGGGAGGAGTTGGGATAGTATAAAAGATAGGAACAGGAAGTTTGGGGGCCATTTTAGGAAAGTTTTTTCCCCCTTACCTGTTGTCCCACCCACCCTCCCTTATTTATGGTTAATGAGCCTTTATTTATTTATTTATTACATGTCACAGCATCGGCGGAAGCTTGCAGGGTATCCAGGAAGGTTAATGGAAGATTTGGATTGGGGAGAGTCAATCGGGACTCTGGTGGGAGGTTCGAGGGGAAAGTGGTACCTCGAACCTCAGGTATTGGGGGCATTGGGATATGCCCAGAACATGGA
The DNA here is from genome assembly GCA_036172795.1 of Pelodytes ibericus. NCBI lineage: Eukaryota > Metazoa > Chordata > Amphibia > Anura > Pelodytidae > Pelodytes > Pelodytes ibericus. The sequence goes on along the minus strand of CM069857.1, from coordinate 98,858,006 downwards.
CTTCGGCAGCCACCTGGATACTCTTGCAAGCTTTGGTTGGTTTTCTTGTATATGGAATGTTTAATGTTTAAGTTTTGATGTTTATGTTTAGTCATTGTATTAATTATGGATATACATATATGTGGAATGTAGATATATATATATATATATGTGTATATGGTTGTAAATGCAATGGCTATTTAAATAAAGTGCTGTGGCCGTTGTTTTACCCCACAGTCTGGTTTTAAGTTTGAGTTATTTCTAGGCAAATACATATCCTCAATGATAGAAAGCTACCAGGTCATGATCCCTGGTGGCTAGTGGGGGCAGCCGGGGGATGTCTGCATGATACGTGCAGACATCCTGCATGCTGCCTGACACTTCCGTCTATTATGATGGACAGCTGGTCCGTCATAATAGACGGAAGTGTCAGGCAGCATGGAGGATGTCTGCACTATTGTGCAGACATCCCCCGGCTGCCCGATTCTCCTGGTGGCTAGTGGAGGCAGCGGAGGACCCGACTTCATCATCGAAGTCCCGGCGGTCGTGCCGTGCGGCATCAGGGGATGTTTGCGCGTATTGCGTAGACATCCTCCGGCTGTTAGAGAGGGGCATCCAGGTCCCCTGCAGCATTTGCTCTGAAAAAAACCTTGTCTTATATTCGAGCAAATACGGGATACAGTATATTAGGATATTGTTAAAATACGCATATACCTATAGACTTTTTTTTAAATAAGGCAGTTTTAGCCCTTAAGGTTTCCCACTCTATCTAACGGAGTAAAGGGGTCGATTATTAATAACAGGGGTCGGACTGGCCAGAGGGCACACCTGGAAGGCTAAATGTTTGTGGATAATATCACATCTCAAAAATTTGAAGTAACTGCTTTCTTCTAACTTCAAATTAGTGAGACAGCTTAGTTGGTAAATGCTCTGACTTCACTGCATGTTCCAGCATCAGGTTTACAGGTTTGAATTCTGGCAGGGTCATCGAAGGCCTTCATCTTTCTGTGGTCACTAAATGAGTACCAACATGTTTGGTAATAGTAGCCTATATTAATAGCTATTAAATTGGTGCTTTCCACCCCCCCTATCAAGTTGATATTAATACTTCATTAATTACTGTATTTACGTGGATCTAATGAGCAAATTTTGACACCGTGTAGCCAAAAAATTGTTTTCACTGCTGTGCGTTACTTTTTGTTAATAGAAAGATTTAGTTGTTTTGGTTTAAGTTGCAACATAAAACATACGCAAATCTTATGCCCCATCGATTCTAATGCGCACTTACATTTTGGAGACACAATTGTTTTACTTTAAAAGTACTTTGGTGATAACACTGGCATATTCTGCTTCTTTAATAGGTTTGGAATAAAATGCCCTAAAAAGAAGGGGCAGGGCTTTTACCCTTCAACCTAAGTTGAGTTCCAAATAAGGTTCGTGGCTCCTAGGTAACATGGCTATCTTACATTAAAATTAGGGACAAGTTGTGCCAGAGCTCTAAGGTACCAAGGCATTCTATTCAGCTATATTTAACAAAGATAAAGAAAAGGTAGCAGCGCTCAAACACAAAATAATTTGTGTTAAATAACTATGAAGCATGCAGTTGGTGCTGCGATTTGATCAAAGTACAAAAACCGACCCACTTTAGCAAGGTAGATTTATTAGATTGGGAAAAAAATATAGCATTGGCTACTAAAGGTAAATGCAATGTCAGCAATAATTCTGTGCAGTTCAGCATGAGTCAACTGGCGAATATCCCTCAAAGACAGGTACTTCTACTGAGTAGTGACATGCTACTGTACTATCGGCTCCTCATACATGACACATTTGTAATCACTTAGCTTAAACATACAGCATTTCACTATTTGAACTCACTAGAGGGCGTGCTTGATCACATTACACAATGCTCTCTTGAACTATGGCATTGAGTAATATGAAGCACTGGTGTCCAAAAACGTTCATGGAGATGGGATTAGATCATTAAGTTTCATATATTCAATGTGCCAGGGAATATTAAAACAATGATGTAATATTATATGGGCTATATAGTTTTATAGTACAATGGATCATATGTGGGCTACAACCACTCCTCAAGCTTACAGTTGTACAACAAAACAGGGCTCTGACATGCAGTTAAGATTTTTCTAATTAACCTGCAGTAAATGCACAAAAGACAAGCTAAAAAAAAAGAAAAAAATGCCTCTTTATTTATGCTAATTTTGTTATTAATGTAATATCATGGATTATATAACCCTGATTATCAAGTATTGTACTAATATAGATCACCAGGAATAACATGAACTCTAGGGCACCCACCGAGCCTGCCAAACTCTTATAGATCACTTTGAATTTGTCTTAAAAAATGTCCCTATAGGGCAAAATCATTTCCCACATGCAGCATGCAATTAGACATGTCTATATCACAAGGCTCTACTCCTCCAATAGTCAGGATTTAATAATATGCAATCACATGTCCTATTTTTGCAAGGGGTAAGAATAAAAAGATGATATTAAATGGCTTCCTATTGATCAACGGCAAAGCTGCTTTGTTGGCACTACTAGGGTTAACAGATGGACTGCATTATCAGGGTTCAAGATAAAAGAGGCCTGGGGCTGTGGCTGGTTAGCAGGCAGATAAAACATGTTGTGTCCTGTGTGCATTCCTGGGCTTAGAGCAAGCCTGAGCAGCACAGGAAACATTCCAGGTTCATTACATCCCCAGGAGCTACAGCCACATAGAGGGAGTAAAGGCATTTGACTTAACATTCACAGAGGTTAGCTATAGCAGAGAGTACACGTTGTGGATGTTGGGGTATCCGATTCCCTGCATATTAATGGCACGAGGCTAATTTGCATTATTCTGTCATTCACAGATAATAGGCATAGGGTTTAATATTGTGCAATTAGATACAGCTTTTGTCATGGCTTTTAGTATTAGATCAGAAATCTAAATGTACTGTGTGCTTCCATGACGTGACTTAAAACAAAAGAAATCTCAATGTATTCCTTCCTGTAAAAACATGTCATCAATAATATGGAGAAGGAAAAAAATCTTGTTTTACAAAAAAGGTTGTTTTTGCAACCGTTAGCAAGATTTTTTATTAAAGCACCTTCAAATTATGCTGCAATAGCAGAAATATTCCCTTCTACGACACAAATAAGTTTTCATAAAATATGGAACATTCCTTGTATTTCAGGGACCGGCCTTGGCTGACAGCAGCTATGTTTACTGAAGACGTTTCAACAGTCTATAAAGATTTTCCTTATAACTACCCAAAGTTTGTTAATCCTACATATGTCCTTACCACATGTTCAGATTATGTCAGTGACACAAGAAAAACACTGACTTTCAGTTAAAACTATGTATGCCTAAAAAGAACCAATAAAACAACCAATTGTGGTAGTTATCTCCACCTTTCTGTGTGCTATAGCGGGCTAGAATAAAATGTTGTGTCCACAATGTTGTTATACTTTTACTAGAGGCCTATTCATAAGGGTGAACATAAATGCCAAGTTCAAACATTATAGTCCACTTTGGTTCATTAGACCACATTAAGCAAATTAATTTCATAATTGTATTCCTTATCACGTACACTATCACACCTATGTTAACCTAAGGTTGCTTTACATTGCACTAATTCCTTGTGGTTACCACAGTATGCCTCATATCAATTTGTAATGCAAATACAGTAATGACACCGATTTCTAGGCACCCTCATACTTTGCATTGCTCATTTTAATACTCTTAAGTCCATAGAAGTGGACTGTAATCCAGACGTGGACCCTGTAGTTGCAGTGCCCATATGGATAATAGTTAGCTCTCCCTCACTGATGAGGGCTATTAAAAAATAAACGTATGGGTCTATTCACTAAAATTTCAGAATAGCTTGAGGAGGTCGACTTTCATTTGGACACTGTCACAAACTTCCATGACTCATTGAGCCGGCCGGTAAATGTTGTGTTAGTTCTTACTGTAATGACCAGTGTGTACCCGTGTTTCCCCAGTTTTATTAACCTTCCCAAAAGGGCAAATCACTTGTGTGTACCCCGCCCCCTGGTGCCCGACTCCAACCTCCCAAGTTAGATTCAGAGACTACGAAGTGCGTCGTTCAGCCACCCATTAGTTCATTTAAAACTCCTGCGACCCGGCCCAACATCGTAAATCACATATTACTATGGGGTGGTGACCAGGGAGCTGACAATCTATTGTGAAAGATTGAAGGCTGAGGAGACATTGGAACCCGAAAACGAGAATTAACATCTGGCTACTGAGCCTTCTCATTACAGAGACTAATTCAAATTTGGCCCTGGATTTTGACTTAGTCTCAAAAATAGCTTTGATCATTTCCCCTCTCATAACTTTCAATTGTGGAATATTCTAACCTGGGTTTTTTACTGTATAGGGGTGTTCTTTGTATAGGCTCTTGTACAATATCTCCATTCACACATTGCAAGTATAATTGTTAGATCCCATACTTTGTTTGATAATTATTTGAAAAGCTTTCAAATGTTTTCTTCTCGGCATGAAAAAAGATAGTTAATGTCCAAGTGATGCCTTTAATGGTTATTTGGTTTGCCATATGCCAGCTCCACCACCCCACACAATTTAGGAAACTCTTACAGTGCACATATTGCTAAATGGAATCACTATTGACAAACAGGAGACGCGATGGGGTTAAATTGAAGAATAACATTTCTGCTTTATTTATTCCAGTAGATATCATTACTGTGCCACACACTTTAATAAAGGACCACTACAATCGCAGTTAATATTGTCACAAAATTTCAGCTTTCTTTTTTAATCAAATACAACACACACACTAGAGCCTGGAAGAGATGAAGCAGCCGTGCGTATCCTACAGTATTTCATCCACAAAGGTTTATTGGAAGTGTGAATTGAATGGGATCAGAGTAGATTGGATTGCAGACCGGATGCTGCACAATATCATTCAGACACGCTTTCATAATACAGGGATTAAAGAGAAAATTGCAGAAGGAAACACTGTTATTGAAATGAACTATGCCTGGAACAAAATCATAGTATTTCCTTTTGTTGGTGGACCAGCCTGAAACATATCTCAAAGTAATGACCACTGACCTGTCTGAAGATATTACCAGGAATATGTTTTATATCAGTAACTGGACTGCAACAATCTACTCTAATAAGATGTGCTGTACCTGTGGCTCCAAATAAAGTATTTAAAGGAGGACTAGCGTTACTATGGGGCCAATGTAAAAATGGCAATTATAAATAAAATATACTTTATCGTTTATAAAAGTGTCTTACCAGGAAGGAAAATAAAATAAAAAATGTTAATTGTGCCTTAAAATTGTAAAACACATGATTGATGGCTTTCATCTCTTTTATCTCTATGCAGGGAGTTTCTTCATTCATACGCAGAGTGCTGCCCTTGTTCTAAAGTAAAAAGCGTACGTCCAGAAAAAAATCGGGACCGCACGCAAAGAACAAAAATTGCTTATGCCTATGGCACCAAGGTTAGTGTGATGGGAGAGGGTGGGCTTAATGTAGTATTGGTGGCATTATGAGTTCAATTCATAGCATAAAAAAATTGGACAGCTGCGAGGATTTGCCACTCCTCCCCTGAATGCAGCCTGGGGCAATTGCCCCACCCTGCACCACTGTAGGGCCGGCTCTGGTTGAAATATTACATGAACAGTTTAAACTTTTCTCTTATATATTTCTACCACATTCATTGATGGGAACTACATCCTACTACTCTAGACGAACAGAGACCGACCTATACATGAGAAGAATTTCAGATATTTTTAACATTTCCATAGAAATTTAAGCTCCTATTCACTGTAGGCCAACCAAAAATTCGGAAACTTAAACAAAATTATTAAACTTTTCATTTCCCACTGTCAGGGCCAACCCAAGATATTGTGCTGCCTGGGGCAAAGAATGAAATGCTACCCCGACCCACGCAACAAAAGCCCACAGTCATGATAATTCAAACTAAAATGAAACTTTTCTGAAAGGGATAATTTAATGCAAGAGCACCTTGTTTATATGCAAAATTATATGAAATACTGTAGTGGCCCAAGTATATGCAGGCCATAATTAAAATGTGTGCCCTAAATGTTTGAGCATTTGAACTTAATGTACAATATTTTAACAAGTCGTGTTATAGGTCAGTGGTCACATATTATGTTTTGGGGAATAACACAGCCTATTTTCATAATAATGTTTGTTTTGCCATTACTTTCTTTTCACTTCAAGCCCACTAAAGCACTTCTTATATACATAATAAAATATTTTTTCCAAGAAGTTGACCAATAAGGTGAAAAGAAAGTAATGGTAAAACATTATTATGATAATAAGCTATACAATTGTCTAAAACACAATATGTGACCAGTGACCTAACAAAATCCAAATAGATATAGGCAGTGTCAGATGAGTTAACCCCTGGTTGGCTAAAGAGATATACGCAGTGTCAGAGGAGTAAACCCCTGGTTGGCTAGACAGATATAGCCAGTGTCAGAGGCATTAACCCCTTTATCCATTACACACACCCTCATACACAGACAGAGACACACACACACTCTCACTCACACACACGGTTAGTTCTTACCTTACCTGGTGCATCTCTAGATTTTAACTCTGTGTGAGGAAAGGACAGAGCCAATCAGAAGAGGCTTCTGAACTCTCAGCCAAACCGCCTTCTATCAGAACTCTCAATCCGGGACTTTGCATTGTCCTGGACTGAGACTTCCTCCCTAACACAGAACACAGAGAAAAAGTGCCACTCTTGCCAGGTTGCCGCCTGGGGGAGTTGCCCAGTTTCTACATTGAAAGGGCCAGCCATGCCCACTGTCAAAAGAATAGAAAAGAAGGAGTGGGAGGAATTTTCTATGCCTCTATTCTCACTTTTTAACTATGGTACACCCTCACAGATGTAGAGAAAAAAGGGAAACATGCCCTATCTCCTCCTGTTATTTCTCAAAAACTTGCACTTTGTATAAGTGCTTGTTGTTTAATGAGAAATCAAGTTCTGATCAATCATGCAAGAATGATAAGCAAAGGTCTCAAAAACAGACTTAAAGGGACACTCTAGTCCCCAAACCCACTTTGGTGCAAGTTGAAGACTACAGCTTTTATAGTGCACAGGCTTTTTTTCCAGTGTGATTTGACGCAGGCATTCTGCTTAAGCAATGATTACTCTGCATTTTTACTGCAGGTTATGCAGCAGCACTGATTATATAGACACTGAGCATATAAAGTTTTGATTCATTTAGTGACTACCTGTGCTTCTGGAATAGAATACATTGTGTGGACTGTAATAGACTTGCTCTTGTACACAGTAGGATCTCTTAACAGTGCAACACATTGTCTGATGACATCACTAGAGAGACAGGAAATTCCAATCATTGGTTCCTGCAGTAAAAAATAAATAAAAAAAGGAAATTGACTTTTACTCAGCAAGTGTGGGCAGTCCTGGTTTCTTGCAAAAATGCTGTCATTTCACAATTTCATATAGCTATAAGTATTTTATACTTTAAGCAATGCAATGCAGTACTTTGAAAGCACATTACTATGCATTAATATTTGGAAGATGCATTTTAGCCACCCGACAGTCCCTTTAAGGCAATATATTTTACGTGAGTTAATTTTTCACTACTCCTCAGAAACCACAGAATTAGAAAAGTTTAGGTTGACAGACTTACTGTTTACTCAGGATGATTCAAAAGAGAATTGTTTAACAAATCTACACATCCCAGACAGGTGTTCTATTTTATCAAACGAAGAAAAAATAGCAGAAAAAATGGCACTCACGGAGGTAGGTAAGTGAAAAAAATTATATTTAATCCAATAACATATTAACGGTAGTCACAGCAATCGGTGGGAGAAAACTAACACTAACTCAGGTGAAGCATGACGCGTTTTCGCACTTAAAGCGCTTAATCATCTGATTGCTGTGACAACCGTTAATATGTTATTGGATTAAATATAATTTTTTTTCACTTACCTACCTCCGTGAGTGCCATTTTTTCTGCTATTTTTTCTTCATTTGATTCAATTTCTAATCGGTGTTGGCCACGCCGGCAGAGGCACCCGGATAGAATACAAGGGGATTACTTCATTTAATTTGTGGACTGACCGGCTGTGTGAGAGCCTGCATTTTCCCTCTCGAGGTGTTCTGTTTTACCCACAGAAATTCCCCAGAGTGAAACGATATCTCCATTGCAAGGGATTCTGGGTGAATACACATTACATTTTGCCTCTAGTACCAACTACTTGGACTACATGGACTCACTGGAGACGATGCATGCTGCAAACACACACATGGACAGCTCTTTCAAACGTTATATGATTCAGCAGCATAGGTTTGTTTCTTGGAAACTGCTTATGGGCATTGGGATAGTACATAAAGTACATACATCAGTTATGGTGGCGATAAGAACATGGGATGCCCTTCCTGTGTATAATGATAGCTACATGAGGGAAAGAGAAGTCTTATTTCTATTGTATGTGTCATGTAGTTATCCCCATATATCGAGGAGTCTACTCAATAAAGAGATTGTCAAACCAGCCCCAGGATTTTATGGCTATGAAAGATATTCATTTTCATTATGGAGTTTGAGTTCAGTCATCATCTAAAGAGATACGTTCTAAAATCACAACACTTATATTTATATTTATTATATGTAAAAATGAGAATCTCTTTATTGACAGTCAGCGACCACATCAACCTACATACTTTCAGTGTTTTTTTTAATGTGCGTGTTATTTTATGCCCACACTATACCCCCTGAAGTATTCACTTTTGCTTCTGGATCTACAACATTTCTAAGTTAGTAGGGGAGGAGCTAGTAACTGACAGGAGTGATCATGTTTTCATGAGCTCCAGACATAACAGAACAAATATGCTGGTTTTATGCAGACTGTTATAATAATTTGCTACATCGCACCCTAAAAAGGGAGGCAGATATGGGTAAGAACTGTAAAAAAAACAGAAAAGCTGGAAAAAGTGAGAAAATCGGCTACACCTGACATTAGGACCTTGCTGTTACACCCAACAAGGCCACAGTCACTTAAACCAATGACTCAAATGACAATGAAGATATTCAATTAAGCAAACTGCCTACAGCAAATCCTACTATAAAGATTGATGATATGCTGGTCACTAAAGCTGACATCTGGGCCACATTACATATAACTTGAGACAAATTGATTAATTTTGCTTGAGGAATCATTGTGTTAACTCAGACTGTGCTCAAGCAGCTAACGCTAAGCTATGTATAGGTCACCATATTGCATAATTATATAAACCTGAATCAACCAGTAATTTGTGATGACTATGCTCTTGATGCAATTCGACTTGGCAAGTGCACCTGCTCTATACATGCTTGTTACCACATGACAATGTTTGTATTTTGTGTCCTTTAGCCAAGTAGCATTCCAAGACTAGAAGCTAACCCAAAAGAGCAAAATCTCATTAAATTTCAGTATATATTAAGACATGGCATATGTCCTGTGTATAATCTCCATGCTGTATGGTACTAGTCGCATACAAAGATAGGTCACATAAAATGTATGCAAAGATTGGGCCATGGTTAATACTGATGAGGCCTTGGGCAAGCATCTGCATGTTGGCCCATTTGCCACTCACCTCTCCACATTGGCCATTTGCCATCACAATCATTCTCATCTGCCAAACCACAGTGAGCAGTTTGAGTGCCAGAGGTTGCCCAGGTAACCAACATTGTACTCTACACCCACTTACACATACAAGCAACCCTATCTGTCTTTTTATTAGTCATTACCTTACTGGGTAGAAAAGCAGGATCTTCTCGTCATGTTAACCCGTTTGTAGAAAGAGGCAAGTTAACAGCCGTTGTGTAGATGGAAGACTGGGCAGCACTGAGCATCTACTGTCCAGACCTTGCTTGAGTTACAGTGGCTACAGGAGCAAGCAAAATAAAAACTATATAATTGAATCGGTGTTAACAGTATCTTGACAGCAGGCCTTTTTCTGCCAACTGCCCTCCTTCATGTTCTACTTATATCACCACAAGAAATCTCAAAGCATGCTTTACCACAGTGCACCAGAACATAAGCTGGCATGTACTTTTGACTGTACATGCCAGTTTATCTTCTCACCGACAGCAGCCATGCCTCCCTAGAAAGCAGGCATCCTCACCCCGTCTGGTCAGTGACTTTCTCTTACTGTTAGCAAAGAGAGAGACCATAGTTTTTGCATGTGGTCAGCAGAGGGTACCTTAACTGTTCCCCTCCACTGATCCCTTGCACAAAAGAGGGTCTCTTTCTTTGAGCCCCCAGTCAGATTTAGTGTGCGTGTGCTGACACTCTCAGCAACACTCTCAGCAATGTCAGACAAGTGCTTTGTGCATGTAAATGTGCTGGCCCAAGTAAAAGGACAAAAGGAAATGGTTTAATATATCTTTAAGGATGTCCTTTCGTTCTTCATTTGCTCAATATTATAAAACAATTGACCTCACATAACACATCACTATGAAGACAAATCAGTGCTGTGGACATTGTTATGTATGTTAATAATAAAGTTGTGTTGAGACTATGGTCTGTTGCTGCTAATAAAGTTATGCCAAATGGAACTTTATTGAGCATTACAATATTACAAAGAGGAAATAGAGAACTAAACAGATTTTAAATTGTGTTTAAAATATAACCATTTCATTTATAGGAAGTATGGCCACTTATAAGTTTGTTTGTAATATTTTTGAAATAAAATGCGAAACCAGCAAGTCAACAATGCAAGGAACCAGAAGTGACCTCTACTCAGGAACTGTAAATGTTTTCCGTGGTATTTACAGCCTAAAGGCTATGTGGTGTATGCACCTGAGGAAGCCACAAGTAGATGTGGCAAAACACACTGTGCTCCTTCTTTATCTGAAGCTCCACCATTTGCAAACATGACTTTATCCTTTGGGACATCCACTGGCATTTGCCTACACACCAGAGCAAGTTGTGCAGATCATCCTTACTCCCTATTGCATTCCTTTTTTGTCATCTAGATATCCTACACTGGGCACGCTATTTTAGCATTGTAGGGATGCCAAGGATGAAAAGATCGAGCAACAAGGATTGTGCTCCCTTCTCCCTAGCATGCCTATCTAAGTCCTACCGGACTAATGAAGGGGTCACAAGGCATGGACTTATCCTGGAAGGCGAAAACGGTCGCGGCTTGGTGAGAGAGAGACCAGCCTACTGACAAACTCGGACTTGAGAGATACAAAACAGCTTCTCATAATCCATTTTAAAAATGGCAAAAGGTGATCATTATTGACATTATTTGCATATGCCTACCCAGAATCCCTTGCAGTGGTGGTAATGCCTGATTCTGTGGGAAAAAGAGGCCTTCTGGGTTGTCTGGTATGTGTAAATGTATCTTTAGCATTGCCTCTGCTACCTTCTTTTTTACCCGCTCTTCAGTGAAAGGTGCAGTTGGGACTCTGCTATTATGGCTGCCAGATCTCGAGATATGCCTCCTCTCTCAGGAACTTTCTTCTGCAGAGCATCCAGCTCTCTCCCTCCTTTTCAAACTTTAAAAAGTCCCTCAAAACTCATCTCTTTACAAAAGCTTACTACCCAACCGACTAGAATACCGAACACACACACAATTCATCTTCGGCCTATCCCACCTAGTGCCACCCATCCACACTACTGTTACTACAACTTTGATCCCTCTGACCTCTTCAATCCCTTATGTGTCTCATGTACCCCATTCCCTCTTGATTGTAAGCTTGCAAGCAGGGTTCTCTACCTCACGTACCAGTCTGTTCTAGTTTGTCTAGCTTAGTATGTAGTTCCCTTCTATGCTCTGTACCTAGCGCTATGTAAATAAAAAAAAGAAAGGGATAAAAAAAAGGTAGAGCTGAGAAGCAGTTATCCTTTTTTTCCCGGCATGTCAGTAAGGGTGATACAGATCACTATGTGCCCAAAGATACATCAAATACTCGGCTTTAAAGGAATTAATTTTCGTAAAAATACTCTCAGATGAGGACTCAGGTCAGTCTAGTGTGACCCAAGAACAATTGATGGCATGTCTTAAAGTGCAGGTTGACAAAAACGGAGTTCTTCTCTCTTGGCAAATGTACAAATTGATTCCTTGGAATTACAAATGTCGGTACAGAATAAAAGTATTGTATTTATATTATCTCACATGTGACTTCACATTATATATCCTTGTACTTTGAACACAGCACACATCGCTCCTTTTTCTGTTCATCTATTTGGTGGGCTTGGAGGTGTCCATTTTTCAGGTGCTGTTGCCCACGGGATCCATAGTGTTGTTTGAATGCAGTAGTGTCCAGGCTATGTGAGGTACATTAAATGAGAAATAGGGAAATTACAGCTGAACACAAACACAGCAGAAATGTACAAAACAGCCATTGTCACAAGGGAACAACATTTTTAAAACTTTTAGACCACAGGGTTTAAAGGTTTTTCTGGTTAACTAAAATATGTTAGAATTGCTACTGCAAGAGAATCTTGTTACACTCCTATGTTACCCTTTCTTACCCTAGAAAGTCAGAAGGTCTGTTCAATGATCTTCTTTTGGTGGATCTTCTTTATCTAAGCCACTATGCTATGTACTTTAAGAGATGGGGGGAAAAACTGGGTTATTTCATGTTCTTTCCTTTATTTTATTTAAGTGAGGAAGATAAGTTGAGACATAAACTACTGCACACAATTGTATATGTGATACTGCTGCATGTTTAAATTATCCATTAGACACATTCAAGTGCTACTTTATAGACTGCCATATTAAAATATAACTAAATATTTTGCTACCATAAAATGGTATTGCTGTTCTGAAAGATACATTAAAATGTTAATGTTATTTGTCAATTTAGTAACAATACATTGAAAGTGACCTTAGCAATAGTTGTGCTGATTACATTTCAGACTTTTAAAAAGATTTATAGAAGAGCCTGTTGGTTAATTTAAATATATATATAAATTGCCAGTCATTAAATACCTGCTACATATAATACATACATACAAATTATGATAAAATATATTGGATTTTATTGGAGTCAAGTACTGATTTTAACATCTTTGATTTCAAGCATGGAACAAGTCCAAAGAATTATGTATGCCATTCTGTACAATATTAAATAGCCTGAGGCAAACAATAATAAATAGTGGAACATTTAATTAAGGCCAATGCCAAACCATTTGTTAACTATAGGTCCGATTGGATTTTTACACCATAATAGACATTTATCAAACAGTGTAACTAACTGGAATTTAAAAGAAAATAGAACAGTGCAAATGCATGCTTCAGTATATGAAATATATGGCTAGGGTCTATTCACTAACCATTGAACAGTTTGCTAATCTAGCAGCATTGATGCAACATTGCTTTTTAGTATTTTTCGTTATTTTGGTTGGTTTGTTTTGCTTTTCACGATAGCTTTTATTAGTTTGTTTTTGTTTAACTTGATATTGTAATGTGTTAATGGTTACCTTTATTAAGTACATACATTATACACAAGCATAGTTATTTTATTTGTATTGGGAAAAGTGTAGCTAAAAATGTAGTGTGTTCAAAATGTATTTTTAAAACAGAAAGTATGATTCTGCTATTATAGTCTTCCCATTTATTTTCTGTTCAGGTAATGATAGCGGTGTAACACTTGTAAGACTTTATGTATCATGGAGGGAAGAGGAAGAGGGCAGCCAGTCCTGAGTTTTTCCATCCCAACAAAGTTGCTTATCTAAGTGAAGATGTTGAGCACTCAGAAGCAGACATATGATTCCTGCAGAAAACTGTTCTCACTAGCCGGGCCAACAGGCCCTCTAGCATAGGGGGATCTAGAAGAAAAGATTTTTGGAATAGGATAAAATATAATTGTTTGACTTAGTTAGTGGAAGAGCCTTCAAGAAATGAGGAGACAAGCAGAGTCAAGTTGATACCTTTATTGGCTAACTGAGTTGGTTTGGAGTGACAGCTTTCAAGACCTCTCAGGTCTCTTTATCAGGCATGTTATTCACAATAAATATGAAAAAACATCTCTTTTAACTAAAATACACATCACATTGTTAAGAATGGAAAGTAGATAATATCTAGTCCAGGTCTGAGTTCTTTGATCAGTCTATGGTGATATAATGGTATGCAGAATGCAATTATTCTCTGGAGGTGTCAAATGGCATTTACACTTCTAATGGGGTTTGGGTTATGGTTTGTAAGCTTATCTATAATGTGATAAAGGGACAGGAATTCCCCATCCCTGTTAAGGCCATGATTTAGGTAGTTAACCAGAATCATTCATTTAACTTCCCATATTTTCCTCTCGAGTTTGGACAGTCACATTAATATTGTTAGTCTGATGTCTCCGACGCTGTGTCCATTTTGGCAAAAATGCTCTCCCTCTGGTGTCTCTGTTATTTCGTTATTGCTGGAATTAAATATTTTATGTAATTGTTGGCCTGTTTCACCCAAATGGGCTGGGTGGAGATTTTTGGACATTTTGCACACATGATAAGCCATACCACATTGGGTGATTTTCATGTGAATTCACCAGTGATCTTATGATGTAAACATTAGTTTGGTATAGGCATCTTGTCTTTGGTTTAGATGTGTGTGCAAGTTTAGACTTTCCTTGTAGGCAGGCAGAGGTTCCATCTCTTGTGTTTTTTCTTTTGAAATGCACTTGTTTAAACAGTGTTGTTGTGGAAGAATTAACATTTTTAATTTCAATCAGGCTAACTCTGTAGGTCTTCAGTGAAATCTGTTAACTGGGTCAATTTATTGTAGGTAAAAGTACAAAAGAAAAATGGACCATCTTCAACTGCTGTTGTAAGAAGCTACAGATAAGCACATATATTTAAGAAACAAACAAATAGAAAATAAAATTAAACCAACGTCTTTTAACCAAGAAGTATGAATCACCATAAAAAAAATCTTATAAAGTCTTTAAGAAAGACTTTAAAATGTCTTGTAAACTAAGATGGAAAGTTTGAAAGTGATTTCAAGAGAAAACAAAACAAATCCCAAAACATTGTTCAAGTATATGAAAGGGTGAAAGCAGACAATGTAAAACAACTGAAAATAAAAGCAGGCACACTAGCTACAGAAGATAAGTTGAAAGCAGAAGAACTTAATTAATTTTTCTCTTCGGTATATTCCCACAAGGAACCAGTGTCAGGAATTTCACAAATAAAGGATACCATACTGTCAACTACCTCATAGTTATGGCTGACACAGGCCAAAATGCATACATTGAAGGTCAACAAAGCTCCTGGACCAGATGGTATTCACCTTTGGGTATTTGGGAAATCTAGTTCAGTTATCGACAAACCTTTATTTCTAATTTGTAATTATTACATTTTGACTGGAAAGGTGTCATTGGAAGGGAGAAAAGCAAATGTGATGCCTTTGTTCAAGATGGGTCTACCTCATAGCTTATCAACCTGTAATCCTAGCATCCATAGTGAAAAAAACAGTTTGAAGGGACGTTAAGAGTTGCAATCCAGTACTTTAGAAGCAATAATATTATTACACGTTATCAACATGGATGTATGAGTAGTAAGTCATGTCAAACTAGCTTACTGGCTTTATTTGAAATCGAAGATTTCAATGAAGATCAAGGTAATGCAGTGGATATATTATACCTAGCTTTTGCAAAGGCATTTGATACCATGCAATCCAATAGTTTACTGAGTAAACTAAGGCATATTAATTTTGAAAATATTTGTACTTGGATAAGGAACTGGTTGAAAGACAGATAATAGAGGGTGATTGTAAGTGGCACATTTTCCAGCTGGACAAAGCTCTACAGTGGACTGCCTCAGTGTTCTGTCCTTTGATCAGTTCCATTTATCAATTGCCACACTTACAATTAACATGGTCAACTCTGTGCAAGAGGATTTATTGGACACAGTTTAATAAATCCTCTTACTTGATGTGCTGAGTGTCTCCTTTTTGTGGTTATTTGGGATCTAGATGTGGCTGATTGCACCCACTATCCTGAGTGCGGATCTGATCATCTTTGTGTCATTTATCAATAAGTGCAATTTATCAAAAAGGTGTATGCCAATGAGATCTACAGACAATTAAATGACGGCTCTACATATAATAAACTAGAGAGTGATCCCACACCCCATTGTCCATTTTCCTTGATAGAGTTTTCCATCAGGGCCTTGAAAACATTCAATCATATCTGCATGATACAACAGATTGTTTTTCTCTAAAGTGTAAAAAATGCTATTTGATATGGAAATATATATATATATATGTGTCATTTGATGTGCTAAATCCAAAATAGCTGCTTGCGACAGAAGTACGCATATCCTAAACTCCCTTCTGGGATTATAAATATTATTTAAAGCAAGTAATTGAAATCGAAAGCAGGTCATATTAGATTTAGTGTTCACAAATGGAGATTTGGTATCATATATTACTGTAGGTGAAAGTTTGGGACTGAGTGATCACCCTTACATGACATTACATTAACATTTATTTATATAGCGCCAACAATTTATGTAGTGCTAGGTACATAGCACAGAAGGGAACTACATACATAGTTAGATAAACTGTAACAGACTAGTACATGAGATAGAGAACCCTGCTAGCAAGCTTACAATCTAGAGGGAATGAGGTACACATAAGGGTTTGAAAAGGTCAGAGGGTTTGAAGTTTTAGTAACAGTAGTGTGAATGGGTGGCACTAGGTGGGATAGGCCAAAGATGAATTGTGTGTGTGTTCCAGCTAGGTGGGATCAGCTAGAGGTAAAGTGACTGGTATTCTAGTGGGTTGGGTAGTAAGCTTCTTTAAACAGATGAGTTTTGAAGGACTTTTTAAAGTTTGAAAAGGAGGGAGAGAGCTGGATGCTCTGCAGAAGGGAGTTCCAGAGAGAGGGGGAAGCTCGGGCGAAATCTTGGAGACCCAAGTGAGAAGTGGTGATTAGACTGGAGGAAAGTTTTAGTCCCATTGAAGAGTGCAAAGGTTGTGCAGGGAGGTATCGGTTAACAAGGGAGGCAATGTATGGAGGGGTGGAGGAGTGGAGGGCTTTGTAGGGTAAAGACAGAATTTTACATTTTATCCTTGAGCAGACTGGGAGTCAGTGGAGGGCGTTGCAGAGAGGAGCTGCCGAATCAGACCGACGTGCAAGAAAGATGAGTATGGCAGCTGTGTTTTTGATAGATTGCAGGGGAGACAAATTAGCCAGAGGTAGTCACCAGTCAGTGTGTTTTAATATAAGAACAGTGATGCAGTCACACCGTACATTTTAGAAAAACTGAATTTTCTAAAATTATATTATGTGTAAAGGCATCATTATGATTATCAGACTGGAGCAGTTTATTTGGAGTCTTGAAGAAATGGGATTATTTAAAAGTTGCACTACTGAAGGCAACAGAAAATTTCATAAGGCTTGTCAGTAAAAGCAAAAAAAAAAATGAAGAAACCACTTTGGGTTAGTATTAGGGTTAGTATTAGGGTTAGTATTAGGGTTAGTATTGGGGTTTAGGGGGTTAACTTTAGTATTAGGGGTCGGGGGTTAGTATTAGGGTTAGTATTAGGGGTCGGGGTTAGTATTAGGGTTTAGGGGGTTAATTTTAGTATTGGGGTTAATTTTAGTGTTAGTATTGGGGTTTAGTGTTTAGTGTTACTATTGGGGGGGGAATCATTTATTAGCAGGGGTTATTTTCGTTTTACTTTTACATTTGTAAGAGCTGACAGTTCAGTGCTGAACGCAGTGAAACGGCCGCGTTATACTTCATTGCTGACAGTTCAGCATTCTAACTGCCACGCTGAACTGTCAGCGATGAAAATGCGGCTAAGAAGTGTCCTAGACCCCAACATTTTGTATGCTCAGTTATTTTGAAATCATGGGAATTTGCTCACATACAAGTGTGTGTGTGGTGTAAGTTGGTGTGTGTAAGTGGGATTGTGTCTCTGTGTGTAAGGGTGTGTGTATGTATGTGTGACTGTGCAAGTGTGAATCTGTGTGTATGTGTGGCTGTATGTGTATGTGTGTTATTTGTGGCAGTGTATTTATGTGTACAAGTGTAACTTTGAGTAATGTGAGTTTTTTGTGTGCTGTAAGTCTTATTGTGTATTGTGGTACAGTAATGTGCAGCAGGAGTGTGTAATACACTCACACAAAGCACATTACTGTGATTTTTATTGCTGTGGAGACTGTGCTACACTCACACACTGCACATTACTGTGAGTTTTACTGTTGTGGAGTCAGTCACATTCGGTCACAGTCAGACATACAGTCAGTCACACACACACACATACAGTTGGTCACAGGCAGACATACAGTCGGTCACAGTCAGTCACACACACACAGACAGTCACACACAGTCAGTCACATAAGCACACAGTCAGTCACATAAACGCACAATCAGTCACACACATATGTTGTTAGGCACACACACATGCAGACAGTCATACACACACACACACACACACACTTTCAGTCACATCCGTTGTTGTTTTTAGATTAAAAAAAGTGCATCTATTAATATCCCCCCCTCGTGGCTGCTATACCTCATTCTATCCTGGTCTGTGCCCTGCTGTTGTTTCTAGCCCTGCTGATCACACTCAGCGCTCGAACACTATAGTGTTGTGCATGTGGGGGCGGAGCAGGAAGACTGTGCAGAATATGCCCACACAGCTCATTCGCGCCCTGCTGGATAAATACATAAATAAAAGGATCCCAGCCAGGGGCATCACTAGGGTTGGTGTCACCCGGTGCGGAAACTCATGGTGTCACCCCCCTGGATTTCCTCCAATACAATGCCAAACAGATTCCTTAGTAATGCCAGTTAGATGGCCTATTAACGATGCCACACACAGGAGCCCCATAAATGATGCCACACACAGGAGCCTCATAAATTATGCCACACCAGAGCCCCATAAATTATGCCACACCGGAGCCCCATAAATTAAGCCACACCAGAGCCCCATAAATTATGCCACACGAGAGCCCCACTATTTATGCCTCACCTCTGCCCAAATTATTATGCCACACACACAGGTGCCCCATAATTATGCCACACACACACACACAGGTGCCCCATAATTATGCCACACAAAAGAGTCCCTTAATTATGATACACAAAAGAGTCCCTTAATTATGCCACACATGGGACCGCCATTAATTATGAAACACACAGGAGCCCCACAAAGGGGACATTTGTACAATTATAGATACCAGGAATATTGTGCAACTCAGAGCCCAGTAATATTGTGCCAGTCAGATACCAGTAATATTGTGCCATTTAGATACCAGTAATAGTGTTCCACTCAGAGCCCAGTAATATTGTGCCAGTCAGATACCAGGAATATTGTGCCATTCAGAGCCCAGTAATATTGTGCCAGTCGGATACCAGTAATATTGTGCCAGTCAGATACCAGTAATATTGTGCCACTCAGAGCCCAGTAATATTGTGCCAGTAAGATATCAGGAATATTGTGTCATTCAGAGCCCAGTAATAGTGTGCCAGTCAGAGCCCAGTAATATTGTGCCATTCAGAGCCCAGTAATAGTGTGCCAGTCAGATACCAGTAATATTGTGCCAGTCAGATACCAGTAATATTGAGCCACTCAGAGCCCAGTAATATTGTGCCAGTAAGATATCAGGAATATTGTGTCATTCAGAGCCCAGTAATAGTGTGCCAGTAAGAGCCCAGAAATATTGTGCCATTCAGATACCAGGAATATTGTGCCAGTCAGAGAACAGTAATAGTATGCCAGTCAAAACCCAGTAATAGTGTGCCATTTAGATACCAGTAATATTGTGCCAGTCAGAGCCCAGGAATGTTGTGCCAGTCAGATACCATAAATATTGTGCCAGTCAGAGCCCAGTAATATTGTGCCAGTCAGAGCCCAAGAATACTGTGCCAGTCAGAGCCCAGGAATAGTGTGCCACTCAGAACCCAGTAATAGTGTGCCACTCAGACACCAGGAATATTGTGCCAGTCAGAGCCCAGTAATATTGTTCCAGTCAGAGTCCAGTAATATTGTGCCAGTCAGAGCCCAGGAATAGTGTGCCACTCAGAGCACAGTAATAGTGTGCCAGTCAGAGCCCAGGAATATTGTGCAAGTCAGACACCAGGAATATTGTGCCAGTCAGAGCCCAGTAATATTGTTCCAGTCAGAGTCCAGTAATATTGTGCCAGTCAGAGCCCAAGAATACTGTGCCAGTCAGAGCCCAGGAATATTGTGCCAGTCAGAACCCAGTAATAGTGTGCCATTCAGATACCAGTAATATTGTGCCAGTCAGAGCCCAGGAATATTGTGCAAGTCAGACACCAGGAATATTGTGCCAGTCAGAGCCCAGTAATATTGTTCCAGTCAGAGTCCAGTAATATTGTGCCAGTCAGAGCCCAGGAATAGTGTGCCACTCAGAGCCCAGTAATAGTGTGCCAGTCAGAGCTCAGTAATAGTGTGCCAGTCAGAGCCAAGGAATATTGTGCCAGTCAGATATCAGTAATATTGTGCCAGTCAGATACCAGTAATATTGTGCCACTCAGAGCCCAGTAATATTGTGCCAGTAAGCTACAAGGAATATTGTGTAATTCAGAGCCCAGTAATAGTCTGCCAGTCAGATGCCTGTAATATTGTGCCAGTCAGAGCCCAGTAATAGTGTGCCAGTCAGAGCCCAGTAATATTATGCCAGTCAGATACCAGGAATACTGTGCCAGTCAGAGCCCAGTAATATTGTGCCAGTCAGAGCCCAGTAATATTGTGCCAGTAAGATATCAGGAATATTGTGTCATTCAGAGCCCAGTAATAGTGTGCCAGTCAGAGCCCAGTAATATTGTACCATTCAGAGCCCAGTAATAGTGTGCCAGTCAGATACCAGTAATATTGTGCCAGTCAGATACCAGTAATATTGTGCCACTCAGAGCCCAGTAATATTGTGCCAGTAAGATATCAGGAATATTGTGTCATTCAGAGCCCAGTAATAGTGTGGCAGTAAGAGCCCAGAAATATTGTGCCATTCAGATACCAGGAATATTGTGCCAGTCAGAGCCCAGTAATAGTATGCCAGTCAAAACCCAGTAATAGTGTGCCATTTAGATACCAGTAATATTGTGCCAGTCAGAGACCAGGAATGTTGTGCCAGTCAGATACCATAAATATTGTGCCAGTCAGAGCCCAGTAATATTGTGCCAGTCAGAGCCCAAGAATACTGTGCCAGTCAGAGCCCAGGAATAGTGTGCCACTCAGAACCCAGTAATAGTGTGCCACTCAGACACCAGGAATATTGTGCCAGTCAGAGCCCAGTAATATTGTTCCAGTCAGAGTCCAGTAATATTGTGCCAGTCAGAGCCCAGGAATAGTGTGCCACTCAGAGCACAGTAATAGTGTGCCAGTCAGAGCCCAGGAATATTGTGCAAGTCGGACACCAGGAATATTGTGCCAGTCAGAGCCCAGTAATATTGTTCCAGTCAGAGTCCAGTAATATTGTGCCAGTCAGATACCAGGAATATTGTGCCATTCAGAGCCCAGTAATATTGTACCAGTCAGATACCAGTAATATTGTGCCAGTCAGATACCAGTAATATTGTGCCACTCAGAGCCCAGTAATATTGTGCCAGTAAGATATCAGGAATATTGTGTCATTCAGAGCCCAGTAATAGTGTGCCAGTCAGAGCCCAGTAATATTGTGCCATTCAGAGCCCAGTAATAGTGTGCCAGTCAGATACCAGTAATATTGTGCCAGTCAGATACCAGTAATATTGTGCCACTCAGAGCCCAGTAATATTGTGCCAGTAAGATATCAGGAATATTGTGTCATTCAGAGCCCAGTAATAGTGTGCCAGTAAGAGCCCAGAAATATTGTGCCATTCAGATACCAGGAATATTGTGCCAGTCAGAGCCCAGTAATAGTATGCCAGTCAAAACCCAGTAATAGTGTGCCATTTAGATACCAGTAATATTGTGCCAGTCAGAGCCCAGGAATGTTGTGCCAGTCAGATACCATAAATATTGTGCCAGTCAGAGCCCAGTAATATTGTGCCAGTCAGAGCCCAAGAATACTGTGCCAGTCAGAGCCCAGGAATAGTGTGCCACTCAGAACCCAGTAATAGTGTGGAACTCAGACACCAGGAATATTGTGCCAGTCAGAGCCCAGTAATATTGTTCCAGTCAGAGTCCAGTAATATTGTGCCAGTCAGAGCCCAGGAATAGTGTGCCACTCAGAGCACAGTAATAGTGTGCCTGTCAGAGCCCAGGAATATTGTGCAAGTCAGACACCAGGAATATTGTGCCAGTCAGAGCCCAGTAATATTGTTCCAGTCAGAGTCCAGTAATATTGTGGCAGTCAGAGCCCAAGAATACTGTGCCAGTCAGAGCCCAGGAATATTGTGCCAGTCAGAACCCAGTAATAGTGTGCCATTCAGATACCAGTAATATTGTGCCAGTCAGAGCCCAGGAATATTGTGCAAGTCAGACACCAGGAATATTGTGCCAATCAGAGCCCAGTAATATTGTTCCAGTCAGAGTCCAGTAATATTGTGCCAGTCAGAGCCCAGGAATAGTGTGCCACTCAGAGCCCAGTAATAATGTGCCAGTAAGCTACAAGGAATATTGTGTAATTCAGAGCCCAGTAATAGTCTGCCAGTCAGATGCCTGTAATATTGTGCCAGTCAGAGCCCAGTAATAGTGTGCCAGTCAGAGCCCAGTAATATTATGCCAGTCAGATACCAGGAATACTGTGCCAGTCAGAGCCCAGTAATATTGTGCCAGTCAGAGCCCAGTAATATTGTGCCATTCAGAGCCCAGTAATAGTGTGCCAGTCAGAGCCCATTAATAATGTGCCAGTCAGAGCCCATTAATAGTGTGCCAGTCAGAGCCCAGGAATATTGTGCCATTCAGATACCAGGAATAGTGTGCCAGTCAGAGCCCAGTAATAGTATGCCAGTCAGAACCCAGTAATAGTGTGCCACTCAGATACCAGTAATATTGTGCCAGTCAGAGCCCAGGAATATTGTGCCAGTCAGATACCATAAATATTGTGCCAGTCAGAGCCCAGGAATATTGTGCCAGTCAGATACCATAAATATTGTGCCAGTCAGAGCCCAGTAATATTGTGCCACTCAGAGCCCAGTAATATTGTGCCAGTAAGATATCAGGAATATTGTGTCATTCAGAGCCCAGTAATAGTGTGCCAGTCAGAGCCCAGTAATATTGTGCCATTCAGAGCCCAGTAATAGTGTGCCAGTCAGATACCAGTAATATTGTGCCAGTCAGATACCAGTAATATTGTGCCACTCAGAGCCCAGTAATATTGTGCCAGTAAGATATCAGGAATATTGTGTCATTCAGAGCCCAGTAATAGTGTGCCAGTAAGAGCCCAGAAATATTGTGCCATTCAGATACCAGGAATATTGTGCCAGTCAGAGCCCAGTAATAGTATGCCAGTCAAAACCCAGTAATAGTGTGCCATTTAGATACCAGTAATATTGTGCCAGTCAGAGCCCAGGAATGTTGTGCCAGTCAGATACCATAAATATTGTGCCAGTCAGAGCCCAGTAATATTGTGCCAGTCAGAGCCCAAGAATACTGTGCCAGTCAGAGCCCAGGAATAGTGTGCCACTCAGAACCCAGTAATAGTGTGGAACTCAGACACCAGGAATATTGTGCCAGTCAGAGCCCAGTAATATTGTTCCAGTCAGAGTCCAGTAATATTGTGCCAGTCAGAGCCCAGGAATAGTGTGCCACTCAGAGCACAGTAATAGTGTGCCTGTCAGAGCCCAGGAATATTGTGCAAGTCAGACACCAGGAATATTGTGCCAGTCAGAGCCCAGTAATATTGTTCCAGTCAGAGTCCAGTAATATTGTGGCAGTCAGAGCCCAAGAATACTGTGCCAGTCAGAGCCCAGGAATATTGTGCCAGTCAGAACCCAGTAATAGTGTGCCATTCAGATACCAGTAATATTGTGCCAGTCAGAGCCCAGGAATATTGTGCAAGTCAGACACCAGGAATATTGTGCCAATCAGAGCCCAGTAATATTGTTCCAGTCAGAGTCCAGTAATATTGTGCCAGTCAGAGCCCAGGAATAGTGTGCCACTCAGAGCCCAGTAATAGTGTGCCAGTCAGAGCTCAGTAATAGTGTGCCAGTCAGAGCCAAGGAATATTGTGCCAGTCAGATATCAGTAATATTGTGCCAGTCAGATACCAGTAATATTGTGCCACTCAGAGCCCAGTAATAATGTGCCAGTAAGCTACAAGGAATATTGTGTAATTCAGAGCCCAGTAATAGTCTGCCAGTCAGATGCCTGTAATATTGTGCCAGTCAGAGCCCAGTAATAGTGTGCCAGTCAGAGCCCAGTAATATTATGCCAGTCAGATACCAGGAATACTGTGCCAGTCAGAGCCCAGTAATATTGTGCCAGTCAGAGCCCAGTAATATTGTGCCATTCAGAGCCCAGTAATAGTGTGCCAGTCAGAGCCCATTAATAATGTGCCAGTCAGAGCCCATTAATAGTGTGCCAGTCAGAGCCCAGGAATATTGTGCCATTCAGATACCAGGAATAGTGTGCCAGTCAGAGCCCAGTAATAGTATGCCAGTCAGAACCCAGTAATAGTGTGCCACTCAGATACCAGTAATATTGTGCCAGTCAGAGCCCAGGAATATTGTGCCAGTCAGATACCATAAATATTGTGCCAGTCAGAGCCCAGGAATATTGTGCCAGTCAGATACCATAAATATTGTGCCAGTCAGAGCCCAGTAATATTGTGCTAGTCAGAGCCCAAGAATACTGTGCCAGTCAGAGCCCAGGAATAGTGTGCCACTCAGAGCCCAGTAATAGTGTGCCAGTCAGAGCCCAGTAATATTGTGCCAGTTAGAGCCCAGGAATATTGTGCCAGTCAGAGCCCAGGAATATTGTGCCAGTCAGAACCCAGTAATAGTGTGCCACTCAGATACCAGTAATATTGTGCCAGTCAGAGCCCAGGAATATTGTGCAAGTCAGACACCAGGAATATTGTGCCAGTCAGAGCCCAGTAATATTGTTCCAGTCAGAGTCCAGTAATATTGTGCCAGTCAGAGGCCAGGAATAGTGTGCCACTCAGAGCCCAGTAATAGTGTGCCAGTCAGAGCTCAGTAATAGTGTGCCAGTCAGAGCCAAGGAATATTGTGCCAGTCAGATATCAGTAATATTGTGCCAGTCAGATACCAGTAATATTGTGCCACTCAGAGCCCAGTAATATTGTGCCAGTAAGCTACAAGGAATATTGTGTCATTCAGAGCCCAGTAATAGTGTGCCAGTCAGAGCCCAGTAATATTATGCCAGTCAGATACCAGGAATAATTTGCCAGTCAGAGCCCAGTAATATTGTGCCAGTACGAGCCCAGTAATACCGTATTTGCTCGATAATAAGACGACCCTGATTATAAGACGACCCCCCAAACTTTGGATATTCCTTTTGGAAAAATACTAAAAGCCTGAATATAAGACTACCCTATAGGAAAAAAGTTAAACTTATATATATTCACATGTAAATTGCTTTTTTAATAAAATATTATATTTAAAAAAATGCATTTCTTGTGTTTTTCTTTTTATGTGCCAATGCTGCCTCTCTCCTTCCCTTGCCCCCAGCTTTTTCTCACTCCCCCCTCACCTGTCTCTTCCCCCCACATGTTTCTCTTTGCCCCCTTCCTCTGTCTCTCCCCCCCTTCCTGATCTGTCCCCCCGTCTCTCTGCCTCCCTCCCCTGTCTCTCTGCCCCCCTCCCTCCTTCCCCCTGTCTCTCTGTTGCCCCCCTCCCTCCCTTCCCCTGTCTCTCTGTCCCCGTCCCCCCCCTACCTGTACTTCAATCCCTGGTGGCTAGTGGGGGCAGCCGGGGGATGTCTACACGATACTTGCAGACATCCTCCATGCTGCCCGACACGGCAGACTATTATGACGGACAGCTGTCCGTCATAATAGACTGCCGTGTCGGGCAGCATGGAGGATGTCTGCACGTATCGTGCAGACAACCCCCAGCTGCCCGATTTACCCTGGTGCCTAGTGGGGCAGCAGAGGAAGTCTGCGCGATGAGCGCAGACCTCCCCTGCTGCCGCCCGGCTCGCTCGCCGGGACTTCTGTGACGAAAGCGGAAGTACCCGGCTTCTTCACAGAATCCCCGGCGGTCGTGCCGGGAGGAAGCTGGGGAGTCTGCGCTCGTTGCGCAGACATCCCCTGGTGCTAGAGAGGGGGATCCAGGTCCCCTGCAGCTCTGCTGGGGACCTGGATCCATGTCTTATGATCAGACCACAATTTGAGGTCAGATTATAAGAGACCTCGATTATAAGACGAGGGGGATTTTTCAGAGCATTTGCAAATACGGTATTGTGCCATTCAGAGCCCAGTAATAGTGTGCCAGTCAGAGCCCATTAATAATGTGCCAGTCAGAGCCCATTAATAGTGTGCCAGTCAGAGCCCAGGAATATTGTGCCATTCAGATACCAGGAATAGTGTGCCAGTCAGAGCCCAGTAATAGTATGCCAGTCAGAACCCAGTAATAGTGTGCCACTCAGATACCAGTAATATTGTGCCAGTCAGAGCCCAGGAATATTGTGCCAGTCAGATACCATAAATATTGTGCCAGTCAGAGCCCAGTAATATTGTGCTAGTCAGAGCCCAAGAATACTGTGCCAGTCAGAGCCCAGGAATAGTGTGCCACTCAGAGCCCAGTAATAGTGTGCCAGTCAGAGCCCAGTAATATTGTGCCAGTTAGAGCCCAGGAATATTGTGCCAGTCAGAGCCCAGGAATATTGTGCCAGTCAGACACCAGGAATATTGTACCAGTCAGAGCCCAGTAATATTGTGCCAGTCAGAGCCCAGGAATATTGTGCCAGTCAGAGCCCAGGAATAGAGTGCCACTCAGAGCCCAGTAATAGTGTGCCAGTCAGAGCTCAGTAATATTGTGCCAGTTAGAGCTCAATAATATTGTGCCAGTCAGAGCCCAGTAATATTGTGCCAGTAAGATACAAGAAATATTTTGTCATTCAGAGCCCAGTAATAGTGTGCCAGTCAGATGCCTGTAATATTGTGCCAGTCAGAGCCCAGTAATATTATGCCAGTCAGATACCAGGAATACTGTGCCAGTCAGAGCCCAGAAATATTGTGCCAGTCAGAGCACAGTAATATTGTGCCATTCAGAGCCCAGTAATAGTGTGCCAGTCAGAGCCCATTAATAGTGTGCCAGTCAGAGCCCAGTAATAGTGTGCCAGTCAGAGCCCAGGAATATTGTGCCATTCAGATACCAGGAATATTGTGCCAGTCAGAGCCCAGTAATAGTATGCCAGTCAGAACCCAGTAATAGTGTGCCACTCAGATACCAGTAATATTGTGCCTGTCAGAGCCCAGGAATATTGTGCCAGTCAGATACCATAAATATTGTGCCAGTCAGAGCCCAGGAATATTGTGCCAGTCAGATACCATAAATATTGTGCCAGTCAGAGCCCAGTAATATTGTGCCAGTCAGCAGGGGAGGGCTGGCAGCCTTAGGCCTGGGGGGCAAATCCAGTCAAGTGGCCCATTGCACCATCGAATCGCCTCCCCATCCACGGCCATCTTTTCCTTGTTTTATAATGAATATTTCCAGGATTTTCCCCCACAATATGCCAGGATTTGCCATTTAATATGCTAGAATTTTCCCTTACAAAATGCCAGGATTATGCCCCTCAATATGCCAAGATGATGCCCCCTCAATATGCCAGGATTTTCCCCTCAATATGCCAGGATTATGCCCCTCAACATGCCAGGATTTAGACACCCAATATCCCAAAATTTGGGCACCCCCCCCTACCTACGTTGTACACCTACGACATGACCCATAACCCACGTTGCACACCAGGACATGCCCCATCACCACATTTACATGCCTCCATCACCCCATTACATACACATTTCCAATATTATTTGCCATTAATATTCCCCAGCCAATTTGTCCCATAATATGCCAGTGTTATTCTGCAATTTAATATGACTCAGTAAATTTGCCCAATAATATTCCAAGGTTATCTGCAATTTAATATGCCCCTGCTAATTTGCCCAATATGCCAGTGTTAATTGCCATTTAATATTCCCCAGCCATTTTGCCCAATAATATGCCAGTCTTATTTGCCATGTAATATTCCCCAGCCAATTTGCCCAATAATATGCCAGTGTTATTTGCCATGTAATATTCCCCAGCCAATTTGCCCAATAATATGCCAGTGTTATTTGCCATATAATATTCCCCAGCCAATTTGCCCAATAATATGCCAGTCTTATTTGCCATGTAATATTCCCCAGCCAATTTGCCCAATAATATGCCAGTCTTATTTGCCATGTAATATTCCCCAGACAATTTGCCCAATAATATGCCAGTGTTTTTTGCCCCCGCCCCCCCCCCCCCCCATCTCTTACCTTTTCCCCCGGTGGCTAGTGGCAGGACTTCCCTGGTGGTTAGTGGCAGGAGGACTTCCCTGGTGGCTAGTGGCAGGCAGCATGGTCTCTCCATGCTGCCTGTTCGGCCTCCCGGCGGTTGTGCCGACAAGTCACGTGATCGGCGCGCGTCTGACGTCAGAGTGCCAATCACGTGACTGTCAGCATTTCCGTGTCGGCACACTGCACGGGGAGCCGAACAGGCAGCACGGAGGTTTCTCTGTGCTGCCTGTTCGGCTCTCCGTGCAGCTTTGCAGGCAGAGCGGAGGTGAGAGGGGATCTTCCGATCCCTTCTCACCTCCGTCTCTGCCTGCAAGCGCGTTTTTTTTTTTTTTTTTAATAACACTGGCCCAGCGGCCGTGTTTTAAAAACCTTAGGGCGGCCTGGGGGGCAATTGCCACCCTGCCCCCCGGCCCAGCCCGCCCCTGAACATGAGTCTTTATCTTAAAGGAAGCATACTCAGAAATCTACTAATTTTTACATGATGACATATAAGTAAGGCAGGACACTGGTGAAACAATTCATTATGCAGAATTTATGAGATGTGTCAAAACTAAAAAAAAAAAAAATGTTTCACGAGTCTTAAAAATATGTTATCTATTCATTGAGATGTCCTTGTAATTTGGTATATGAATGAGAGACCATACAAAACATGATGGCATATTATTCTAAGCACAAGTCCACAATCAACATAGGGAAACATAAATTGCCAGTTCCTTGCCACATTAATAAATTGAAACATAAACTGGTGGATTTAAAGTTCCAAATTATAGCTCATGTGCCAAAACTAAGAAAAGGAGTAGACCGGGAGATGTTATTAAAGAAAAAAGAGGCAAAATGGAATTTTGAATTGAGAACTCTGGCACCCTGGGGCATAATAAAGAATTGTATTTGTTCCTCTTGATTTACATATTTCACAGAAGGTCTAGGCAGACAAGATCCATTCGACGTATCTAGTCTGCGCAATTTTCACTAGTCCCTAGCTTTATCTTATATCTGGAATATCCTTATGCCTATCCCATGCATGCAGTGGTGTATCTTGGTTTTGTGCTGCCCTAGGCAGACAAAATTCGGGAACCCCCCACCCATGTTGCACACCTACGACATGCCCCATCACCCACATTGCACACTCATGACATGGCCCATCACCCCATTACATGCCCCATCACCCACTTTGCACACACACTAAATGCTCCATCACCCCCATTAAATACCACCATTACCCTCATTTCATACTCCTACCATGTCCATTACATGCCCCCATCACGCCGATTATCTGGAAGGAGCTAAAGCTTGCTGAACGGTGGGGGAGGGAGCGAAAATGTTTCAAGCACCAGAAGTGTGGTTTAACACCCTCTGGCAAAGTGCCGTCGTAGGCGAGTGCCTTGTTTGCCTTGTGGAAGATACAACACTGTATGCATGCTTATACTCCTTCACTGCATTAACTTCTACCACTTCTGCTGAAAGGCTATTGCATGCAGCTACTACCCTCTCAGTAAACGAAACCTTGTAGCCTCTAATTTAAGCCTATGTCCCCTGGTTAAGGTAGTTTTTCTAATAAAAATACTCTTCTCCTTTACTGTGTTGATTCACTTTATGTATTTAAATGTTTCTATCATAGAAAAAAGAGGCAAAATGAAATTTTGAAATGGGAACTCTGGCACCCTGGGGCATAATAAAGAATTCAATTTGTTCCTCTTGATTTACATATAACATAGAAGGTCTAGGCAGACAAAATCCATTCGACTCATCTAGTCTGCACAATTTTCTGAGAACTTACACTAGTTCCTAGCTTTATCTTATCTCTAGAATAGCCTTATGC
The DNA here is from genome assembly GCA_036172795.1 of Pelodytes ibericus. Classification (NCBI taxonomy): domain Eukaryota; kingdom Metazoa; phylum Chordata; class Amphibia; order Anura; family Pelodytidae; genus Pelodytes; species Pelodytes ibericus. The sequence goes on along the minus strand of CM069857.1, from coordinate 98,827,822 downwards.
CTATCGCATGCATGCTTAAACTTCTTCACTGCATTAACTTCTACCACTTCTGCTGAAAGGCTATTGCATGCAGCTACTACCCTCTCAGTAAATTAAACATTGTCTTATTTAAGACTATGTCCACTGGTTATGGTAGTTTGTCTAATAAATATACTCTAATAAATATACTCTTCTCTTTTACTGTTTTATTCACTTTATGTAAATAAATGTTTATATCATATTTAAATGAGGTTGGTCTAGGATAAATAAAATTAAAATATTACTATATGTTTTTTCTCTTATTAACTGCACCTATAAAAGAAGCCTCTGAAACCATCAATGTACAGCTGTCCCTGTATATACAAATGTATTATATTTGAATTATTTATAATATTGTGTTTACAATGTTTGAAATTCCTAGAACAGCTGTGTTAAAAGGCATATGTATTTTCATATTGTTGTTACATAATATTAAAAACAGTGTTTTTAACGTGGCTTGTTTTACATTTATGGATACATATATAACATTGGAGATTTTAATAAAGATAACACTTAATAAGATAGCACCAAGACACAAATGTGTATAAAAGAGATGCATTTTAATAGGATATCACAAGAACTACATTTTTAGATTAATTTTTTATTATAACATTGTGACAATTGTTCACTTCACTCTGAGCTTATAAAAACATGTTTGGTTGAAACATTGCTATGGAACAAATGGTCAAAAGGAGTGCCGAGTCTGAGTTATTTGCCATTTATCAATGACTTCAAAGAAAGTCAGAGTGGGATGTAATTTCTCTGCAAAGGGATTTAGACAAAATGGGAGAATAGGCAATTAATTGGCAGATGCATTTCAATATAGATAAATGTAAAATTCACTTGGGAAAGAAAAATGTTAATTATACTCTAAATGGTTATGGCGTTGGGTAAGTCCTTGGATGTTCTTGTTGACAATAGACTGTGCAGGCATGCGCAATCTCAGACAGCTGTTGCTAAGGTAAGCAAGCTGTTTTCATGTATTAAAAAGGACATTTGCCTCTTGGTAAGACCTCATCTAGAATATGCAGCTTAGTTTTAGGCACCAGTACAAAACAAAAAGGAAATAGAAAGGGTAAAGAGCAGACTTACAAAATTGATTAAATGAATGACCTAATAATAAGGATTATTTTCTCTGGAAAAAAGAAGACTTCATGGGGATATAATAAACCTTTAGAAGTCAGTTCTAGGTCAATACAAAAATATTTTTTGGATGTCTCTTTATAAATCGTATCTTCCAGACAACACATGGACACCACTTGAGATTTGAAGAAAATACCTTCCATCTTAAACTTAAAGAAGGTCTATTTAATATTAGGATGGTTAAATTGTGGAATACATTGCCATCTGAAGAATATTCATGTTTTTCTGGATATGAAATGCATATTGGGTTATCATGAGTAAAAGTAGATAATACTAGTAGGTAATGTGAATCTGCCTTGGAGTCAAGAAGGAATTGCTCTTCCTTTTTGTGGGTCAAATAATATGGGTGTGTTTAATGGACTCTCTATCTTCTTTCAAGTCAACTAGCCAAGCAAGTATGTACCTCTGTAACTCTTTCCTCACCTCCTGTTTATGAACATGCCCCTCATAGGACATGAACACATCAAGGAAGTGCCAGTTGGTGCACCCGCAAAAACTTAAAAAAAAACAGCTGATGCGGAAGTGTGATGGTTGTATTTTTGTACTCTTTATTAATTTTTTAATTATTATTTCCCCTCCCTTTCTTTCACATCTCATTCTCAAATTGTTCGCATGTGACTCGAATACAGACTTCCCTGTGCCTTTGTACATAATTCACCCCTGTCTCAACTTTACTGTTTCATTTCTTTTTATATGGGTTGGTGATCCAGATACAGATACCATGAGCCTTGTGGAACTGACCTTATGATGTAATGTCCTGGCCCCGGATATCGAACATCAGTTTGCATTTATGGTTTCTTTGTACCTTTATGATTGCACTTACCCTGCATCAATCATGTACATGACTGAGGAGGGGGGTCCACCCAATCACAATTAGTATGCCTCTGGACGGACAACCCAATTTCCTGCACATGAAAAATAGAAGTAAACATAAGACTATTGCACCTTTTTTTAAAACTGAGAAACACATACTGATGACTTTTAGCAATAACTCCAATTATATTTGGCCATTAATGAATTCATGTTTTGCTTGGCAAATAGGTGTCATATAAACTGTTACGTTATAATCTACTCTTGCTCCTTCACGGCTTGCCTTATTGAACAAAAATCCTTGCAGCATGCCTGCCTTCATAGTGATGTTACTTAAGGGCTCAGCACTGGGTTTGAGTTGTCATTTAATTTGTTTTTTCTAATACAACATATGAAATTCCTCTGAGTTAGTTTCAAGGCAAATCAGAAAATGATTTACTTGTTGATGTGTCCTTCTAATTCACTTTAAACTCCCTGACGTTCTGCAAATATTGTTATCGTAGATGTCCTACACAGAATGTATTTTAAAACAAATTTCAAAACTAAGTGTTTGACATTTTGTAACCTATTGTTCCAGTTTAGTATTTAAAATGTTCTAACCAAAAAATAATTTATCAGAGTTATTTTGAATTTCTTTCTTTGTTTACTCTCAGTTTATCCATCTTATATCTATGTTTTAGGATTCTAACTTCGTATTTAGAGACAGGTGAGCCATTTGTATCTAATCTATAAGCCCATCCATATAACGTAGCCCAAGGCTGTGAAATTCTGAACCTCCTCTCCAATGTCTCCACCTTAAAGATGACTGAGCATCTACAATGGAAAAGCACAGGGTGTATATCGACGAAAAGCATATATATCTATACTGACAAGCATAGACAGAGATAAAAATGCCACAAGAATTTTAGGTTATGCAAGTAAATTCTAGATGTTTTAACAACACAAAATATATGTGTTAGGGCATATTCTAAGCTGCCAACAACCAGAGTAATAATTGTATAGAGACTAATAGTAATAGTACATACAGAGTAATAGTATAGAAACATCTAAAAATGACTCATAGGAGTGGCTTTATTTACTAATGACAAATATCTACTTTGGTTAATCAAAAATAATATATGGATTAATATAATTTACTCAACACAATGAGGATTTGCAATTATTAATATGTAATTTTGGCATCATCCCATGATCCTCTGATAGAGATGCCATGAGCTGTAGTTAAATTAGAGCTGTAAATGCATGCTGGGAAAATAACCATCAAGGATACATACCCCCGCCCCCCCCCCCCCCCAACTGCACTGCTTTGAGTGGCAAAGTCATAATTCCCTTTGAACCACTGCACCACCAAACATGTCAAGTTGCACTTGGTCAAATAAAAGTATACCAAGAGGTTTATGCTACTGATATAGCCACATTGATCAAACCTCACATATTCATAAAATGAATTTTCTATATATCAACTAACAGACCATCATACAATGTTTATGAAAACAAAGAATATTGTGTAATATAGTAAAAGTTTTCCCAAAAGTGGGTTGGATGCATTCCAATATGGTTTCGTGGATCACAAATATTCTTTTATTGAAAGATAAGAAGAGAAAGGCAGGAAGATAAGTTACACAAACACTCCTTCTCCAGTTGCATCATGCATGTTGTAAAGCGCTATGTATTTTACCACAGGAATATATAAGAGAAAGGAGGGTATGCAGAGATCAACTTAATGGTTCAAAGCAGTAATTTCTACAGTTTTTAACAATTAGATCAATTTTATTTCCATTTGTTTGCTTCATAAAACAATGTATATTTGTTTACACCGGTTTCTTCTGGTTGCATAAAATAGTCAACTGTCTGATGTCCTTCTGCTAATGACTCCTGTGAAATTAAAAAAAAAATGTTTAAACATGCATAGGTAGTAGTCAGTTGAAGATGTGGCACCTTGTGAGTCAAATGAGTCAAACTATCATCCAAAGCATCTAAAAGCTGCTCCATAAAAAAATATATCTATTTATTTTCATCAGACAAAAAAATAGGGCAGTGCTTAATGATAGTGTGTGCTACACAACTCAACAACTAAATCATTAGTATGTATAACCCATTTATTTCCAAACAACATATCAACCAATCAAATCAATTCCCTCCACAAATGTCTTTAAAGAAATACAATAGCACTTTTTTATTTTTTTTTAAAACTTCATCTTGCCATTTAATGTCAACCCAGGATTAAACTTATCACTGCCAAACACAATATACAATGTTTCCCACGGGCAGCAAAGGCTATTCCTTCACTCAATGCACATTAATTAGATCACTCTTTTGTTCGGGGAGTCTAATCAGTCATTGCCATTAGACCACTTTATTGTAACCCTGCATTGAATTGACACTTTAACTTATTAAACACTCCACTAACTGGGAAGTCATTAATCACAATTAAACAATAGCGGACGGATGCGTGGATTTAAACCATAAATTCAGCTAAAGGGCTTACCCAGGAGGATGTGGGTTCCTCATAAACTGAGGAAGAAAACCTCCAGAGCCTGTCTCGTTGGTACGTTTGTGCATCATAAGACATGGATTGTTGCTATCAAGATAAATGCTTACCACCACACTGACTGTTTTTTAGCAACGGAACATAACAAAAACCATTCATTGGAGAACTATTTCTAGGTGTAATGAGTAATCTTTAGAGTGCAACTTTCTTATATCGTTATGAAAAAAGAAAAAAAAAAGCTATAATACCATTGTCCTGGAATCCCTCTGACACTTGCAAGTCCAGACATGGATTAGGCCTATGTGCATGTGAATTTAAGGAGTTTCATCTTCCCTCCTCCCTGGAGACACTACAAGCAGTGCCAGCTTCCTTAGGGTGTATCAGCTGCTCTGTTAATTCCAGAGCAGAGCCCTCAGCATAACATGCACCGTCATGCCCGCTTCCTTTACACAAAGACAGGAATTAATTCAAGATCACTGTTGCTTCAAAATCTGTTCCTTTCCTGCATTTTTTTTGTTGTTTCCCTCTTCCTTGCTACCTGGAGAGTGCTGAATGTTTGTTGAATTTTAAATGAGGATGCTTTCTCCAAATATAAACTCATAAATAAAAATCTCAGGTGTTTGTTCTGCCCTGCCTCCAAACCCTTGCTGCATAATAACCTTTTTAATATGTAGACTGCAAATACTGTTATATGAGGTAGGATAGGGATTTAAACAGATATAACAACAGAGAGGATTCTGGATATGATTGTATTCTACTATAATGGATGTGTTGGTTCCCACCTCCATAACTTTTGTTGACGATCCCAGATGCACTAGCTAAAACTAACGTATCATTTTTTTTACTCAGTTTCAACACCAGGTACAGCAGTATAACATTGTATTTGAACAGAAATAAAACACATTCAGTAGCTGGTGTTGGTAAAGTAATAGGAGACAATAAAGCAATCATAACTGTCCCTTAATAAAGGCATTAAACATATGTGAAGCAAAACTAATTGTCTCTTAATAAAGGAAGATATTTGCAAAAGATTAGGGAGTGTGTCACCTAAGTAGTGTTTATACTATGAATCTAGTATAATGATAGCTATCAGTAGAATAATTACAAATAAATCTGCTAGTCAAAAGAAAGATTGACCCCCAACATTTTTCTTATAAGGCAAAGGCCACTTTTAATTTGACATAATTGTACCATTTTTCCACATTTTATTACTTAATCTGGTGTTGTGGGGTTATGTTACCAAGAGAATTGGTAACACTAGAATTTTTTGTTTTTTATCTCTTTCCTTTTAACATAATATGCATAATGTATAACTATTTGTATGTCATACATTCACTTTGTAAATACTATGGGGCTTATTGAAGTAGCTAAAATTTTCTCAGAGAAAATCAAACTCCCAAAGTTCACCTGTATTTAGAGCTAGTGGTGATCTGAAAGGCCCCGTAAATAGAGTCACTAAGGTATCACTGAAATGCCTCCGAATAAATCTAAAAAAATGGACATGACTGAATGGACAGCAATATGATCTGTCCCTGAAACTGTCTGAAATCCATCTGAATTGGGTCATACTGAAGCGGTAGCTTCAAATGCCTCATTATATCCTACAGGAGGTTTCATACACTGACGCAATAGCCTGCAAAGTACCAAAATGGATGCGAAATTTAACTTTGAAATATACCGAACCTTCCATAGGAAATATTCACTGGTTCATTGATACAAATTATTTTTTACATTAAATCACAGCCAATCAGTGTCAAGGAATGTTAGCATAAATAGTGACCATAGGACAAAACTGCCATTTTCTAGCAGGATTATCAGCATCTCACTGAAGAGACACAGGAATCAGGGCAGGGGAAGAGACCAGGGACAAAGCCAGGCCTCTTGTGGCAGAGGTAGGCCTAAACATTATTCCCAGAGTTTTCTCAGTGGAGGAGAATAGAGTTGAGCGGACACCTGGATTATCGGGTTCGGCAGGTTCGGCCGAACTTCGAAAAAATGTCCGGGTCCGTGCTCGAACTTGACCCCGAACCCAAACCCCATTGAAGTCAATGGAGACATGAAGTTTTGGCAACAAAATGCCTCTAAAAAAAGTCCTGGAAAGGGCTAGAGGGCTGCAAAATGAAGTAACATGTGGGTAAGAGTAGGACAAGTGCCCTGCAAGCAAATGTGGATAGGGAAATAACTTAAAATAACATAAAATACATACAAATTACAACTACAGCTGAGCCATAAAATAGCACTAGATGGAATCTTTGATTTTAGCTTTGGAAGAACATAAATATAAATCTAACGCATGGCTGCCAGGAAGATCAACAGAATTATCCATTTGAGAGAGGGTTGGAGTGCAGGGTATTCTCTTTCAGTTTATACTAAGTGACCCATAGGTTGAGGAGGCGGTGACCGTGGCGGTGTAGGTGGAAGCGGCGCTGGAGGAGGAGGAGGTAGCCAACACTGTTTTTTATTTGGTTTTGTTTTTTTAATATTGGGACATATAACAACAGAAAACAAAGAATAAGTGCACTTGAGTATAACAATGACTGGGTGAGGCCAGTATAAATGTCTATTCTGCACAAGGGACAGAGAAGTCTGGTGGGATCCATGCCTGGTTCATCTTAATAAATGTGAGCTTGTCCACGTTGGCTGTGGACAGGCGGCTGCGCTTGTCTGTGATAACGCCCCCTGCCGTGCTAAACACAAGTTCAGACAATACACTGGCTGCAGGGCAGGCCAGCACCTCCAAGGCATAAAGGGCAAGCTCAGGCCATGTGCCCAATTTTGAGACCCAGAATTTGAATGGGGCAGACCCATCAGTCAGTACGTGTAGGCCTGTGCACACGTACTGTTCCACCATGTTGCTGAAATGCTGCCTCCTGCTAAGACATTGCATATCAGATGGTGGTGCTGCTTCTTGTGGCGTGCTGACAAAGCTTTTCCACATTTCGGCCATGCTAACCCTGCCTTCTGAGGTGCTGGCGGTGCCCCAGTTGCGTTGGCGACCTCTTCCTCTGCCTTCGCCTTGTGCTTCCATTGAGCCCCCGGTGTCATTTTGGAATGCCCTCAGCAGCGCGTCTACCAGTGTGCGCTTGTAGCCACGCATCTTATGCGCACGCTCCAGTGATGGTTTTAAGGATGGCACGTTGTCCTTGTAACGGGGATCCAGCAGGGTGGCCACCCAGTAATCAGCACAAGTTATAATGTGGGCAACTCGGCAGTCGTTGCGCAGGCACTGCAGCATGTAGTTGCTCATGTGTGCCAAGCTGCCCAGAGGCAAGGACAAGCTGTTCTCTGTGGGAGGTGTATCATCTGTGTCCTCCGTATCCCCCCAGACACGCTCAAGTGATGCCCACGAGCTGCGTTGGGTGCCACCCTGCTGTGAAAACGGTTCCTCCTCCTCATCATCATCATCATCCTCATCCTCCTCCAAAACTGTGCCCTGGCTTGACAGTTGTGTACCTGGCCTATGCTGGTGCAGGAACCCACCCTCCAAGCTACTTGTGAATGACTGGCCTGATAACTGTGGAAATGACCCCTCTTCTTCCTCCTCCTCTTCCTCCTGTGCCACATCCTCTTCCATCATCGCCCTAAACATTTTTTCAAGGAGACATACAAACGGAATGGTAAGGCTGAGAACGGCGTTATTGGCACTGGCCATGTTGATGGAGTACTCGAAACATTGCAAAATGGCACACAGGTCTGGCATGGAGGCACACTCATTGGTGGTTGAGTGGTGCAGTTCCGCAGAGCGACTGACCCTTGCGTGCTGCAGCTGATACTCCACTATCGCCTGCTGCTGCTCGCACAATCTCTCCAGCATGTGCAAGGTGGAGTTCCACCTTGTGGGCACGTCGCATATGAGGTGGTGAGCGGGAAGGCCTAAGTTACGCTGCAGCGCAGACAAGCGAGCAGCAGTAGGGTGAGAACGCCTTAAGTGCGCACAGACGGCCCGCACATTCTGCAGCAGCTCTGATATATCTGGGTAGTTTTTCAGGAATTTCTGCACCACCAAATTCAGCACATGCGCCAGGCAAGGGATGTGCGCCAAACCGGCTAGGCCCAGAGCTGCTGCGAGATTTCGCCCATTATCGCACACCACCAGGCCGGGCTTGAGGCTCAGTGGCAAAAAACACTCATTGATCTGTTGTTCCATGCCCGTCCACAGTTCCTGCACGCTGTGGGGTTTCCCCCCAAACATATGAGTTTTAAAAGAGCCTGCTGTCATTTCCCCCTGGCTGTGCTGAAGATGGTGGTGAAGGTGTTACGCTGACCGGATGAGGAGGTGGTAGAGGAGGTGGTAGAGGAGAAGGAAGAAACTGAGTAGGAGGAGGAGGAGGCAACAGGAGTAAACGAGAAATGCCTTGCAAACCTCGTTGGTGGAAGGACATGCGCCAAACTGCTATCTGCCTCAGGCCCAGCCGACACTACATTTGCCCAGTAGTGCACACCTGATTTTGTCCGCCAATTGCTTGTGTAGGGAAGGGATGGCTCGCCGGGAAAAGTAGTGGCGGCTGGGAACCACGTACTGTGGGACAGCCACCGCCATCAGGTCCGTCTCCAAAAGATGGAATGACAGCATTTCAAAGGCCAGGAATTTGGAAATGCTGGCATTCAGGGCCAGTGTTCGCGGGTGGGTAGGGCCATACTTCCTCTTTCTCTCCAGTGTTTGGGAAATGGACAGCTGAAAGGTTCCATGGGACAGTGTGGAGATGCTTGAGGACGGTGGCGGACGTTGTGGCGTTGCTACCACTTCCTCTATTTGCTCGGTGGCAGGTGCCACTATACTCCAGAGCTGGAGGAAGAGGCCAAGACAGCAGCAGAAGAGGAAGCAGGAGGAGCCTGAGACCTTTCTTGGGTTTTGAGATGCTTACTCCACTGCAGCTCGTGCTTTGTATGTAGATGCCTGGTCATGCAGGTTGTGCTCAGGTTTAGCACGTTTATGCCTCGCTTCAGGTTCTGATTGCACAGCTTGCAAACCACTCGTGTCTTGTCGTCAGCATTTTGTCTAAAGAGTTGCCACGCCAGGGAACTCCTTGTAGCTGGCTTTGGTGTGCTCTGCTCCTAGTTGCGGTGGGCAGTAGCAGGCATACTGTCAGGGGACAGCCGCTACGGTTTTGCACCCTGCTCCCTCTTATGATTCGCTGGTGCCCCTTTGCGACCACCGCCTCTTCCTCCAAACTGAACACGTCACTTGCATGACCTTGATTCCATGTGGGGTCTAGGACATCATCATCCTCCACATCATATTCCACCCACTCCTCAACCCTGACCTCCTTGCCGGTCTGCACACTGCAGAAAGCCACAGCAGTTGGCACCTGTGTTTCGTCATCATCAGAGACTTGCTGCGGTGGTCCTCGCATGTCCACATCCTGACACATAAGTGGTTGTGTATCAGTGCACTCAATCTCTTCCACTTCTGGGGCAAGGCTAGGTTTGAAGACCCCGCCAGCAGAGTCATCAAAAAGCAAAAGAGACTGCTGCATGACTTGTGGCTCAGACTGCTTGGCTGATTTGCAAGGGGGTGAGGTGAAAGACAGATGGCCATGGGCTGCCGGTGTCAACTCTGAGCTTTCACCAGGGGACTGGGTGGGAGACAATGTGAAGGAACTGGAGGCACTGTCAGCCACCCAATCTACTATCGCCTGTACTTGTTCTGGCCTCACCGTTCTAAGAGCGGCATTCGGGCCTACCAAATAACGCTGAAAGTTCTGTCACGTACTAGCACCTGAGGAAGGTGTTTCACTTGTGCGTGTAGCTGGCACAGATGGACCACATGGACTGCAAGAAATGCACCGCAAGACGTAAATGTACTATTTAGCACCCAAAACAATTAGAATTTTTCAAAGTGCGCTGTAAGCACAGTATTGGACTGTTCTATTTGACTCTCAGATTTGAAGTGCACCGCAAGACGCAAATGTACTATTTAGCACCCAAAACAACTAGAATTTTTCAAAGTGCAGTGTAACCACAGTATTTCACTGTTCTATTTGACTCTCAGATATGAAGTGCACCGCAAGACGCAAATGTACTACTTACCACCCAAAACAATTAGAATTTTTCAAAGTGCGCTGTAAGCACAGTATTGGACTGTTCTATTTGACTATCAGATATGAAGTGCACCGCAAGACGCAAATCTACTATTTAGCACCCAAAACAATTCGAATTTTTCAAAGTGCGCTGTAAGCACAGTATTTCACTGTTCTATTTGACTCTCAGATATGAAGTGCACCGCAAGACACAAATGTACTATTCAGCACCCAAAACAATTAGAATTTTTCAAAATGCACTGTAACCACAGTCAGGGCCGGCCTTAGGGGTGTGCAACCTGTGCGAGCGCACAGGGCGCAACACCCCTGGGGGCGCCCTCCCGTTCAAAAAAAAAAAAAAAGCCGGTAGAGGCACTGGCTGGGGGAGATCAAAAGATCGCCCCTCACCAGCCCTCTGCTCGGCAGGCTCTGCTAGATCCGGGGAAGGGGCGGAGCTAACCGTCTGAGAGGTGTAGCTCCGCCGCCATCCTGTGAAGCAGAGTAGCGTCTGCTTCCCGGGGAGCCACTGGCAGCAGCATGGGGAGCTGAGCAGCACCTTATCTTGCTGCCCATGGCTCCCCGTAATGCAGACTGTGCTCTGCTTCACAGGGTGGGGGCGGAGCTACACCGCTGTGCCGGTTAGCTCCGCCCCCTCCCTGGATCTAACTTTGCAGGCAAAGGTAGGGGAGGGGGGAGAGAGAGAGGCAGAACAGGGGTTAGGGGGAAGACAGATAGACAGAACAGGGGCAGGGGGGGAGAGACAGAACAGGGCTAGAGAGAGATAACAGGGGGAGGGGGAGAGAGAGACAGAACAGTGGATGGGGGAGAGACAGAACAGGGGAGGGGGGAGAGAGAGACAGAACAGTGGATGGGGGAGAGACATAACAGGGGAGGGGGGAGAGAGAGACAGACAGAACAGGGGCAGGGGGGAGAGACAGAACTGGGGGAAAGAGAGATAACAGGGGGAGGGGGGAGAGAGAGCCAGAACAGTGGATGGGGGAGAGACAGAACAGGTGAGGGGGGAGAGAGAGACAGAACAGTGGATGGGGGAGAGACAGAACAGGGGAGGGGTGAGAGAGACAGACAGACAGAACAGGGGCAGGGGGGAGAGACAGAACTGGGGGGGAGAGAGATAACGGGGGAGGGGGGAGAGACAGAACAGGGGAGGGGTGAGAGAGAGATGACAGACAGAACAGGGGCAGGGGGGAGAGACAGAACTGGGGGGGAGAGAGATAACGGGGGAGGGGGGAGAGACAGAACAGGGGAGGGGTGAGAGAGAGATGACAGACAGAACAGGGGCAGGGGGGAGAGACAGAACTGGGGGAGAGAGAGAAAACAGGGGGAGGGGGGAGAGAGAGAGACAGAACAGGGGGAGGGTGGGACTGAACAGGGACGGGGGGAGAGACAGAACAGGGGATGGGGGGGGAGAGAGAGAGAGAGAGACAGACATGGCAAGGAAGAGGAAAGGGACAAACATGGGAAGGGAGAGAGACACATACATAGGGGGGTGAAAGAGACGGGGGGGGGGCGCCACGGGGGAAGCCCGCACTGGGTGCCGGAACACTTAAGGCCAGCCCTGACCACAGTATTTCACTGTTCTATTTGACTCTCAGATATGAAGTGCACCGCAAGACGCAAATGTACTATTTAGCACCCAAAACAATTCGAATTTTTCAAAGTGCACTGTAACCACAGTATTTCACTATTCTATTTGACTCTCAGATATGAGGTGCACCGCAAGATGCAAATGTACTATTTAGCACACAAAACAATTAGAATTTTTCAAAGTGCACTGTAACCACAGTATTTCACTGTTCTCAGATATGAAGTGCACCGCAAGATGCAAATGTACTATTTAGCACCCAAAACAATTAGAATTTTTCAAAGTGCACTGTAACCACAGTATTTCACTGTTCTATTTGACTCTCAGATATGAAGTGCACCGCAAGACGCAAATGTACTATTTAGCACCCAAAACAATTAGAATTTTTCAAAGTGCACTGTAACCACAGTATTTCACTATTCTATTTGACTCTCAGATATGAGGTGCACCGCAAGACGCAAATGTACTATTTAGCAACCAAAACAATTAGAATTTTTCAAAGTGCGCTGTAAGCACAGTATTGGACTGTTCTATTTGACTCTCAGATATGAAGTGCACCGCAAGACACAAATGTACTATTTAGCACACAAAACTATTAGAATTTTTCAAAGTGCACTGTAACCACAGTATTTCACTGTTCTATTTGACTCTCAGATTTGAAGTGCACCGCAAGACACAAATGTACTATTAAGCACCCAAAACAGTTATAATTTTTCAAAGTGCGCTGTAAGCACAGTATTGGACTGTTCTATTTGACTCTCAGATATGAAGTGCACCGCACAACGCAAATGTACTATTTACCACCCAAAATTATTAGAATTTTTCAAAGTGCGCTGTGAGCACAGTATTTGACGGTTCTATTTGACTCTCAGATATGAAGTGCACCTCAAGACGCAAATGTACTATTTACCACCCAAAACTATTAGAATTTTTAAAAGTGCACTGTAGGCACAATATTTGACGGTTCTATTTGACTCTCAGATATGAAGTGCAGGACGCAAATGTAATATTTAACACCAACAAATTGCAGTATTTAAAAATGCCTAGATGTTGCCCACTGAGCTAACAGAACAGGATTAAAGTCATGTGTCTGGCACACATGCAGTTGCAAGTGCACTGCACTCACGGTGGCACTGCGCTCAGGGCAGGGTACAAATATGTAGTATAGCACCCACTAAAATAATCACTGTAATTTGAATAATCGCTGTGGTTTGAATAATCGCTGTAGTTTGCAGATTTAACACCAGAATTGTTTTTAATCTGTCCCTCACAGCTGCAGCATCCTCTCCCTACACTAAGAAGAGCTCATGTGATGTGCGTGTACATGACTCCAGCTTATATATAGAGGCTGGGTCACATGCTGCACTGGCCAATCACAGCCATGCCATTAGTAGGCATGGCTGTGATGGCTTCTAAGGGACAAACAAGTACAACGCTTGTTGATTGGCTGCCCTGCAGCCTCTCAAAATGCGCCATTAAATCGCCGAACTCCAACACGAACATACAGTGGAATGTCCGTGTTCGGGTCAGGGGTCAAAAAAACTTAATGTTGAACAGTGCGGTTCAGGTTAGCTCAACACTAGTGGAGAATAAGGCCTTAGTCAGGCAGTTGTGCCTATGATACAACCCAGTGATAGGGGCAGCAGCTAAGTAAGACAAGCCAAAGGAGAAAAAACATTGCTGGCAAGAGTACATGGATACAGTCAAAACAGCTGGTGCAAACAACAGGACCAAGGAGATAGTAAAGAAATGGTACATGCATTTAAAATACTTTTACGCTATAGGCCTCATGTTAAATTACCACTACACACGTAACTCACACACCTGTTGTTGATGCCACACATATAAAAGCTGTGTAAATGCTAGTTGGAGGGGTGCAGGGGTGGAGAGGTATAGTTATAGCTTAAGTAGTATCTGTGTGAGGAATGAAAAAGGGAATGTTTCAGTTGGGTGTAATTTCACGAATTGCTATTGAGTGTACAAAGCAAAAACATCAAAAAGAGAGAATGGAAGACCTCAACAAGAGAAGAGGGAAGACATCAACATGGGAGAAACACCCAACCACCAGGCAGTCACTGACCTCCTCTCAGGGGCGTACCTAGAGCATTTGGCACCCGGGGCGGACCCTGAGTGTGGCACCCCCCCCCCCCCCCATAATAAAAATGTAAGAAAACACCCACAATTTTTTCAATGTTTGAAAATTTTACAATTATAGATACCGGGAAATAGTGTGCCATTCAGAGCCCATTAATAGTGTGCCAGTCAGATACCAGTAATATTGTGCCAGTCAGATACCAGTAATATTGTGCCAGTCAGATACCAGTAATATTGTGCCATTCAGAGCCCATTAATAGTGTGCCAGTCAGATACCAGTAATATTGTGCTAGTTAGATACCAGTAATATTGTGCCACACAGAGCCCATTAATATTGTGCCAGTCAGATACCAGGAATATTGTGTCAGTCAGAGCCCAGTAATAGTGTGCCAGTCAGATGCCTGTAATATTGTGCCAGTCAGATACCAGTAATATTGTGCCCGTCAGATACCAGTAATACTGTGCCACTCAGAGCCCAGTAATATAGTGCCAGCCAGATGCCCAGTAATATTGTGCCAGCCAGAGCCCAGTAATATAGTGCCAGTACAGATGCCCAGTAATATAGTGCCAGCCAGAGCCCAGTAATATAGTACCAGCCAGATGCCCAGTAATATAGTGCCAGCCAGAGCCCAGTAATATAGTGCCAGCCAGATGCCCAGTAATATTGTGCCAGCCAGATGCCCAGTTTTATAGTCCCAGCCAGATGCCCAGTAATATAGTGCCAGCCAGATGCCTGTAATATTGTGCCAGCCAGAGACCAGTAATATAGTGCCAGCCAGAGCCCAGTAATATAGTGCCAGCCAGATGCCCAGTAATATTGTGTCAGTCAGATGCCTGTAATATTGTTCCAGCCAGAGCCCAGTAATATAGTGCCAGCCAGATTCCCAGTAATATTGTGCCAGCCAGATGCCCAGTTATATAGTGCCAGCCAGATGCCCAGTAATATTGTGCAGCCAGAGCCCAGTAATATAGTGCCAGTACAGATGCCCAGTAATATAGTACCAGCCAGATGCCCAGTAATATAGTGCCAGCCAGAGCCCAGTAATATAGTGCCAGCCAGATGCCCAGTAATATTGTGCCAGCCAGATGCCCAGTTATATAGTGCCAGCCAGATGCCCAGTAATATAGTGCCAGCCAGATGCCTGTAATATTGTGCCAGCCAGAGCCCAGTAATATAGTGCCAGCCAGATGCCCAGTAATATTGTGTCAGTCAGATGCCTGTAATATTGTTCCAGCCAGAGCCCAGTAATATAGTGCCAGCCAGATGCCCAGTAATATTGTGCCAGTCAGATGCCTGTAATATTGTGCCAGCCAGAGCCCAGTAATAGAGTGCCAGGCAGAGCCCAGTAATATAGTGCCAGCCAGAGCCCAGTAATATAGTGCCAGTCAGATGCCTGTAATATTGTGCCAGCCAGAGCCCAGTAATATAGTGCCAGTCAGATGCCTGTAATATTGTGCCAGTCAGAGCCCTGCTCGTTTTAAACCACCCTCCTCCCCCCCTTCCCCATCACTTACCTAAAGGCTGCTCTCTGCTCCCGGAAGTCTGCTTCCGTGAAGTCTTCCCTCTTGCACGGAGGAGGGAAACACAGTTACCGGATGTGACATAACGTCACATCCGGTTGCTGTGATTTTTTTTTTTACTTTTTTCAGGCGGATGCAGCTGTTAGAAAAAAAGTTAAGCAGCGCGATGCGGGGGGGGTGCCGGCAGCACGGGTGTCACCCCCGCTGGAGGTGTCACCCAGTGCGGTCCGCCCCCCCGCACCCCCCTCGGGACGCCACTGCCTCCTCTGCAGGAGGGGTATTGTGTGCCTGAAGGAACACCAGAGGCAATCATTGTTTTCACAGCCCATTATGTGAATGACAGGTACATTGTATATATTAAGTTGGAAGATATATGATATGTGTACATAACATGATTAGATTTAGGGTTATCTACTTATAGTGAGGTTCTTGGCTATCAGCCATATCCGGATCTCTGGATCACTTTGATCATCATCCACATCAGGAAACATAACCTCCTTGGCCTCTAAAGTATATATTTAACAAATATATATATACATATGTGCTTGACAAAGGGCAGCAGTTCTGCCCAAAACGTTGCAGTTTCTACAATAAAGAGTTTTGTGGAGTATTGAAGTTCTAAGTCCCGTGAGTGCGTTCATCAGCATTGGATTTTTATATTTATATATATATATATATATATATATATATATATATATATATATATATATATATATATATGGTAAATATATATATAGAGGCCAAGATATATTAAGAGGCCAAGGAGGTAATGTTTCCTGATGGCATAGCAAGGAATATATATATATATATATATATATATATATTCCTTGGTATTCCATAAGTGATGCTATGTCATTGTGCATAACAGTGAATATAAATATATGTACATATTACCACATGGATATTCCTTAAATTATATTGGGGTTACTAATTGACATATGTGATACACATGTGTTTTGATGTATGACATTAAAAATGACAGGTTATTTGATATGAAAATTGTTACATATATGGCCAAATATAATATTTTGTAAATATATTTTATATTTTTTATCAGATACTATAAGGCCATATATGTAACTATTATCACATGAAATAATCACTTCAACACATGTTTACTGTACTTTTATGACCTTGAGAATTGAAAATGGCCAAACTTTAAATTTGTTTTTCCAATTTCGGCCCTTGTAATCAGCACTTTTAAAATAAAATCTTACACTTTAAACAACAAAGTTTTCATGATCTGAATGCTGCCAATGTGTTTTCTCGAGCACAGCTAGTAGTCAATTTTGGCAACATTCTCTGATCTTACCTGATTTTGGACCAGATTACAGCATACCGAATGTGACAAGGTCCCATAAAAAACTAAAACAGTTTAATAAAATGAACTTCTCAGCATTGTACCTATCTAAATACCTCTAACAGACTAGAGCTTAAAGATAGCTATATGCTTGCTTGAAAAAATTGAGGAAGATGGCTTAACCATTTTAATCCATTAAATGCATGTAAACTATATAAACAACATAGCCAGTGGTACGCTAAAGTAGAGCAGAGTTCTGAGCAGAATAGATGGGCCCTAGTGCACCTCTGGGACTTTGGAGTTCAGTCACATGTCACCCCTAATTACCTCACTACCCAAATGTTTTAGAGAGTTTCTTTGCTATCTATTAAGCGGAATATTCTTGAAAAAAAAAATTACTTACAAATAATAATGCACCATGAGAACAGTACCACCAGCAAATACAGAAGGAGAAGGATTGCCTCAAAGAGCCCTACTAGTCAGTGCTCAAATTATAGGTGAATAAATCATGAAAACTGTAATATGTAGAAAAGTAATCTTTCTCTATGGGTTTTATTAATGAAAGAGAGTATTGCAGGAAATTGAGAAAGGAATTTCAAACTTAAGGCCAAAGTTGTCAAGCTGGAAAAATTGTCCAGTTCAGTTGATATTTTCCAACTTGGCTACTTTGGCCTTAAGTTTGTTATTCCTTTCTCAACTTCCTGCAATTCTCTCTTTCATGAATAAAGCCCTATATTTTCTGCACCTGTACAAGTTGATGTTTGCAGAAAGACAAGGGGTGCATTTAACTCACAATGTTAGCTTTTAAAAATGGTGGGGATCTGTAATGGTATGGAGAGCTGTTGTATAAGAGTCCTTAGGGGCATTACTTGCTTTGGTAGCTGAGCATCATAGACAATATTAACATTTACACAGACAGATTATTTAAGAAAAGGGGTCAAGGAACCTTACTTATGTATGATTATACTCTAGTAAACTAAAAAAAAAAACATGGCTAATGTAGTCTTTGGATGCAATGACTACCAATTGACTAAAGGTGTCTTGAAGGAAATTAAATAGTAACTAATCTAGGAAGAAAGTTGGAGTGGAAGAGATGAATGATTTTGCAACTATATACAATCTAAGGAAAACCCAATCAGTTAATTTCCAGTCAGTATTTCAAATGTTGAAAAAGAAGACATAATTGTGTGAGGAATTCCCAAGAAAAAGGGACATGTTTCTTCATGTTAAATCTTGTGCCTTTCATCATAGGGACATTTAAGTAGTTGCCTGGTCTTTAACACAAGAATCCTTTAGATGGTATTTTTGTCCTGCTTCAATGATTGCAAGTAATTCTCTCTATCTTACACTCTTGCACAAACACAACATACTGGGGCTTTTCCATACAGACAGCACTTGTAAAAACCTGTTTAGTGATTAGTGTGATGGTCAGTTAATGCAGAGAACAATTCTACACAATGAATCTTGTCCATTCATCTTGAGATCTTACATTTTTTATAAGCTATAACAGTCTAGACATCAGAAAACCACATGACCTATACCTGGATGTGCATCAGAGAGGCTTACTTAAAAGACATGTTTCAGTTGCTTCTATATTCCCTAAACTGATTTTTATATATTCACTTAACATTCACTAACATGACAAAATGACATTGTAGCTATTTGATGTCACCATAAAACCCAGCCAGAATGGTAGTGGGACAATTACACTGTGTACTACGATATTTGCTTGAATATAAGACGACCCCCTCCCCCAAACTCTGTATATTCCTTTAGGAAAAAAAATTAAAAGCCTGAATATAAGGCTACCCTATAGTAACACAATATTCACATGTAAATTGCTTTTTCATATTTACTAAAAATGATGATAGAAAAAAAATGCATTTCTTGTTTTTTATATCCTTTTATTTGCCCATCTTCCCCCAGATGTAGCCAATTTATCGCACACACAGCCATCTGCCCCCAGACATAGCCAGTGCATCACCTCCACAGCCAACTGCCCATCAGACTTAAGCAATACTGCCCTGACCCCCCCCCCAGACTTAACCAGTGCTGCCTCCCCTCCCTACCCAGCCTTAGCCAATGCTGCTTCCCCCAGACTTACCCAGTGCTGCCTCTCCCCTCCTTCAGACTTACTCAATGCTGCCTCTTCCTCCCTTCCCCAGATTTTCCCAATGCTGCTTCTCCTCCACTTCAGATTTGTCCAATGCTGCCTCTCCCCCCCTCCCCCAGATTTGCCCAATGCTGCCTCTCCCCCCCCTCCCCCAGATTTGCCCAATGCTGCCTCTACCCCCTACCTTCCCCAGATTTGCCCAATGCTGCCTCTCCCCCCTCCCTCCCCCTCTGCGGGGGCCCTGGATCCCAGTCTTACGACGAACCACAAATGTAACACGAGTGGCATTTTTCAGACCATTTGCTCTGAAAAAAACCTTGTCTTGTATTCGAGTTAATATGGTAAATGCTGAATTAAATAAACAGATACTAGAAACTTTATACTTTCTTCGCTGCACCTTGACCTTGCAGGTAAGGCCATACTGCACATATCAATGTGAAGCTGTAATTATTCTTTATCTATGTAATAAAAGAGATTATTGTTATAAAATAGGAATGAGAAAAAAAGGTGCAGGGAAGCCTTTTCTTTTTATTTTATTACAACCACAGTGCAACTAAGGCAATAAATATATTGCAGAAAACAAAAAAAACTTTCATTGTGAGAATAATAAATTAGTAAATAAAGGAGGCAAAATCCCAAATGCTTGCCATAAAAGGTTATTCTTGAACATAGGAAGAAGTTGACCTAGTAACAGTAAAGTTAGTAAGATGGTTACCCAGAATTCCAAGTATACTTGAACCTCCAGCATCAAACACCCCTCTCAGATAGAAATGATTACCAAACGGACATCATTTAAGAGTAAAGAATTATATATCAAAGATAAATATGTGGGCACGCTGCAATTTTAGCATAAATTATGCAACACTGTGCAGTGCTATTCAGCAGTGTTTAATTAATTAATGGTTTCATTAATTAATGGAAACAATCCTAGAGCAATAACATTGGAAAGCTGAGTTTGAAACAGATGCTATAAACAGAACAATTTTCCATTTGTATTACAATTTTGGAAGCAGACTGCTTTGTGTTCCCACTAGATAGTAGATGAGGCTTGGTCTCGCCCTATTGAGTTTACTCCTTGATGTGGTGGGTGTGATTATTTATGCTTTGGCCAATTCATACAACCAAAACATATAATTTCTATTATGCCTGTACATTTCTTGCCAACTTTATTAGGATGAGCAGCACAGTTTTTGTTGTTAGTATACACTGCATAGCCAGTCACACAGTACTTGCAGCATGCTCTTGTCTCTTTAGTAAGCATCATATTATACATGTATAGGATTTGAGCCTCTGAAAGGTTAATGCACCAACATTGTTCTTCTCCCTGCTAGAACAATTTTTAATTTCACAAAATGCGAGTGTAGAGTGGGGAATTACATCTTCTATTCTTAATCCCTTTCTTTGTTTTATCTATTCAACAATAAACTTGAAAATGGCATTGAGAGCAATAGCTCTGTACTTTTTGGTGAACTACAATATAATAAACTGACAAGAGGATATTTTTTGTCTATTTCTTCAAAAATAAGTTGACCAATTTTTAATTAAGACTCATTTTTTGTTTTGTTAAGTTCAATTTTTTATCAAGATTTATATTTGTTAAGAATCTTCTCCTGAGTGTGAATTGTGGGGTCCTGACATGTAAACAGCAAGTAAACTATAGCAGAGTAAAACATACAGTCCAGTTGGAGACATTTTCCACCTCAGTTATTTCATAGTTGCCAACATCGGCCATGTTTCCAGGGACACATATGTGTTCCACATGCTGCAGAAAGAGCATGCAAAGTGCAGCCTGGCAGTATCTGGGATGGATATACACACAGACACAATCCAATTAAGTAATCAGGGTAGAAATCTCATAGAACCTACCCTGACTGATTAATTAATTGGATTGTGTCGTATATCCATCCTACATACTACCGGGTTTCACTTTGCATGCTCTTTCTGCTGCATGTGGAACACATATGTGTCCCTGGAAACATTAAGTAGTAGAAAAGGGTTTCCCGTTAGGGAGCTGCCGGCTCCACCGATGGATATAATAGCAAATCCTTTTGAAGGTGCCTCTGGCTGTGTGGTGCTCTGTCTGAGCTGTGAGGTTTGCAGTTTCCATATTCTGCCTGTTTGATATTTTGCACTTTGCACTTTTTGTTCTCCATCAATAAATGTATCTACTTTGAACTTCATCTGGACTGGTGAGTGCCTAAGTCTTTTTGCCTGCACTACTCCCTGGAAACATGGCCGATGTTGGCAACTATGTTATTTAGGCCTGATTATTACAGTTCATTTGTAGTGTTGAGCGAACCTGAAACGTACTGTTCGGGTTCGTACGAACATTACGGTGTCCGTGCCACGAACCCGAACCCGGACATTTCACCGTATGTCCGTGTTGGAGTTCGAGGTTCGGCTATAAACCGAAAGTCTTTAAACCGAAAGTCATTCGGTTTATAGACTTTCGGTTTATAGAATAGCCAATAGCATTACATGTATTCTATAAGCCGAAAGTCTATAAACCGAAAGACATACGGTTTATAGACTTTCGGTTTATAGAATACATGTTATGCTATTGCTATTCTATAAACCGAAATAGAGTCCCCATTCATACGAATAGGTCAATTGACCTATGCGTATGAATGGGGACTCTATTTCGGTTTATAGAATAGCCAATAGCATTACATGTATTCTATAAACCGAAAGTCTATAAACCGAACGATGTTCGGTTTATAGACTTTCCGTTTATAGAAAGCCAATAGAATTACATGTATTCTTTAAACCGAAAGTCTATAAACTGAACGTCGTTCGGTTTATAGACTTTCGGCTTATAGAATACATGTAATACTATTGGCTTTCTATAAACCGAACTAGAGTCCCCATTCATAAGAATTTCTTATGAATGGGGACTCTATTTCGGTTTATATAAAGCCAATAGTATTACATGTATTCCATAAGCCGAAAGTCTACAAACCGAAAGACATTCTGTTTATAGACTTTATTTTTATAGAAAAGCAATAGCATTAAATGTATTCTATAAAACGAAAGTCTATAAACCGAATCTCTTTCGGTTTATAGACTTTCGGTTTATGGAATACATGTAATGCTATTGCTATTCTATAAACCGAAATAGAGTCCCTATTCATAAGAATAAGTCAATTGACCTATTCTTTTGAATGGGGACTCTATTTTGATTTATAGAATAGCAATAGCATTACATGTATTACATCTGTGAGTCAAATAGAACTGTCAAATACTGTGCTTACAGCGCGCTTTGAAAAATTCTATCAGTTTTGAGGGTAAATAGTACATTTGCGTCTTGCGGTGCACTTCATATCTGAGAGTCAAATAGAACCGTCAAATACTGTGCTTACAGCGCACTTTGAAAAATTCTAATAGTTTTGGGTGCTAAATAGTACAGTATTTTTAATTTGTATGTATTTTATGTTTATTGAAGTTTTTTCCCTATCCATATTTGTTTTCAGGGCACTTGTCCTACTCTTACCCACATTTTAATTCCCTTTGCAGCCCTCTAGCCCTTTCCAGAACTTTTTTAGAGGCATTTTAGTGGCCAAAAGTTCGTGTCCCCATTGACTTCAATGGGGTTTGGGTTCGTGATCAACTTCGGGGTCAAGTTCAAGCACGGACCCGGACTTTTTTCCGAAGTTCGGTCGAACCTCTCGAACCCGAACCTCCAGGTGTCTGCTCAACTCTATTCATTTGTAACATCACCAGTTCACAGGAGGCAAAATAGTCAAAAAAAAGTGTTACTAGTCTAAATAGATTTTTTTGTTGAGCTAATTAAAGTAAATTGTTCAATCATATCACGTTTAATTAATCAACGCTTTCCAAAATACTGAAATGTTTGAGTTTCTTGACTGAAAATCACTAAAATCAGAGAACCATAAACAAAACAATTTTGTTTTAATAGAAAAGCACCAACCAATTTTGTACGATTCTGCTGTGGTTTATGAGATTCTGGTAAATCATTGACATTTTCAACTGATCAAGGTTGCAATGTTTTAGAACTGAAAGCACAGAATAATTGCAGAAGGTATATGCTTTTCTTTAAAAATGTAGATTTTAAAATGAAGTTCGATGGAGTGGTGGTGGGGGGGGGGGGGGGGAGAGTTAGTGGATTTTGAAACACAGTCAGTAAGCATGCTGGAGCATTAAAAAAATTAAGTTGGATGAAAGAAAAAAAGATTCTGCCAGGGGCCATATTGAGGCTTTGCTTATAAATAATGGGAAGATAGGATAGCGTGTGTGTTCTTGCCTGCAAAGGAATCTGTTTGAAAGGGAAAGGGTTTGGCTTATGCAGGCTGACTGGGAGTCAGTCAGCGCTTAAGGAGAGATGTACTATAGCTAGACATGCTAGGACAAATGTTAACACAGGACTTACTGGAAATAAAATTTAACCCTATGACTTTAGCGTGGAACACAATGTAGAACATGGTGCTGTGCAACCCACTGACCCTCAAAGAGTTAACCTCAGAGCAAAATAGATAAACTATGAATCGGTTTAATGTAAGTGGGTAATTGTCACATAAAAATGTTTAATTATTTTTGGTTTTTAAAATGTTTTTTTTTTTATCAATTTGTTATGCTTTGTTCTTGAAGAGCCACAATGTTCTGCTGTTTTGTGAAAATTGGATACATATTGTAAAAAAAAGACGATAGCGGAAAAAAAGTGACACACAAGAATCCAGTTATTTTTAATTTGTAAAAATTACATTTATTAAGTCATATAGTTTTCTCATTGGGGGAAAAAAAGGCCCAATGAGAAAAGCAAGTGGAGAGTGGAGAATTACATCTTCTATTCGTTATCCCTTCTTTGTTTTATCTTTTTAACAATAAACTTGAAAATGGCATTGAAAGTAATAGCTCTGTACTTTTTGGTGAAAGTGAACTACAATATAATAAACTGACAAGTGGGTATTTTGTGTCTATTTCTTCCAAAATAAGTTGACCACTTTGTAATTAAGACTCATTTTTTGTTTTGTTAAGTTCAATTTTTATCAAGATTTATATTTGTTAAGAATCTTCTCCAGTTTGTGGATGATGAATACAACGGTATGAGAGCTATTTGGAGGGAAATATGGAATGGGGATTATGACCTCAGTTTTGTTTTTGTTTTACTGTTTCTTCTAGTGTGAGTAATAAGATTTATTGACCTATATACCCTCTGTCTATCACCCTACATGTATGTATGTCTTTTTATACGATATGAAAAATTAATAAAGAATTTTAAAAAAAAAATGAATCTTCTCCTGAGTGTGAATTGTGGGGTCCTGACATGTAAACAGCAAGTAAACTATAGCATATTTAAACATAAAGACCAGTTGGAGACATTTTCCACCTCAGTTATTTCATAGTTGCCAACATCGGCCATGTTTCCAGGAACACATATGTGTTCCACATGCTGCAGAAAGAGCATGCAAAGTGCAGCCTGGCAGTATCTGGGATGGATATACACACAGACACAATGCAAATAATTAATATTAATACTAAAATTAAGCATAAGAGTTACATACTCTCAGACGCACATAAATGAAGACTGGTTCAAAAGTGTAGTGTATAAGAACTTGTAACATACATGTCTAAAATATATGGATATGCATATCTGTGTTTTAAATTAGAACTATTTGTGCCACCAACACAGGTGTGTACCTAGAGCATTTGGCAGTCTGGGAAGATCCTGTATTTGGCACCTCTACACCTTCAACTTTAAAATGTAAAAAAACCACCCACAAATGTGCCCCTCAGACGTGCCAATTCTGCACCTCAGAAGTTCCAATTCTGCCCCCCCCCCCAGACTTGCCAATTTGCCCCCACACTTGCCAATTCTGCCCCCAGAGTTGCCAATTCTTCCCCTAGACTGGCCATTTCTGCCCCCAGATTTACCAATTTGGTCTTGAAGAAGCGGCCAGTAGCAGGCCATTTTTTTCATCGGATGAGGACCCCCACTGTATTGGTCTGGCTGCCACTTTTTGTGTGATTCACAGCATTTCTTCGAGTCCTGTTGTTTTATGTCTGGTGACTGGAGTCCTTTTCTTCTATGTAAATTTGTTGTGTTTTTCACCCGGTGGGAGTGCCGGGAGGTACACGGAAGCTGGCATTTGAATGTCTGCTACTCTACTTAAACCGCCCGGGCTGTTCCTGATTTTTTTCATACATACCAGTTTTGCACCCCCAGACTTGCCAATTCTGCCCCTCAGACTTACCAAATTTGCTCCCAAAACTTGCAATAGATTCCATGACATGCCATTCTCCCAAGAAGGGGGGGGGGGGGAGCCGGTTTGGTATTGTGAGGGTCCACAAAATCCCCTCCCTGAGCAGGCTGTGCCGACTTGCATGCTTCGCACAGCGGCGCCCAAACTTCCTCCCCCCTCTGTTAGTTTGCCACTACACCAACCAGTATCGTTATCTTTAAGCATTTCAATCTATACAGTGAACTATTAAGTGACAATGAATTAACTAAGTCAATAAAAGCTAACATTTTCCACTTCTCAACACAGCTATCAATGCCTAATTTTTGCTGTTCCCATATCAGTTCATTGTTTAGTTCGCAAGATACATTTCCTAGAATTTTAATACATTGTCCAATGAATAGAAATAACATAACTGCATCTATTTCTAAATCAAAATGTATTTTGGCTGCCATATAATTTGGCAAGTGTTCTCCTTCATTCCAGTACAACTAGTAACCAAATGTCCCAGATACATATACCAACACCAAACTTTTAAACAACTAGTTTAAAACTGTTTTGAAATAGCATTAAAATAAAACTAAGCCATGATCAGTACATCAAAAAGGTCCCGATAAAAATGTTTTATGGGCATACTAGATCTTTTCTGTGAAATACTAACAATGTAGACCTTTTAAACATTTAAATAAAACATGTACTTTACTATAAATAGTTTGCTGAATGTCAGGTTGTAAATGATAAGGGCTTCCTTATTGAGGGGCTTCCTTTTAAATACAGGATGTTTATGAGAATAAAATGCATTGTGCAGATCTGTGTATTCTCATTTTCATTATGAATTAAAATTTACATCTGGCTCATTTTATTTGCATAACTCATTTAATGAGCCAGAGCATGAAAACAAACCTGCCAGGACACTGGACACGCAAATACAATGCAATATGGCATCTGCAGGTTTGGTTTTAACCTGTTCATGGCAAAGCTGCAATTGGCTTTTCCCCTGGGTGGCAAATGAATGCTGTGATTGGTTATCACAGTGGTCACATGATCAGGAAGAGTTGTAAAATGTGTCGTTTTGAGTTAAAGTGCTGTTTCGAGAGCCAGTAGGTGCTCACACTCCTTGTTTGTTAAGATAGGACGTAATTCTAAGTCCGATAGGTCCGCAAGGACCATTTCTTTTCAGATGTATGTATACGTCCAAATGTAAGAAGGGGTTAAGTCTTTATGTCATTTAACTGAGGAGGATACATTTTAAAAAAAAATAAGCACTGGTAAAATATAAAAGAGGAACATGGTTAAGCTGGGTGTGTATAACGTATGCATAAGAGCATAAATTACCATGCACAGACACAGCAAGCTAACTTTTTGTGGCACTGATCCCATTAGGAAAGTACTGCACTTGTTCAAACACAACACTATCATTAAGAACTCTGAGATTCCATTTGCATTAAGATTCCAGTCCTCTAAAACCACACCAAAGCCAGCTGATGTAAGGCTAAACACTTCAAGGTGTGTAATTTCAAGTGATCTGTATCTTCCAGTGCATAGGTTACCTATTTAACATAACCTTTTTACCTGCATAGACATACAGATGTTAAGCAGTACTTCAGACTAGCAGGAATCATCTCACATCATAGAGCTACATTATTTTAAACTTAAAGTAATGTTTCAAATCTGGATTATTTGAGAGCATGATAAAATATACAAATATGGTTTTTTTCAGCCATGATATGTAACGCTAATAAACATTTTTGCTCCAGTAGAGACATAAAGTATAGACACTTTCTATTTTCAATGGTGATTCTTGTATATACTTAACCATTTCATGTGTATTTTGTAAACTGCCAACCGCACATTTGTGAGAAGAAATGCATAGAGGTCCCCAGCAACATTGTCCTTCCAGTGTATTGTATTATAAGACTGAGATTTTTTGCAAGTTAAAACGTTTTGAGAAACTTGCAACAACTCTTAAAGGCTTTCCTCAAGTTTAGTTTCTTGTCCAAATAGAGATAGAAATCAATGGAGGTTCAGATTATTATTCATTGAAAAGTCTTTACTTCTGGAACCATGTCCCAAATTGTTCCAAGGCCCCTCTTTGTATAAGAGAGTCCAAGAACATCAGAGCTAATCTATACTGTTCTTCCACCAGTTTGTCTGACACAATGCTCCTGCTGTTTAATGTGTGAATATGTAAAGTCATTTTACATTTCTTTTCTTTTTAAATGTAGTTTCTGGATTATTTGTAGAATCCAATAAGTTGAAATGCGATTGTCTAACTCTGGACCTCAAATAACAGGAAAAAGATCAGATTTAATGGATATCCCATCTTGGCTGATCCTAAGTAACGGATAACCCTACTATTAGTAATAAATGTATTACTATAATATGTGTTTTCATGATTCCCTCACATGAGGTTAGTTTTGTCAGAGACATTTTCCTAGATTAACTTGTGGTCGTTTGTGTTTCATACTTGTTTGATCACAAGACCCTCTTTTTAATATATATTTTTAAAAGACCATACCACTTTTGAAAATATATGTTTAGAGAATATTATGATGTAGGCCTAAAATGCATAAAATTCACATAATGGTGAGTAGACCTGTATTGAACCTGTACTGTTAAACACAGTAGTGAATTCACTAAAATGGAATTGACAAGTGAACTGCAAAAATCAGGCATTAGAATTATAGGAACGTTGTAGATTGTTTCCAACTCATTTATTAATGCCTGTTTTTTGCAGTTCACTTGTTAGTTAAGTTTTACTGAATCGTTTAAATACATCCATACTTTTTCAGTCACCTTGCTGTTTGTTAAACCATGTATGTGTTTATAGTTCCTTTGTATTAAGTTATATTCTTAACAAACGTCAAACACGTCACTGCTACCTTTATGGGAATTTTTATTTATATTTTCTTGAAAATAGTAGAAGCTGAATCGAGTGTTTACTGCAGCGGAAAATGATTTATCCAGCCAGCACCAATAAAATAAAATAAAAAAACCTTGGATTGTAAAAGTATGTGCTAGCTCAAAACACCAGTGGGAACTGAATGAAGCACCATTAAGTCTGCAGGTCCTAATAACTTAGTTTGCCTGCAGGCCTCTGTAAGAACAAGGAAAGTGAACGCCTAGGATGTATTCTGTAAAGCTGACAGGTCCCAGCTCGCAGCTTCACTCTCCTGCCAGAGTAGAAATGCCCCTGTTTTAAAAAACGAAAGGGGAGCAGTCAAACCGCGTGAGAAATGCACATTGTTAAGCAAAGCAGAAACATTTTTTTCTGTTTCGGCTGCCTTGTGAAAACAAATGTATGTGCTGTGTATTATAATACTGAATTTGTTTCTCATTTTGCAGAAAAAAAACCTTCTAGCTCTTTTCCCAAAACAGTATAAAAAAATCTTTGCCTTTGCTCACCTTGAAATACAATCTCTTTCAATAATCAACCAGCATGCTTAGTTTTCTTTTTTGAAATTGTCATACTTTACTATGTTGTTGGGCATTTGTTGAACTCTCCGAACTTGTAATGTATTTGATCGATTATAAAACAAGATTTTTTTTCCTCCACATAGACATCTCTGCTCCAGCTGTACTTCCGTCATTCAGCCACTTAATGTGACCCCCCAAATTTAAATGCACGCAGATGTGCATTCAAAGGCTTGCATGAAGCATTGGCATGAGTCATGTGAGTCCTTAAGCATGGAGTTGAACAAGCCTGGTAAGGCTCTGTTAAAATGCAACAGGGTTGTTAAAGGAATATGTTATCAGTTTGTGTTGCAAATGTTGGAAATGACCCAGTCATGTGTAAGAAAATAAGAACTATTATCACAAATATTTCTGAACCCTGTCCCATCTTCCCACACCCAAATCCTTGGGACCATGCCTTGTGTGGCCAGGGGGGGAACAACTATTACAATGGTAAGCGGCCTGGCTGTCATCTAGCTCTGTTTTTGTAATCTGCCATTTTTGGTTTTGTTATGGGTGCCATTTTGGAAACAACAGATTTTGGTCTCCAACAATATGCATGACTGACTACAGGTCCTGGTCCTTGTGTGATGTCAGCCAGACAGTGCTGCTGAGTGGCAATGATGAGCTGCAGAGCTGTACCCCAAAGAGTTGCCAGGATGAAAAACTGCATTAGCAGCTAGGAGGGCAGCCAATGAGACATGGCCTTTCCCCTGTCTGAAGGTTTCACACCCTACTATCCCCCTAAAGCCTCTTTCACCACCATCCACATTATCTCCCAGTGTTCCTTTAACCACAACCCCCACTATGCCCACAGTGTCCCTTTCAACCATCCTCACTATCCTCAAGCGTCCCTCTCCTCAAGAGGAAGGGGAACCTGATAGTTTGTTCTGTAAGGGGCCCTACATTTGTGGTGGCAGCCCAATAATAAGGCCTTTTCTTTTTCTTTTTCATTAAAATCTAAAGTTTGGGTGATTTTCTTATAATTAGGATAGTCTATCGAGCAAATATGGTATCAACTTACATACTTAAAATAAAAATGTTATAAAAGAGCATGATAATAACAGATGTAGTTTTGCAATCCTTATCAAGAAGGATATAATTGAGCCCCTCATTACCAAAAACTATAGTCAACTACATCTACCCCTATCAAATAAATGCATATGTTGTCAGGGTGCGTCTTCTATAAGGTTAGAATAGCCAGTAGGCCTTTTTAATGCTTAGTTTATAAATTGAGGCTTGTGTGTTGGCAGTTTCTGAACAACTTGGCCCAGCTCAAATATTATTCTTTATTAATCATCAGTGCTTGGAATGATTTGCTAAGCCTTATAGTTATCAAATGTTTTAGCTTGCAACTGCACTCAGCTTGTAACTAGTCATTGCACTCATGGCTGATCCTGGACAAAAAGTGGCTGAAGAGATTTTGTACACACCTTTTATATGTAATGCCAAACAAGCTAAAATATTTACTTACAAACCACATCTTTGGTCAGTCTGGGTTCAGCTAACTCACTATCCATATATGATGTGACATAGTCTTTAATTTGTTAAGTTTAAATTAGATTATGGCCATTATAATTTACACATATCCCCAGATAGGGTTGCCACCTTTTCTTCAGAAAAATACCGGCCTTGCTACTGTCTCCATAGACTTGACCTTGGCCTGATGCCAGTTTAAAGACCGGCCAGGTGGCAACTCTATCCCCAGAGTTTGGAGGAATGTTTACTGTGCCACCAGTGGCGTCCCGAGGGGGGTGCAGGGGGTGCGAACCATACCGGGAGACACCCAGAGCGGGGGTGGCATATTGAGTTCAAAATTCTGACATATTGAGGGGTTAAGTGCTGAAATATTGAATGGCAAAATAATGGCATATTGAGGGGTTAAATGCTGCAACATTGAATGTCAAAATGCTGGCATATTTAGGGGGTTAAATGCTGCAATATTGAATGGCACAATTATGGCATTCTGAGGGGTTAAATGCTGGAATATTGAATGGCAAAATTATGACATATTGAATGGCAAAATAATACTGGCATATTGAGTGGTTAAATGCTGCAATACTGAATGGCAAAATTCTGGCATTTTGAGGGGTTAAATGCTGCAATATTGAATGGCACAATTATGGCATTCTGGGGGGTTAAATGCTGGAATATTGAATGGCAAAATTATGGCATATTGAATGGCAAAATAATACTGGCATATTGAGTGGTTAAATGGTGCAATACTGAATGGCAAAATTCTGGCATTTTGAGGGGTTAAATGCTGGAATATTGAATGGCAAAAGAATGGCATATTTAATGGTAAAAGAATGGCATATTTAATGGCAAAATACTGGCATACTGAGTGGCTAAATAATGGCATATTGAATGGCAAAATACTGGCATATAATTGGGAAAATTTGCTGGGGTACATTAAATTGCAAAATAGTGACATTTTATTGGCCTAATTGGCTGTGCCATATTTATGGTCAAACACTGGCATATTAATGGTAAAACTGGTTTATTTTAATAAAGTGATGCTGAGGCATGGCCTGTGGGGCAAAATACCACATACTATGAGGAAAGTGACACTGGCTAGTTCTGTGGTGCAAAGTGACATGTCAAATCATGTAGGTGCAATATGAGTGCAAGCCAAGTGCTGTCGGTGCAATATAGGTGCATGGCAAGTTCTGTGGGTACTGTATGGCGCTGTGTTAAGTCCTTTAGGTGCAATGTGGGTGCAGAGGAAGGGAATAAAAAACAAGGAATGCCATTTTTTAATAACATTTTTATTACATATGAAGATAGTTGAATATAATATTAAAAAATTCAAATTATAACTAATTGCATTTATTCTTGAGAGAGATAGAGAGATGTCTGTGTGCATAGATATGTATTGTTTTAGAATTGTACAATTGTCACCTCGTGGGGCTCCTGTGTGTCGCATAATTAATGGTGGTCCCATGAATGGCATATTTATTCGGCCCCATGTGTGGCATAATTAATGGACTCTTGTGTGTGGCATAATTATGGGGCGCTTCTGTGTGTCATAGTAATGGGGCTCTTGTGTGTATCATAGTTAATCGGCTCCTGGGTGTGACATAATTTGTGGGGCTCCTGTTTGTGCCATATTTAATGGCCCATCTGACTGGCATTACTAAGGAATCTGTTTGGCATGGTATTGGAGGAAATCCAGGGGGGTGACACCTTGAGTTACCGCACCGGGTGACACCAACCCTATTGACGCCTCTAGGTATCTGAAGCGATTGATTCAGCTGCCATGTACAATTTAAAGCAGGATCTGGCCTAAACTTTATAAACCATTAAATGGGTGTGTGAGTGTGATAGAGACTTTTTAAGCATATGGGGACAGCATACATTGCCTATAAAAAGCTATACAAACTAGCAGATTAAGGAAGCCACATAAGGGGACTTCTAATTTCCTTAATAATTGCAGCAGTACTGATCTGTATTTTTCAATGAGTAACTGAAAGAACTAAGAAGACCGGTAAGGAACAATCAATACTTACTGAGAGAAGAGCCAAGCTCTGTGAGAACTAATATGACTTTTACAGCTTTGGTAATCATTAGCCAATGCATGTTAGTAACATAGTTTCTTAAAGAAAATATATCTACACAAGTAAGTACACCAGGTAAGCCAGACAAATATAAAAGCTAAGAAAAGACAAGGTGCAATGGTAATATCAGAAATAGTGCACTAAACTCCCTAACATGCAACCCAAATTAAAGTATACATATATATATATGAACCTCAGGTCTCCCTTCAACAACTACTTTAGTATCTGCTTTCATAACTGCTTTCAAAAAACACCCACTCCTCAACTGGAACAAAATTAATAACTGAAACAGAGAAGCACAATGAAATATAATGTTATCGCTCTCAACCTGAACGCAGGAGACTGCAGAATAAATTCTAATTTGCTTTATAATTTCTATTCACAGCTTTCCTTTAATAATTGACTAGTCATTTAGTATTCTTGAACTGCCAATTTAAAATTGTATTTATAATGTATTTCATAAAAAATATTAGATGGAAAGAGGTATAAATTTGCACAATGCCTTTTTTTTAGTATTTCTTTTCTGGTTTTAATTGCAAACACTTTTCCTTTAGCATATTTGGCTGGCAGTTCAAAGCATGCTAGTGACTTGATGGAAACAATTATAGCCAGTATCCCATGACTCCAATCACCCTATTTGAGAAACATATCCAACATGGAAAATGTATTATGTAAATCACCAAAACACAAAAATATACATATCCACTTGCCTTTCTTCCAGTTTAAAATCACTGAACCAGAGGTTGAGGTTAGCCATTATGATAAAAATATATTTACAAAAATGATATTGATACACCAGAAAACTTTTTATCACATCAGGTTTTGGTGTATTGGGATCTTTGTTTTTAAACTGGGTCCCACTATTCAAGGGGACATGCTAGTGAAAGCTCTAACCAAATCCCACCAGTGACTTGATGGAGTCCTGTTTGTAGGAGACCCATCAAAGGCATGATCTGTTACAAGTTGAGCGGAGTTGTAGGCTACAACATCTGAGAATTACACGGACTGGCAAATCACAACCAGCACTGATAATTACTAAATACAAATCTTCGAGCTGGGTTTAGTTGTTCAGAAGTAGCCAACACACAATTTAAAACTTAAACATCCAACAGATAATCAGCTGAACTGAGATATCTGGGTGAACAGACCACAATTCAGTGTCTTGTTTATGGAACTATTGATGGACAATACTAGCATTGTGGAAATACAAAATTATTGAGCTGTAACATACATTAGCAAATGGATGCATTTCTCCCATGATGGGATTCACCTGACTAGCAATCATTATACCCAACTATAAAAGTTGCCAATGTCTACCATAAGAATACACCTCATCCTATGAACACACATTAATGTATGTTCTCTTCCCCGTACCTTACTTCTCTAATCAATGTGAGCTAGCAGAGACCATTTTTTTCAAGGAACAGTGAGTGATTTATGGGTCTTTTTGCACCAATATTGCACTAGTCCGTCAGTCCAAAACTATAGTCGATTTTCAACCACTGGTCTGCCATGACTGTATATCGTTAGCTGATGGGCCATCCTTGATACACTTGAAAGTTGTGCTGCAGTTCTTGACAGCCTTAGGTAAACTAATTTAGCACCTAGCACCATTTCCTATTAAAAAAATACTTAAATATGTCATTTCAACTTACATCCCAAATGGCACATACATAAACCTTGTCTCAGTTGTGTTAAGGTCGAAGAGTCTTTTTTTTTATTTTTTATAACTGATTGAGAGGGGTTTAACATGTTACAACACCATATCATTTTTTTTTTTGTAAAGACAGTGAGTTTAAGCTCCTCTTTAATTAGAGTTGACTCAATTTAGACATATTTGGCCAGAAATGGATTTGGATCGGGCAAGTTAGACAAATTTCAGAAATCATTGAATTCCAGCTACTCAGTATCCCTGAATTTGGGCATGAATTGGCTGCATAAGCCATTCTGAACCTGAAGCATCAGAAGGATTCACATTGGGACAATTTCGCTATGAAAACCACAGATTTTGTGATTGATTTGTGTCAATCACCTCCGAACATGCTCCTAATTTGGGATCTTATACAAAATTCAGCCATTTCAATTCTCCAGATTAGAATTGGAGAATTGAATAGAAAAGTGTAGAAGAATTCAAGTAAACATATTTTAAACACAAAAATATTCATATATAATTATAATAGTTTAATATTACACTTTATAATAGCATATTTATATTAAAGTAAGCATTTTTCAATTTTAACAAAAAATGATTTTATATTATTTAGTGTTTATTTACTTTATTTTATGTATGTAATCATCATGTTATCATTTTTTTTATTTTTAATGATTTATACTATATTACACTTTAAACCACATTGGGAGGACTAATACCAAATTCTTCCTATTGACTTCTATGGGAAGAATCCAGCTAAATCTATTGGGAGGACCAAGGTTACCACTTTGTTTTGGTCCATTTCGGATTATTTCAGTGTCTGTAGATATCAGATATGATGTCGAAATTGTGGAAACACAAAGGTGCAACCTGAGTACCTCAAAATGCAGACATCGATGTGATCCAAATACATCCAAAATTTGGATGCACTACTTCAGAGCTGATAATTGGAGCTACCTGAGTCGACCCTATTGTTTGATGTTGTGATATATACCACATAAAGGGACGGGGTTATAAAAATGTAAGTTGGATGCAGTTAATTAGAGACTGAGGAGAGAGAGAGAAACAGAGCGAGAGGATTTGATATGAAGAGAAAGAATGTGCTTTGATGTCCGGTTGTGGAACCAAAGATGAATCATTATCAGTATTTTACCATACGACAATTGCAAAGGTGATATATTTTTCTGACACAAGGGAATGCATTACAACATAGAAATCAAAGCAGTGGATAAAACTAAAAATCAAATCAAATAAATGCACATATTATTAAATAAGCATAATATATTGGTCTGTCTGGACCTGGAGTCTTGGGTGACTGCTCTATCTAAAGCAATTGGTTTTTGGAGCCTCTGGTGTTGTTCCCAATGCCCTTCTTAGCTGTGCTCATGTACTGGCCCATATGATCCTGTAGCTTGGCAGCTATGATGCCTGATAAGACTTTCCATGTTGTAGGGAGGCAGGTTATTGGCGGTAGTTGGATGGTGCTGGGCCATTGTTGGTATCTTCCATGATCACCACTGTTCTTCCTTGTGTTAGCTAGCCTGGAGAGGTGGTTCATCTGTACTGAAAGGCGTTTACGTATAGCTCTTAGTTTCTTTAACTAGTAGGTGTGGAACATGTCCGGGCCAGGTGCTGTCCAGCTCTTCATGTTTTTGACCCACTGTTGGATGTCTGTTAGTGTGATGGTGACTGGTTCCTGGTCTAGTAGATTTGCTTTGGTCTGTTCTCAGGTTCTGCAGCCACCTTGAACTGGTATTGTGTGTCTTTTATTTCTCCATATGTTCTTCCAGTACTGTTCCGTGTCTGCTGCTGGTGGCACCATAGTTGGGAGCACACCTTTGATGGGTCTTTGGAGAACAGTGCATTTATCTTCCTGGCCTATGCTTCTCTAGTGTAGCTCCTGAGACACTAGAGAAGCCAATATATACTCCGTATATATATATATATATATACCGTATTTGCTCGATTATAAGACAAGGTTTTTTTCAGAAAAAAAAATCTGAAAACTCCCCCTCGTCTTATAATCGAGGTCTTCTTATAATCTGACCTCAAATTGAGGTCAGATTATAAGACATGGATACAGGTCCCCAGCAGAGCTGCAGGGGACCTGGATCCCCCTCTCTAGCAGCAGGTGATGTCTGCGCAACGAGCGCAGACTCCCCTGCTTCCGCCCGGGACGACCGCCGGGGGTTCTGTGAAGAAGCCGGGTACTTCCGCTTTCGTCACAGAAGTCCCGGCGAGCGTGCCGGGCGGCAGCAGGGGAGGTCTGCGCTCATCGCGCAGACTTCCTCTGCTGCCCCACTAGTCACCAGGGACAATCGGGCAGCTGGGGGATGTCTGCACTATACGTGCAGATATCCTCCATGCTGCCCGACACGGCAGACTATTATGACGGACAGCTGTCCGTCATAACAGACTGCCGTGTCGGGCAGCATGGAGGATGTCTGCAAGTATCGTGCAGACATCCCCCGGCTGCCCCCACTAGCCACCAGGGATCAAGGTAAGGGGAAGGGAGGGAGGGGGGGGGCAGAGAGACAGGGGGAGGGAGGGGGACAGAGAGACAGGGGGAGGGAGGGAGGGAGGGGGACAGAGAGACAGGGGGGGACAGAGAGACAGGGGGGAGGGAGGGGGCAGAGACAGGGGGGAGGGAGGGGGGCAGAGACAGAGTCAAGGGGAGGGAGGGTGTTAAGAGACAGAGACAAGGGGAGGGAAGGGGTTAAGAGACAGAGACAAGGGGAGTTAGGGGGTTAAGAGACAGAGACAAGGGGAGGGAAGGGGGTGAGAGACAGAGACAAGGGGAGTGAGTGGGTTAAGAGACAGAGACAAGGGGAGGGAAGGGGTTAAGTGACAGAGACAAGGGGAGTGAGGGGGTTAAGAGACAGAGACAAAGGGAGTGAGGGGGTTAAGAGACAGACAAGGGGAGGGGGGAGAGAGAGAAAAATGGGGGCAAGGGAAAGAGAAAGGCAGCATTGGCACATAAAAAGAAATAAAAACTAGAAATACATTTTTTGATATCATAATTTTTTATTAAAAAAGCAATTTACATATGAATATATACAAGTTGAACTTTTTTCCTATAGGGTAGTCTTATATTCAGGCTTTTAGTTTTTTTCCTAATGGAATATCCAAAGTTTGGGGGGTCGACTTATAATCAGGGTCGTCTTATAATCGAGCAAATACGGTATATATATATATATATATATATATATATATATATAAATATATATATATATATATATATATATTGTGGTCCATACGTCTGTGATCGCCCTCACCAACTGGTTTGATTTAATAATTATTTAAAAATTAGTAAAACATTGTAAAGTGTTTACACTTATTATTAAAGAATACATTAGTTAACATGGAGATGAACCATTGTTTGTCTCTTTGTTAAATAGTTATGTACAATTTCCATTTATGTGAATATTATCTTCATACATCACAGGTGCTTCATAAATGATGGCTCATGCAGAAGTATCTCTGTATTGTACAATAGGAAGGTCTTTGCAATGCAATTGAATTGATTAAGCCCCATATAAGTAAAAGTATTTAGTGTTCGCTATAGGACCAACTTATATTGGAGTACTTTGGCGTAGTGCTGAGTTAGTCATAATATGGCCAAATAATGTGATTAAATATCCAATGTTGGTATCTTAGAAAGGAGTTTTTAAGTAGTCTTGAAGAAAACAAGAGCTTTAACAGTTTGTAATCTGTTTAATGTGAGTGTGCTGATCCCTTTGGACTGTGTATAAATATTTGGTCATTTTAGCAGCACCCCTTATAATAAATGCATTACTAGGTAAGTGCTTCCCTTTTGGACTTATTTATATATATATCAGACAATTCCATAGAAATATTGTCCAATGTAGACACTGCTTTTCTTGTTGTTAAATAACTATATTTAACAAAGACACAGCCCACTCCGTGTTTTCTAATTAGATTCATTTTAGGTAGCTAATGTGACTTTTTTATGACTAGACCATCCAATCTGAAGATTTAATGAAGTTATTTCAGACTTTGAAGGGTATGTAACTAGCTTTATTTTGAAAGACTTCTACCTATTAATAATTTAGGACAAAAAACTTGTCTCGAATAATAAGGGTCACCTTGTTTCATTGTAGAAAGCATTATGATCTGAACAAAATGTCATGTGTTTGTAAAAATCATTGTATTTATAAATCATGTATGTAAACAAAAATGACTGGTAAAAAAAAAAACTGCATATACAACAGGTAAAGGGTTTGTTTTTTACGTCTGCAGGGATAAAAAACTTTAGCCAATTTAAAAACAGTTATCTTGGCTTGTGCGTCTCAGTTGACTCTACTTGGGAGGCCTAAATTATAAATTACAGCCATTCCTACAGTGGTCACCAGCATGGCGCCTGAAGAATAAACAAGTGTAATTGTATGGGAAACACTTCCAAAATGATTTGAAATGTACTGCGTGGGTACTATTATTTTTTTATATTTTTATTTACATTTTTGTAAAACACCAGTAAATACTGTGCCACTTTACCATTTGAACGGTTTACGGATAAGTGGATGTACAAAGAAACATGTGACGTAACATATGCGTAAGAACACACCAATTCAGATGGGTTAGAGGGCCCAGCTCTGGCTAGAGGGTACTGGAACAGGTTAAGGAACAAACATAAAGAATGGTCTGAATTTGAGGGAAGGCCAGTAGGTGGTTAACTATGGAAAGTAGAGAAGATTCTGACTAGGCATGGTAAGGGATTCCAGACAACAGGAGGCAAACGAGAAATTCTGGAGACAGCAGGGGAGAAAATGATGAAACGAGAAAATAAGCTAGGACACTAGCTGAATGAAGAGGGAGTTTGGCCAGAGAAGACTCTGTATGGTTTGAATTGGAAATAACAGGTAGCCAGTGGTGGAAAATGCGAAAATGAGGTAGCTAATGCAGAACAATGGGTGAAGTGGATGCATCTGGTAATCATAACAGATTGAATAGAGCATAGCGACTTGAGTATAAAGCCAAACAATATATTATTATAATAATGGACATAAGACATTACAAGAAAATGGATTAGCATTTTGGTTACCTTTGACAGGAGTAGCTAAATCATGCACATGCTCCACAGTGAAAGCAAAAGGTTTTGTTTAGTGATTCAAGAGGTAAAAGAGAGTTTGAATTCAGTCGCATAACTGTTGGAGAGAGAAGTGGATCAATAAATGTAAAAGAGAAGTACTGAGCCTTGAAGAATATGTATGTATTGTTTTGAAAAATGAATGTAAGATCAGACTATGCAGCAAATGATGAAGAAATCACAGAGCTACTGGTAGAATCTAAAGATAACCTGCATAAATTAGATGGGAAAGCTTGGTAATAGAGTCAAATTGTTCCATTGTTCCTTCCAAGTCCTGGTGCCAATCTGTCTGGTAAGCCACTCCCCTGTTAAATTCAGTAAAGTGCTTTCATGATACCATTATAACATCTTCCCTAATACTTCCACTTATATACCCAATAACTCTGGGAATGCAAGGTAATGGCTTAAAAGCACTCCTAGATGCTTCTTTGTGTGTGAAGAAGAACTGCATGGCTGCTATTGTTTGTGGTGCACCCCAAAATGTCTTACAAAAAAAGAGGCCAAAGCTTTTAAAATGTAATATAAAACTAGGAATTGTGCAAAAAGCATAATGGTCTTTTAATTATATGAACGACTACTGTCTGACTGAAAATAAATCACAAAAAAATACTCCTCACAAGTCAAAGCAGCTCAGTCTATGAAGCACAAAATCCTCTGGCTAAACTAAACAGAATGGCTATGTAGTACATCTGAACCATTCACTTTGGTATACACATATGATAGTATTGCTGTAATTTATTTATAACAGCTTGCTTATACCTCTTGCTTCAAAGCATATCCAAATAAACAGGAGCTATCTTCCAATAGCATTTATTAGTGTTTGATGTTTATTGAAGAATGGCCACAGAAACATAGAACAATAGTAGGAGAAACAGTAAACAATTTGACCTGCTAAAGATCCCTCCCTGTATTTATTCAGTGACCAACAAAAGGCACTAATTCTTACACGGTAAACATGGAAGGAATCCCATTTTATTCACAATATTTACACACACTAAGATGACAAATTCAACTTTTCCATTCTGCATAGATCCAGATAAAGGCAAATAAACAATCAATTATTGGTTAGTTATGCCTATATATGTAAATTGGGAAAATCACTAAAAAACGAGAATAGCTTGATGAGGTCGACATTCTTTATTTTATTTTTTTTTAAGAAAATTTTGTTTTTTCTCTGCGCTCCTCCTATATATTTTATTTTTTATTTTGAAAACAAACACATTTAAACAGCCACTACTTTTTAATGACGAGGCACTGACGTGCTTCCGTGCTAACGCAGTGAGATACCCTTGTTCTTACATGCCAGAGGTTTATGAACATCATGATATAAATCAATCTATACAAGTTTTTGCTCTAAACTCATTAGCTTTTCCCATTTAGTGCTGCAGGACTTGACCCAAGCTGACCTCTGTCTTTGTAACTCCCATCCATAGCACATCCAGCAATCTCCCTGACACTCAGTTGTCTTCAAAGACGACCTCTGGTCAGATCCACCTAGCTGTCACAGTCCCTCCAATGCACTTTCCATGCCATAACCTTATTTTCCAATTGCTAGACTGTAAGATTATGAGCAAGGCTGTCTCTACAACATTTATTGATCTGCCTCTGTTTGTCTAACGTAGTCTGTATTTCCTCTTTATGATCTGCACAAAGTGCTGCATAAATTGTTTGTACTATATAATGTTTATGTAATGTAAAAAAAAAAAATGTTTAATGTAATCCGCTCATAAACTGCCTCTAAAGTTTAGTGTCATTTCCTATCAGTGTAGCGCAAAATCTCCCAATAGAGGGGATCCTAACTAGATCTCCTCTGATTGTATATAAAAATAAGGATCTCTCTCTGACACAAATGAGCATCACTGGCTGAATGGGTGCTGACAGTATTGGATCTATTCACTAAAATTAGAGAACAGCTCCAGGAGGTCAAAATGATCAAAGCTATTTTTGAGATTAAGTCAAACTTGGGTGCCGAATTTAACATAGTCTAAAAAATCGCTTAGATCAATTCGCCTCCCACTACTTTCAATGGGGAAGATTCGAGCCTGGGTCGAACTAAGGAGCCGAATTTGACTTAGTTTCAAAATGAAAGATGACCTCTCCTGGAGCTATTCTCTAATTTTAGTAAATAGACCCATTTCAGTTAGCGCCCGCAGCCTATTTATCTCTGCTTAGATGAAAACACCTTTCGTACCACAAATTTAAAGTATCATGATAACACTTACCACTGCCAAGTCTACAATAGTTACTTTCCGTTTTTCCTTATAACTGATATATTGTTGAAATAAGTCATATTCCCTTCTAAAAAAAAAAAACTGTCTCTTTACTTACAAGCCAAGAATATGCCCAAATAGCTGAACTTGTGGCATAATCTGCCTAAGATCCTATAAAGGTGGGTAATTCAGAATACTCACTATTGCAGATTATGTTTTATGACCAAGCATATTGTAGTACAACTAAGTATCTGTGGAAGCACATTTTTTTTTTTAAATACTGCACAATATTACAATCTGCTAAATTGGTGTTAGCCTCAGCAGTGTATATCCACATTGTAACAGTGAAGGTAAACAGCCGTCACCTAAAAAAAAATTCCATTGTGAATTTAAAGAGTAAGAAACATCTTCAAATGGAACTAGACAAATTGCATGCAAATGAATATATTAAAAGAAAAAAGCGGTTTAAAATATGTCTGTGCTGTTTTCTCATTTATTATATTACTTTGTGGCACTGAATGGAGAACAGGGGACATGATAAGAAGAAGCATTACCAAATGATTGTTATTATAAATATTATTTAGGTGACAGAGTCAGTTTAGGTAAACAAATCAGCGTATTTTCAAAAAGTACCAGGGAAAAAAATAGCCAGGATGGAAAAATTGCTGATAAATTAATAAATCTGCAAGAATGTAATGCTAAGTGAAATCAGTATGTGGCTATAGTTGTGTGAACTGATTATTAGCCATTAGTGTAAGTAATCAGTGGTCTACCTAGAGGAGGGGGGCAGTGTGTACCACAGGCAAGGATGCTGTGAGCTGCAACAGGCAGCAGTGCAGTCCACCAGTGGCACCACCAAAGAGCAATAGACCTCCCTAACAGAATCTGCTTCCTAAAACTTTCCTGTAAATCCTGCAATCTCAAGAAATAATATTATGTTTATTTATTAATAAAATCCCTCCATATATTACACAGTGCTGTTCACAGCAGAGACAGAGAATTCAAATTTTGAAACAAATGTAAACACACAGAAACAGATGGTATGAGAGCAATGATCCCTAGAGCGTACACTCAAATTCTTTCCGTTTTCACCAGATAAAAATGCAATATTTACCTGTGGTTACTTTAATCTCCTCAAATAAAAACGGTAATCAGCACATTTCCATACGAAAGCCTATATAATCTTGAAGGGCCAGATTTCCCACACAACTGGATAGAGTTCTTTATTTTAGGGGAGTCATAGCCGGCAAGCTTATGCGGTTAACTTTTTGTCATCTTTAAATCACATAAAACATATAAACTTTTATCTTTCTAGACTGTTACTGGATTATTTCGAAATTATCGGAAACCTCAAAATATTAACCCTTGATTTGTTCAACACCTAGAGTCAATGGGTGTTATATTAGTCTAGGCATTTAGCTG
This sequence comes from Pelodytes ibericus, assembly GCA_036172795.1. NCBI lineage: Eukaryota > Metazoa > Chordata > Amphibia > Anura > Pelodytidae > Pelodytes > Pelodytes ibericus. The sequence continues at coordinate 98,785,115 of CM069857.1, read as the reverse complement.
ACAAAGTAGCACTCTGTGTCTTAAAGGGACACTACCACTTACATAAGATGTAACTAAATTACCTGTGCATTTAAAACAAACACATATATAAGACATTTGCCACTGTTTTTTTCTTCTATGTTTGAATTAATTGCATATAAAATTCAAAATAAAATTATGTCTTTATCAGCATCCATTTTAAGAATTGTACCCATGATGCAACATTCTCCAAAAACTTCCAGAAAGTCTCACTTTACAACTGTGGCCAAAGCCTGCATGATGGTGTCATAAGATACACTCCTGCTCTCTTTATGGCTCCTGTGTATCACTAGTGGGCAGGACTTTGTTGCTGTGTACAACCTTTTTTTTTTTTACCTGCCTTCCAACACAAAGAGAGGAGATTGACATGATTAAAAAGGATCATAACTCCGCCCCCTTGTGAAGTAATAGTTACATTACTCTTCCATTCAATGCGGAATTTTGACTTATATACTGCATTCTGTGTCCCCAGCCCCAAAGTGAGATATTAGTGCTGTAAAGTCACTGGGGGTGGCATCCAAAAACACAATATTTAACAAAATGGCAGTGCCCAGTCACACTTGTTTAGTAAAATATGTCAACAAAAGACATATCTGAAATCAGCAGTGCAAAATGCAAAAAAAAAACCTTTTCATTTTTGGGTGGGAGTGTAAAGCTCTCTACCTCATGTATCAGTCTGTTCTTGTTGTCCAACTTAGTATGTAGTCCCCCTTTTATACTCTGTACCCAGTGCTACGTAAATTGTTGGTTCTATATAAATAAATGTAATATAATAAAGTGTGTAGTTCATTTACAAGCTTGTCACTTTGTATTCTAGAAATGCACTGATAGAACTTCCTCCTAGTAAATATTAAACTGTGCTTGTAGTCCACAAGTTCTGATATTGAAAATAGATCTCAACGTATTCTATATTACATTTCAAACTAATAGCTCAACCATTTTGATATGTTTAATCTATTTTTGGTGCATAATGCTGCATTTTAAATTATGCTTTCTCAAATTAAATTCTATGCATCACTATATTTATTATAAGGGCTTCTGAATATAATAATGATCTGACAATCCTATGTGCAGTCTTCCATATTATATAACAAGTGACCATGTATCCAGGGGGAGGTTTATACAAATCCCACCCTATAGGGTAGCACTGAATTTACTATAGTATTCATTTTCCAGAACCATTCTCACTTAAAGGGGAAGTCTGTTTACCCTACCTCAAAAAATGTTTTTAATTAAATCCCCACGTGCTATTGTAATGAACTGTTGTCTCTTCATAGTTAAAATAGTAAAATGTGTTAATTCAAACAGTGAGTTAACTAATAAAAATATTTATAGATTTAATTGTGTGGGAAAATGGGAAGAGCAAATAGACCACGTGGTCACAATTTCCAGGTAACACAAACTCTATTTTATTTCTTTACAATATCACAATTTCATTTGTGGTGTTTAGAAGGTATACAGTCATGCACTGGAAAACTTCCTTGGATATCATTAAGGTGTGGTTCTTTTTGAGAGCTACACTTAAACCCCTCAGGTAAGCAATCCTGAGTGACAGCCCATTTCTGGTTTTTGAACCATCTGATAGGCCACTTTTGTCTGTCCACCACAGCCCCTTTATATCATCTGACATACATAAAGCCATTGCCTTAAAATGGGTAAAACAGTCTCCTTTTACAGGAGCTTGTCTGTTTGTCTATTTTCTTTACCTTTTAAATAATTTTCTCTCAAGTTTCTACTTTCTTTTTTCTTTTCTTTTTTTGTAAAGTCACACAGGCATGAAGTTATTATTATTTTATCTCTTGAAACTAGCAAGTTTATACCTGTTAGAAAAACTCTTTCCTTCTTAAGTTACTTGTGTAAATTAAAGTTGTGTTGTGTCCTTTACTTGTGTCATTCTTTTACTTCCCTCTATTTTTCTCTTTATCTCTATACTTCATCAGCTAAAACGGACTGCAATTCTGGTCACTGGACTATTTGTTCACACTAAGCCAAGGTGAGTTAAGATAAGATTAATGTCAGTTGACATGCAACAATGCTGTATTATGTTTGTAGTAATTTATAGATTGCTTGCTATTACCATTCTATATGATCGATTATATATGTAAAACTAGCTGTTTCGTGCAATAATCTGTGAATTTTGGTGTTACCATACCATGCTAACTGTATTCACAATTCTAATTTCCTTCTCTTTGTACAGCACTATTACTGCCCTGCAAAACAATGTAACTACATGCAAAGAATGTTTTAAAATTCAGACTTTTAGGCAATGATAACAAATTAAGATGGATTTATGCAGTTGAGAATACAATGTGCACACACTATATTTCATTGAGGGAATTGGTTATCTGCCATTTCTGGTGGCAACTGGTACATAGTCAGGTGTAGTCATAAAGCGTTCACTCTTCTTTGGGTCTTCCTCTGTAATACTGATATTGTAACAAACTACAGTAGCACAATAGAAATTAGTATAATATTGAAACTGAAAAGAATGTCCCTATGCAATCTTGAATTACTTTACTATGTTAGCCTTTGCTACTTCCACTGGGAGGCTATTCTATGTATCTACTACACTTTTGTACCTCTAACCTTCAACTTGTACTCATCTTTGTAGAGCATTTAGACTCCAGCAATCTTTAACTATTTATCAGAGTAAACTATGAATGTTCATTTGCTTTATGCTATGACAATGATTTATTAATATCAGTCTACAGCTGAAAATGCACTCTGTGTACACCTGTACAATAAATATTTAGTGCAAGGAGCATACAATGAATGCACTCTGCTTATACATATACAATAAAAATTTAGTGCAAGGGGAATACAATGAATGCACTTTGTGTACACCTGTACGATAAATATTTAGTGCAAGGAGCATACATTGAATACACTATGTGTACACCTGTATGATAAATATTTAGTGCAAGGAGAATACAATGAATGCACTCTGTGTACACCTGTACGATAAGTATTTAGTGCAAGGAGAATACAGTGAATGAGCATTCTAGAATACACAGGATTCCTGCCATATGTCTTTTGCCGAAATACTTTCCTTCAGTGTGGGACGTGATTTATAAAATATGCATTGAAAGAAAATGATAGAATAGTTACATATGTGCATGGGTTCAATACATTGAAGTAAAAAAGTTCATTTTAGAATATTGCTTTTATGCCCATATTATTGTGTCTAGTACATTGTGCAGGTAAATGGATTAGATGGATGGATAGACAGACAGACACACAGACAGAGAGACAGACACACAGATAGATAGATGATTTTCCTACTTATACTGAGGGTTTGACTTTTATGCAGGCTATACATGAACAGACTCCCTTATTTCAATGTAGAAAATTGGCTATACAAACAGATTTCCTATTTTATTTTTCCCACTGGCAGCAGTGATATTAAATAATCATACAGCCTGTAGTCCTATGCTAGGTTAGTTTCTTGTGTGATATTTTTCTTGTGTATATCTTATCATCAGATTTGAGGTCAGAATCCTGTGAGCATAAGGTAATGTAACATGTTACTCCACAACAGATTATAAAACCTTCTGGCATATTTTTCATCAAATTATAAAATATTACATAATATTTTTTCAGGAAAAATATTATTTTTAAAACTGTATGTGAATCTCCATCAGGTAGAGGTTAAACTGATTTTAAACTCTAATTGGATGGAAGATATGTATTTATTGTGTACTTACATTGTGATGGTCATAATCCAATAAATCCTGCTATCAATATAATTTTTTACACTCTGTTATACACATTATAAAATGCATGAGAGGATAATGTAATGCCAGGCTTTCTATTTTTGAAATGAATATTGATCTGGGTGTGGGACAACATAACCTACATTTTAAGGAAATGTTTTGGAGAAGGAATAACCCCAAAAGATTGGTTCTTGGTTATAACATTTATCAACATTTAGAACTTTGCCTTATTCATATATACAACTCCTGTTATTTTTTAATCATTAAAAGTCATTAGTAAATTCACAATACAATCTGCTAATTGGTGGCACTGCAGTATTGTGACATAAATGTCTACTCTAGTTTGGCAAAAGTATTAAATACAACAAGAATAGGGAACAACTGAATATTTCACATCAGTACTTTGTACCAATATCTAAGTTTATTTCTCTGGATTCAATATCATTCTAAACTATGTTTTCCTTTATTTTATCTATATAATATTTTTGAAGGTGATATCAAAATAATATTTTTTGAGATTATATGAGCATTTAAACTAAATTATCATTAACATTTGATAAATGGGGCTCTTAATGAGTAATAGTGCTATATTGTCCAGAAATGTAGAAATCCAAAAGTATATTTCACTGAAATAGAGGTGCCTGTCTGGGTCAAATGTCAAAACTCATGCTACTGAAAGTAGTCCAAGGTTTTTATATGTAAGGCCATATAGTCATATTGCAAGCTACTGGTTGTGCAGCCTTTTCTTAAAAAGGCCCTATGATTTACCAGCATAGAGCAGCATTTGTTTTTTCCAGGTATTGACATTCCTTCTCTCAGAATACTGTTTAGTAAACATGGTCAGTGCCATTAAAGTCATTTGTAGCGACAACACAAACAAGAACTATGTTGTCTTATCTCAGGTTCAAACAGCTCAAAAAAGCTCTCATGTTGATCGATTAAAAGATCTAAAAACATGAAAAAGAATCTGATTATTGACAAAGGAATATTGTGAGAGTTTCTTCTTTGTCCACTTCACAGTGCCAGCAAAGCTGTGTGAGATAATTTTGGCTAAAGCAATTTTTTTTTCTATTTTTTTTATTTTGCTCAATACAAACTTACTTTAAAGACCTCTTGAAATGGAAGCTGTTTACTCTGTGAAAGCTCGTTAAGACATGCCCAAGAGATGAGAAACATTTCAAATAGGCACAGTTTGCATGGAAGAATTTAGGCCTCAAGGTGTGTTCTGAGCCATATATGGAGAATGAAGGCAACAAGCCCGGACAGATAAAGGGATAGGCAGATAACTAACAAACCTCAGGTTTATATCAACGCACGCTCTGAAACAAGTTACAATCTGTGCAGGAGTCGTAAAATATATCAATGAGCCAAAGAAAGTTAAAAAAAAAATTACTTTGATGGGATACAATGTATTTAGTTTAGTTACTAAGTTTAATAGTTATGAGAATTACTGTATATGTGTACATATTTTGCAATCAGAGCAAAACATTTCTAAAGACATTTATTTACAGAATACTCTTTTGAAATTATATCAAAATAATCTTTTTTGGGATTATATGATTAGCCTTTTATGCATCCACAAGTTTTGTCACAATAATTGACTGATCTCATTTTAATGCTACACCTTTTGATTATTCTATCTACATGTGCTAGTATTGAATTGCATTGCCCCCAGAATGCCCTTAGAATTGTCACACTTGCTCACTATCCTTAAAAGCTCTAGTACGTGTACAACAGTTGAGATTAATTGTTTTCAATAACAATCACTGATGCTTTTTTTTATTGCAACTCTCTTACCACAATACAATACAAAAAATATAGTGACAGTATAATTGCTTTATGGGAAGGAAGACAGGTTACTGGTGCTTATAAATCTAGAGGAAACTATTCCCTCCCAGTAGTTTGCCACTCCTCCTCAGTAACGTCCTAACTTTCAGGTCACCAAAGTAAACCAACTATGAATCAGGTGTCTCCTTTTAACAGAATTACGGGTAAGCATTTTTTGAAGGATGAGGTACAGAATATAAAATGTAATATGAAAAGTAATCAATGCTATTTCTGCAAATTAAATTAAATAAACTTTTTGTGTATATAATGTGCATGAGCATCCACCAAGAGAATGCATTTTTCTGACTGTGGATTTTTTATTCTTTTAGGTTACTTAACTGAGAAGAAATGGATAGAATGATATTAAATGATGTACTACCTGGAGAATCTTAACATTATAACACAGCATCCATAAAAACCCAAACACTTTTGTTTTATTATATTTATTGTTCATGGACCACTCTCCATTCACACAACAAAATGATGACAACACTGCAGTTTTTGGTTTCAAAAGATATCTTAATTTTAACAATTTCCACAGCTTCACCTGAATTGTTTAACAAATGATCTACATGTCCTACTGTCCTTCATTCCACCGGAGTCTGTCTCATGCCTAACCAGATTTCAGTGGGGTGAAGACCAAGAGGCATGTTAAAGCTCCAACGCAACATTAAAACAAATACTGAACCAAAAATATATGCACTTTTTATGTAGCCATTTTGTATGTACAGGAACTATTCATCCACTGAGTCTACAACACAGAGTCATCCACAGCCTAAAAAGGGAAACCAAAATACTAAAGAGAAATGTATGGGGTTTTGTTTTGTTTGTTTTTATAATATAATGTATAATTATGTAATTTTTTGGGGGTCAATGTTGCACCAACTATAAGTGGTAGGTTCATTGGTTTAAAAACCTAAATTATCTTAAATTCAGTATTTGTGGTTCCTGTTCAGTTGTTTAACATTACGTTTTAGCTGCGTGATGACATTTCTTGCTCAATAAAGATTTGTAAAACAGGAAAAATAACGTAAACATGTATTTTAAATAATTAGGGCATTATGGCACATCTGAAACATGGGTTTTCACAAGTCCAAAAAATATGACTGGTGCCTAGGGTTGCCACCAGCCAGTATTTTACCAGAAGGCCAGAAAAAAAAATTGGAAAAGGTGGCAACACCGGAGTACATATAGTGTATTGTATACTCCTAGATGAGTCAGGAATAGGCCTAGGATAGTATGTCTTTTCACATAACATATTGAATTCATGCCCATGACTTTAAAATGCATGCCACCATAATGTGAAACATAGGAGTTACAAGTCACACATAGGGTTGTTCTTTTTCTCATTTCACAATAAAGCCTGCTATCTGCACTTATACAGACTTCTGTTCTTTTTTTTCCTGGAGATGGTGGAATGAAGATGCTGTAGGGAATATTATTACCGGGTAGAAGAGGTGTGAAACAATATGGCGGTAATGAAGACAATGAACATTATGGTTGGGAATGGAGTATTATGGTCAGATGGTTAAGGGGAAAAACAGACTTGCTTGCTCAGTATCATATCTTTAGCAGCTAGAATGTCAGCTGTTGAGCACTGCATTCCTTATGGTATTCAGCCATCTATGTGCTTAGGCAGTTGAGAAGATGGTGATATGAAATCCACAATGATAGATGGACTAATGCATGTATAAGTGTGTGTGTGTGTCAATGTGTGTGTGTGTATCAATGAGTATAATTGTGTGTGTGTCAATGTGTATAAGTGTGTGTGTCAATGTGTATATGTGTGTGTCAATGTGTATAATTGTGTGTGTGTCAATGTTTATAATTGTGTGTGTGTATAAGTGTGTGTGTGTCAATGTATATAAGTGTGTGTGTGTCAAATGTATGTGAGTACAAGTGTGTATGTCAATGTATGTGTGTATAAGTGTGTGTGTGTCAATGTGTATTAGTGTGTGTGCCAGTGTGTATAAGTGTGTGTGTCTGTGTGTATAAGTGTGTGTCTGTGTGTATAAGTGTGTGTGTGCCAGTGTGTGTGTGTGTCAATGTGTATAAGTGTGTGTGTGTGTCAGTGTGTATGTGTGTGTGTACATAAGTGTCTGTGTAAGTGTATCCTGTGTGTAAGGGTGGCTGTGTCTATTTATGTGTGACTGTGTGTAGGTGTGCACTTGCCCAGGGCCACTGGTTAACCGGGGTCCCCGCTGGCCCCAACACGGTCCCATTGAGCATGTCACTGTGTCACATGGAGGGCAGCAGGCGTCATCCAGCCGGAGTCTAGTACCCCACTTCCTGCACTCAGCGTGCTTAGAGGGAAGACTGTGCAGATGAGACGGCCTGGGGACACGAGAGAGCAGCAAGGGGAGTACTTGGGAAGGTGGGGGAGGAGATAATGCTTTTATTGGGTAAACTAACCGTGGCATATTAATGGACAACTAACAGTGGCATATTAATGGGCAACCTGGCTGTGGCAAATTAATGGACAAACTGTGCCATATTTTGGTTGGTACCTGACTGGCTCATTTTAATTGTCAAAGTGATGCTGTGGGATCTTCTGTGGGTCAAAATAACATGAACTATGGGGCAAATTGGTATTGTGTCATGTGCTAGAGACCCTAGGTACACCTCTGCAAATATGCTGCCCATGTAATGCTTTGCTGCCCCTCAGAGCCGGCTATGCAGACCGGTGCCCTGTTTCCCCTTAGACCTTAGTCAGGTCTTTCGGAGAGATGACAAATATGTGAAGGACCCAGCACTCAAAATGGTTTAGTGGAGGTGTTTATTCAGCATGCAGGTGACATTTCAACCCTTTCAAGCTTGAAAAAAACCCGTGAGGGTTGAAATGTCACCTGCGTGCTGAATAAACCCCTCCACTAAACCATTTTGAGTGCTGGGTCCTTCATATTTTTGTCTTCTACGTTTGGAGATTTGGGTAGCATCCCGGGACCTTTGGCACCTCACAAAAATCTGAGTGCGGATCTAAATCTACTTTATTTTACAATTCTTTCTGAGAGATGGACATGAGGGTATGGGGAGAGAGACACATGAGTGACTGACATGGTGAGCATGGTGGAATACTATGTATCGCTCATTGTGTACTTATTTTCCAATGATGCTCGCCTAATGGGAGACTTTGGCTGATTGGGAATGGTAGTTAAAATGCATTCAACTAGCCAGCAAAAAGTCTTCCATGTTGCTGGCTGAGCATCATAGAAATAAATAAAACCACTACACTGTATTATGGCAAAATATATATGTTTATTTAAAATAAAAGTTTGTGTTGGTCCTTTACATCAAAATAAAGTTTGTGCTCTCCTCCCCCTCTCAACAATAATGAAATGGGCATGTTCGGAACATACATGTCTAAAGGGGAGCAGTTCATAATATATCCACACCCACCGGGGGGCGCCAAAAGAAAAACCCTGCACCCAGGCGCCCATTACCCTAGGATCGGCCCTGGACTAATGGTTACCTTCTGTCACTATAAAACAGTAGTTGACCAAATTTCCCATGATGCTGTGCAAGAATAATTCTGGCTGAGCATCATGGGAAAGGTAGTCTGCAATTATTGCTGTGAAGACTCTTCCAATACTACCCAATGTTCCTGCTTTAAGCAGAACAGGCTAGAATGAATTTCATTCTCCTGTGTTTGGAGATGTTTGCATACGCACACTAGAGCAGACAGTTTGAGTGCAGTAGCTCTGACACGCCCCTTCCCAAGCCATTTCCCATGGGTCCTATGTTAAAGTATGGTTCAGCCTCTACACTGAGGCAGTCACTGGAACCTGCAATATGTCCCTCTGCCATCAGCTCCACACGAGAGCCTTGCCAGGTAAATTGGTAGCGACAGATAGAAAAGTTAGTGAGCAATCGGTGCACCTCTCCATGCGCAAATGAGGTAAATGAGTTAAATAGGTGTTTCGCGTGAGACTGAGATTGTATGCTCATCTTTTGCCATTAAAACTTTGAAGATTATACCACCAAGTCTGCCTATTTAACTCATTTACCTCATTTGCGCATGGAGAGGTGCACCGATTGCTCACTAACTTTTCTATCTATCATTCACGGCTGGGAACACCGTTAACGAGCTGCACTCACCTGTGCTGTGTCTTGTGGGGCTGGAGGAAGTGAATCTGGAGTTGCCGGTTCCTGGGACATTACATTTGTTTCAAATTGGTAGCGACATCAGCACTAAACCAGCAAATGTTACTGCACAAACATGCAGAAGAAGCCTCAGCACTGCTTTTGAAAAACCCACTGAAAGTAATCGACAAGCTATATGTAAATGCTCCTAAAGTAGGCACAGTGGATAAAATGTAAAAAAAATATTTAGCTCCTAAACATCCAAATAAAAAGTATATAATGAGAATAGCAACACCTTAAAAGTTTCATACTTAAATATATTTAGTCATATACAATCTGGTACCAGTGGAAAATACAGTATATAGCACTCAGAGTGGCCCATTTTGCAATTAAGTCAGCCCACCCATTATCGTTAGAGACAGACACACAGGTACAACGATTGATACACAGACAGACAGACACATATAGACAGGGAGGACAGATAGGTTGTCAGGTAATGTTCAGAAAGTGATAGACAGACAGACAAAAAGAGACGAATAGATAGATCGACACAGAGATTTATAGACAGATATGGTACAGAGAGTGATAGACAGACAGGGACAGACATATAGACACACAGAGAGATGGACAGGCATAATGACAGATAAGTTGCAGAGACCTAATAAACAAAACAATTGTATAGACAGATAGAAAGTGCTACACACTAGGCCAGGGATGGCAAACCTATGGCCAAGCTCTCTGTTGTGGCACGTGTGGCTAGGGGCGAGTTGAGGGGCGGAAGCTGCTAATCTCAGCTCCATTACCCCAAATTGTGAATTTTATGCTAAATAATTATTTACTGAAATGCTAAGATGCTATCCTGTTGCCTCCTGAGCAATAACAGCAGTATTGTTGGTGAGGAACCAGCAGGATAAGCATTTCAGTAACTGCACACCCCTCCAGATCATAAATTGGTTTAATCCTCTCAGTTCCTCTCCCGACATCAGCTTGACAGATGACACGCCCCTTTTCACACAGCAGTGTAGCAGCTCTCCCAAAGCGAAGACTTCTTGCAATGTATGTGTGAGTATGTATGTATGTATGTGTGTATACTTGTGCTGTGTGATGTGTGTTAGTGTGTATACTTGTGCTGTGTATATGTGTGATGTGTGTTAGTGTGTATACTTGTGCTGTGTGTATGTGTGCACACTTGATGCAGCTATAGGCCATTGAACTCTGCTAGAGGGCAGCCATGGTTGCAATTTAACCTCTCCCTCTTGCCAGTCCTTCTCTGATAGCATTAAATACATTCTTCTGCACTGCTCATGCTTGAAGACCTCACAGCTAAGCTGATGTAAAGTTGTAGAAAAGCTGATCCAATTCATATATCAAATTAGAGGTTATGTAGCCTCGTTGTTAAGGTAGTTCAAACACCAGTATTATCCCAAAATGGACACATTGGTACTCTAGTGGTAACCTATATGGTTGGGCTTTATTCATGAAAGAGAGAATTGCAAGGAATTGTGATGGAAATTTCAAACTTAAGTAACAAAGATGGAAAAATTCTCCTATTCAGCTCCCATTCCATCTCAATGTTTTGAAATTCTCTCTTTCATGAATAAAGCCCTTTCTGTATCATCATATAATGTCTATCACAACAGTGTGAAAAATAAAATGACACTGTGTTCTTACATACAGGTTGTAAATACTATTGTGGTATGACCAGTATATTTACATCTGCCAAGTTTTTGATCTGCAATGTAGGTACTCATATGTATAACAGACAAGAGGTGACAGAGCTCTGAAATTTTCTACTGCATACAACCTTTGCAAAACTACTTTCATTTGTTTTCAGTTGATATATGACTATTTAGATAGTTATATCTGTACATGGTAGAGAGAACACAACTGCAGTGGATAGACCATAACACCATTAGCAAATGTAGTATAAGAAGAAGAGTGGGCTTAATGCCAAACATACTATTTTATTGTTAAAATATAACAACCCCAAAAAGTTATTACAGTATGCAAAACATATAAATAGAAATGTCAAAAAGTAAAACAACATTATTACTTCTACATGCTAGTTACACCAGGCTAAATACTGGCACTTCATTGTACATGTTGCATGTATCCATGTAACGATTTAGATGCCAACACTTGCTGTCTCCAAAATGTCTGACACCTGGTAGCATACTGTTTTGAAATTATTCAGTGCAGGGAATAATTTCATATATTTGGTGCTGCACTGATTGAGCTCTAGATGACTCTCTCCATCACTGATTTCTAGTTGCGTTGTGCCTGCCCCTGCTGGCTCTAGAATGGTAAGTAAGTTATGAAGAGAGGGAATGGGACTGTGGAAAGTTGAGAGAATATATAGCCCTGTGGAAAGGGCTGGGATATGTATGGTACATTGCTAAGAGGAGGATTATATGACCTGTGTAATGAGGTGGATAAAAAAAAACTTTGAAAAATGCTGACTTGCAATCTTTAGGGATTAACAAAGACAATATCTCTCTGTATGTGCTTGTTACTGTAACCTTTGTGGAGTGTTGTTGCATGGTAGCATGTTGTGTGGTGGGAAAGGGAGCCCCAGAGGCATTCACATTGGGCCTATTATTTCTAGTTATATCCCTGCTATATAATACCTCATAAATTAATTATAATCTTCACATAAAGGTTTCTGATATCTGTGCGCTCTGGAACTTACTCTGGAACAGGATTTTATTAATGAAAGAGGTAAATGACAAGGGAATAGCAAACTTAAGGTCAAAGTAACTGAGTTGGAAAAATTCACCAACTAAGATGAATTGGAGAATTTTTGTTTCAAGAATTTTTTAAACAGATTAGTAAGTAGGTATATATATATAGCTGCCACAAGGCAAATATGATTGAGACCCCACTTTTTATGGTGTGTTGAGGAACACATCAGCCTCAGAATGGCTGGTTCAGAAATCCTATTACTTTAGGAACCTCAGAATGTTGAAGATGGTATTAAAATGAGACACATTATATCCTGAGGAGAAATGTTAATTCTATATATCTACAAGGGAATTTCATATTTAAGGTCAAAAGTAGCCAAGTTGGAATCATTGCCCAATTCAGCACATCTGACAATTAAGATGAATTAGAAACATAGAATGCGTCGGCAAATGGTTCTTATCTGCCCACACATTCTATGTTTCTAATTAATCTTTTTTTTATTTTTTTTTTATTAAAGTACAAAATTACAAAATGACAATAAAAAACATATATTTCCCTTATACATAGATATCTACAACACCATTTAGATATCTTAATTAACAGCAAGGAAGATAGGTGGCAGGGGAGAAGGGGAGATATCTTCTTGTGGATGATCCTAATTTTAACATCCGCACATTTTTCTATTTTTTGTTATCTTTTATATTTATGTTTTTCTCTTCTCCTCCTCTCCCCCCCCCCCCCCCCCATCCTCCCTCCCACGCTCTCCGAAAGGGCAACAAAACGAGGACATAACAAAAACAGAGACGCAAAGACAAGACAAGAGGTGTCGGGTATTTCCCCCTATACTGCTTCCCCCCGAGGTTGGGGGTCATCCACTACTTCAATTATTCTTTAATAAGTCTGACCATACTTCCCTGTTTCTAATTAATGTTAATATTCAGGTGGGCTGAATTGGGGAAGGTTTCCAACTTCGCTACTTTTGACCTTAAACATGAAATTCTCTTGTCTATTCCCTGCCATTCCTTCTTTCACGAATGAAGCCCTAAGACTATTCTATGAATATGCCCGAAAGGAACTCGTTCTGTCTCAAAAATGTCTGGCACTTGTTGAATTGTGTAGACAGATAGAATGACAGGCACATAAAAAGGTAGACAGAAATAGAAATAAATACAGAGAGAAGGAGAATTAGGCACATTGACACGATCCATCTTTCATCTGTGCAATCATTCATCCATTACCCAGTCAATTCATGTTTTCCTATCTCTATGTCACAATGCATAAAATGGAGAAGCAGCAATCTACGGATTTAAATCGGTCCCCTAGTTAAGTTAGCATTCAGAAATGTGTCTAGTGCTATATTACGCTTGGACAAAACTGAGGAGCAAGCATTATTTTGGTAAATATAATAACTGTGTATAATGTTGGTTTGCCACAAGGAAAGTACTGAATTAAGGGGCTAATTAAAATGTTGCTGTGCACTGCAGTTTTTTAAATATACCCTGAAGAAATGCACACACACTGTAAAACAAAAGTATAAAATAATGATGCAATAAGTAAAAATATAAACTGAATAAATTATTTTCCAGTGAACTAAAAGGGGAAATATTATCATCCTGTTCTCAGTTCCAGCACTAGCAAAGTCAATATAACATGTTTTGGAGATTAGTCTTACATTAGGAACTTTCGAAATTGTATAGGTCTAACTAACGGTTCTTAAAACTCAGATATAAAAATCTGAGGGAAAGATTTTAGCTGCTTATTTTTATGATACAGTAACATGCTCAAACATGGTCTTCTCAAAGTGAACCTGTCATCCACAAAACAATTAAAGTGAAGTTAGACTTCAAGGATGTACGTAGTGCTCCTTAACTGTCCACTTTAGGTTTACACAGGCAATCCATATATTTGTTGGTGAGCTCATCAGCAAATGCACACATTTTTCTAAATATATACTGGACGTAAGTAATGTCAATGTCATTAAATGCTATAGACTGCAACAGATAATTTTGAGTTAAAAACAAGTGATAACTTAAGTAACCGAATAGAGCTCACATACTTGGAGTTGTCATCTGCTTCCACAAAGATGGTCATCAGAAAGGATGCAAGCCAATCCAAGCTCAAAAAAACTCTGCCAAGGGTTGAAAGGTTGTTGTCGGCATAAATTCAGGTTTGATTTGAGAGTGCTGGTCGTTGTCTTTAATTATTATCAGGAGTAGGCACCAACATTCCTCAGGGTTGACATATACTATAATGTTCTATAGAACTTGCCATTGGACACTGGTGCCCTTGTACGGACACTTTTCCAATCCCTGAATATAATACTTACCAACTTCTTGGCAACATATCTAGGGAGTGAAGGATGTGACTGATATCAAGCCTATCCAGTATAGATACAGGATGTACAACTATTTGACTTACACAGTTTTAATGCAAAGCACTGTGCATAGGCAGTAGTGCCACCAGGATGGACCCGACTTTGAAGGGACAGGACCGGCAAAATAAGGGACTGTCCTGACAAATCCTGGCACATTTGGAATATTAAAAAATTGGTAAACATATGGTAAAGTCTGTTGATACTGTAAACAGAACAAGGTTAAATAGAGGTCTGCTTAAGATAGGTTTCCCTAAATATTTATAGACTTCACACATGAAGAACGGTGATGATTATGATTTCCATATCTTCAGAAAAAGTATGAAATTATAGGGATTTGAGTTTGCAAGTATAGTCCTGTATGCATAATATCAGTAATAACAAATCTTTTATTACTAGCTATAAACATGTAGAAATCATCAAACACATTAATATTCATATATAATTTACACTGAAGTCATGGGTAAGATTGGAGTGAGATTGACCTCTGTGATCATTTTCATCAGCTCCTTCATCTAAACAGCCTTCCACATATACACTCATAGCCAAAACATTTGTCATGCATATCTTAGTAATCTGAACAGCTATAAAATGTGGAAATATAGAAATCATAGTTTTATAGACCATAAGCCAATTTGGGCAGTGTGCGACTCAACTTTGATTCTAGTTAATCTAATTTGTTGGAAAAACTCAACCGTTTTTAAATATCTAAAATGTAATAATTTAATAAATATATATTATTACATTAAAAACACAATTAATGAAATAGAGCAAAAATAACAAGAATGCACGTAGAATATAAATCAACACAAAACATATAGTCATATAAAGTTAAATACTTAAGAAAAGATAATATTACATATAAAATAATTCTGCAAGGGAGACAAATGTAATTAATGGGGAAGAACCCTCAGGCAAATACTGCTATATAGTCTAACACTGAAGACATATAAACAAAAAGCACCTTACTGAGAAAAATAAACTGTGCCTGGCCAGGACAAGCACCACAGGACACGTTTTCGAACTATTCTTCATTAACTGTGTGCGCTGCTTCATTTGTTACATCCCCAATTATTTGTATGCTTTGTTTACTCAATGTCCAACACTGAAGATTTTTTTTTTCTTTTTACAATTCCCTTGTGAGTTCACCACAATTCATTGCTTAGTAAATAAACCTTTCATGCCATTCACGCAGCTATGAAAATTAAATAGTCACTCCCATAGTTGTCAACTTTCACGTTTTTGCCTGGACAGTCCCGTTTTTTGTCAACATTGTCATGGTTAATGGGCAGCTGTGGCTGAATACAGAGCTGTCACCCCACTAACCGGTACTATCTGCTTCCTGTGTGCTGCTTGCTCCTTCCTGTCTTGTCAGACTGGAGAGCGGGTTAGTGTAACTCCGCCCCCAGCTCTACACGAGGACTTAGCTCAAGAGAAGGCCCAGCAATCCAAACAGGAAGGGAGATAGTCTCCCAGGATGAAGGAACCTCTATCCCAGAGACCACCAGGGAATAGGAAGATAATCTCTCTCTCCAGAGACCACACTCCCCAAGGACTACTCGCTGGGTTACTAGCCCCATCCCCCCACATACCATCAATGCTGAGCCTGCCCTAGGTAAGAACCTGAAAGAATGGCTTTTGGAAGCAGGTGAGGACTACCTTTCCTGTGATGCTCAGCCTGCATCATGGGAGACTTCGTGCCATGAGTCTGAGCATCATGGGAATTATTGTCCACAACTGAGTTCTGTCACTTTATTTGCTGTCAACTGCCCTACATATCATGCTCAGCCAGCATCATTGAAACATCATGACTGTCTGAGCATCATTTGAACTGTTTTTGGCAGAACAAGTTAAATTAAAATACAATTAAATAAATAGAGAAGTGAAGTATAACAAGTCTAAGCGAGCAGACAAAATACATTGAATTGATAGGGGACTTAAAAACATGGTATTACCGTATTTGCTCGAATATAAGACAAGGTTTTTTTCAGAGCAAATGCTCTTAAAAAGACCCCTCGTCTTATATTCGAGGTTGTCTTATAATCTGACCTCAAATCGCAGGGGACCTGGATCCCCCTAGCTAACAGCCGGTGGATGTCTGCGCAATGCGCGCAGACATCCTCCGCTGCCACCGGCACGACCGCCGAGACTTATATAATGAAGCCGATCCTTCCGGCTTCATCATAAAAGTCCCGGTGGAAGTGCCGGGCAGCAGCGGAGGAAGCTTGCTCGTATCGTGCAGACATCCTCTGGCTGCCTCCACTACCCACCAGAAGATTTGGGCAGCCTGGGGATGTCTAAACGATAGACGGAAGTGTCGGACATCCCCCGGCTGCCCCCACTAGCCACCAGGGAGCGAGAGACAGGTGAGGGGGAGGAAGGGGGGGGGGAGATGGGGAGAGTGGGCAGAGAGAGACAAGGGGAGAGTGGGCAGAGAGAGACAAGGGGAGAGTGGGCAGAGAGAGACAAGGGGAGAGTGGGCAGAGAGAGACAAGGGGAGAGTGGGCAGAGAGAGACAAGGGGAGAGTGGGCAGAGAGAGACAAGGGGAGAGTGGGCAGAGAGAGACAAGGGGAGGGGGGGGCAGAGAGAGACAAGGGGAGGGGGGGGCAGAGAGAGACAAGGGGAGGGGGGGGCAGAGAGAGACAAGGGGAGGGGGGGGCAGAGAGAGACAAGGGGAGGGGGGGGCAGAGAGAGACAAGGGGAGGGGGGGGCAGAGAGAGACAAGGGGAGGGGGGGGGGCAGAGAGAGACAAGGGGAGGGGGGGGGGCAGAGAGAGACAAGGGGAGGGGGGGGGGCAGAGAGAGACAAGGGGAGGGGGGGGGGCAGAGAGAGACAAGGGGAGGGGGGGCAGAGAGAGAAAAGGGGGCAGATAGAGGCAAGGGGAGGGGGGCAGAGAGAGGCAAGGGGAGGGGGGCAGAGAGAGACAAGTGGGGAGCAGAGAGAGACAAGGGGAGGGGGGGCAGAGAGAGACAAGGGGGGAGAAGATCGAGACAAGGGGAGGGGGGGCAGATCGAGACAAGGGGGGAGCAGATCGAGACAAGGGGGCAGAGAGAGACAAGGGGAGGGGGGGCAGATCGAGACAAGGGGGCAGAGAGAGACAAGGGGAGGGGGGGCAGATCGAGACAAGGGGGGAGCAGATCGAGACAAGGGGGCAAAGAGAGACAAGGGGAGGGGGGACAGAGAGAGACAAGGGGAGGGGGGGCAGAGAGAGACAAGGGGGGAGCAGATCGAGACAAGGGGGCAGAGAGAGACAAGGGGAGGGGGGGCAGAGAGAGACAAGGGGGGAGCAGATCGAGACAAGGGGGCAGAGAGAGACAAGGGGAGGGGGGGCAGAGAGAGACAAGGGGGGAGCAGATCGAGACAAGGGGGCAGAGAGAGACAAGGGGAGGGGGGGCAGAGAGAGACAAGGGGGCAGAGAGAGACAAGGGGAGGGGGGGCAGAGAGAGACAAGGGGGCAGAGAGAGACAAGGGGGGTCGTATTATATTCGAGCAAATACGGTAATAAAGATTCTGTGGAATAAGATTTATGGTAGATTCTGTATGTGTACATATATTGTGGCTGGATTCTGGTTAGTTAAAACATAAGGGTATAAACAAAGTAAAATAGTATGTATTGTTTTTGTGTGTATTAACAAGTGTGGACAACTATAGATTGTGTCAACCCACAATAGACAAAAACAGATTTTATGCTCACTCTACATGCACACACAGATACAAATATTTTTTATTTGTACTGTGTCAATGCTGATCCTGGGCGGGTGCACCACTCCCAGGCGTAAGGGATTAGAGGCACTGTTTGAGGGAGCTCTCTCCCTAACAGCGTCTTGAGGTGCGAGCCGCAGGTCAGCGCCTGCAGTAACCGCACAGATGGGTGAGCACAGAGTGACGGGTGCAAGCTTTTCCCCATCAAGCTGCAAGATTTCCGGAATGTATGAGAGCCGGCTGTCAGAAGACGCCGCTGACAGTGTTCTGCCTCTGCGGAGAAAGGAGGCAGACACTGTCGGAACGATCCTTCGGTAAATAAGCAGGGAGGGGGACAAAGAGCTTAAGGATTTTTTTGTTGAAAAAAAAAGAAAAATATCTCTAAGTGTGTGAATGTATGTGTGTAAGTGTGACTGTGTGTCTAAGTGTGTTTGTGTGTCTGTGTGTAAGGGTTTATGTATGTGTGTAAGTGTGACTGTGTCTTATTATGTGTGTTTGTGTAAGGGTGTCTAATAGTGTGTGTGTGTGTGTGTGTGAGCATGTATGGTAAGGGTGTCTTAAGTGTGAGTGTGTGTGTGTAAAGGTGTCTAAGTGTCTGTGTAAGGGTGCCTGTGTATTTCTGTCTCTATGTATGTGTGTAACAGTGTATATGTATGTAAGTGTGACTTTGTGTGTGTATCTCTGTGTGTGTGGAATACTTAGACAATAAGTTATAACCTAATGGATCCAAATAAAGATATATAGTATGACAAAAAAAAGTGTGTGGAAGTGTGACTGTGTCTGTAATGGTGTTTGTAAGTGTATATGTGTAAGGGTGGCATTGTGTGTATTTCTGTGTGCAGTGTGGCAGTGTATATGTTTAGGTGTGATGCTATGGTTATGTGTGTAGCTGTGTAAGTGTGGATGTGGATGTGTATGTATGTGTGTAGGTATGGCTTTGTGTGTAGGTATGGCTTTGTGTGTAAAAGTCACACTTATAGACAGACAAAGAGAAAGACAGACATAGAAAGAGAGAAAAAGAGACATAGAGAAAGACAGAGAGGGAGATAAATACAGAGAGAGAGAAAGAGAGAGAGAAAGACAGACATAGAGAGAGAGAAAGACAGACATAGAGAGAGAGAAAGACAGACATAGAGAGAGAGAAAGACAGACATAGAGAGAAAGACAGACAGACATAGAGAGAGAGAAAGACAGACATAGAGAAAGAAAGACAGACATAGAGAGAGAAGAACAGACAGACATGGAGAGAGAGAGACAGACAGACATAGACAGAGAGAGAGAGAAACACAGACATAGCTAGAGAGAGAGAGAGAGAGAGAGAGAGAGAGAAAGACAGACATAGAGAAAGAGCAAGAGAGACAGATATAGAGTGAGAGAAAGACAGACATGTATAGAGAGAAAGACAGAGAGACAAACATAGAGAGACAGAGAACGAGAGAGAGAAAGACAGACAGAGAGAGACATAGAGTCAGACATAGAGAGAGAGAGAGACAGAGAACGAGAGAGAGAAACACAGACATAGAGAGAGAGAGAAAGACAGACATAGAGAGAGAGAGAGAGAAGAGAGAGAAAGACAGACATAGAGAAATAGAGAGAGACAGACATAGAGAAAGAGAGAGAGACAGACAGAGAAAGAGACAGACATAGAGAGAGAGAGAGAGAGAGAGAGAGAGAGACACGAGGGTGTGGGGTGAGAGGGAGAGAGAGCTAGGCATGATGATGTGGGGGAAGAGAGAGAGACAGGCATGAGGGTGGGGGGAGAGAGACAGGCATGAGGGTGGGGGGAGAGAGACAGGCATGATGGCGTGGGGAGGGAGAGACAGGCATGAAGGCGTGGGGAGAGAGAGAGAGACAGGCATGAGGATGTGGGGAGAGAGAGGGTGCACCGCACCCAGGTGCACGGGAGAGAAGGCGCTGCAGCAGGGCGCTCTCTCCCAAGCACCTCCTCCTCGAGGTGTGGGCCACAGGTGAGATCCTGCGGTAACCGCACCTCCTTGTCACAAGGTGCAAGCTCCGCTCCTGTCGAGCTCTATGATTGGCTGCAGGAAGGAGGATGTAGTCTGCAGAGGCAGAACACCAGCATCTAGTTTCTTCTGCCGGATGTCAGCTGGGGGGGGCCTTGGGGCAATTTTTGCACCGAGGCCCTGTGGTTTCTAGTTACGCCTCTGGTCAGTGTGTACAGGGTGTGTGTGAGTATAAGTGTGTGTGTCAATGTCTATAGGTATGTGTATGTCAATGTGTGTGTGTTACTCTCTGTGCAAATGTGTGTACATGAGTGTCTGTGTAAGTGTATCCTGTGTCTAAGTGTGTAAAGGTATATATATCTTTATTTAAAATAAAAGTTTGTGTTTATCCTTTACATCAAAATAAAGTTTGTGTTCTCCTCCCCCTTTCCCCAATAATGAAATGGGCATGTCTGGAACAGACATGTCTAAAGGGGAGGAGTTCATAATATAACCACGCCCACCTTTGGCCGCCAAAGGAAAACCTGCAACCAGGCGCCCGTGACCCTAGGATCGGCCCTGGGGGTATGGAAAGAGACACACGTGAGTGACTGGCATGGGGAATTTTATATATTGCTCGTCGTGTACAACTGTTCCATTGATGCTCAGCCAGGCTAATGGTAGACTTTGGTTGGACATCATGGGAACGGTAGAAAGCCAGTCAGCCAAAAGTCTCCCGTGTTGCTGGCTGAGTATTATAGAAATAGTAGTATACTGCATAAATAAATAAAACCACTACACAGTATTTTGGCCAAATATATATCTTTAATTAAAATAAAATAATGTGTACTTTACATCAAAATAAAGTTTGTTCTGCCCACCCCCCTCTAAAAATTAAATGGGAACAAACATTTGTACAGGGGTGGAGTTAGTGATTAAGCCACGCCCATCAGGGGACGCCAAAACAAAAACCTGCACCCAGGCATCAGGGACCCTAGGATAGGCCCTGTACTACACAAATACACATACATTTTACTCTCATACTGCAGATACACAAATACACATACATTTTACTCTCACACTGCAAATACACAAACACATATACTTTTTACTCTCACACTGCAAATACACAAAAACATATTTTAATCTCACGCTGCACATACGCACAAAAACACATACATTTTAATAGAAAAATCTTCCAAATGTGGAAATATTGATTGGGGAGGAAATAAATATGTTTGAAATTAGTTATATTCCCACCAAACATTTTTTGCACACACAATATATATACTTTTACCTGCATATTTCATGCACACACAAATGACATACTATGCCGTCCTGATTTTTAGTGCCTAAAAGACGCTAAGACAGCATAGTACGTTCAGTGTTAAACAGCTCAGTCTGAGAGGGAAAATGTAGCCTGTGCTCGCTTCTCTAAATCGCACCATGCCTCCGTGACGTCACACGTGATGTCCGGAGGTCTCGCTATCTTTTGGCAGGGACCCACAGGGTCTATTAAGACCCTATCACCTTGTGACCCCAAAACCCAACAGCAGCCAGGATCCCTGCAAACAGACCTAGAGGTTACGGAGCCCGAGGCCATTCATTGGTCCGTTTAAAACTCCTGTGACCCCGGCCCAACATCGCTCATATGGGGATTGGCTGGTGAATTAAAGGGCCGAGTAGCTCTCATTTCCATTGGTCTAAACCCCGAAAAAGGAATCCGAAAAGTATCTGAAAGGTGAGGCGAAATAGAATTACAACCAGTGATTCAGCTCCTTTCATGACAGGTATTGTTCAACGACAGCGAAGTACCCTAAATGGCCAGACAAAATAGAGGTTAAGCACAGTCACCTGGGACTTTTGCCAGCCCTCGGCTCATGCAGGGCTCGGCTGATTGGTCGCTCCAGACTGTCGTCATTGATCAGATTGGTCGCTCTAAACCAAGGGGAAAATGATAGGCACCCATTTCATTGCCCAGGAGTTTAAAGGTCCCCAAAGTTAAAAGAATTAAAGAGACCTACTTGTTCCCCCTAGCCCTGATTAGTTGCTACTTTCCCTAGTGTATTCTCATTGGTTTCCCCCGAGACTGGCGCCAGATTTAATTGTATTATCCATTGTGTAGAAGTTAATCCTGTTTGCAAGGGAGCTGACACTCTATTCCTAAAGACTTGGGCTGAAGAGATATTGAATCCCTTGCAAAATAAGTATTAACATCTGGGCTGTCTAGCCTTCTCATTATATTGTGTTTCTGAAAAAGAAGCACAAGTGGAAAACAGAGTATTCCTAGCAGAGGCGGCTCTAGACTTTGTGAGGCCTTAAGTGGAACTTGAACATGAGGCCCACACGGACACTCATAAATAAAAAAAAACGATGTGTAGGAGATAATAAAAATGAACTGTCAGAATAGCATATTTTAAGACCAGGTGTAAATCCCAGCAATTAGGAATTCACCACTCCTTTAATTTTATTTGTCTCATATTTATTCTACGAATATCTATAAACAAAAACGCTTGGTATAGCACACACATACACACTCATATACTGATCAGATAAACACACTAGCACACACATACACTATCTGATCAGCATATGAGTGTGTTTTTGTTCTTGCGTGTGCATCTGATCAGCATATGAGTAGATGTATGTGTGTGCTCGCGTCTGCATCTGATCAGCAAACTAGTGTGTAAGTGTGTTCTTGCTTGTTCATCTGATCATCATCTGAGTGTGTATGTGTGTGATTGCATGTGCTTCTGATGAGCATACGAGTGTGTGCATCTGATCAGCATACGAATGTGTGTGTATGTGCTAGCATGTGCATCTGATCAGCATACAAGTGTGTATGTGTGTGCTCGAGTGTGCATCTGATCAGCATACGAGTGTATGTGTGTGCTCACGTGTGCACCTGATCAGCATGGAACTGTGTATGTGTGTGCTTGCGTGTGCTTCTGATCAGCATACAAGTGTGTGTGTGTATGTTCTAGCATGTGCATCTGATAAGCATACATACTAGTGTGTATGTGATACAGGCCCGGACTGGCCATCGGGCACATCGGGCAAATGCCCGGTGGGCCGCGGTGGCCATGGGCCGAGGCCGGCGGGAAGGTCCCAGCAGTGCATTAAAAAAAAAAAAAACTTACCTCGTTCCTGTTCTGTCCCCCGGTGCTCTGAAGTTGCGTGGCTGTGAGGGAAGCGTCGTGCGCTCCCCTCCAGCCGGGCGGTCAGTAAAGTTTGTTGGAACTTTTTTTTCAAACAAACTTTATTGTTCCGCGCGGCTGGAGGGGAGCTCACAACGCTTCCCTCACAGCCACGCACCTTCAGAGCACCAGGAGACGGAGCAGCAAAGAGGTAAGTAAGTACTGGGGTCTGGGGAAGGGGGGCAGGAGGGTGGCATAACGAGCATACAAAGGGACAATATCATGGCATATTGGGGGCAATATCCTGGCATATTACATGGCATATTGGGGGCAATATCCTGGCATATTGGGGGCAATATCCTGGCATATAACATGGCATATTGGGGACAATATCCTGGCATATTACATGGCATATTGGGGGCAATATCCTGGCATATTGGGGGCAATATCCTGGCATATTGGGGGCAATATCCTGGCATATAACATGGCATATTGGGGGCAATATCCTGGAATATTACATGGCATATTGGGGGCAATATCAGGGCATATTAGGGGGCAAAATCCTGGCATATTAAATGGCATATTGGCGGGCAAACTCCTGGCATATTGAGGGGCAATGTCCTGGCATATTAAATGGCAAATTAGGGGGCAAAATCCTGGCATATTAAATGGCATATTGGGGGGCAAACTCCTGGCATATTGAGGGGCAATATCCTGGCATATTGAGGGGCAATATCCTGGCATATTGAGGGGCAATATCCTGGCATATTAAATGGCATATTGGGGGCAATATCCTGGAATATTAAATGGCATATTGGGGGCAAAATCCTGGCATATTGATAGCAAAATCCTGGAATATTAAATGATATATTGGGGCAATATCCTGGAATATTAAATGGCATATTGGGGGCAAAATCCTGGCATATTGAGAGCAAAATCCTGGCATATTAAATGGCATATTAGGGGGCAAAATCCTGGCATATTAAATGGCATATTGGCGGGCAAACTCCTGGCATATTGAGAGGCAATATCCTGGCATATTGGGGGGCAAACTCCTGGCATATTGAGGGGCAATATCCTGGCATATTAATTGGCATATTGGGGGCAATATCCTGGAATATTAAATGTCATATTGGGGGCAAAATCCTGGCATATTGAGAGCAAAATCCTGGCATATTAAATGGCATATTAGGGGGCAAAATCCTGGCATATTAAATGGCATATTGGCGGGTAAACTCCTGGCATATTGAGGGGCAATATCCTGGCATATTGGGGGGCAAACTCCTGGCATATTGAGGGGCAATATCCTGGCATATTAATTGGCATATTGGGGGCAATATCCTGGAATATTAAATGTCATATTGGGGGCAAAATCCTGGCATATTGAGAGCAAAATCCTGGCATATTAAATGGCATATTAGGGGGCAAAATCCTGGCATATTAAATGGCATATTGGCGGGCAAACTCCTGGCATATTGAGGGGCAATATCCTGGCATATTGAGGGGCAATATCCTGGCATATTGAGGGGCAATATCCTGGCATATTGAGGGGCAATATCCTGGCATATTAAATGGCATATTGGGGGGCAAACTCCTGGCATATTGAGGGGAAATATCCTGGCATATTAAATGGCATATTGGGGGGCAAAATACTGGCATATATCCCTTACCTATGTAGGTGTCTTCCCCCTGCTAGGGTTAAAACTTTAAGTATTACTTGCTTTACATCCCATGGCGTTGATTTTCTTGGCTGAAATCATCATTCTTAATGATCTCAGCCAATCCAATGCTTCCATAGAGATGTGTTGGGAGGGTAGTACGCTTTGGTGGAAAAATACAGCACTGTGGCAATCGAATACCCTCTAGGAGAGTCATTTGAGCTATAACGAAGTTTAAATTGTTTATAGCTGTAGCTGTAGCTGTGAGAAAGACAGCCACTAGGAGGGTGTTAACCCTGTAATGTCTTTGTGGCTAGGCACCTTTGGCCGCCTAACTGACACTGGATGTCCTCATGCTCTGCATTAGGACATCCAGCTTCAGTGAAATCCCCATAGGAAAGCATTGAATTAATGCTATCCTGTTGGGATGGCCTAATGTGCTCGCATGCACATTAGATCTTCCGCCTCGTAGGAGGTGGAGCACCGAGGGAGATAGGTGCTGGAATCGGGATAGTGAATAAAGGTTTTTTTTAACCACTTTGTATTCCTAGCACTATAGTATCCCTTTAAACAAATCAAAAGATAGGTAAAATCAAACAAATCAGCCGTAAAACAATGTTTGGAGAATCAATGACGGGATGGGCTGCTCAGTCTTAAATGCCCGGGCCTATTTTTTGTCCCAGTCCGGGCCTGATGTGATATTTTGTGCATCTGACCAGCATACGAGTGTGTATTTATGTGATAGTGTGTCCATTAGATCAGCATACGAGTGTGTATGTGTGGGTTAGCATGTGCATCGGATCAGCAAACAAATGTGCATGTATGTGCTAGTGTGTTCATCTGATCAGCATACAAGTGTGTATGTGCTAGCTTGTGCATCTGATCAGCATACGAGTGTATCTGTATGTGCTAGCATGTGCATCTGATCAGCATACGAGTGTATCTGTATGTGCTAGCATGTGCATCTGATCAACATACGAGTGTTCTCGCATGTGCATCTGACCAGCATACAAGTGTGTATATGTGCTAGCGTGTGCATCTGATCAGCATATGGATGTGTGTGTATGAGTTAGCGTTTGCAGCTGATCAGCATATGGATGTGTGTGTATGTGCTAGTGTTTGCATCTGATCAGCATATCGATATGTGTGCATGTGCTAGTGTGTGCATCTGATCAGCAAACGAATGTGCGTGTATGTGCTAGCGTGTTCATCTGATCAGCATTCGAGTGTGTATGTGCCAGCTTGTGCATCTGATCAGCATACAAGTGTGTATGTGTGTGCTAGTGTGTGCATCTGATCAGCATACGAGTGTGTATGCGTGTTCTCGCATGTGCATCTGATCAGCATACAAGTATGTATATGTGCTAGCATGTGCATCTGATCAGCATATGGATGTATGTGTATGTGCTAGCGTGTGCATCTGATCAGCATATCGATGTGTGTCCATGTGCTAGTGTGTGCATCTGATCAGCATACGAATGTGTGTGTATGTGCTAGCATGTGCATCTGATCAGCATACAAGTGTGTATGTGTGTGCTCGAGTGTGCATCTGATCAGCATACGAGTGTATGTGTGTGCTCACGTGTGCACCTGATCAGCATGCGACTGTGTATGTGTGTGCTTGCGTGTGCTTCTGATCAGCATACAAGTGTGTGTGTATGTTCTAGCATGTGCATCTGATAAGCATACATACTAGTGTGTATGTGATATCTTGTGCATCTGACCAGCATACGAGTGTGTATGTATGTGATAGTGTGTCCATTAGATCAGCATACGAGTGTGTATGTGTGGGTTAGCATGTGCATTGGATCAGCAAACAAATGTGCATGTATGTGCTAGTGTGTTCATTTGATCAGCATACAAGAGTGTATGTGCTAGCTTGTGCATCTGATCAGCATACGAGTGTGTCTGTATGTGCTAGCATGTGCATCTGATCACCATATGGGTGTGTACGTGTGTTCTCGCATGTGCATCTGACCAGCATACAAGTGTGTATATGTGCTAGCGTGTGCATCTGATCAGCATATGGATGTGTGTGTATGAGCTAGCGTTTGCATCTGATCAGCATATGGATGTGTGTGTATGTGCTAGTGTTTGCATCTGATCAGCATATCGATATGTGTGCATGTGCTAGTGTGTGCATCTGATCAGCAAACGAATGTGCGTGTATGTGCTAGCGTGTTCATCTGATCAGCATTCGAGTGTGTATGTGCCAGCTTGTGCATCTGATCAGCATACAAGTGTGTATGTGTGTGCTAGTGTGTGCATCTGATCAGCATACGAGTGTGTATGCGTGTTCTCGCATGTGCATCTGATCAGCATACAAGTATGTATATGTGCTAGCATGTGCATCTGATCAGCATATGGATGTGTGTGCATGTGCTAGTGTGTGCATCTGGTCAGCATACAAATGCGTGTTTATGTGCTAGTGTGTGCATATGATTAGCATACGAGTGTGTATGCTCTAGCTTGTGCATCTGATCAGCATACAAGTGTGTATGTGTGTGCTAGCGTGTGCATCTGATCAACATACAAGTGTGTATGTATGTGCTAGTGTGTGCATCTGATCAGCATACAAGTGTGTATGTGTGTGATCGTGTGTGCATCTGATCAGAAAAAAAGTGTGTATGTGTGTGCCAGCCAGATGGTGCGGGTTAAGCCCTCGCTTTGATTGACTAAGCATATGCTGACATTGCGCCACCATCAGCTGAGCTGTGCCTCAGATGTGAGACAGCGTTTAGAGTAAACCCGCGTGTATGTGCAAACATACACGTGGAGTTTACTCCAGACTAGTGGCACTATATTTTTTAACTTTAATATCTATTAATGAAGCAAAAAGTTTAGTGCCTTAAAAGGATTCAAAAAGCAAGAGTGTAAATTTAAAAGATAGGACAAGAGGACATGATCTTAAACTAGCGGGTCAGAAATGTAAAAGTAACAAAAGCATTAAAGGTCTACTCATTAAAGAGAGCATTGAAGGGAATTGAGAATTTCAAACTTAAGGTTAATGTAGCAGAGTTGGAAAAATTGTCCATTTCAGCTGAATGGGAGACTTTTTCAAACTCAGCTACTTTGGCCTTCATTTTGAAATGCCGGTCTTAATTCCCTGCAATTTTCTCTTTATTGAGCAGACCCTTTACTGAAGTTACAGGATGAGTTAGTGAATGTATGGAATAGCTTTCCAGCAGAAATGGTAAATGTAAATACTGGGAAGGTGGTGGTGTATTATTATAATAACATCCCAGCAGAAGTGGTAGAGGTTAAAATAGTGAAGAGTTGAAGCATGCATGGGAAACGCATGGAGCTATCCTTAACAAAAGGTAAGGCCAATGACCAAATAATGTCCAAATGAGGATTCTAAAAGAAAGGTGGTGTAAATGTGTGGATTAGTGGATGCATGCAATACCCTTTCAGCAGAAGTAGTAGTGATTAACACAGTGATGAAGTCTGAAGATCCATGCCAAGCTCCTCCATTTTGTAATTGTGTTGACATGTCACCTTTGGTGAAAAAAAAGATCATCGATCAGGGTGCTGTAAATATTATCTTTATTTACTGATCTGAGAATGTACTGATCTGAGTCCCCAACATAAAATAATTCTCCCATAAGGATGGCAATAACCACTTTATGCTTTTTACATCAAATTCATATACAGTGCGGATGCCTAGGGCGACAAATTTTGGGGGGGCGGCAGCACCCCCCAGCAAGAAAAAAAAAACTAAGAAAAAAAAAACCGCACGGGCAGCAGATCGTGACGATCGGGCTGCCCGTGTGTTTTTTTTCTTAGGGGGGGCGGAGTGATGACAGTTCACGTGACCTATCCACTCTAACCGCGGGGAGCTGAACAGGTGAATGGTAGGACCCCATGCTGCCTGCCTCTAGCCACCAGGGATCAGGGTAAGTCCTCGGGTGAGGGGGCATGTGATGGGGCATGTAATGGGGGTGATGCAAGCATGTAATGGGGGTAATGGGGTTAATGGAGGCATGTAATGGGGGTGATGGGGTTAATGGAGGCATGTAATGGGGGTGATGGGTTTAATAGAGGCATGTAATGGGGGTGATGGGGTTAATGGAGGCATGTAATGGGGGTGATTGGGTTAATGGATGCTTGTAATGGGGGTGATGGGGCAAGTAATGGGGGTGATGGGGTTAATGGAGGCATATAATGGGGTGATGGGGTTAATGGAGGCATATAATGAGGTGATGGGGTTAATGGAGGCATATAATGTGGGTGATGGGGTTAATGGAGGCATATAATTGGGGTGATAGGGCATGTGATGGGGCAATGGAGGTTTGTGATGGGGGCATGGGAGGTATGTAATGGGGGTGATGGGGGCATGTAATGGGGTGATGTGGGTTATGGGGCATGTCGTGCGTGGGTAGGGGGGTGCCCGAATTTTGTCTGCCTAGGGCAGCACAAGACCAAGATACACCACTGTTCATATACATGTAACCCCTCTGGAATTACAATAATTTCTGCTGTGTCACTGACTACCCTGCAGTTTTGTGTGGTGCCCAGCAGATGGTATCTTTAGAGAACAAGGCTAAAAAAAAAAGACCCTGACTCCATTTTGAGAAACAAGTTAGTTCAGAGCTGGAGAGAGAAGGAGAAAGACACTGTTAAGCAGTTGTTGGGCTCAAGGAACTGAGGCCTGTCTGATCTGATGCCCAGAAGGATTACAGCAGCCTCCTGGAGGAATATTCCTGCATGTAGATGTCAGCAGACCTGCATACAGAGCTGTGTGTGGCAACGCCTGCTGTCACAGTGAGGAGATTGCAGCCTGTGGTGCAGTGGTAAGCTGAATCCCTCTCCACCTGTCTCACACAGGGCACCCTGAAAGTCAGCACACAGCTAAAAGTCCTTGGTCTTCCATTTTCCGGCCATTAGCATTTTAACTTCAGCTATATTGTGGATTACAATATTTATGGGCCCCAACTATGTGCACCAACTAACGGTACCAGACTGCTTGTGGGGTGGAGCCCGGAGTGGGCTGCAGTATTTATTGCGGGTTGATTTAAATGAGTCATTGCACTTCTAAATATTTTACTGTGTTATGTTTATTTCTCCGTTATTTATTTGCATAGTGCTTTTACCGTGCAATACAAAAATATATTTAAGTTAGCTCTGTATCATTTACTTGTATAGATATGTTCCCAGTGGGACCCCCCATCCATACCCTGGATGCCCCACTGGGTGGAGGCACTGCCGCCGTCAACTCCCAGGTAGCGGAGATGTAGGATAGCCCTGCAGAGCAAAAGAAGGTAACTGGGGAAAAGGACCACAAAAACCCGTTACATACACAAACATTCAAGTTTGTGTGGTCCATGGCAGTTACATGCATACTGATATTGGAATAATTGTGTGCCTAATTAGGTAATATTGTCACCATTATAACCAGGCAGAGCTAATTTGTGCTAATTATGTGGACGGAGTTTTTGGCAGTGGGTGTGGTAAATTTTTAAGAAGGTAATTGATAGCTCTGCTGCAAAAGTGTCCCTGTAAAAAAATGTTGGCAACTATGCACTCCTTATACCAACCCCCTCTTCCGCCAGGCCTGGCCAAATGTCCCCGGCACAATATAATAAATAAATTAAATATATCTCCTACCTAACCCCTATCTCTACATTGCCCAGGTAGGGGTACACATTTGGTCCAACAACCTTTTAAAAAAGAACGTATAGTGCACTGTCCCCAACAGAGCATGGAAATGATTTATAACAAACGAAAATAAAATGTCTGCACACAAACAGCTCATCACATATTTTTCTAGAACACTTACCAGACCAATGAAAATGCTACCTAGGATCTCACACTAGAGACTTATTTGCATCCATGATTAAGCAACACATTTTTGTTTATCATTTTTTCTCACCTATTTTTTAGTTATGGAGGTTTGGCAATACATATTTGTGGACATCTCTGTTTTGATTACAAATTTTGGGACTGTTTTTTTACTCTATTTCTGAGCGTGCTTTGCTTCAAACAATTAATGTGTATTGATAAAACTAAAAAAAAAAAAAGTTAAATTGTTTATTGTTTTTAATTTTAGTTAGTGGAAACAATGCTATTTTTTAAATGTTTTCTAATAAAATCATTACACTTACATTATTTCTAGAGGGAAACCTATTTGAGTTATTTTGGTTTAACTTTAATATAAACTCAGACTCTAGAGACATCCATTTTTACTGTGGTATTGTGATCTTAAAACCCACTTTACCACTAAGCACTACCTCTGTCCTGAAACGCTGGACAGAGGGAAAGCTTTGTGGGACAGCAGGATCGCCTCCCAAAATCTGGGCTGTCCTGCGCAAAGCTGGCAGTTGGGAGGCAAGTGTGCGTCACATAATCAACCTTCTTTCATGGAACTAAAAAGTTGGCAAGTGTCTATCTCTAAATCCTAAATTAAGCTTTGACCGAAATCTTACAATTCTGTAGTTACATGGCTCTAAATTTATAAGTCAGGAAAGCAGGGGTAGGCAAAGTGTCTATACAACGACACCAGTTTCATTGGAAAGATATGTGAAGGTACATAGAGCATTAATAAATAAATTGTCCTTCACAAAGTCCAGAATAGGTTTATGATGAACATGATTGTTGATACCTACCTTTGGTGGCTAGCACAGTATGTTTTGGGTACACTACATTACTGGTATGTGCCTATGTATAATGTAGAATCCTTCCAAATGTCAGGTTTCTGTGCCATTTTCACTAGTCTGACACTTCCGGTTTGCTCTAAGCGCAAGTGCAAATAATGCAGAAAGAATGAGGTGCTTCATTTTGATCTTGACCCCCCCCCCCCCCCCCAGAGCTTAGTTTAAAAGCTCATCGAACCCTCTAGGGGAGAGGATGGCTAGAGGGTTAGATGAGCTTTTAAACTAAGCTCTGGGGGGGAGGATCAAGATCAAAATGAAGCAATTGGAAGGTGGGTATGGCAAAGGAGGAGGAAAGCACTGGTGGGGTAAACATAGATCATAGGGAGGTACATACAATTAAACCTACGGGCAGTACGTGTTTGTCAACTAAACAGAAAATGGGTAGTAATCTTAACTGTCTTTTAGCAAATGCAAGAAGCTTGACAAACAAAATGGGTGAGCTGGAGATACTGGTAAGTGCTGAACAGTATGATTTAATCGGAGTCACAGAAACGTGGTGGGATGAGACCAGGGGCGTACCTAGAGCATTTGGCACCCGGGGCGGACCCTGAGTGTGGCACCCCCCCCCCCATAATAAAAATGTAAGAAAACACCCACAATTTTTTTCAATGTTTGAAAATTGTACAATTATAGATACCAGGAATAGTGTGCCATTCAGAGCCCAGTAATATTGTGCCAGTCAGATACCAGTAATATTGTGCCACTCAGAGCCCAGTAATATTGTGCCAGTCAGAACCCAGTAATAGTGTGCCACTCAGAGCCCAGTAATAGTGTGCCAGTCAGAACCCAGTAATATTATGCCAGAGCCCAGTAATATTATGCCAGTCAGTGCCCTGCAATAGTGTGCCAGTCAGTGCCCAGCAATAGTGTGCCAGGCAGTGCCCAGCAATAGTGTGCCAGTCAGTGCCCAGCAATAGTGTGCCAGTCAGTGCCCAGCAATAGTGTGCCAGTCAGTGCCCAGTAATACTGTGCCAGTCAGTGCCCAGTAATATTGTGCCAGTCAGAGCCCAGTAATATTGTGCCAGTCAGTGCCCAGTAATATTGTGCCAGTCAGTGCCCAGTAATAGTGTGCCAGTCAGTGCCCACTAATATTGTGCCAGTCAGTGCCCAGTAATATTGTGCCAGTCAGTGCCCAGTAATATTATGCCTGTCAGTGCCCAGTAATATAGTGCCAGCCAGAGCCCAGTAATATAGTGCCAGTCAGATACCCAGTAATATAGTGCCAGTCAGTGCCCAGTAATATAGTGCCAGTCAGTGCCCAGTAATATTATGCCAGTCACAGTCCAGTAATATTAAGCCAGTCAGAGCCCAGGAATATTGTGCTCGTTTAAACCCACCCTCCTCCCCCCTTCCCCATCACCCTCCCCCACTTCCCCATCGCTTACCGAAGCAGGTCTGTCTGTGGACCCCGACGCCTCCTCCGTGCAGTCTTCTCTTCCCTCCTGCACGGAGGAGGGAAACACAGTCGACGGATGTGACGTATCGTCACATCCGGTCGCTGTGATTTTTTTTTTTTAACACGGCGGCCGCATCCAGGAGATTTGGCCGACTGAACCAAAAAAAAGGTAAGCAGCGCGGGGGGGTGCCCGGCAGCACCGGTGGCACCCCCCCCTACTCAGTGGCACCCGGGGCGGGCCGCCCCCCCCCCCCCGCCGCCTCCTTAGTACGCCACTGGATGAGACCCACGACTGGTCAGTTAATTTACAAGGCTACTCACTTTTTAGAAAGGACAGAGTAAATAGAAAAGGGGGAGGGATTTGTCTATTTGTAAATCCTAAACTAAAGCCCAGTATTAAAGAAGGTGTGCATGATGTAACTGGAACTGATGTGGAGACACTGTGGGTGGAGATTAGCGTAGACGCTAAAAAGAATCGCACATTACTTGTAGGTGTATGCTACAAGCCACCAAATATTAGCATTGATGGAGAAGATCAGCTTGTATTACAAATTGAAAAGGCTGCAAATCTGAATGAAGTTCTAATCATGGGAGATTTTAATTACCCAGATATAGATTGGAATTGTGGCACAACTAGTTCTGCTAAGGGCAGCAAGTTTCTGAACCTGTTTAATAACAAATTTATGGCACAATTAGTAGACACCCCAACTAGAATGGATGCCTGTCTGGATTTAGTAATAACAAACAATGAGCAGATTATCTCAAACATCAAAGTAAGAGAACACTTGGGCAATTGTGACCATAACATGGTTTCGTTTGAGATTAATGCAAAAAAATTGGTAACTACGCCACCAAAACACTTAATTTTAGAAGGACCAACTTTGATGGACTAAGGGCATCAATTGAACATTTAGACTGGGAACTATTGTTTTCTGGACTAAACACAGAAGACAAGTGGAATGCCTTTAAGCACACATTACAAAAGTACAAATCCCAATATATACCTTTGGGAAACAAATACAAAAGACACAAATCAAAACCAATGTGGCTTACCGGTAACGTAAAACAGGAAATGCAAAACAAGAAAATGGCATTCAAACATTATAAAAGCAAGGGATCAACATTTGCGTTTATAAAATACAAAGATGCCAACAAAGGCTGCAAAAAGGCAATTAAAATTACTAAATTGGAAAACAAGAAAAGGATTGCTAAGGAGAGTAAAATGAACCCCAACATTTTTTATAAGTATATAAATGGAAAAAAGCTAAAGAGGGAAAATGTTGGGCCCTTGTTATCCCAAATGGGAAATTTAGTAAGTGAGGACAGAGAGAAAGCAGACATTTTAAATACTTTTTTTTCTTTTGTTTATACTAAGGAAGAACAGATGGATGATCCCCTGCTACCGGAAGTTACGGAACAGTCACCGCAAACATGGGATTGGCTAACACAGGAAAAAGTGTTTAACCCCTTAGTGACCGAGTGCTATGTTGCATTTGATGTGCCTTGAAGACCAGAATTCCATTATTTTTGTCATACGTTTACTGAACTGTGAATTTCTTTCTTTGTGTTCAGTCCACCCACACATATTATATATCATTTTTTAAAGGACAGATAGGGCTTTCATTTGATACTATTATTTTCATCAAATGATATAATTTACTATTAAACAAATATAAAATTTGATGAAAATATGCCATAAAAAACACTTTTTCTAACTTTGACCTAATTTTTTTTTACACAATTACAAATGGTTAAAAAGACCCCGTCTATATATTTATAATATTTGTCCTGAGTTTAGTAATACCAATGTTTCCTTGTTTGTCTATGTTTTATTTCAAGTAATAGGGCAATAAACATATCAGTGTTTTTTTTGTTTTCTAATAATTTTCTTCTACAGTGACTTTTTAACCCCAACCCTAAATTTACACCAACTCTAAATTTACCCTAACCCTAAATCTACCCCCACCCCTTAATCTAACCCTTGTAATCATCCGAACCCCCCTGTAACCCTATTTATGACCCTAACCCTAGATCTAGGTACAGTAGATCTAGGGTTAGCTTTTCCCATTTATTTATTTAATTAATTTTCTATTTTTAACTGTAATATATTTAACTGCCGGTAGGGGCAGTCAAGTAGCGGTTTCAGAGCGACGGAAGAGATTTTTTTTTTCTCTCTTCCGTCGCTCTCCTCTGGGCACGCTGTATTTGAGGAGCACCGGGTGATCGCGGTGCCCAGGGGGGCACAGAAGGTGTTGCATGATGCCTCTATTGAGGCATCATTGCAACACTTTAGCACACATAGGCAGTGATCAGCTTTCACTGCCTATGTGTGTAACGCGCATACGATCACATTCGTGGTGATCATATGCGCGCGGGGGGGCTGAAAGCCCTCTCAGAAGATGCTTCGGATCCGAGAGTAGCTGCAGGCATGTAGTGTTGCGCTAAGGAGCGCAACACTACATGTAAACGGAGGACGTATATATACGTCCTCGGACCATGCTTTTCAGGACGTATATATACGTCCATATGCGTTAAGGGGTTAAGCAATTAAACTCTGTTAAGATAGACAAGGCCCCAGGGCCAGATGGTATACACCCAAGGGTCCTTAGAGAGTTAAGCATAATTCTGGCCAGACCAATATTTATGATCTTTAGGGATTCTTTCAGTTCAGGTATAGTGCCAACAGACTGGCGAAAGGCGGATGTCATTCTAATATTTAAAAAGGGATCAAAATCTCTGCCTGGTAATTATAGGCCAGTGAGCTTGACATCGTAGTGGGGAAATTATTTGAAGGCTTGCTAAAGGTGTACACTCAAGAATACATCTTGAATCAGAATATAATTAGTAAAAGTCAACATGGTTTTGTGAAAGACAGGTCTTGTCAAACAAACTTAATAACATTCTATGAAGAGGTCAGTAAAAATATAGATCTAGGTGTGACAGTTGATGTGATTTATTTGGATTTTGCTAAAGCATTTGATACAGTTCCACACAAAAGGTTACTCTACAAATTGAGAGAAATAGGATTGGGGGCAAATGTATGTATTTGGATTGAAAATTGGCTAAAAGATAGAACACAGAGGGTTGTTGTAAATGGAAAAGCCTCAAATTGTACCAGGGTATTGAGCAGAGTACCTCAGGGGTCTGTTTTGGGACCTCTTCTTTTTAATATGTTTATTAATGATCTCCCACGTTGTGCTGAGAGCCATGTCTCAGTGTTTGCTGATGACACAAAATTAGGTAAGGTAATCTTGATGTTTTTTCTTTACAGGAAGATTTGGACAGAGTGGGGGACTGGGCAAGAAAGTGGCAAATGAGGTTCAATATAGACAAATGTAAAGTTATGCATTATGGGAAAACTAATAACAAAGCAACATATACGTTAAATGCTATTTCCCTGGGAAAAACTACTAACGAAAAGGATTTATAAATCATTGTAGATAACAAACTTGGCAACAGTGCCCAATGCCAGTCAGCAGCTGCAAGGGCCAATAAGATATTGGCATGTATAAAACGAGGTATAGATTCACGGGAGGAGGACATCAACACGAGTCCTTAAAAAGGATATTAAGGAACTAGAAAAAGTGCAAAGGAGAGCTACAAAATTAATAAGGGGATTGGAGGATCTTAGTTATGAAGAGAGACTTAAAAAATTGCATTTATTTACTTAAGAAAAAAGGCGTCTAAGAGGGGATATGATAACATTATATAAATATGTGCAGGGCCAATATAAGGAGCTCTCCAGGGACCTGTTCATTAACAGAAATGTACCAAGAACAAGAGGTCACCCCCTGAGACTGGAAGAGCAAAGATTTCATAGACAGCAAAGGAAGGGATTATTTACGGTAAGGACAATAAAGTTATGGAACTCACTGCCAAGAGAGGTAGTGCTATCAACCACAATAGATTCATTTAAAAATGGTCTGCATGTTTTTTTTTAGAAAAGCAGAACATACAGGGGTATTAATAATAGAATAAGTATTAATAATATAGCTTATTGATCCAAGGAGAAATCTGATTGCCCTTTTGGAGTCAAGAAGGAATTTTTCCCCCTAGGAGGCAAAATTTGAAATAGCTTCCTTAGGGGTTTTTGCCTTCTTTTGGATCAAAACGCTGGAATGATAGGTAAAAGGGTTGAACTTGATGGACTTGTGTCTTTTTTCAACCTAAATTACTATGTTACATCTTTACAAATTTGAGGGTCTGTGTGTGCTATCTTGGGATTTGGTATAAGGGAAATTCCATGTCCATGGTAATGGTACTCATTTTTAGAACATTTACCTAGATTATATAAAATATATATACACTTCACTGGTACCGAGACTGTTAATGCACTAGGGCAAGCATCATTTGAAGTGAAACATTAACAGATTTCAAATAACAGTTCACCACATATTAGTTTATATATTCCACAAGATACCAAATGTTCATTTTGTTTCTTATACACATACTCGGTTTTTCCTACAACTACAATGGCTAAAATGTATCACATCTCTCAATATTGTCCGCAACAAAAACAGATTTGATAATCACAGGAGCGAAACCTAGAGATTTCTACTACTCTATTAAAGTCAACCAAAATTGCTAAATTGGCAAATCAAAGCAACTTTGTCCATAGACCAATAATCCTTTTTTGTGTATATTTTTTTTCTTCTTTTAATAGAGTCTGCACCATTTCACCAAATGGAAGGCTCAGATTTTGTGACCTGTATATGTAATAAATCTTTGAAAATAGCTGTGTAAATCTAGCAAAAAACGGAATGCAGTTTGATACCTCGAAGTGTGAGTCTTTACTAATCACAATGTAATTGCCTTTTCATGAAGCCCTCCTTCAGAAGAATTATGGCAGAGGGAATAAAAAAAAAGGCAGAGAAAGGAAGAATTCACCTCTGATTCTGCGATATATTATGATCTGTCATCGATTCTGTGTTAGGATCATTAGATTTACTGTTTAACTCTAGTGCCTGGGGGGAAATAAAGCTATTTGCAGTCCTTTCCTTGATGGTATTGCTTTCTACGTGTCAAGGCAGACACGACACATCACTATTATAAAAGCAGTGCGGCCAAAAAAAGAATTTTGTCCATACAAATTTTATTTTTGGAAGAATATAAAAGTTCTCTATAAGGGGAAATTGAGTTGCGTCATATCTTACAGGCTTCTCACCCATGAACTTCAGTGGCCCTTGGAAAGATTTACTAACCACTCAAGTCTTCACCTCTGGATACATTTGTTTTCAAAAGTACAGTTTTGTCACAACTTTAACTTTAAGGTGTTTGGCATATTGTCCAGATTGATCACTGGCCATGATTTACATAATCATGCCAATTAAGTATTTCATAAGCATATCAGCACGTCCTTAGGAAGTTGACTTCTGATTTGCCTTGTAAAGACCTTTTCTGGCTTCTCATTCAATCTAGAATCAAATTTGAATACTGATTCCTCACTCCTCAGACACTCACTCCATGCATTCGCATTCACTCCCTGCATCACTTTAGACACCTCTTACCATTCATTCCTGCAAGGCTTTAACCAAGCTGCCACATGTCCCTGGAATCTACTTCCACAAGATATCCAGCTATTAACCTCACTCTTCAAAAGGTCCCTTTAAATTTAGCTCCAGATTTCAAAGAGGCTTTCAATTCCTCCTCTGGTACTCAGATGGGTACCTAGGTTACTTTCTGCTTCCTAGGGATCCTCTGCTCTCACAAGGGTTGACACAGTGATTTGTAGCCCTGGGATTCTTCTGATCTCTCCAGACACTTAATGCAGGAGGACGACAAATAACTGGTTTATTAAAACAACTCAAATTTATATACAGACAGAATGACATCAAGTAGGAATTAACATACACTACACCAGAAACGAAAACAGAGGGTACAGTACACAATGGACATAACATCATATCACACCTTAAATGTACACTTGATTTTAAACAAAGACAGTGGAAGATTCACAAACAGACTGGAAAACACTTGACATCTGGATATGCATAACATAATTACACATCACACCATGGAGGTAGACACGTCCTGACTACAGAAAAGACAATGGGTAATACAGGGGGACAGTTAATAGCTATAACTTTCAATAACTCAATAATAACATGGGCCAACAAGAACATAAATTAAAATAATTGAATAAAAAGCATTTTGAAAACCCAGTGCTGGCAGTATATTGTACTCCTTCTCATGTGAGAGCCATAGTCTGTGTGTAGGAGTCTAGCTTTCAGTCCCCTCCAGGAGCCCTAGCGGAGGGTTCTTTTTAAAACGCCCATTCACTAAATGCTGATCAGACCTACCTTGTACCTCTACTGCCACTACTTTCTTTTCATGGTTTTTCTTTACCTTGCATCTCTGCTCACCTTCTAGACAAAACTTTTCAGTACGAGGGTCTCATTGTATATTTTACACATTTTTGCGGGCCAAACAAGAAACATTATTAGAATTCAACTTTTTACATTTGTATTTCTTGTATTTATTTATTTCCTCTGCGCCCAAACTGCACCCAGGACTTACCCAGCACCCAGATTGCACTCACAGACTTTGTCCCAGCACTCAAATTTGCCCCATGGCCCTGCCCCAGCATTAGATTTTGCACTCAGGACCTGCCCCATCACTCATATTTTTCCAAGTGACACCTGGAACTCATATTTTGATGTGTGTGAGCACAAACAAAATAGTCAAGCGGCATACCACCCACTCTTAAAGTGCTGCCTGGGACAATTGACCCACTCGCACATTTGCAGTTCCCGCTCTAGTGCGAGTACAACAGGGTCCCAGCCAGAGTGAGCGTTTCTGGATGGCATGTTTTGCCACTCCGTTGGTCTCGCGTTAGCTACTTTGCTGGCTGTGGGACGGATATAAAAAGCCTGTGGGCTCTAGATTGTGTGGATATAATCAGGGAGGCGCAGGAGAAAGACTTCTCATACTTTTCTAAAGTCCACAATAACTACTCTAGAATAGACTTTTTTCTGACTGATCTACAAAACGTAAAAAATTTCGAAGAATCCAAAATCGGACAAATTACTTGGTCAGATCACGCCCCCATTAAAATTATTACTAGGGAAAATCCAGAATATTCA
The DNA here is from genome assembly GCA_036172795.1 of Pelodytes ibericus. Taxonomy (NCBI): domain Eukaryota; kingdom Metazoa; phylum Chordata; class Amphibia; order Anura; family Pelodytidae; genus Pelodytes; species Pelodytes ibericus. The sequence continues at coordinate 98,744,852 of CM069857.1, read as the reverse complement.
TGTAAACACCAGTGGAGAATGGACGAAACAATATTGATCCCAGAAACAAATAAAGTTACTCTCATAGCGCAGGCAGAAGAATATGCCCGAATAAACGATAATGATCAAGTGTCACCTCAAAACGTATGGGCAGCCTTCAAATGCGTAATGAGGGGCAACTTGATCCAGATGGAAGCTAGAGAAAAGAAAGCTAGGGGTAAGAGTTTATCGGATCTATATATCAACCTTGCAAAAATAGAAACAATTAATAGAGCTAACCCATCTATCCCGTTAGCCAGACAAATTACATTGCTTCAAGGGCAGATCCAAGATCTCCTAGAGAAGAGGGTAAAATGGATGATCGAGTCCCTAAAACAAAGAGGGTACAGTACCAACAACAAAGTAGGGAAGCCCCTTTCGAGCAGACTAAAAAATATATCAAAAATCAATACTATTAAAGAAATAATCGAGGGAGATAAAACACTTTTATCCCCCGTTCAAATAGGTCAAGCGTTTGCCAAGTACTATACCTCATTATATAACATCGACACAGCGAATCCCACAAGGCAGGACATGCAATCCTTTCTCACCAAATGTACTCTCCCCAAAATCGATCCAGGAAAACTGGCTAAACTAAATCAACCAATAACCAGGTTGGAAATATTGGGAGCTATAAAAATCATGAAAAATGGGAAATCACCTGACCCGGATGTGCTCTAGCTGGTTTGACATAAAAAACGGAACGAGGCAGGGGTGCCCGTTGGCTCCCCTTCTATATATTTTATCCATAGAACCCCTTGAAGCCTATATTAGGCAATCTCAATTAATATCAGGTATAGATATGGGATCATGTGAACAAAGGATCACATTGTTCGCAGATGACATTCTGTTCACTGTACAGAACCCTATCCAATCAATCCCAGAAATCCTCAATATTATTAAGCAATACAGTATATACTCAAATTACAAAATTAATATGGTAAAAACTCAGATAGTTTCGAGTAATCTCTCCCAGTCCCAGGAGGAAGAACTAAAAAAGACTTATAACTTTAAGTGGGAGAAAAACACTATTACTTATCTGGGTATTCAGATAGGTGGAGAAATAAATAAGTGGATACAACTGAACTATCTGGGACTGCTGGCAGAAATTAAGGGGCTATTGACAACATGGAAGAAATTCCTCGTATCGTGGATGGGCAGAATTAATATCGTTAGAGCATATGTCATACCGAAACTTGATTACCTTTTTCACATGATCCCAATCCGGGTCCCATATGAGACACTATACCTATTTCATAACCTTTTTTCGGCTTATGTCTGGGGGGCAAAAAACCTTGAATATCCCTGAAAATTATGTCAGCAAACTTATCATTAGGAGGCCTCTCCTTCCCTAATGTATTCAGATTACACGATTCAGCTCAGTTCTCACATTTCCTTCGTTGGGGCGCTCAGAATGCAGAAAAGAAAGCATGGTATATCCAAGAAAAACTCGACATTAAAAATATCGACCCATTAAGTATTTTTTGGTTGGATAAAAAGGTCTTTAAAAAATTTAAATGTGAAAATGTTATAATAAATCAGATCTTTGAATCTATAAAAGCGATAAAAAAAGAGCTTTATGGAGGGAAACTCTTGACATGGAACACCCCCATATCCATCTTAAGATATACCATCCAAGATATAGACTTACAACAATGGATAGAAGTGGGTATAACCCATATCGGACATCTATACGAGGGCGACGAGTTAGGATCCTTCGACATATTACAATCTAAATATGGATTAAAAAATACTGATATATACACGTTTTTCCGCTTAAAATCCTTTTTCGCAAAATGTACAATCAGTAAAGAAGGCCCATTAGATCGTCTCTTAGTAGACCCACGAACTAAAATAACAGCTAAAGTTAGGAGCATCCTAGAGAAATCAAAGACTGAAGAAAAAATGCCCACAATCATCAAGTGGGAGCCTGATCTGGGGACACAATTTTCAATAACACAATGGCTGAAAGCCTTTAACACTGTGAGAAAACAAATTCATTGTGTTAATATACAAGAGACATACGTAAAAACTCTTCATAGATGGTACATGGTCCCAGTTAAATTAGCCAAATTCCAGCCCTTGACAACCAACCATTGTTGGAGATGCAAACAAGATGTGGGAACTCTAATACACATATGCTTCTCTTGCACTGTTTAACTCTGTAGTATTAACCTTTTTTCTTGCTATCATATGTCTGCTTGCCTCTGTCCCAGGCACGCACCGAGATACCACTATGCCGGCTATGTGGTTCTGCGATGCGTTGCCTGGGTAACGACACCTGCAGCTACATACTGATAGACACTCCCACCCTCACACATGTTTCTGCCATTAGCTGCTCTATTTAAAAGAGCTGTGTCTGGTTGATGTCAGCATGCTGGTCTGTTTGCTTAGAGGCTGAAGAAGTTCCCCGAACGAAACGCGTCCCTCTTGTTAAAGTGAAGTTACCTGGCCAGGTTCTCAATTCTTCCTTCTTTACTGACCAGCACGTTTCTATATCCATGTACTATTCATGGTATTTTGCTAACCCAATCAGCAAGTGAGTAATTTGACACTCTGCCTGTGGTTACCTTTGTATCTGTGTCTGTTGATTTGTATTTAAAGGCACATATCATTGTTTCTTGTTTTTAACAATTTGTCATTTTTTTTTGTTACATTTGTGTATATTATTTCTATATGTATTTATATATTGCATTTGTTTTTATATATTATTAAATTTATATATTTTATATTAATTTACTATCTTTGGTTTTTTATATTGATTGACACTTACTCTGTTTAACTGCCAAGCGCTGTCTACTCACCTTCCCATTCTGTTTCTCTTTACAGTGGCTTGCTCCACTGTTTTCTTATAAAGACTAGCAGCTTATTGTCTCAATGCGACTCATCTGTCCAATCCACTGAGATATTTCATTGTCAATATCAGGGCTTGACAAATTTATCTGAGTTTTAGGAGCCAGCTAAAAAATCTAGGAGCCAGACAACGGCACATAAACACAAACACACGCAGTCACATAGTCTGTCACATATACATACAGAATAAAGGATCCTTTATTCTGATTTGGAGGACTAGGGTGAAAGTCCTCTCCGTGCACCCTCCACTTCTGAACGCAAAACACCCCCCCACCCAAACATCCAGTCACACATACATATCCAGTCAGACACATACATACACACAAACACATCCAGTCAGACACATATATACATACACACAAACACATCCAGTCAGACACATATATACATACACACAATCACATCCAGTCAGACACATTTATACATACACACAAACACATCCAGTCAGACACATATATACACACAAACACATCCAGTCAGACACATACATACACACAAACACATCCAGTCAGACAAATACATACACATAAACACATCCAGTCAGACACATACATACACACAAACACATCCAGTCAGACACATACATACACAAAAACACATCCAGTCAGACACATACATACACACACAAAACACATCCAGTCACATATATACACAAACGCATCCAGGCACACACACATATACACAAACACATCCAGTCAGACACATACATACACACCTATCAGTGTCCCCCAATGTTCCATTGCAGCCCGGTGTACCGGTGGCTCAGAGCAGCTTCCCTGCTATGCTCCCCAGTGATCAGTGCTAGAACGCGGTGCGCGAGGGGGCGGAGCAGGAAGTCTGTGCAGCCGGTGCACTCACTCGCGCACCGCTCCTGAAATAGAAAAATGAAAAAAAAACCCGATCCCATTGCCGAGGACACCTCGCGGGGCTCACGATACCTGGGCGCCAGGTCTGAATTCCTGGTCGCCATGGCGACCTGGCGCCTGGGTTTTGTCGAGCCCTGGTCAATATCCTCAATCAGTGTATCGCTGGGTTTGTATACATTTATAATAATTATTTAAATTTTTTTTGGTAAAGGGTTCACTTTGATTTCACATAATAGGCGCTGTGTATATCACATTTCTAATACACAAATGGTGGGAATGTAGTTTATTGGGTCCACTAAAAAGGCAGGTACTGAAAATCTTTGAGGATTTGGGAATTAATAACACCTTTTTAACAGCTCCAAGGTTTCTATTCCATTTAGATTTTCCAGAAATCTCTAAACCGCATCTGACTCTAGCTATCCACATACTCATGGCAGTAAAACTGTGCCTAGCCAGACACTGGAAGAGCGAAACCCCTCCAACAATAAATGAAATCATAGTCCAGATAAATTACCAGGGGTCAATGGAGAGACCACCATCCACCAATAGCAATATGCAGGAATATAAAAATGTATGGGACATATGGTTAGGCTACCAGAGAGGAATTCCACCCTGAGCATACGTTCAACAAAATGAGTGAAACTGAAAATGTTCTTGAACCTACGCTCAAAATAAATAATAAGAAATAATGAAATAAAGAAATGATAACAATAAAAAATAAAAATAAAAAAATTATAAAAATTGAGACTAGATTACTGATGGGTATACTCCCCTCCCCCTCAAGACGAACTCTTATGTAAACACGTTTGTACTAATCCGTGGATGTCTATCGGCGTGGATCTTCGTGTGGCAGACAGCATAGGCAGTGTAATGTAGTTGAATGTATACTTGTATTGGTGCGTCATGGCGTATGTTACGTAATCTAAAGGTAGATAGACAACTCTCTAATGTTAGACAGATCCCGTATCATAATCATTATTACTGTAAACTTATGTCTACTCATGTAATAGGCACACGTCTGGTGTAATTTGAATATGTATGTATAATTTGTACGTTTATAATAAAAAATAAAAAAAAAAAGGGAGGCGCAGAGTCAAGTTGAACCTTTGTGTAAATGAAAAGAACACAGTGATAGTGTAATACAATTAAAACAGTGACATAACCACAGAGTTGGGTAGTTATTGAACTCACAAACGGATGTAAAAACAAGGCTTTCGGGATTATAGCTGTAATCAATTTGATGCTTTAATCTGTAAAAGGAATAAAAAAAACCATGGGCAGGACTAGATAAAACAATTGCTGGACCCCTGGGAGGGAAACACTTACAAGGTGCAATAGAATAAAGTGCATGTAGAATCAGTCCTTGGTCAACTGGACACAGTGCAGAAAGAATGGATCGGCTGCTGCTGGAGGACTAAGGATATTAATGTCAATTGACAGCAGGATACCAAGGTAAACAAGGTGTATCAACGCGTTTCTCCGGATCTGCAGTCACAGCTTTATCAGGAGCAAAGAATTGATATCCACATAGGTTAAAAAATCGAGTTTAAACACTGTGCTAACAATCAGGTAGGCGAGATTAATCATATCATGCCGCCTAGTCACTTCCGGTGCATCTGTGGTATAGCTGAGAGCAAAGGAGTGAAGATCTTTGGGTGTTGTAATGTCACTAAAACATTCTTGATGAGCTACTTGGAGCAATGTTTATTGGTCCATAATGGACTATAAGGCGAATTCATAAATATAAGCAGCACACAAACATAAATAGCAGTTATCAGCAACTCCATGAAAAAGTGCTATTAAAATCTAAAAATTTAATTAAAGACATATTTCTTCAAATATATAAAACTAACATATATGAGAGAGAGAGAGAGAGAGAGAGAGAGAGAGAGAGAGAGAGAGAGAGAGAGAGAGAGAGAGAGAGAGAGAGAGAGAGAGAGAGAGAGAGAGAGAGAGAGAGATTATAACAGAGATAAATATACAAAGGTATATGGCTTGTTTCATAAAAGGACATATCTAAATCTGAATTCAGTTCATTTTCCCCCAATGTTTTGAGTTCAAATAGGCTCTAGATTGTAAACTTGTGAGTATCATTCTCTATCTATTAGTGTGACTCTGTTCATCTATCTTTGTATCTATCTTTTATTCTCTATACCGAGTGCTATGTAAATTGTAGAGGATGTTTTACAAAAAATTTTTTTTATGTTAATCTACTGTATTTCGTTAGTGTACATTTCTTTCAAAGTTGCAATACGCAGTATTATAGGTTTATATGCCATTAAGGTAAAATTAAGGAGTGATTTTAGTGAAATATGAGGAATATAATTAAAGTCATTAAATAATTTACAAGTTAGATTAACAATGTATTGTAGACGCTCATTGCCGTCCTGTCACTGTTGCAATATAATATGAGCAGTACATTTCAAATATAATGTAAAAACCTCACGAAAAAGTTATCTGGCGCCCAGCTTGCCAGTTGATACCATACCTTTCAATCAGCAAAGAGCCATTCCCCCAGCCTTGACCGTTTTTTGGGGGGATTTGTTGTGCTGTTTGCCATATGTAATGCTCCCTTTCCTATACTGACCTAGAGAATTTATAAACTACACTTTAAGAACTGTCTGGGTGAGTAAAAAAAGCCCTCTATGAGAGACCAAATCACACAGAATCATTCAAGTAATTGTGAAAAAAGTCCCCAAATCCTGATGCATGCAGATTCAAATGCTGTGTAAATTACTGGTGCTTTAACGGAACTAATTTTAAGAATCACACTTTACGTGGCGAGTTTGACAGTGTCATCCTATGAGTGGCCAGAATTGCAGATAGGTTTGAAATTTATAGAAGGCACGCCTAACTAAATGATGACCTTCCAAAACACATAAAACACACACGTTACCAAAAAGCTCAACATTTGCAGGCTAGCCCCATTCGGTGCTTCACTTCAGAAAAGTATACTATCTAATATAGATTCTCTTTGCTAGTGCAAATTCCTCATATCAGAGCAGTCGACTTTTATGTGCACTGGGGCTTTAAATCAGTGGTTATGAGCTACATCTGTTTTATATCACTCATAAAGTATCCAATCATGATTGTTCATAAGCGATCATACCTTTAATCCCTTTCACCACTTGTAACTAATCACATTAACATATATTGTAAAATTATTTATTAATCAGATGCTTAAAGAAGATCTTATCAAAAAAATAAAATTAACTTATGAAAGTAATATTCTAATGACCTTTACGCATCAGATGTGCCCATCTGCTTCAATACTGGACGCTTATTAAAAATTAATTCCACTGCAAACCTGTTATATGCATTTTTCACAAGCTTTCAAAAATTCAGTAATTGGAAAGTCTAGTCACTTAAAGTAGGATGCACTTAATGCTCAGGTGTGGTGCGAAGTACCTGGAATGTTATTAATCTGTTTCTTACAGCAGATCATTATATCTCTGCAATGACAGCTCAAGGTTGCACTTTCTTGTATTAAATTTAGAAATACATATTTTTTTCTTTGGACTAATATGCAACTATGACTAATCTAAGTAAAACAGGGAATTCTGGTCTATTGACAACTGACCTGCAAATGTAGACCAAAATAGCCATGTTTGAAAAATATGAGTTTGAAAAAAAAATTATTTGGATATTTTTTTCAGCTCATCTTTTTTGTCCTATGTTTTGCATATAAGTAGTAGATATGCCGATCTCCCTTTTGCTACTATACTTGTGAGGCTTTTTTTGCAGCTATGTAGTGACCACGGAGATCCCCCTATTACTAGTAGAGTAAACGTTATAAAGAAGCTTCTTGCTCTTGTTTATTGTTGCTTATATTAATCGAAGTTAATCATACAAATCCTTTGTTTAAACCCAAATTAAACTCTTTTATTTCAATTTGACAATTTTTATTAAAGTGTTTTTACAAATGGGAGAAGGTAAGAGGAACAAAGATTGAGGAAGTAATAAGAGAACAGCTTATCCAAACAATACATCCAACACAGCATGTATTAAATTAAGTGTTTGTAGGTTCATTTAAATTATTTCCCCCCAGCTGTATCCTGCTTTACTCTAATTCCATTCTGACTTTGTTATATTTATTTTATGGCTGTAGTCCATTGTAGTCTTGGTTCCTAGGAACATAATGGATGTAAAAAAAATCTCCATATGTTATGTCCCAGAAAAAATTTCACTTTCATAATATGATTTTGATAAACAGTACATCTGTAGACATGAGATGTTATATTATGACCCAATGCACCTACAGTGAGCCAGTTGATTCAAACGGAAATATTTGAACTGACAAGTGCACTATAAGTGAATTGTAAACAGTAAGCACTAATAGCTGATTTAGAAAAATAGGTGAAATGAATACTATAACATGTATATTGAGCTATGGCAAGGGTAGGAAACCTTGGAAGTCCAGATGTTGTGGACACATTTCCCTTGATGCTTTGCCAGCATTACGGCTTTAGGAGCATCATGGGAGATGTAGTCAACATCTGCCGTGCCAAAGCTTGCTGTACCTGATCTATGGCAACAGGTAACCACTTATAGAAGTAATTAATTCAAGGATATCGTCAGGGAATATCTATATTTTGTATTTTCATGATGAGTTGATAAGAGATAGTTCTTATTTTTCTGATATATATCCTTTCCTGTACCTAAATATTATACCACCATATTTTTTGTGGCATTGGTTACATGATTGTGCTATATATTTAACACAAAATGCCCATAAAATAACGGTACATGCCTTGCAATAAAAATGATGATCAAGAATGCTTAGTAACATATTTATGTACATTGTAACTAGGGACGCCAACTCTAGAACCCTTAGCACCAACGTAATCTATACCGTTGGAAACGTCCTATGCATTTCGAACTTCATTTGAATCAAAACTTGATGCCAATTGAGTGAAGACATGCTTTGGTTATCTTCAGTAATGAAAATGTACTGGAAAGTGGGACTTCTAATCTCTATTTTTACTTATGGTATATGTGAAGATACAGGTAAGAAACAGCTTAACTTACCCAGGATGGTTTAATGTGTAAATGAAATTAAAATATTAGCCAGCTGTTTGCTGTTTAACTTTAACGCCCTCGGGATGAGTGATGTATCAGGATCATTACAGTATTCCGACCATTGAGGACAGATGCCGTTCATGAAATGTCCTCTGATCTACTGCTCATCGCAGTGTAACCAGCGCTCAATGTGAACGCCGGTTACATTTCAATAAACTGCTCCATACCTAAGTTTCCTGGGTTATTTTGACATTACAAGTGATTTCCCAAGGTCTTGGCGTCGCAAGGGGGTTAGCATCCTCTTCTCAGCGCTCTGAACTTTTTTTTTTGACACTACAAGTGATTTAACAAGGTCTTGGCGTCACAAGGAGGGTGCGGACCACACCCTTCGATGAAACCTGTGCTGTTGATATCCTCTTCGCAGCGCATAGCGCTGCAGAACTTTTTTTTTTTTCTCGGCAAGCCGCTTGCGCTGGATGCACTTGCCGAAATTAAAAAGAAAAACAAGTTTAAAAAAAAAAGTAAAACCATTACTACCGAATATGACCGTACGTCATATCCGGTGACTGTATTTCCCTCTTCCGTGCAGGAGGGAAGACTGCGAGGAGGAGATGGCTGGTGACATGGAGCAGCGAAGAGGTGAGTACTGGGGCAGGAGGGTGGCATATTAATGACAAAATAATACTGGCATAATAATGGACAAACTAACCCTGTTATATTATTGGGGCATATTAAATGGCAACTAACACTGGCATATAAATTGGCTGGGGCATATTACATGGCAACTAACACTGGCATATTATTGGGCAAATTGGCTGGGGCATATTAAATGGCAACTAACACTGGTATATTATTGGGCATGACAGAAGTACATGAGAGAGAGGAAAAGACAGACGGACATGGGAGAGAGGATAAGACAGACGGACATGGGAAAGAGGATAAGACAAGACGGACATGGGAGAGAGGAAAAGACAGACGGACATGTGCCCCTCCCGAGATCAGACTCTGGATCTGCCCCTGTCTGTATGTGACACTATATTGCTACACCACTAAAAGTAATGCAATACAGACACGGTTTTAAGAAGTAGAATGTCATGTGGGGATGATTTGGAGTATATTCTAAGAAGACTTTGTCAGTTATTTTGATTTAAACACTTTAAAATGGTGCCTTTTTTCCTCCCAGACTCTGCTGAGAGCTGAGTGGAAAGGGTCAGTAGAAGCGGCAAACCTGATACAAGTGACTAAATTAAAGATATTTAGAACAGAGATAATCCAATTTTAATAAATGCATGTATGTCTATAATTTAACTCTAATAGCATGAAGAAGGGTAAGTAATTTTCAATTTGTACTGGCCTTTTAATCTTATTTGGAGCTTGCAATTTAGGCATGGACCAGGTTTCTTCGTGTTGTTTAGTTTTTTTGTTGTAGATATTTTTCACTGCTTAGCCACAAGAAGGGTTAATCTTCAGTCATTATTTATATTATAAAAAACTAACTTTGACTAAATCTGGAAAGTTTAAATGATGGTTTATATAACTAGCAGGGGACATTTTTTTATTGTGCCACCTGCATGACAGAGAACAAAGCAAACATGTTTTAAAATCCATAAATAACATGAGGCAGCATAACAAACATTCAGTTATAATTGGACCCCCATAAATAACTGTACGCAGCTGGTTACCTTGAGCTCTTAAATACACGCTGGTCCTAGAAAGAGACATTACAGTCATTCAGTAATGAAAAGATTATTTTTCCTATCAGAGATGGCTACTAACCTTTAATTGAGTTTATTACGTAACTCCGATTTTTAATCCTGAATGTAAAATTGCGGAACACGCTTATGGCGTTGACAATGAACTACTGTTGAGGTTGTTTCAACCTATGCTTTAAATTAGCTCAAATAAAGCTTTTGTGAGCAATGTGGCCATTTTCACATTAACTTCACCTCAAGGCAAACTAAAAGATGACAATCTGTGTCCTTTGATCATCATAGAGCGAAATACATATGTTAGTAGTTGCTGTTATTATCATACAAAATTAAAAATAAACATCTTTATTCATGAATGAGGGCAACACATTTGATACAGAAAAGTCCAGGACTAAATAATTCAACTTTGTCCATTGTCTTTTTGCAGTTGCAGATGATATAGGGCCTTATATGATCATGCGCATCTCTGATCTTCTTACTCCAGAAGAATGTCAAGATTTCTACGAGAGAATCACTGGACCCGAAGAAGATACTGAAAAACTGGTTTGTTCCCTGTCTTCAGAAGAGGAGGAACTACACCGCAGACGACGAGAGATCGGTAATTTATAGTCAGAAATGGTGCAAAAGAGTGCATGAATGTTAATCAAAAATTTTTTGGAACATTGTTTTAATTTCTACTGTACAGTTTCTTCATCCACCATAAGTGAACAGTGGTGAACTGACAAATTAACAGCAGTAGAACTGCAAAAAAATATGTATGAGCAGCTGAGTAGAAAAAATTCCTTGAACATGGGCATTAGTGCCTGATTTTGGCAATGCTTATGGCTCGGTCCCTAGGGCCAGACATGCTGATATCGATACCTGTGGAATTATTCTACAGCAGACAATAGAATGCATGTCAAATCTCAATTATTAAAATGGCTGCCTAATTGTATTACTGGCAGTCAGGGGTTGCATGTTCTTGTGACAGAGCTGCCATCATTCTTGATGAATGAGCTAGGGATTTGCATTAGTAGGGGGCTTATGAGGAGTGTGCATAAGAACTCAAGTGACATGTAGCGTGCCAACCAGCTTAATACTTTTTTGGACATGCCTGCTGACTAAACCAAATGCTACTGTTTCATATTATCAATGCTTCGGATACATTTTTTGTGGTAAAACTATGAGCAGAGGCCATGGTAATTATTTGCCCTTGTCAAATATTTTTTTCTTCTGTTGCACACAGTGACAAGAGAGCAATGTCAGGAAACACTAAAGAAATGGCTTGAGACACAAGGAGACAGCGTTTACTGGGACCGTTTTTCTTCTGTCTTATTCAAGGTTGGACGCTCAGATGTTGCCAAAGGTAGATATACTTATAAAAACATGTCTTGATCTTTATCTAACCCACAAATAATTTATATACTGAATTATCAAACCCCAATTTCATGGACTGAAAATCATTTCCTTTTAGACCATGGCAGCACTTTGGTTAGCAATGGAGCAGAGGCCTACCTCATTCTGCTCCCACTAAGTTACTGTGTTCACAGTATAGTTCTTTAGACAGTATAATGTCACTTAGTGCTAGTGTCTCCCTGCCATATAAAACGAGAGAGTATACAGGATCAATTCCATTTTATTATCTTCTTTGTACTTGAATTAGGTTAATTCTTGAATTATTCTGTTCTGCATTGCTAAAAATAAAATATTCCTTTGTTTTACTAAAACTGAAGGTACGTTTATGTATGTTTAGTAATGCCTCATTTGTGTCCACACAGTTTATTTTAAAAATAGGAAGCACACCTGTGCATTTGACATACATGAATCTTGCACAAAATATTCAAACCTTGTCTAAATGCCATACTGTTCAACTGCAAATAGCACTGCTATTATACGGAGAACCAGAGACTGTAATTTAGATTTTAACTGATTCAGTCCAATGGTTATGACAGTGGTAAATAAGTCTAAAATAAGTCTAGTTTTTCACAGCTACCAGATAAAACAATGTTTATACTTAGAGAGGATATTCCAAAAAACTATTCCCTTTGTTGCCTTAATTTGTCATATAGTAACTTTTATTGGATAACAAAAGGTTTCATCTCTTTTTGCTAAACTCCATTTTACACACACACACACATATATATATATATATATATATATATATAAATATATTATCACTTGCAATCTATTTGTGTGTCTTTTAACTGCCCTGACTCCCTAGCTCTCCTCCCAGTATCTATAAAAGCTGTTCAGGGACCTTATTAGTGACCTCGTTAAAAAGACACAAGCACTTAGAATTACTTCTCCGTAGTAGTGACTTCCAAGAGGTGTTATTAATGACTTTTCATAGTGTGGTGACCATGACAACACCTTTAAAAATAATGTTATTTATATGTGTATATATATGTTGTGTTAAACAAAAGCAGGTACAATAGGGTTATATGCCAAATAAATGAGTCCAATTTTTAACTGCCATCATATAGTCATTTATATTCTAAGTGGTCTTTCCCCACGACACAGCACAGTATCCAACTCTGAATATGCTTTGCTTTCCACTGTCAAAAGAGTAGGTTGGCAGATTTCTAGAATCCTACATTTTGATTTACAACTCATATCCCCAAATCACTGTCAGACAAAAATGATGAGTTTAGGAATAGCTGAAGGGCTGGTGTTTTATCAGTGCAGGTGTGTATGTTGTATACATTATGATGTGTGATATCTTTACATTTATATTTTTTACATATAAGTTATATTATCTTATTAGAATAGAATGCATTAGCAGCTGGATACTCTTTGGTATTTCATGTTAATAATATAGTAAGTGTATTATTTCACAAAGCCTAGAGGACTCCATGAATTGAACGGACAATCACACCATGTATTAACTTGTCCATGTATTCTACAGAGCTTGGGAAAAATCTGAATCAGGACAAGAACTTGGAAATAAAGAAGAATGTTGAAAGTTATAACAAGTCAATGAAAAAGCTGAAATCCCCTCTGCTATTTTCAGGAGACATTTATGATGTAAATGTACGACAGGGAAGAGATGGTATGTACATAGCACATTCATAAAGAGCGCTTCTCCTACAAGTGATCTTAACACTTTGTAAGAAAGTACCAAACTGGGCAGCTGTTTGAATATATGTTCCTGATTTCCACTGCTTACTCAAAGTTAGTTAGATTGGGTGAGAAGATCTTTACATTTTCACATTTATCTCCTAAATGAGAGCATACATTTTGACCAGATTTGCAGCTGTGCAGGAAGAAGATATTTTGCAAAGGAGAATGAAAGCTATGACTCAAGGTCTCCAAAACTAACAAGGAGAATGGAAAGTTTTTTGTAATGAAGAAAGGCTAGAGAAGTTAAATGAATGCAAGATAAGAAATGGGGGCTTAGAAGGGGTGTATAATGTTATATAAATATGTACAGGGCCTGAACACAGGGTAACATGTAACAAGGTTGCAATCTGTCCCTGGAGGCTTTGAGGTTAAGGGACTTTGAGCAGCACTATTTTAAAGAAAGGAGGCGTGGATAAGGAATCATCAGAGGTGGTAGGTGTTAATTAAATGAATTTAAGCATGCAAAGTCATAATCCAAAGCTAAGCATCAAATAAGATTTCATTTTGTACAAAATGATAGAAAAAGGTATGCCATGGTTTAAATAATGTACAGTAATATCCTTTACAATGTTTAAATGTCAAAATATATAAGCAGATTTCAAGTTTAAAATTTGTGACCAAAGTGACAGGTCAAACAAATATATTATGGTGCTGATTGTGGGAGATGTAAGGCTTTTCTATATTACAGCAACTAATATAGAAAATGTAAAAATATGAGGGTTTTTTAAGGAAAATGCAAACTAAATATTATTTACAAATAACAGTGTACCATCATTAGTCAGAGTCCTCAGTCAGAGCGCAGCACTGGACCTACATTTGTTTTACAAGGGGATAGGACAAAAACTATCAAATGGGCTACATTTATTTCCACTCCTGTGGTTTTTTCAGAGAGAAGGAAAAGTTGCCCTCTAGGGCCCCAAGTAGTGTTGGCAGACTCTCTATTGTATGTACTGAAACCTGCTCTTTTACATATTACTGGATGTGGAGTCTAACTCTGATTAAAATATATCGTTTAATTGACTTTATAAAATAAAAAAGAAAGAAGAAAACAGCGCAGTTAATCTCACCGTGCTGTGTATACAAAATATTATTGTGCACAAGTTTATTAATTTAAAATTGATACAGTATCCCTAGCCACTACACAAGGTGATACTAAATGTTGCAGACTTAATAATGCCACTTTATATATATTCATCATAGGTATTTTGTATCCATTTGTATTTGTATAATGTCAAATAAAGGTTGTATTGAGTTAGATTCCACATCCAGTAATATGTACATTTATTTCCAGGAGCATATTTTCATGCTATTTTCCTTATTAATGCGGCCAGTGGTTCCATTGCTAGAGCAAATAAACAGGGACAATGGGCAACCCTGTCACGTTCCATTTGTTAGTGGAAAATTATCAGAGTTGAAACCTGTAGCAGAAACTTTTGCAGTAGGGTTTTGATAAAATGCAAAGATTGCTTTAACAAGGGGATGGGTATATTAAATTTGAGCAGAGCTTCCCCCAACTAGCCCCAATGAACCCTATCAATGCTTTCTCTGCATCCAAGGAGAGGAGTAGAGAAGGTGTTATATTTGCTTTAATATGATGTATTAGGTTTATAAATCTCCTTGTACCATCTGGGGCTTGTCTCCCTGCAATGAAACCCACTTGGTATTTATCTGCTACCATAGGGACAATTTGTGCCAATCTATCAGCCCAAATTTTAGCTTAGATTTTGATGTCATTATTTATTAAAGAAATAGGCCAAACGTTGGCACAGTGGTCCTGACTCTTCCCCGGCTTCGGCAGAGTGATGATTTGTGCATTAAGACTACTCAAGATCCAGCATAACTTCCAGCAATTGTTGGAGGTGTGGAAATCACCCTTGAAGATGCAAAATAAGCTGAAGTTTTATTACATTTAGAAAGCAACAGTGTTGTGTCCACAGAATCTCTGCTCACAGCAAAGCAGTTAGTTTGGTTAAATGAATCTTCTTTAGTGTTAGAAATGTCTGCAGTAAACTTTTAGAAAACACAAAGTGACAATAATAAAGTTAAAAAAAAAAAAATTTTACACAAATGTTCATTTCACACAGAAAGTAGCCATTTATTTAAGAAAAAGAAAAGTTGTGCCTTTACACATGTTACAGCACTAACAAAAAAAAACACAGAGCAAACAAAATCATATATGGCTTTGGACTGAATGCACATATCACATTTCTACCTGTATCTTTTTGTTTATATATGCATCATTATAGAACCCTTTCTCTTTTATTTGCAGTAAGCAACTTTGATGAAGAAGGCCCGGAACTAATTGTAGAAAGAGAGCAACAGCCACCTTATAATCGCAGCCTTGTAGATTGGTGTTGGCCCATGATCTACGGGTTGGTTATTGGATTCATGGGAGCAACAATTCTTGCCGGTTCTATGTTTCATGTGGTCATGTGCATTACAGGACTTGATATCGCAGATGCTCACATTGAAAGAAACAAAAAGTTTTCTTGGCACAGCTCTGATGAGGATAGTGATGAGGACATGAGCGAAGGTTAGAGAAATACCACTTGACCTTTTCCACAGATTTCAGAGCTGTCATTTATGTTTGAAGTTCACAACAGGAGCTGGTGATAAAATTCAGTCATTTCTATGTCTGATGCAACATATACAATAATTATTTTGAAAACATATTCTGTATTGGAAACATTAAAAATTTTGATTCCTGTATAAAAGTTGAAAAGTACTAAGTTATATCTTACTATATTGTGGTACTGTGTGTTTGTATATGGCTTTATATCTCACACTCTGTGCTGATTAGTCCAGCAGCTCTGCTTCATTTGTGTGCGCCTGAAGTGAGTGCCTCGGTTGCCACGCCGTAAATTTCTATTGTTCATTCAAAACCAAAAGCATTTTAAAGATACAGAGCATGATTTCAAAAGTTCTGTGTAATGTCGCAACTATGTTCATCTATAATGATTATTTCATAACATGCGGCATTATTTAACTTTATGTTTAATCACACAAGCATATGTTTTGTTAATTATTATTCTTTCCTGTTCTCTTTGCCATTTTTCTATTTTTATCACTTTCAGACTTTTCCACATGTCTCCTACTCAGTAATGCAACACAATCTATGGGGTCTACTCAATATAGACCTGTGGCCTTTTAGCCCCCAAACAACCCGACAAACCTATGCATGGGTGGTATCCCTGTACGCAGGAGAAATAGTCGAATCTGTTTAGCAGTTTTTTAAATTAGCTTTTGTAGATGAGTCAAATAAAATTCGGAAAATGTGTGGGGGGGTGGTTTCACTATATTAAATATTTTTATAGTATATTATAGGATGGTATCTAAAGAAAGTCCTTCTTGTCCCGATAAAAAAACACTAATATGTAATTTGTGTGGTACAGCAAGTGACAAAAAAGAAAATTACAGCTAAACACAAACAGCACAGGAATGTTAAAATATCCATTGTCCAGAATGTCCAAAAATGTTTCAAAGGGTCTGTCCTTAAGGGGTTAATAAAGATACTATAGTTTGTAACTTGCCTGAAGAAGGCACTTGAATAGTCTTAGAATCTGTAACTTATCTTCCACAATTAATCAATAAAGGTACAATCCGGCCTTAAAAAATATTTTACACATCAGAAAGTAGCTATTTATTTAAGAAAAAGAAAAGGTTTGCCTTTACACATGTTAAAGCACTAAAAAACCCTCAAACAAAATCATGTTGGCACTGGAGTGAATGCACAAAGCACATTTCTACCTGTATCCTTTTGTTTATCTTTACATCATTCTAAACCCCACTCTCTTTCATTTGCAGTAAGCTACTTTGATAAAGAAGGCTGGATAAGAATTGTGAAAAGAAAGCAACGGCCATCTTTTAAGTACCGCCTTGTAGAATGGTGTTGGCCCATGGTCTACGTGTTGGTTGTTGGATTTATCGCAGGAACCATTCTTGCCGCTTTTACGTTTCACGTGGTCATTTGGATTGCAGGACGTAATAACGCAAATGCTAAAGTGCGCACTAAAATAGAAAAAAAGTATTATACGTACAGCTCTGATGAAGATAGTGATTAGGAAATGAGCAAAGGTTAGAGAAATACCACTTGACCTTTTCCACGGATTTCACAACAGGAGCTGATGATACAATTTAGTAATTTCCATGTCTGATGCAACATATACAATTTTTTTTTTTTTTATAAGTTAAATAAATTAATGTGCATCAAAGAATGATGGCTTGTCAAATTTCAAATATTAAAATATCTACGGAAGATACATATAAACAAATATTAAAATATCTACGGAAGATACATATAAACTTTCAGAGCTGTAGCTAGCAGAAAATGGTGTCCTCTTTGATATAGTTTCATAGTGAATCTATGATGATGATCAGAGTGTGCTTCTTGCCTGCTATATGATAATATGGCTTTATATCTCACACTCTGTGCTGATTAGTCCAGCAGCTCTGCTGCATAATAGGGTAGCAGTCAAGTGATAAAACTTTCATCATTGCTCCGATTCATTTGTGTGCGCCTGAGGTGAGTGTCTCAGTTGCCACACCTTAAGTTTCTATTGCTCATTCAAAACCAAAAGCATTTTAAAGATACACAGCATGATTTCAAAAGTTCTGTGTAATGTTGCAACTATGTTCATCTATGATGATTATTTCATAAAATGCAGCATTATTTAACTTTATGTTTAATCAATCAAGCATATGTTTTGTTAATTATTATTCTGTTCTGTTCTCTTTGCCATTTTTTCTATTTTTATCACTTTCAGACTTTTCCACATCTGCTACTCCGTAATGCAACACAATCTATGGGGTCTACTCAGTATAGACTGGCCTAGCCCAAAATGAGTCCAAATCAGGAAGAGTAGCCGAATTTCCAAAATTTGGCTACTCAATTGATTGTGAGACCGAATCAGCTTTTCGTTCAGAAACCGAAAAATTGGAAGCATACGGATAAGCCCATTTTGCTACAAAAAACATAGATTTTGGCTACCTAATAAGAGACGATCTACCCCAAATGCATACTGGGAAAATTGAATACAATAGGGTAGAAAAATTAAAGTAAAAGTAAACCTATTTTAAACATTTAAATAAAATTATAAAATATTAATGATGCATACTATAATAGTATTTTTTACATTAACCCCTTAGTGACATGACTGTTTTGACAGTTTTGGACCCTTCATGACATTGGCTGTTTTACCATTTCCTCTTTCTCATTAAACATACTCACACATATTATTTCCATAAAACCGTTATTTTCATCATATCATATAAAAAAAAAACTTTTTTTTTAACTTTGACCCAATTGTTTGCACAATTTCTAATGGTGAAAAAGACCACATCTAAATAGTTTCAAAATAGATACATGCATGTTTACGTTAGTCTGTTATTTTGTGCAAATTATAGGGCAATAACCAAAAGTAGTGTTTTTTGTTTCCTTTTTTCATCTACAGTGACCCTACCCTAATCATCACCCTAACTGTAACCTTAAATCTAACCTTAACGCTAACCCTAGCACTAACTCTAATCCTAATTATACCATCTGTATTCCTCAGTGAAACTCAAAAACTAACCTTAGATCTATGGTTAATAGATGTTGGGTACATAGATCTAAGTTTAGTTTGTCCTTTTTTTTCAATGCAATGTTGCTGACGATTTTTTTATTTACCGTATATACTCGAGTATAAGCCGAGTTTTTCAGCACATTTCTTGTGCTGAAAAATGCCCCCCCTCGGCTTATACTCGAGTCGAGGTTAAATCTAAAACTTACCTCGTTCCTGCTCTGTCCCCCGGTGCTCTGAAGGTCCGTGGCTGTGAGGGAAGCATTGTGCGCTCCCCTTCAGCCGCGCGGTCAACAAAGTGTGTTTTTTTTATACAAACTTTATTGTTCCGCGCGGCTGGAGGGGAGCTCACAACGCTTTCCTCACAGCCACGCACCTTCAGAGCACCGGGAGACGGAGCAGGAACGAGGTAAGTACTGGGGTCTGGGGAAGGGGGGGAGGAGGGTGGCATAACGAGCATACTAAGGGGCAATATCCTGGCATATTAAATGGCATATTGGGGGCAATATCCTGGCATATTAAAATGGCATATTGGGGGCAAAATCATGGCATATTAAATGGCATATTGGGGGCAATATCCTGGAATATTAAATGGCATATTGGGGGCAATATCCTGGCATATTAAATGGTATATTGGGGGCAATATCCTGGAATATTAAATGGCAGATTCGGGGCAATATTTACCAGTAGCTGCCTCATTTCCCACCCTAGGCTTATACTCGAGTCAATATTTTTTCCCAGTTCTTTGTGGTAAAATTAGGTGCATCGGCTTATATTCGGGTCGCCTTATACTCGAGTATATACGGTATGTATTTGCTTGCAATTCTTGTAACACAATGCATAGATCATTTTATACACTTAACTGGAAAAAGAATGTGGACACTTTACTAGGTGAAGATGAACTGAATGTGTTTTGTTTCACCCTATTCCCATTCACCAAGCATTCCATAGCAAAATCATTACCTATCTTATATCCCTGTATTCCAAACTGCCAGCTCAGAACTTGAGAATCTGTAAAAAGCCTTAAATCTTAAAAAAGGAGATTAACTGAACACATTTCTTTTGGTTGTAAAATACTCCTCTAAAAAGTGGAGTGATGATTTAATTTCACTATGTGGCAGCTGCATTATTTCGCTTTTATTAGCAACATAAGGCTCAAGGGGCAGCCGTCTTCTGTTCTACAGATGCAGAATTAGTATTGTTCTTTACCATCATTATCTAGATTATGCTATAATCATCAGTCATATACAGCATCAAAGAAAAAGGAATGCTTAACTGTTTCCCTGTTGAGTCACAAACAAGAAATATCAATATTTTCATTTTATCTATGTTCAAAAAAGACTAATTGGAGGGAACACCAGAACTTGATATTGGCACTAATTAGGTGGATTAATCTTTTCTGAATGTCCTTTCTGTCTCATGCGCAAGTATTTATGTGTTTTGTTGGTTTTAAGGCTCTAGACCATTGGCAGCAATTCTGAAAATATTAAAAGCTCTTATTTTTTTTATATATTGTCCATGTTGATAGTCATTTCATTTAATTCCAGAAGGCTATCAAATAAACGTTGGTTCCCTCGAAAAGTTGATTAATATCTAATGTGATCAACCTGGATATTTGAATTTAGTCCACAAATTATTCTTATCTAAAATGATCATCTTGACTATGAATTAAAACAATTAGGTAATAGAGTCAATAGCCCTCAATAATGCATACCTCCTAACTTGGGAGGTGTCAGCAGTACTGTGCATGTGTGATAGTGCTGCCACTCAAACTGACAGCACCACTGCGCATGCGCATTGGTCTCCTGAATCCCACTATTCCGCTGATCTCTACTTCTGTCCCGAAAAGCAGGACAGAGTGGGACATCGGGACAGCCTACAAAAAATTGGGACGTTGGGAGGCATTATAGCAGGTGTATTTTGGTGACATATTTCCAATGCTTGGATATCAATGTGGTGTTCTCCCCAGTTACCTTAAAGGGGCAGTCTCATCTACAGTGTCCAAAAATATTTTAGATAAATGCTGCATGCAAGGTAAAGAAAAAGAAACCTACCTGTCTGATCAGTTTTTCTCTCCTAAAAACTCCACATAAAGTGTAATAAATAAATGTTTTAACTATATCAATAGTCCTACCTCTCTCTCCAGGCCCTCCTTAATGGATGTTGCTGAATTTAGAGGCAATGTAAAATTAGAGGAGAACTGTAATTTAAACAGAAAATAAGTACATTTTTTACATCTAAAATGCCTCTTTAATTAGAATTTTGCATAGTCCCTTGGCGGCTTGAAAAGACCAATGGTAAGGATATAGAGCGAGGAATGGTACAGACACATGTTATAGGTATCTGTAAATTCTGAGGTTATTATGGATTTTAAAATGAGTGCTGCTTAAAACATGTTCAGGGCACACTCAACAGGGACGTAGAAAACAAAAGCAAAAGCTGTGGCCTTGTTGACTAAACCAACTTGAATTGACTAAACTTGACATCTTGAAGCATAGTAAACAAATCTATGGAGTTAGGACTCCATGATTTACTCATATTTATACTAAGGTTGCCACCTAGCTGGTAGGGTTGCCACTTTTTATTCAGAAAAATACCGGCCTTGGTTCTGTCTCCATAGACTTAACATTGGAATGAACCCAATCTTTTACCGGCCTGCCGGTAAAATACCGTCCAGGTGGCAACCCTACTAGCTGGTAATTTACAGGTAGACAGGTAAATAATTGACTTGAGGCCAATGTTAAGTATATGGAGGTAATAGCATGGCCAGAATTTTTTCACAGAGATGTTTTAATAAACAGTATTGTATGCAACAAGCTCTTCATAAATATGACAAAAAGCATTCAGTCTGTAAACCGGTATTATTCTCATATGCCATAAAGACCAGTAAAACAGGGCTACAGACTCTCAGCTCAATTCAATCTTCACTACCAAAACACAGATAAATAAATCAGGATATGCAAAAACATTGTCTGGTATTATTGCACAATGTTGTTTTCTACAGGTTCTAACAGTTATTTATTAGTGTTCTTTATTTCACGGTGAGAAATGTTTTGTGCGTGTGTATATGAAGAACAGAAAAGATATATTTGCCTTGCTAGGAGTAAGCAAAGCCCAAGGTCTAGCTTTGTCTGAGCTATTACTGTTGCTATCATAACTGATGCACTTTTCAACCTGAAATGATGTAGTATTTACAAAATACAGAAAGGCATATAATAAATATTCTCACACGCAAGCATTTTCTTCATTAAACATGATACGCCAAGAATGTTAGAGCGCAAAAAAGAAAGATGAACTCCACAGTGGAAATTGCAGGTTTTGATGTTGGCAAGGGGCAGGGAGCCCATCTGCCCAGATCGGGATTACAGTTTAATGCTGCTTTGAGCACGTCAGGCTGCATCTCTGTTTAGAGAGAGTTAGGGACCACATCTGTTATCTGAACCATAGTGAAAACACAGTGGTATGGCCTCACTTTACAAAAACGTGAAATCTAACCATGTCTTAGATTTCCCATACAGAAAATATACAGGCAGGGCCGGCCTTAGGGGTGTGCGACCTGTGCGAGCGCACAGGGCGCAACACCCCAGGGGGCGCCCACCCGGCCGGTAGATAAAAAAAAAAAAAGTAAAACAAAAAAAAAAAAGCCGGTAGAGGCACTGGCTGGGGGAGATCAAAAGATCCCCCCTCACCAGCCCTCCGCTCGGCATTCTCTGCTTGGTCCGGGGAGGGGGCGGAGCTAACCGGCACAGCGGTGTAGCTCCGCCCCCACCCCGGGAAGCAGAGCAGAGTCTGCTTCACAGGGAGCCCTGGGCAGCACGAGATAGTGCTGCTCGGCTCCCCATGCCTGCATTAAGCATGGGGAGCCCGAGCAGCACCTTCTCTTGCTGCCCATGGCTCCCCGTAATGCAGACTGTGCTCTGCTTCCCGGGGTGGGGGCGGAGCTACACCGCTGTGCCGGTTAGCTCCGCCCCCTCCCTGGATCCACCTTTTCAGGCAAAGGTAAGGGAGGGGGGGAGAGAGACAGAACAGGGGTTAGGGGGGAGAGAGACAGACAGAACAGGGGGAGGGGAGAGAGAGACAGACAGAACAGGGGTTAGGGGGGAGAGAGACAGACAGAACAGGGGTTAGGGGGGAGAGACAGAACAGGGGGAGGGGAGAGAGAGACAGACAGAACAAGGGCAGGGGGGAGAGACAGAACAGGGGCAGGGGGGAGAGACAGAACAGGGGCAGGGGGGAGAGACAGAACAGGGGGAGGGGGATAGAGAGAGAACAGGGGGAGGGGGAGAGAGAGAGAACAGGGGGAGGGGGGGAGAGAGGGGGAGGGGGGGAGAGAGACAGAACAGGGGTTAGGGGGGAGAGACAGAACAGGGGTTAGGGGGGAGAGAGACAGACAGAACAGGGGGAGGGGAGAGAGAGACAGACAGAACAGGGGTTAGGGGGGAGAGAGACAGACAGAACAGGGGGAGGGGAGAGAGAGACAGACAGAACAAGGGCAGGGGGGAGAGACAGAACAGGGGCAGGGGGAGAGACAGAACAGGGGCAGGGGGATAGAGAGAGAACAGGGGGAGGGGGAGAGAGAGAGAACAGGGGGAGGGGGAGAGAGAGAACAGGGGGAGGGGGGGAGAGAGAGAGAACAGGGAGAGGGGGAGAGAGAGAACAGGGCTAGAGAGAGAGAACGGGGAGGGGGGAGAGACAGAACAGGGGAGGGGTGGGAGAGAGACAGACAGAAAAGGGGCAGGGGGTAGAGACAGAACTGGGGGAGAGAGAGACAGAACAGGGGACGGGGGAGAGAGACAGAACAGGGGACGGGGGGAGAGAGACAGAACAGGGGACGGGGGGAGAGAGACAGAACAGGGGACGGGGGGAGAGAGACAGAATAGGGGACGGGGGGAAAGAGACAGAACAGAGGGAGAGAGAGAGAGAAAGACATGGCAAGGAAGAGGAAAGGGACAAACATGGGAAGGGAGAGAGACACAAACATAGGGGGGCGAAAGAGACGGGGGGGGGGCGCCACGGGGGAAGCCCGCACAGGGCGCCGGAGCACTTAAGGCCGGCCCTGTATACAGGCATATAAGCACGCAACACCATGTCTTCAGTTAAATGAATGGGGCATTGGGCAAGCCTTAACTTACATTCCCATTGTATTTTGTGTCAGTGACCCCTAGCTCCCCTCCCGCATTTCTCTTCACAGCACAGTCTCCCCATTACCTGGTCTGGCTGTCTCTCTCTCTCTCTCTCAAATATATATATATATATATATATATATATATATATATATATATATATATATATATATATATATCAAACAGTTATTTCTGAGTATATTTATGCATGAGTATATACGTGTATATATATATATATACTAGACCTTAAACCCGTTAAATTAACGGGTGCTAGAACATATGTGGACGGGGGGGGGACATAAGGGGGCAACATAGCGGCAAGCACCCTGGGAGGATGCTGCCACGCAAAATATCTCTCCGTCCACTCTCTATGTCCAGGGCGTCCAACATGCGGCCCGTGGGCCAAATGCGGCCCACGGGAAACGGAGGTGCGGCCCGTGGGAAAGTTGAAGCAGTAACCGCTTCACCAACCACATATGTTAGCTAGATGCAACGTTCCCCGAAAGAACGCTGCAGATCATGTAGG
Organism: Pelodytes ibericus; assembly: GCA_036172795.1. Lineage (NCBI taxonomy): Eukaryota > Metazoa > Chordata > Amphibia > Anura > Pelodytidae > Pelodytes > Pelodytes ibericus. The sequence goes on along the minus strand of CM069857.1, from coordinate 98,720,081 downwards.
TCCATAATCCCTCCTCTGCCCTGCACGTAGCGTCATGCGCACGGGTCAGAGGGAAGGAGAAAAAAACTCCACATCACTACAAGCGTGAAGAAGCAGCCCCATCCGGAGGACCGGAGCCGACAAAAAAAAAGTATCTCTGTATGTAAGTGTGATGCTCTGTGTGTGTAAGTGTGATGCTCTGTGTGTAAGTGTGATGCTCTGTGTGTGTAAGTGTGATGCTCTGTGTGTAAGTGTGATGCACTGTGTGTGTAAGTGTGATGCTCTGTGTGTGTAAGTGTGATGCACTGTGTGTGTAAGTGTGATGCTCTGTGTGTGTAAGTGTGATGCTCTGTGTGTGAGTGCAAGTGTGATGCTCTGTGTGTGTAAGTGTGATGCTCTGTGTGTGTAAGTATGATGCACTGTGTGTGTAAGTGTGATGCTCTGTGTGTGTAAGTGTGATGCTCTGTGTGGGTAAGTGTGATGCTCTGTGTGGGTAAGTGTGATGCTCTGTGTGTAAGTGTGATGCACTGTGTGTGTAAGTGTGATGCTCTGTGTGTGAGTGCAAGTGTGATGCTCTGTGTGTGTGTGTGCAAGTGTGACTGTGTGTGTGTGTGTGTGCAAGTGTGACTGTGTGTGCGTGTGCAAGTGTGACTGTGTGTGCGTGTGCAAGTGTGACTCTGTGTGTGTGACTCTGTGTTTGTGTGTGTGTGTGTATGTAAGTGTGTGAGTGTGGCTGTGTGTGTGGGCGTGTGACTCTGTGTGTGTGCAAGTGTGACTCTGTGCGTGCAAGTGTGACTCTGTGTGTGCGTGCAAGTGTGACTCTGTGTGTGCGTGCAAGTGTGACTCTGTGTGAGTGCAAGTGTGACTCTGTGTGAGTGCAAGTGTGACTCTGTGTGTGAGTGCAAGTGTGACTCTGTGTGTGAGTGCAAGTGTGACTCTGTGTGAGTGCAAGTGTGACTCTGTGTGTGAGTGCAAGTGTGACTCTCTGTGTGTGTGTGTGCATGTGTGACTGTGTGTGTGTGTGTGTGCAAGTGTGACTCTGTGTGTGTGTGTATGTAAGTGTGTGAGTGTGGCTGTGTGTGTGCAAGTGTGACTGTCTGTGTGTGACTCTGTGTGCATGCAAGTGTGACTCTATGTGTGTGAGTGCAAGTGTGACTCTCTATGTGTGAGTGCAAGTGTGACTGTGTGTGAGTGCAAGTGTGAATCTCTGTGTGTGCAAGTGTGACTGTGTGTGTCTGTGTGCAAGTGTGACTCTGTGTGTGTGACTGTGTTTGTGTGTGTGTATGTAAGTGTGTGAGTGTGACTGTGTCTGTGACTGAGTGTGTCTGTGAATGACTAAGTGTGACTGTGTGTGTCATCAGCGCTATTTAAAATAATAAATCATAAATAAAACAATGTATTCACAAAGGACTGAGAAATGAAAAAAACATAGAAATGAAGAAAAACAATAATTAAAACTTCAGTTTATTTATTGCAAATACTTAAAGAGGAAAAAGAGTATTATAATATCCTTGAATATGTATTTGTGTGTGTGTGTGTCTGTGTGTGTATGTGTGACTGTATGTAGGCGGCTAAGTATCACAGAAATCTGTGTATGTAACTGTGTCTGTCTATTTGACTGTGTGTTTATTCGTGTGTGGCTGTGTATGTATGTGTTGTTTTGCTGGGGAGTCTGTGATACACTCACACACTGCAAGTCACCATGAGTTGTATTGTTGTTGAGTCTGTGATGCACTCACTGCACACATGGATACATACATATATATATATATATATATATATATATATATATATATATATATATATATAAATGTATATGTGTGTACTTTTTTTTCTCAATGAAAAATGAATGCGGCCCACGCACACATACATTTTTAGTGAAGTGGCCCACTGCAAAAAAAACTTGGACGCCCCTGCTCTATGTGAATAAATGCAGATGAGGTGCTTTCACCCCTGTTATAGTGGTGCGCTTGGCATAAATATACTCATGCATGTGACTGTCCATAGTCACATACAGTACATAGATCTATACACACAAACACACAGTACATAAGTGGCTAACATTTTGCACTCTACCAAAAGGGTTTTATTCGTATAAGTGGGAATTGCAGGAAATTGACAAGGGAATTTCAAACAAGGCCTTAGAGTTGGAAACATTCTCCAATTCAGCAAATTTTGGAAATCACTGGCCAATTCTATGCAAGTCCCTCTTTCATGAATAAAGCCCTAAGTCTGTACCAGCCATGGTGCAAAAGTTTAGCCATTATTGATATATGTTGTATACCCATATAAGTATAAGATGACACTGATATATACCCGCACATTTGTATGAATATACATACACCCGTATAGTCACACCATCTGTGCAGAACCACAAACTGCAGACACAGCCAATGATAGTGGAGGAAAAGGAGATTCCTATAGAGACTACGTAGCCTGTGTGAGTGCATGTAAATCAGCAAAGAAATAAAACAACAAAGGAGTACAACAATTAACTGCTGTAAGGCATGCACGGGTCCCTTTTGTCCAAGCCATTTCCCCATTATCCCTGCTCCCAGTGGCAGAGTAAAGTGAAGACTTACAGGCTAGTGAACTGACAGTGTTCTCAGATATGGTCCTAAGTATCATTTCATTACATTTGTTTAAAGCTTGACTTGTGTCAATATGCTATTATTAGAAGTTCTCTTCAAATATACATTTTAAATGGGTGATAATTTGAGGTTTTGACAAGTGTGGCAGATGCCTATATTGCAACAAAAGCGTTTTGTATTTCTTGAGTTCACACCCTCTTAAGGTTCACTGTTGGTGCCCAAGCTTGTTAAGTTATCCCATGTTTAAGGTTGCTGTAGATTACAGTACATTTGTTGGGGTTTCTAAATAACTTCCTTCCTTCTGTCTCTTCTCATTAAACTTATAAACATTTATTTTTCAACTTATAGCACTCCTTTCCTGACAATAATATTTTCCTGTGCACTGTGATTTTCAGCAGTGCTGCCCTATATTCATGCTATATAGGACTGTTATGCCATGATCGGATGCGAGATTTTATGACACTGTAATTATATTGCTACTTTGCCATTGGTGCCTTCTAAGTTTGTTTTTTAATTAAATGATGAAGTAGTAAAGGTATACATAGGATTTTAAATAGGCCCTTTTGTTCTGTGTGTGCATATATTAGCTGTACTTAACCACCATTTATAATCAGACTTATTACACTGTTCTTGTGATTTTGTTTGTGTCCTCTCCTATATATATTTGCACACTTTTTTTTAACCATGTTCTGATGGGAAAACCAGAGTTTCTGCCTTTGAAGAGGGGAGTATTGTATTTATTTAGGAATACAACACAGTGATATACATTGATACTAATTGTGTTTTTGCAGTTTTTTGGTATTTATTCCTGCTTTTCTGACATTTTGTCAAGAGACCCTCCTTTCATCCACATTGTTCTTATGGTTTTGGCCTACTTGTATTTTGCCGTGCCCAGTGTCCTCCTTATCACTGGCTCCTTACTCATGATGTGAGTTCCCTGTTTTTTCTTTCTGCACTTGGTAATGCTTTCCTAGTATCCTCCAATAATGGATGGAATATCATAGTTATTGACTTACTTTAACTTGTGTGAATTGTTGCTGAACAAAGTTAATTAGTGCTGCTATGTCTCTGCGTATCTTATGCTCAACTGCCCATTCGCAGTGCATTTTACCATCAACAAAAACATATCAGTTTTATTATTTGTTTTTAAGGGGATTGCCACAGGAGCAGTGGTAAACTCTGTCCAGTTATCCAATTTAGCTTGCTTCACTCTCAAAAGTCAGTTTCGATGTCCAGCTCTAACCTCACACTCCTGTTAGAATATCATTCTCATCTGCACAGGGGCGTCACTAGGGTTGGTGTCACCCGGTGCGGAAACTCATGGTGTCACCCCTCTGGATTTCCTCCATACAATGCCAAACAGATTCCTTAGTAATGCCAGTTAGATGGCCTATTAACTATGCCACACACAGGAGCCCCATAACTATGCCACACACAGGAGCCCCATAACTTATGCAACACCAGAGCCCCATAACTTATGCAACACCAGAGCCCCATAACTTATGCAGCACCAGAGCCCCATAAATTATGCCACACCAGAGCCCCACTATTTATGCCTCACCTCTGCCCAATTAATTATGCCACACACACAGGTGCCCCATAATTATGCCACACACACACAGGTGCCCCATAATTATGCCACACAAAAGAGTCCCTTAATTACGCCACACAAAAGAGTCCCTTAATTATGCCACACATGGGGCCCAATAAATATTCCACACACAAGTGCCCCATAATTATGCACACATGGGACCTCCATTAATTATGCAACACACAGGAGCCCCACTAGGTGACAATCTTACAATTATAGATACCAGTAATATTGTGCCATTCAGATCCCAGTAGTATTGTCCCACTCAGAGCCCAGTAATATTGTGCCACTCAGAGCCCAGTAATAGTGTGCCAGTCAGATACCTGGAATATTGTGCCATTCAGAGCCCAGTAGTATAGTCCCACTCAGAGCCCAGTAATATTGTGCCAGTCAGATACCAGGAATATTGTGCCATTCAGAGCCCAGTAGTATAGTCCCACTCAGAGCCCAGTAATATTGTGCCAGTCAGATACCAGGAATATTGTGCCATTCAGAGCCCAGTAATATTGTGCCAGTCAGATGCCAGTAATATTGTGCCAGTCAGAGCCCAAAAATATTTTGCCACTCAGAGCCCAGTAATTTTGTGCCAGTCAGATACCAGGAATATAGTGCCAGTCAGAGCCCAGTAATAGTGTGCCAGTCAGAACCCAGTAATATTGTGCCAGTAAGAGCTGGCAGAAAAAAACAAAAATAAGTTAAGCAGGGGGGTGCCGGCAGCACGGGTGTCACCCCCGCTGGAGGAGTCACCCGGTGCGGTCCACTACCCCCACCCCCCCTCGGGACACCACTGCATCTGCACCTGCTCTGCAACTTCCGCTGCTAAGTGATTAGCCATAAGATCAAGCCTCTCCATAATATGAGTATAGAACCATTCTACGTTGTCTACTATCATGGTCAGTTGCTGGCCCATGTGTGACACATCATGTTGAGTACCAACAATCAGATAATGGACAGTATCATTGAATACGGTCATTGGAGGAAGGGCATCAGGTTGTGAAGGGAGGTTATTGATGTGCTTGGCTGATCACAAACTCTAGAACCCACTGCCCTGGGTGGGATGCTTGTCACCCCCACAGATGTATCTGCAGGAAAATAAGATGTTTAGGACATTGCAATAAATGTAGGCATCACATTCGCACACAGTTCACATGCATGGTCATCTAAATCCACAATGTGAGATCTTGCATGGAACACCAGACCAAGGGAGACTGACGTTTATTGTGTGTTTATTCCATTTGCAACAACTGTTGTCACCTTCTCGCCAAGCTGCTTGGCATTGGTCTTGTAGCCCATTTCAGCCTTGTGTAGGTTTACAATCTTGTCCCTGACATCCTGGGACAGCTCTTTGGTCTTGACCAGGGTGGAGAGTTTGGAATCTGATTGATTGATTGTTCTGTGTACAGGTGTCCTTTATATAGGTAACAAGCTGAGATTAGGAGCACTCCCTTTAAGAGAGTGCTCCTAAGATCAGTTCGTTACCTCTATAAAAGACACCTGGGAGCCAGAAATGTTGCTGATTGATAGGGGATCAAATACTAATTTCACTCATTGACATGCAAATCAATTTATAACTTTTTTGACATGCATTTTTCTGCATTTTTTTTTTGTTATTCTGTCTCTCACTGTTAAAATACACCTACCATTAAAATTAAAAAGACTGATAATTTTTTTGTCAATGGGCAAACGTTCAAATTCATCAGGGGATCAAATACGTTTTTCCCTCACTATAGTTATACTGATACACTGGCAATGCTATGCACTGCAACTTTGGACCCCAAGTCCCATGGCCCTTAGCGACTTGCAGCATTCATTTGTACATGTTAATTGCTGCAATGAGCTGCTTGCCGACTCCCTCTCCAGCTAACATGCTCTACACAGCTACAGTTCACTACAGACACCCTTGCAGCGTATCCATGAGTGGCAGTCATTTTAACACGTGCAACCATATGCAACATTCCCCATGTAGACAGTCCAACTATCCTTGACACAGCTAAGACATGTATTACACGAAGAGGTCTGGGAGTTTGGTCTGTGGTACAATATAATATGGTGCTTGTGGTACATTAGTATTACAAATGTACTTCCCTTTTTCTTCACCACATCCTTGGTCTTGTTATTCCCACCAACTGCATCCACAGCAAGCAGGACACAGCTTGTCCTTTGCTGCTGAGCCCAACAATCGAGTTGAAATGTAGGCACAGCTTGTATACCAATCATTGGTGGATCCGGAGGGGGGGGCAATGGGGCAATTGCCACCCCCCAAGAAAATGGTGCTGAGCTAAAGCGGCGATGATTGGGAGAGGGGAGACGAGAGGGTGTCCGAATCTGGCGCCCTCTATCACTGCTGCCGATTGCTCTGCTTACCTGCTGCTTCCGATTTCCGATTGGTGTGCTGGGTAACCAATCCGCTCAGCTCACTGCCGGTGACATCACACGCAGTATCTCAGCATGTGCATTACTATCAAAGTGAAACCACTGCAGAAGACAATGGGAGTGTCAGTGTCCTAAAGTAAATAAGTGTTGTACACCATGCAAAGTAACTTTCTTCACCCAAATGTCCCAGCTTTTCAACCCCATTTGTCCAAAGTTTGTTTTAAAAACATGGCATGGTTTTAAAAAAAAACTTTGGACAAATGTAAGGATAATTACAAAGCTGGAACATTAGTTACTTAAAGAAATGCCTTATCTGTTCTCATCCCTGATTCCCTCCTCCTCCAACTGTTTTATTAACCCTACATTTGTACAAAGTTGTTTTTTTTAAACCTTGCCATCCATTTTAATGAGCAACAAGGTGGCAAGATTTGTTTTTTCAAAACTGATTTTTCCCAGCTTTTGAAAGATGGACTATTTTTCGTACTTTAATTCACTGATTGTGGCTAGCTTTTCTAAATATATACACTATTATTTATGATTCTGTGTACTATAAATCCCATGAACCTCAGACAGCATCACAGGAGACATTAGGCTGCTTGAGCATCAAAAGATTTTTAGATCACAGCAAATCAGAGATGTAACTAGAAGCACTTTCACTTTGCCCCCTTTCACTTTCACTTTGCCCCACTTTGCCCCCCTACCATCAACCACATTAAACCACCACGTCATCCATCTACAGTAGCGACTCTAGTAGTTACACCACTAAATGTGTGTATGTGCACACGCAGGGGCGTTGCTAGGTCAACAAATGATCAGGGGCTTGAGCCCAGATGAGCACAGTCGCACACAATCTCACCCCGTCTCTCTCTCTCTGTCTCACGCACCCTGTCTCTCTCCCTCTCTTTCTAACACACACCGCCTCTCTCTCTCTCACACACTCCGTCTCTCTCTCACACTCTCCGTCTCTCTCTCTCACACACACTCCGTCTCTCTCTCTCACACACTCTCCGTCTATCTCACACAGTGTCGCTCTCTCCGTCTCTCTTTCTCTCACACTCTAAGTCTCTCTATCTCACACTCTCCGTCTCTCTCTATCTCACACAGCGTCTCTCTCTCTCTCACACTCTCCGTCTCTCTCTCTCTCACACTCTCCGTCTCTCTCTCTCACACTCTCCGACACTCTCTCTCTCACACTCTCCGTCTCTCTCTCTCACACTCTCCGTCTCTCTCTCTCTCACACTCTCCGTCTCTCTATCTCACACAGCGTCTCTCTCTCACACTCTCAGTCTCTCTCTCTCACACAGCGTCTCTCTCTCTCTCACTCTGTCTCTCTATCTCACACTGCGTCTCTCTCTCTCACACTCTCAGTCTCTCTATCTCACACAGCGTCTCTCTCTCACACTCTCAGTCTCTCTCTCTCACACTCTGTCTCTCTATCTCACACAGCGTCTCTCTCTCACTCTCTCTATCTCACACAGCGTCTCTCTCTCTCTCACTCTCTCTATCTCACACTGCGTCTCTCTCTCTCTCTCACTCTCTCTATCTCACACTGCGTCTCTCTCTCTCTCACTCTCTCTATCTCACACTGCGTCTCTCTCTCTCTCACTCTCTCACACTGCGTCTCTCTCTCACTCTCTCTATCTCACACTGCGTCTCTCTCTCTCTCACTCTCTCTATCTCACACTGCGTCCCCCTCTCTCTCACTCTCTCTATCTCACACTGCGTCTCTCTCTCTCTCTCACTCTCTCTATCTCACACTGCGTCTCTCTCTCTCACACTCTGTCTCTATCTCACACAGTGTCTCTCTCTCACACTCTCAGTCTCTCTCTCACACAGCGTCTCTCTCTCACACTCTCAGTCTCTCTATCTCACACAGCGTCTCTCTCTCACACTCTCAGTCTCTCTATCTCACACAGCGTCTCTCTCTCTCTCTCTGTGTCTCTCTCTCTCACACTCTCCGTCTCTCTCTCGCTCACACTCTCCGTATCTCTCTCTCACACTCTCCGTCTCTCTCTCTCACACTCTCCGTCTCTCTCACACTCTCCGTCTCTCCCTCTCACACTCTCCATCTCTCTCTCCCACAGCGTCTATATCTTTCTCACACACACTTACAAATACCCAACCTGACACACACACCCTCATACACTTATGCAAACACCCTGACACACACACACCCTCATACACTTATGCAAACACCTTATGCAAACACCCTGACACACACACCCCCTCATACACTTATGCAAATACCCTGACACACACATCCTGACACACACACCCTCATACACTTATGCAAACACCCTGACACACACATCCTGACACACACACCCTCATACTCTTATGCAAATACCCTGACACACACTTCCTGACACACACACCCTCATACACTTATGCAAACACCCTGACACACACACACACTTATACACATTGCTTCACCCACACAGTCACACTTACACGCAGACACTAACACACATTTTTAAATATTTTAAAAAAAAAAAACACCTTATAGCGTTGGTCCCCCTCCCTGCTAAATTACCTTTGTTTGCAGGGAGGAGGACGTCTCCGATGAGACACTTTCTTCTGCCGGATGTCACATCCGGCGCGCAGCCAGACTCACAGTGCGACGGGGCGGAGCTTGCACCCGTCGCGGTTTCAGTATGGCCAGGAGGTGCGGTCACCGCAGACACTTGCTTGTGGGCCGCACCTCCAGGAGGAGGGGCCAGCAGCAGCGCCTCTCCTCCTCACCCCCCGCACGAGCATAAACCTCCGATTCTGGGACTATGTCCCAGACGGGGGGAAGCTCTGCGGGGGAGATTTTTTTATTTTTTTTTAACAGTGATAGCCCTGGAGTCTCGGGGCTAAAGTATGCTTTAGCCCCAGAGTCTCCATTCGGGGCTATGCACTGGAGATTCGGGGATATAGCCCCAGTAGCCCCCCCCCCCTAGCGACGCCTCTGTGCACACGTGTGAGTGTAGTTATTAGTGAGTGTTATGTGAGTGTGTATTAGTGAATGTGAAATATGAGAGTGTGTGAAAGTGTGTATTAGTGAGTGTTGTACGAGTGTGTATTAGTGAGTATGTTTGAGTGGCACATGTAATACTATTGGTATTCTATAAACCGAAATAGAGTCCCCATTCATACAAATTTACCTATTTCAACTCTATTCGTGATGGGGAAGGGGGGAGGAGGGTGGTTGAAAACGAGCAATTTAATGGCACAATATTACTGAGCTCTGAGTGGCACAATATTACTGGGCTCTGACTGGCACAATATTCCTGGGCTCTGACTGGCACAATATTCCTGGGCTCTGACTGGCACAATATTACTGGGCTCTGAGTGGCACAATATTACTGGGCTCTGACTGGCACAATATTACTGGGCTCTGACTGGTACAATATTCCTGGTATCTGACTGGCACAATATTACTGGGCTCTGACTGGCACACTATTCCTTGTATCTGACTGGCACAATATTACTGGGCTCTGACTGGCACAATATTCCTGGTATCTGACTGGCACAATATTCCTGGTATCTGACTGGCACACAATTCCTGGGCTCTGAATGGCACAATATTCCTGGTATCTGACAGGCACAATATTCCTGGTATCTGACTGGCACAATATTGCTGGTATCTGACTGGCATAATATTCCTGGGCTCAGAATGGCACAATATTCCTGGTATCTGACAGGCACAATATTACTGGGCTCTGACTGGCACAATATTACTGGTATCTGACTGGCACAATATTCTTGGTATCTGACTGGCACGATATTACTGGGCTCTGACTGGCACAACATTTTTTGGCTCTGACTGGCACAATATTACTGGTATCTGACTGGCACAATATTCTTGGTATCTGACTGGCACAATATTACTGGGCTCTGACTTGCACACTATTACTGGTATCTGAAAGGCACAATATTCTTGGTATCTGACTGGCACAATATTACTGGGCTCTGACTGGCACAATATTTTTGGGCTCTGACTGGCACAATATTACTGTTATCTGACTGGAACAATATTCTTGGTATCTGACTGGCACAATATTACTGGGCTCTGACTGGCACAATATTACTGAGCTCTGACTGGCACAATATTACTGAGCTCTGACTGGCACAATATTACTGGTATCTGACTGGCACAATATTACTGGGCTCTTAGTGGCACAATATTTTTGGGCTCTGACTGGCACAATATTACTGGTATCTGACTGGCACAATATTACTGGGCTAATGAATGGCACAATATTTCTGGTATCTGACTGGCACAATATTCCTGGGCTCTGAATGGCACAATATTACTGGTATCTGACTGGCACAATATTACTGAGCTCTGACTGGCACAATATTACTGAGCTCTGACTGGCACAATATTACTGGTATCTGACTGGCACAATATTACTGGGCTAATGAATGGCACAATATTTCTGGTATCTGACTGGCACAATATTCCTGGGCTCTGAATGGCACAATATTACTGGTATCTGACTGGCACAATATTCCTGGTATCTGACAGGCACAATATTACTGGGCTCTGACTGGCACAATATTACTGGTATCTGACTGGCACAATATTCTTGGTATCTGACTGGCACGATATTACTGGGCTCTGACTGGCACAACATTTTTTGGCTCTGACTGGCACAATATTACTGGTATCTGACTGGCACAATATTCTTGGTATCTGACTGGCACAATATTACTGGGCTCTGACTTGCACACTATTACTGGTATCTGACTGGCACAATATTCTTGGTATCTGACTGGCACAATATTACTGGGCTCTGACTGGCACAATATTTTTGGGCTCTGACTGGCGCAATATTACTGTTATCTGACTGGAACAATATTCTTGGTATCTGACTGGCACAATATTACTGGGCTCTGACTGGCACAATATTACTGAGCTCTGACTGGCACAATATTACTGAGCTCTGACTGGCACAATATTACTGGTATCTGACTGGCACAATATTACTGGGCTCTTAGTGGCACAATATTTTTGGGCTCTGACTGGCACAATATTACTGGTATCTGACTGGCACAATATTACTGGGCTAATGAATGGCACAATATTTCTGGTATCTGACTGGCACAATATTCCTGGGCTCTGAATGGCACAATATTACTGGTATCTGACTGGCACAATATTACTGAGCTCTGACTGGCACAATATTACTGAGCTCTGACTGGCACAATATTACTGGGCTCTGAGTGGCATAATATTACTGGGCTCTGAGTGGCACAATATTACTGGTATCTCAATGGCACACTATTACTGGTATCTGAATGGCACAATATTCCTGGTATCTATAATTGTACAATTGTCACCTCGTGGGGCTCCTGTGTGTTGCATAATTAATGGCGGTCCCATGTGTGCATAATTATGGGGCGCTTGTGTGTGGCATATTTATTGGGCTCCATGTGCGGCTAAATTAAGGGACTCTTTTGTGTGGCATAATTATGGGGCACCTGTGTGTGTGTGTGGCATAATTATGGGGCACCTGTGTGTGTGGAATAATTAATTGGGCAGAGGTGAGGCATAAATAGTGGGGTTCTGGTGTGGCATAATTTATGGGGCTCTGGTGTGGCATAATTTATGGGGCTCTGGTGTGGCATAATTTATGGGGCTCCTGTGTGTGTCATAGTTATGGGGTTCCTGTGTGTGGCATAGTTAATAGGCCATCTAACTGGCATTACTAAGGAATCTGTTTGGCATTGTATTGGAGGAAATCCAGGGGGGTGACAACATGAGTTTTCGCACCGGTTGACACCAACCCTAGTGACACCATGCAGATTGGAACTGTGAAAATGCCTACCCTGGGTGTAATCGCTGCCTATGAGGTTTGTGCTCAGACTCACCTGCCCCCCTGGATTCCTCATATGTGCAAATAGTTTTTTTATCCTCGTTCCAAAGTACACAAGAACTGCATGCCCCACTGGAAAACACTGAATCAAATATTGTTATTTTCAAATCCATTTGTTTTGGTGAAACGTCATACACATATCAGTGAGATCTGAACCTTTGAGTTCTTTATATATAAATACAGTGCTGTATTTACCGTGAGGCATCCTAGGCGGATGCCTATGGCGGCAAATTTTGGGGGGCGGGCACCAGCACTGAAAAAATAAAAATTGAAGAAAAAATAAAATTAAAAAAAAAAAGCTGGCCGTTTAAAAAAAAAATGTACTTGCAGGCAGAGACGGTGATGAAAGGGGATCGGAAGATCCCCCCTCACCTTCTCTGCCTGCAGGCTGCACGGGGAGCCGAATAGGCAGCACAGAGACACGTGACCTGCTGGCACAACCGCCTGGGAGCCGAACAGGCTGCATGGAGAATACCATGCTGCCTGCCGCTAGTGACCAGGGAAAGGTAAGTGCTGGGGAGATGGGGGGATTTGTGCACATTGGCTGGGGATTACTAAATGGCAAATAACACTGGCATATTATTGGGCAAATTGTCAGGGGCATATTAATGGCAAATAACACTGGCTTATTATTGGGCAAATAGGATGAGGCATATTAAATGGCAAATCACACTGGCATATTATTGGGCAAATTGGCAGGGGCATATTAAATGGCAAATCACACTGGCATATTATTGGGCAAATTGGCAGGGGCTTATTAAATGGCAAATAACACGGGCTTATTATTGGGCAAATTGGCTGGGGCATATTAAATGGCAAATCACACTGGCATATTATTGGGCAAATTACCAGGGGCATATTAACCCCTTAAGGACAGATGACGTGCCAGGCACGTCACGGCAAATCGTGGACTTGCCGACAGGTGAAGTGCCTGGCACGTCATGCACTAAATTGAGTAAAGAAAGCGACCAGCGGTCGCTTTCTTTACTCTATCGGTGTTGCTACAATGCCTCTATGTAGAGGCATTGTGCAACACCCCCCAAATGTGCAGTGGCGCGCTACGATCACTCCACGGAGTGATCGTAGCAGCCATTTAAAAATGGCTGCTCCCCTGCACACATGTGCTTAGAGAGCGAGGCACTTAACAACACCTTGATGCTCCCCAGAACCGATGGTGGTCGCTCTCCTGAGCGACCCCATCGGCTGAGTAGAAGGGAACGCTGCCTATACAGGCAGCGCTTCCCTTCTAATGGGAAGAGCATCGGAAGTAAAAGTATTTCACTTCCGATGCTCTAGGGGGAGCCAATCGATGCCGGCACAACAGATCTATGTGATCTGTGTGCAGGCATGTACAGTCAAAGGCAATATTAGCAAATATTGCCTTTGACAAGTATTGATCTGCCTCCCTCACCTTACTAGTTTTAGTAAGGGAGAGAGACAGATCAGATAAAGTAAAAAAATAAAATAAAATAATAAAAAAAATATTTAATAAAATTTTAAATACCAAGGGCTTTTAAAAAAAGCCATTTAACCCCTTCCCTGCCATTGATCGCTGTGTACGCAGTGATCATACACAGCAGCACATTTTTTGCTGTCTGTGCATTTTTTAGGGGTTAATTTTTTTTACTGTAATTCATTACAGTATAAAAAAAGCTCTTTTAAGAGAGATTAACCCTTTCTTGCTGTAGATCACTGCCTAAGCAGCGATCTGACGCAAATGCAGCAATCTTGCTGCAGAAGCATTTTTAATTTTTTTAAAACTTTTTTATTACACCCGTCACGTGTGATAAATAAGAGCTATTAACCCCTTCCTTGCCGTATATCACTTCCTAAGCAGCACATATGGTCACTGCCTAAGCAGTGCATATGTTCACTGCCTAAGCAGCGCATATGGAGAAATCTAGTCGCAGAAGGAATTTTTTTTGCTATCAGCATTTTTTTTGTCAGACTCGCTAGGGGTTAATTATACCCACTAGGGGATTACGTGAATTCCTTTTGAAGCTGTCTGAACGCGTGTATAGCGATCAGTAACAGCTGATCAGTGGCAAAGGTGGTTTGGTGATTTCTCAGATGAGCATCACCATTCGTCTGGTTCAATCAATATTGGTAAATATTGTTCTGACCCATATGGATCTGCCTCCCTCTCCTCACTTGAGTTTTAGTGAGGGAAAGAGACAGATCTGTATAACATCATTTTTTAATTGTAATAAATTAAATAAAATGTTAAAAAATTGTGAGTCCCAAGGGCTTTTATAAAAGCCATACCCTTTGTATAGTGTAGTGTATTAACCCCTTCCCTGCCACTGATCACTGCACAGCAGAACATTTTTTCTTGTCTGTGCATTTTTAGGGGTTAATTTTTTTGTACAGTACTACAAAGGCTCTTATAAGAGCTATTAACCCCTTCCTTGCTCTACATGTTCAAATTCCAAGTTTGAAAATCAAAAAGCGCACCTCTCAAATGTAGCCTTTCAACACCCAACAAAGCTGACAAAGCTATGCATGGGTGGTATCCCTGTGCTCGGGAGATGTTGCTGAACATATATTGTGGTATTGTTTGTTAGTGACACATACCGAAATATGTGAATTTGTGTCTAAAGTACAATGTATGTGGGAAAAAATACACAATAAAATGACTACCACAAACTTTGACAAAGGCTGGTGGTAGAATTGGTGCATGGAAAGTGTTAAAATAACACCATTTAAAATAGCCTAGGGTGTCTACTTTTACAAAATATATACTTTTGGGGGTAAAATACACTGTCCTACTTTAAAAAAAAGTCCCAAATGAAAGATGAGCTCAGGCTGACTACACGTCAATATTCCAAGTTGAAAATGAGCACCTTCACAATGTGGCCCTTTAGCCCCCAAACAAACCTATGCATGGGTGGTATCCCTGTACTCAGGAGATGTTGTTGAACACATATTTGGTTATTGTTTGGCAGTGACACATACCAAAATCTGTGAATTTATGTCTAAAATACAATATTTGTGAAAAAAAAAACACACAAAAATGACTACCACAAACTTTGACAAAGGCTGGTGGTAGAATTAGTGCATGGAAAGTGTTAAAATACCACCATTTGAAATAGCGTAGGGGGTCTACTTTTAAAAAATATATGGGTTTATGTGGTAAAATACACTGGCTGGTTTCAAATATGTCCCAAATGGGACATGGGTGCAGGCGGTCTGCATGTCAAAATTTCAATTTGGAAAACCAAAAACTGCACATACAAAATTTGGCCTTTTATCCCCCAAACAACCCAACAAACCTATGCATGGGTGGTATCCCTGTACTCAAGAGATGTTGCTGAACACTTATTGGGGTGTTATTTGGCAGTGACACATACCAAAATCTGTGAATTCATGTCTGAAGTACAAGGTTTGTGAAAAAAACCCACAAAAGAATGACTCCCACAAACTTTGACAAAGGCTGGTGGTAGAATTAGTGCATGGAAAGTGTTAAAATACCACCATTTGAGATAGCCTAGGGTGTCTACTTTTAAAAAATATATGGGTTGATGGGGTAAAATACACTGGCTGGTTTCAAATATGTCCCAAATGGGACATGGGTGCAGGCTGTCTGCATGTCAAAATTTCAAATTGGAAAACCAAAAACTTCACCTCCCACATTATTTTTTTACCATATTTTATTATTTTTTTTAATAATATGATAAGATATGATCAAAAAGATGGCATCCATAGAAAGCCCTTCTTGTCCCGATAAAAACAATATATAATATGTGTGGGTACGGCAAATGATAATGAAGAAAATTACTGCTAAACACAAACAGCACAGAAATGTTAAAATAGCCATTGTCCAGAAAGGACAAAAATGTTTCAAAGGCTCTGTCCTTAAGGGGTTAAATGGCAAATCACACTGGCATATTATTTGGCAAATTGTCAGAGGCATATTAAATGGCAAATAACACTGGCTTATTATTGGGCAAATTGTCAGGGGTATATTAAATGGCAAATAACACTGGCTTATTATTGGGCAAATTAGCAGGGGCATATTAAATGGCAAATCACACTGGCATATTATTGGGCAAATTGGCTGGGGCATATTAAATGGCAAATAACACTGGCATATTATTGGGCAAATTGGCTGGGGTATATTAAATGGCAAATAACACTGGCATATTATTTGGCAAATTGTCAGGGGTATATTAAATGGCAAATAACACTGGCATATTATTGAGCACATTGGCTGGGGCTTAATAATGGCAAATAACACTTGCTTATTATTTGGGCAAATTAGCAGGGGCATATTAAATGGCAAATCACACTGGCATATTATTGGGCAAATTACCAGGGGCATATTAAATGGCAAATAATACTGGCTTATTATTGGGCAAATTAGCAGGGGCATATTAAATGGCAAATAACACTGTCTTATTATTGGGCAAATTAGCAGGGGCATATTAAATGGCAAATAACACTGGCTTATTATTGGGCAAATTAGCAGGGGCATATTAAATGGCAAATAATACTGGCATATTATTGGGCAAATGGTCAGGGGTATATTAAATGGCAAATAACACTGGCATGTTATTGAGCACATTGGCTGGGGCTTATAAATGGCAAATAACACTGGCATATTATTGGGCAAATTGGAAGGGGCATATTAAATGGCAAATAATACTGGCTTAATATTGGGCATTTGGCTGGGGCATATTAAATGGCAGAATAACACTGGCATATTATTGGGCAAATTGGCTGAGGCATATTAAATGGCAAATCACACTGGCATATTATTTGGCAAGTTGTCAGGGGCATATTAAATGGCAAATAACACTGGCTTATTATTGGGCAAATTGGCTGGGGCATATTAAATGGCAAATCACACTGGCATATTATTGGGCAAATTACCAGGGGCATATTAAATGGCAAATCACACTGGCATATTATTTGGCAAATTGTCAGGGGCATATTAAATGGCAAATAACACTGGCTTATTATTGGGCAAATTAGCAGGGGCATATTAAATGGCAAATCACACTGGCATATTATTGGGCAAATTGGCTGGGGCTTATTAAATGGCAAATAACACTGGCATATTATTTGGCAAATTGTCAGGGGTATATTAAATGGCAAATAACACTGGCATATTATTGAGCACATTGGCTGGGGCTTAATAATGGCAAATAACACTGGCATATTATTGGGCAAATTGGAAGGGGCATATTAAATGGCAAATAATACTGGCTTAATATTGGGCATTTGGCTGGGGCATATTAAATGGCAGAATAACACTGGCATGTTATTGGGCAAATTGGCTGGGGAATATTAATGGCAAAATATACTGGCATAATATTGGGCAAATTGGCAGGGGCATATTCAATGGCAAATACTGGCATAATGGGCAAATTGGCTGGGGCATATTAATGGAAAATGATACTGGCATATTATTGGGCAAATTAGCTGGGGAATATTAATGGCAAATAATATTGGCAATGTGTATGTAATGGAGTGATGGAGGCATGTAAATGGGGTGATGGGGCATGTCCTTGGTGTGCAACGTGGCTTATGGGTCATTTCGTGGGTGTGCATCTTGGGTAGGGGGGGTGCCCAAAATTTGTCTGCCTAGGGCAGCACAAAACCAAGATACACCACTGTATATATATATGTGTATATATATATTTACAAAATCCAAAGATCAGCGCATTCACCTCAAAGCAGGTAGGAGAAAAACTCTTAAAGCTATAGGTTACAATAAAGCTACTTAAAAACACCTGTCTTACTAAGATAACAAAATTGGAGATTTACTCACATATATGGCCATATTATGCTAAGCCCACCACTACGTCAAAGTACTCCAATATTGGTGGGTCCTAACACTAAATACTGTTGCTTATGGGGCTTAATCTCTTTATATGTATTACTTACCAGGGACCAAAAGGCCTTCCTATTGTATAATACAGAGACACTCCTGCAATTTATAGGTCTGGACACCACTTAATGGAGCACCTGCATATGTATATATATATATATTCAATGCACGCTTGTTTTATGCTCTTTCACCCTTTCCAGGGTTATTACAGTTTGATCACCGGTGTACTTGTCATTTTATTTACAGTGATTTTACTATATAGTGTTACATAGAAACATAGAATGTGTCGGCAGATAATAACCATTCGGTCCATCTGGTCTGCCCAATTTTCTAAATACTTTTATTAGTTCCCAGTTCCCTGTCTTATATCTAGGACATGCTTAAAATCCTTGACTGTGTTTACCTCTACCACTGCTGCTTCTACATTTAAATCATTGCCCTCTAATTTAAGACTATGTCCTCGAGTTGTGGTAGTTTTTCTTCTTTTCAATATACTCTCTTCCGTTACTGTGTTGATTCCCTTTATGTATTTAAATGTTTCTATCATATCCCCCATATTATGTCTTTCCTCCAAGCTATACATGTTAAGATGCTTTAAACTTTCCTGGTAAGCTTTATCCTTCAACCATGAACCAGTTTAGTAGCCCTTCTCTGAACTCTCTCCAAAGTATCAATATCCTTCTGGAGATACGGTCTCCAGTACTGTGTGCAATGCTCCAGTGCTCTGTAAAATGGCATGAGCATTTCCCTCTTTCTACTGCCAATACCTCTCCCTATGAAACCAAGCATTCTACTAGCATTTCCTGCTGCTTTATTACATTGCCTACCTACCTTTAAGTCCTCTGACATTATTATTATTATTATTATTATTATTATTAAACCCCCCCCCCCCGTGTTCATTATTTTAGTTTGATTGCCTTTTTTCACTGTTTTTGCATATGCACTTTTTATATATGTTAACTGATTATTAAGATCATCTATTTACTGTGAAAGGTGTTATTGTCTAGGTGTTGATGTTCCACTGCTTGGGAGTCCTACTGCTCTGTGGCACTGTCATACTGTTCAGATTACTCTCTGTCAAGTTGCATGTTGGGAAATTGTCCAATGTGTATCTATGAATGGTGCACTGGAATTGGGTTTTCACAAAGAGGCACATACATCAATAGCTTATATTGGAAGATATGCACATTTTTATAACTCAGATACTATTGTTTGTGGATTCCTATTCACTTGTCACTGAACTTTATAGGTCTTTTTGTTAGGGTCATATTAGTAAATGTCAGTTATTATCAGTCCAGAGGGTATTGCAGGCCTATGCATTGTGTTCCCAACTCTGTCTGAACTCTGAAAACATGTGCCCCATGAACCTATTGTCAAGTGTATTTATCGAGATTGAAAAGTGTATTTGAAGAAGTAGTACTCACCACAGCCAAGCTGGGTGCTGGGATAGTTCATGTGTATTTCTCCAGTGATGTCATCAATTGCAGTCAGAAACAGGTGGTTAAAATCTGCTGCCATCATCTGCATATTAGCTGGAGTGGTGGGCCACCCACAATTCATGACCTGATCTCCTTGGCCATCATCTGTTTCGTCCTCTTGCAGTGTCCCTACCTTTTCTTTATCGCCTCCTTGAATTATTTTGCTCACTGACAGCATTCACATTGTCCTCCAACTCCAACCAGGACTTTCTTTTCTTTACAAATGCTTCTTTTCTTCTCTTGCTCACTATGGTCCTCACAAGCTTGAGATAATGTTTGGATTGAACCACAATGAACAAGGCCATCAACATAAGAAACAGTGATACCGTAATTATAACAAAGGACTATGAATAGAGTCCTATATGTGTGATACTTAATCCAACATGAAAAGGTTGCGCACAAGTTCTGTACAATATTTCACAGGAAAACTAATTAATCCATTCTTGAATATTCACAAACTGGCAGTTGTATAGTTACCAGGCAATGTTTAGATCCAAACAAAGTAGCCTAAAACATGACAACTTTATAAATAAAACAATAGTTTATTACGCTGCTATTGAAATTTCACTTGATTTACTGCGGGTACACAAAGGAGTCGACATATTTCCGGAACTTATTAGTTTCCCACATCTGCCTGTCTCCTTTAATTGGACTAATTAGTGTCGCGCAGAATCATGTTTAATGCACTGCAGAGAGTGGGAGTGCTTGATTTACAGAGTGTCAATTAGAGAGAATTATTTCACATGTCAAAATCAGAATAAATCTTATCAAGTGGAGACAGGGGCTTGTTAGTGAGGCTCCCTAATTTTATCATGAAAGGTATGAATATTAACACTTTCAGTATCCAGACAAAACAAACAGTAAATTGCAGCAATACTTAAATTGCGGTATTCCGGTGCATTCTTATCACATATTTCAATACTTTTTGACATTATGACAACAGCTTTCTAGTTGTCTGTATGATGTCATAGCCAAGTACTATTTGGACAGCCAACAAACAAAAGTCCGTTGACTCTCCAAAAACTCCAGCAAAAATCTTCATTTTTGGATGGCTTTTGGCAAAGCACAGCAGTGCGAACCACGTTAAGCATTTGCCTGTATCATTCCTGCACTCCATTGATTTTATTGCATATCCTGCTACACTTAAATATAGAAGATTATTTTTATATTATTATTGATCTTTGCCTGGAGTCTTTGAAACGCTGATAGGACTTTTTTCTTTTTTTGTGTGTAAATTAAATGTATATATACAACAGCAACAATTTTCGTAAATAACATTGAGTATAAATATTCACTTTCTGCTTTCCCAAGAAACTCACTCGAATAGACTCGTTTTCTTTTAAAAGACATGGAGACTGGCATATGAAAATACAACCTCGTTAAAATAATAAGAACAGTGTCTCTTTGTAGCGAATCATAGACACTCTAGGGAGTGACACAAGAGACAAATAAGGACATATACCGACTAAAACTTAATGGTAAGAAATAATAACTGATGTAAGATATTGAGAGCAGCTATGGCAAAATACCACAGTGCTAGTGTCTGAAAACAATACAAAATGGTGCAAACTAAGGCAAAATAGAGAACCATGGCTGCGTACAGAAGTTTAACCCCTTAGTGACCGAGTGCAAGGCTGCATTTGATGTACCTTGAAGACCAGAATTCCATTATTTTTGTCATTTGTTTACTGAACTGGGAATTTCTTTCTTTGTGTTCAGTCCAACCACACAAATTATGTATCATTGTTTAAAGAACGGATAGGGCTTTTATTTGATACTATTATTTTCATCATATGATATAATTTACTATTAAAAAAATATAAAGTATGATGACAATATGCCACTTTTTCTAACTTTGACCTGATTTTTTTTGAAACAATTACAAATGGTAAAGAGACCCTGTCTATATATTTCTAATATTTGTCCTGAGTTTAGAAATACCAACGTTTCCATCTTTGTCTATGTTTTATTTCAACTAAACTACTCACCTGAACACCCCTGTAACCTTAATTATAACCCTAATTATGACCCTAAACCTAGATCTAGATTTAGTAGATCAAGGGTTAACTTTTTACATTT
Organism: Pelodytes ibericus; assembly: GCA_036172795.1. NCBI lineage: Eukaryota > Metazoa > Chordata > Amphibia > Anura > Pelodytidae > Pelodytes > Pelodytes ibericus. Next base: position 98,698,293 of record CM069857.1, on the reverse strand, counting down.
ATTTATTTATTTTATTTATTTATTTTCTCTTTCTAACTGTAATGTTGCTTACTGCCTCTAGGGGTGAGGGAACCGGGTGATCGCGGTTCCCAGGGGGGCACAGGAGGTGTTGCATGATGCCTCGATCGAGGCATCATTGCAACATTTTACACACATAGTGATCAGCTTTCACTGCCTATGTGTGTTGAAGCGCATTTGATCAGAATCACGGGGGGTGGGGTGGGGTTGAAAGCACTCTCAGAGGCTGCTCTGAGAGTAACTGCAGGCATGTAGTATTGCGCTAAAGAGCGCAACGCTACATGAAAACTGAGGACTTATATATACGTCCTTATGCATTAAGGGGTTAATAGGACCTATCCAGTAAAGAAAAAACGATACGCTATACTGATAATGCCCCAGATATGTGGTGTCCATCAGCTGCAGACTATAGGTCTAAATGGTGGGGAATAGGTAAGGACACCCAATATTTCATAGTATTATGTGGTGAGACTAAGAACCATCACTGAAGGTAATGAAAAACAACTGTACAGACTTACATAAATTCAAGGTCCCATCAGAACCTTCTACTTTCCATCAGCATTGGGTATACATCACATGTCACGGTACCCAGACAACAGTAGTATTTTGCAACAGTGCGTCAATACATATATATATCGGCAAAAAGAGTAGGAAATTGAAAGGTTAGCCAAGAGTTAGAAAGGGAGAGAAAGCGAACAGATGAGAAAAGATCAGGAAAAGATGCTCTGTCTGAGAGGGGGCTGGCGACTGATGCGAGGGCGCTCAGCCAAAAAAGGGGCTCTAGACCACATTTTACGACCTAGCAATATGCCGCCCAGTCCAGATTGGGTGGCAGGTTGTCCTCGGGGGGGGAGGGCTTGGGGGGTACACTCATAAAATTTAAAATTGGAACAGTGTGCTTTATTGAACTTCCCATCAAAAGTCTAACTGTAACAGTGGACAGGTAAGCCAAGTACAAAGTTTGTCTCTGCATGTATCTCCTGCCGCAATCCCACTTTTCTTCCGCCTGTGGCTCCATGGGGGGGATTCCAAGGCTCTCCAAAAATATGGATCTGTCAGACAGGTCATCTGTCGAGAGTAGGTTTTTTTCCTTGGTTACTATCAAGGATAAAGGTGGTACCCAATGATATTTGACCACATGATTCCTCAGATGAGTGGTCAAGGCTGTCATGGATCTCCTCCAAGTAATAACTTCAGACGGTAGGTTTTCAAAGAACATCATGGTGCTCCCAACATGCAACACATGTTGCAGATTTCTCGTGGCACAGAAGGTGGATACTTTTTCGGTTAAATTGAAGAACTTTAAGATAACATCCCAAGGGGGCAAGCTGCGGTGCTGCTCTGGCTTTTTGGACTCTGTAGCAGTCTGCTATTATCGATTCTCCATCCATGAGCTCAGTTCTCACTTGTTTTAAAAGTCCTCCTAGGAAGGAACAGAGCACAGTGGTCCCTACTGACTCCGGTGCCCCTCTCACCCTGATGTTTGCCTGTCTTGATTTATATTCCATGAGACAACAGCACTTGCTGTTGTATGCTGTGTGTTAATTGTGTGAGCTGGTACAGTTGGGATTTGGATTCCACCCGCTCTGCCGCTGCGGACTCACTTTTAGTCTGCAAGGCCGGAACTTTAGAGTAGCGCAGTGTAATTTCCGACCGCATGTCCGCCATTTCTGCTTTCATAACTTCTTGTAGGTCAAGGAAGAGTTTTCGGATATCACCCTTAGTTGAGGGCTGCTTGTCTTATATCTGGTCCAGTGGGCGATTATTGCTTGACACAGTGTTCATTGCCATACGATCGTCAGAGGACTCATCCGAATCATTTTGTTCCAAAGCGCGGGAAGGCTCAGCCAGAGTTTGTACATTACATTTCATTTGACTAAGAATTAGGAGAACTGTATTACACAACAGCATAATAGGGATTGTAGTTCATACAAGCTGGAATTAAAATAAAAGCATGGCCGGTATGTCCATAGATCCCACCTGCCATCCTCTGAGTCAAACTGTGTTAATAGATTCTTACTTGATCAGTGATAGCTACTAGGCTCAAGTTCCCAATTGTAATCCCTGGAATGCAGAAAACTTTATTTACATTAATACGTAAAAGGGAATAACAGCTTGGATGCAATACCTAGTAATTTGAGATCAACTGTAGCATTTTAACTTGCAAAATGTTGTTTTTTCTTTTGTTATGCTTTATATAATGAATAATTAAAAACTAGTTTGTGTACAGCAAAGAGAATAATAATCACTGGTAGTGGTACAAGGCGATACGAAGTCCTGCATCCAAATAAGTATGAATCTTCCATAGGCCCTTGTGCTAGAAATTGTCTTATCATACATTGGAATGGTGCTGGATGGTACCATTAAAATTCACGGGCATCCTGGTTAAAGCTGTCATTGGGAATTATATTATCTGGCAAATTGCTGGGCAAATGATACACACTACAACATAAACAACAAAAATAATATGGTCGACACAGTATATGCCGAACCTTGGGCTGAAATCTCGGAAAAAATTTGGGTACATCGGGGTCATATCGAAAGCCAAAATATACATGGGGGCCAGTATAAGGAGCCCAAGTGGTTCCCAGGCCCTATTAAATAGATTTGTGCCACGCAAGTAGCAAACATACAATAAACCCCTAGGGTCTTGAGGCTGATCAAATGCCCGCCATAATAAATAAAATAAAGCCCCTTTGGGGTCTGTGGCTGCACAAGGACTGCCGGACCCCAATTAAAAAAATTAAAGTCGCCAGACGGCCCCAGAACCCGATAAAAATAAAAACAAAGATAAGAAAATGAATCCCTACCTATCCACACACCTCTACCATCCTAGGTAGGGTAAAAACAATACACCTGTAATAAAAACAATCACACTTTGGGTGCCCTGTAAATAAAATTATTACCTGCATCCGGGTTCCAGCAGTGATCCCAACGGCTTTGATGCTCATCTTCTCCCCCAGCCAATCTTGGAATCTGGGACTAGGGTTGCCACCTTTTCTTCAAAAAAATACCGGCCTTGGTACTGTCTCCATAGACTTAACATTGGCCTTTTGCCAATTTTTTACCGGCCAGGTGGCAACACTATCTGGGACTGAAGGCATCTGCTTGGCAGATCCAAAAATGGGAGGGGGGGGGGAGTATTTGTATTTAGTGTATGGTGCAAGCAGCAGCCACAGACATTGGGGGGGGGTGGGTGTATTTTTATTTTTGATGGGGTCTGCTCCTGGGTTGTAATATTTTATTGTATGGCCCCTGATCTATTTTAGCTAGCTTATGTATTTTTGGGAGCTGGGAACCCCCAATTTTTTGAGGGGAGCAGGATTTTTTTATGGGTGTTCTCGGAATAGGAGAACTGAAATTTCTAGAATGTGACTATTATCCCTGAATCCGAATTGTATTCAGGGTGAATTGCCACTTATTGTGTAGTCGAAATTGTATGCTTTAAATGTTGACATTTTCTGATCCAAATGACTCCGATTCTTCAGTTTCTGAATGGCCAGAACATAGTTGCCAACTGTCCCGTATCAGCCGGGACAGTCCCGGCAAATGTCCCGGGAAACCGGGCTGTCTCGCGATCGTGGCGGGTCACGTGATGTGATCGCGCGGCTGTGTGAGCTATGCTTTTTTTTTAAAATCTTCGGCCGGATATGACAGCTAGTCATATCCGGCTAATGTACTTCCCTCCTCCGTGCAGGAGGGAAGCTTGCAACACGGAGGACCCGACGGGGACCAACAGGTGAGTACTGGGGAAGGGGGTGGAGGGAGGGTGACATTAATGGGCAGAATAACCCTGGCAAATGATGGATAAATAATCTGGCAAATGATGTAAAATTAACCCTGGCAAATGATGTAAAATTAACCCTGGCAAATGATGTAAAATTAACCCTGGCAAATGATGTGTGAATTAACCCTGGCAAATGATGTATGAATTAACCCTGGCAAATAATGGATAAATTAACCCTGGCAAATGATGTATAAATTAACCCTGGCAAATGATGTATGAATTAACCCTGGCAAATGATGTATAAATTAACCCTGGCAAATGATGTATGAATTAACCCTGGCAAATGATGTATAAATTAACCCTGGCAAATGATGGAAAAAATAAACCCTGACAAATGATGTAAAATTAACCCTGGCAAATGATGTATAAATTAACCCTGGCAAATGATGTAAAATTAACCCTGGCAAATGATGTATGAATTAACCCTGGCAAATGATGGATAAATTAACCCTGGCAAATGATGTAAAATTAACCCTGGCAAATTATGTATGAATTAACCCTGGCAAATGATGTAAAATTAACCCTGGCAAAAGATGTATGAATTAACCCTGGCAAATGATGTAAAATTAACCCTGGCAAATGATGTAAAATTAACCCTGGCAAATGATGTATGAGTTAACCCTGGCAAGTGATGTATGAATTAACCCTGGCAAAGAAGGATAAATTAACCCTGGCAAATGATGGATAAATTAACCCAGGCAAATGATGGAGAAATTAACCCTGGCAAACGATGGATAAATTAACCCTGGCAACCCTGACAAATGATGGTTAATGATAATTAATAAGTAGTGATGGTCTGTGCGGAACGGAAATGCCCCCCCCTTCCCTGCAATGAGATATAGCAGCAAGGAGGGGGGACATATTGATCAACATTTTTTTTATTTTTTATTTTTTTTTTAAGATAAAAAAAAAACACTTGTATGAGTGGATGTGACAGACTGTATGTATGTATGAGTGTATGTGACAGACTGTATGTGTGTGCGTATGTATGGGAGTATGTGACAGACTGTATGTATGTGACAGACTGTACGTATGTGTGTGACAGACTATGTATGTATGTGATTGACTATGTAGGTGTGAGACTATGTATGAGTGTGTGTGTCTATGTGACAGATTGTATGTATGTATGTATGTATGTATGTATCTATGTGACAGACTGTATGGGTGTGTGTGTCTATGTGACTGACTCTATGAGTGTATGTGTCTATATGACCGACTATATCTATGAGTGTGTGTCTATGTGACAGACTGTATGTATGAGTGTGTGTCTATGTGACAGACTGTATGTATGAGTGTGTGTCTATGTGACAGACTGTATGTATGTATGTATGAGAGTGTGTCTGTGACAGACTGTATGTATGTGTGTGTGTCTGTGACAGACTGTATGTATGTATGTATGTATGAGTGTGTGTCTGTGACTGACTGTATGAATGAGTGTGTGTCTATGTGACAGACTGTATGTATGAGTGTGTGTCTGTGACAGACTGTATGTATGTATGTATGAGTGTGTGTCTGTGACAGACTGTATGCGTGTGTGTCTGTGACAGACTGTATGTATGTATGAGTGTGTCTCTGTGACAGACTGTATGTATGAGTGTGTATCTGACACTGTATGAGTGTGTGTCTATGTGACAGACCGTATGTATGAGTGTATGTGACAGACTGTATGTATGTACATGTGTATGTGACAGACTGCATGTATGTAAGAGTGTATGTGACAGACTATGTATGCATGTATGACTGTATGTGACAGACTGTTTGTATGTATGCATGTATGTATGAGTGTGTGTGTCTATGTGACTGACTGCATGTATGAGTGTGTATGTGTGTCTGTATATGACTGCATGTGATTGTGCGTATGTGCTGTTGTCTGGCTCCTAGATTTTTTTACTGGCTCCTAAAACTCAGTTAAGTTTGTCAAGCCCTGGCATAAATGCAACTAGTTATATATATATATTTGGGGTCTACCTCAAGCTTTTGAAAAGGCTGGAAATATTTAATATTTTACAGGTTTTGTTTTGTGATTATAAACATAATATTTTTTTGCTGAGAGGGTGGTGGGTGCATGGAATAGCCTTCCACTAGAAGTGGTAGAGGTTAATACAGCGAAGGAGTTTAAGCATGCATGGGACAGGTATAAGGTTATCCTAGATATTAGGCCAGGGATTTTTGAAAATATGACTTTACTGATAGGGTAGTGGATACATGGAATGGCCTTCCAACAGAAGTGGTAGAGGTTACTACAGTGAAGGAGTTTAAGCATGCGTGAGATAGGTCTAAGGTTATCCTAGATATTAGGCCAGGGACTAATGAAAGTATTACTTTACTGATAGGGTAGTAGATACATTGAATGGCCTTCCAGGAGAAGTGGTAGATTCATACTGATGTATGTTTTATGGTGTACACACAGCTCTCTGACTGAAGCAGATCTGCACCAGGTCTTACTATATTTCACGTAAAGGTGATAATATCCATATGCCTGATGTCGATGTTGTGCTGTGAATGTAGCTGTTGTATACCAAGGATGCATGGTAATGCTGGTGGGAACTTGGTGATATAATCTACACTGTGACAATAAGGTGGAGTTACATTATGCTAATTATGTGTAGTGGGCGGAGCTTTGGGCAGTAGGTGTGGTCAATCTTAAAGTAAGTAATTGGAAGCTGAGCTGCAAAGTGTCCCTGGAATTTTTTTTCAAATGTTGGCAACTATGCCAGAATAGCCATTCAGGGTGGAAAAAAAGTATTTGTCAGGTTTTCTGATTCAGACAACAAGATGCTTATTGTTATTAATGAAAGCCAACATTTGTTGAGATGGTTTGGGGACATGCTAACCAATCGGTTGCCTTTCCGGGGACATGATAACCAATCGGTTGCCTTTCCAAATAGCGGAAGGCTTCAAACATGAACTTGTCCTGAGTTGATTTCACGTCTTGTTACCATGGAGATGAACTGACATAGGTTATGCAATTGGAGAGCTAATGTTGAGATTGATAATGTGAATGGAATTCATGCTGTGATGTACTTAGCATTTGCATCATTACCTATACCCATGTAACTTAGTCATTTGAATTTCTTGTATCTTGAGAGAAACATCTGGTTCAGAAATAGACATGTGCCCCTGTGGGGAGAAAATCAATTGCAAATGCCTTATCTAGTTTGGAAACATTCTGGTCCTGAAGGCAGTCATATTTGGTTCATCCTGTTTGGAGTCTCATTAAATAAGATATTTTTTGAACACCTTATCATCTTATTAGTATGAAAATAGAAGTTTCATGTTTTAGCAAGGATAATAACACCAAATCATATGTGAAAAAAAGAAAAGATGTGTTTTTGGTTTACTGTTTCCTTATTATTAGAAGTGGAGATTATGAAGACTTTTTGTTTTTTGAGGTACAGTCAGTTCATTAATAGAAGAATATGAATAAACAACAACAAATATTCTGTTACTGGGGTTTTCAATGAAATGAGTAAGTGATGTGTGAAATGTAGGGTACTCCAAGAAAGCAATTACAGCAATTATTTAAAACTTTGCTATTACCTAATATTAAATTCATTCCAGACCCAATAATGAGTAGTATACAGTACACTAAAAGAATCCTTCCAATTTTACTTTTGTTGGTGTCCTAATAAATTGTATCCCAAGGTACTGCATTTTTGTCAGAAATTGAAGTTTGCCTATATAAGTTTGAGTGACTGAAGTTATTTTGCTTATACACTGATCATCCATAACATTATGACCACTGACAAGTGACAAGCCAGCGGAGGCAGTGTGATGATTTGGACAATGTTCTGCTGGAAAACCTTGGGTCCTGCCATTCATGTGGATGTTACTTTGCCACGTACCACCTAACTTAGCATTGTTGCAGACCATGTGCACCCTTTCATGGCCCCTTTCTGCCACAAAGCAAAAATGATTCAGGAATGGTTTGAGGAACACAACAACGAGTTCAAGGTGTTGACCTCCAAATTCCCAAGATCTCACTCCAATCTAGCATCTATGGAATGTGCTGGATAATCAAGTCAGATCCATGAAGGCCCCACCTCGCAGTTTACAGGACTTAAAGGATCTGCTGCTAATGTCTTGATGCCAGATACCACAATACACCTTCAAAGGTCTAGTTCCGTCCGCGCATTACAATACACCTTCAGAGGTCTAGTTCTGTCCGCGCATTCTTCACCTTGCTTTCTACTGTACAGATATACACCGATCAGCCATAACATTATGACCACCTCCTCAATATTGTGTAGGTCTCCTTTTGACGCAAAGACAGTCCTGACCCGTCGTGGAAAATTCGTATACTTTTAGTGCTTGTTGGCAACAGAGTGAGTGACTCTGTTTCCGGATTCGTAGCTGGCGTCGTCTTTCGTATGTATTTCTGGGGTTTGTGTGCTCTCTGTTTGGAGCAGACAAACCCCAGAAATACACAGCACTGGTGATCCGTGCGGTGCACACCTAGCACATATGGAGCATCCGCCACTGGGCAGTTTATAGAGCTAAGAAATAGAATATTTATGCAAGGCATTTTTATATAATGACGTTGGCAGGTGGGCTCATCCTCTCATGGCCATTGGAGGTAACTAAAAAACCTCCATTTGTTTAAAAATACATAGGGATAAAGGAGAGAGCGCAGGTAACTTGTTTTTCTTTGGTTTTTACTATATATTGGGGCTGATGTGTACTGTAGTCATTGCAGACGCCCAGTGATGGGAGTGAGCGCAGGACTTTTCTTTCTGCATTTGTATCCATTTTTGTATTACTCAGCCTTGTTACAATGCAGCCGCCCATCCCATGTGTTCCCTATTAAGGGTTAATAATGTATAGGGGTGTATATAAAAAACACCCCTTTCTGTTTCATTAGAGATTTTTGCCAGAGGCTCAAAGAAGCAAGGTGAATGGTTAGCGTTAGGACCCACTTAGGGGGTCTGCCTTGACGTTGGCAGGTGGGCTCATCCTCTCATGGCCATTGGAGGTAACTAAAAAACCTCCATTTGTTTAAAAATACATAGGGATAAAGGAGAGAGCGCAGGTAACTTGTTTTTCTTTGATTTTTATATAATGAGTCAAATATCATGATGTTATAAATGAATTTCTCTTTGGTATATTTTTTCTCTTTTGTTGTTGTTTTTTTTCTTCTTTTTATTAATTTATTCCTATTATGATGAAGTTTAATATATACCTGTATATTTATAGTTGAAAGGGACCGAGTCTAGCTGAGGGGTCTTCTCAGCCACGTCTCTGCATACACGGCAATGTATCTTTAAGGGTTGACTTCTCGTGGTAGAAGTTGTTCTCAATAACACGCGTGGAGAGCCAAAGAAAGCAGACACAAGTTCTTTATCCTTTAACTCTGAGTCTTTATTTAACATTCTTATATATACCGCAAATTAAGGAGGTGTCTGCTTCAATCTCATTGGTTATAATAAATAACAAAAACTGTTACAACAAACAATAATTGAAATACATCATGCAGGTTATAAAAGAAATAGTGATACTATAATACTATTAACTTAGAGTTCCAGGCCTTCAGCCAACTTCTCTCCTCCTGGTCCTCCTAGTAACAATTCAAGGCTAAGATAAGAAATGAATACATGTTCCTGATACAATTAAGCTGAACAGTGTAAAAGCTAAATCAGCTCTTTCAGTTAACCCTTGCAATCACAGGTTAACCCTTCAATAGTATTGTAAAGCAGTGTATTATGTCATCTGTTTAGGAAAGCAGTAACGTCATGATTCAAATTTAAACCATTAGGGAATCAAGTTTGCAAAGTAAAAATCCAAAACACCTCCCGTTTACACAATGTTTTAAAGATATCACCTTTTCTTGGAGGCATTTTGATTTTATCAGCTACTTGATATTTCAGAAAGGCGGAGTCTGAGTTACAGCAAGTTAAGAAATGTCTACGAATTGATGTATTCGATTTCTCAAATGAAACATCAGATAAGTGTTCTCATATTCTTTCTTTTATGGGCCGAAATGGTTCGTCCAACATATTGTTTTGTGCAATTTAAACAAGTTATCAAGTATATTACATAACTTGTACCACAGTTATAAAAGCTGTTATATTTATAGTTTACTTTTGTGACTGCAACATTTGCAGGTTTTTGCACCACCGCGATACATCCCTTTTAGTTCCAACCATATATTTGAGATATTTTTGTCCGACATATGTCCGACATTCTTGCAACATATTTTATTCGATTGGAACATATAGGTTCATATATCGGATCCAGACATAGGACAGGAAGATGTTTATTTATGATATGCTTTATATTTTCATAATCTATACAATAATCAGTACAGAAGAATATTGGTCTTGTTCTTTACATTTGTACAATCATTTATGTTGTTCCCTTTTGTGTTTCTACTTTTGATATATTTTGTTTTTCTGGAATCAGAGCCCAGAAGGCTCTCTCTTGTCTTATCTTTGGCAATATTGTATCCTCTTTTGACGTTGAACGAGGAATACCCCCTTTGCTTTAAGCTCACACTCCTTATTCAACCTTTATCTACCCCTTACAACACTTGAATAAAACCAGGACACTTGCATATGGTGGCAAATTGAAGTAATTTATTTATAACAAAGTAAAAAAGCCAAATGCGGCACCTCCTACAACCTGGAGCTGCGCTGAGCTCCGCCTGCCTGCAGGGCACGTGACGGCTGGCCTTGAACCCCCCCCCCATTTTTTGGAGGCCCGTGAGCCCCCCCCAACTCACGTGCCCCCATGCGGCTGCCTGGGTATGTCACTCCACAGGAGCCATCTCAAAACCTAAAGGCAATGAGCTTAATGGCGCTCATTCCTAGTCAGTCTCTTGCTATGTTTAAGCTTTGAAACAGGGCTATAGAAATCAAAAAGAGAGTCCTTTGAGTAATTTCGGCACAGTCAAATGAATTCCCCTAGAGGGTCACCTCTAAAGGTGTGTTTAGGATGACAGCTGTTTGTTCATAGGATTGTATTTCCTGCGGTTTCTTTTCTATGATTTTTTGTTATTAATTTTTCAGAATTGCTGTCTCCTATTAATAGTAAATCCAAAAAGGGAACTTGGTGGGGACTGTTATTCATAGTGAATTTTAAATTAAGATTGTTTGTGTTTGCATATTGTAAGAAGTTGCCCCCCTGTCCATATTAGTAGTAGATCATCTATGTATCTGCAGTACCAGGCTATATGATCCCTGAAGGGATTGTCACGGTTAAACATGTATTATGTTTCCGACTCGCCCAGGTAGATAGAAGGCGCAAATTTTTCCCCAGTTGCTGTGCCACAGCTCTGTAAATAATATTCATTATCAAATATGAAATAGTTGTGACATAAGAGGAACTCAATACAGTTTGCAATAAAATCTTGCAGTTCTTGGGACTGATTGGAAAAATGTGCTAATAAGAATTTTTTGACTTCTATTCCTTCCCAATGGGGTGTGGAAGAGTACATTGTTGAAAGTTTTCTTCAATCTTTTTTGATTGTAAACTTGTGTTTAATTGTCCACGTTCTTACATCCCATGGTCCTCTTTGGATAGTGCGATTTCATTACAAGGATATTTGGTTGAGTATTAAAGTGCTACTAAAGGATTATTTTTAAGTTTTGCTTCACTAACAGTAATAAAAGTTAAAAGTCCTGTGCCGCTAATCCAGAGTAAAACATGTCTCTTTTGCTTTTAAACTAAGGGTTTACTCTTAGCTCTACTTCTCAACTGAGGAAGGGCTGATCTGGATGCTGGCACATGTCTGCTCTCTAGGGTGTCTCAGAACCAATGGTTTCTCTCTTCTAGTGCAGAGAGGGATCCTTGTTTGTACATGCCATCACTCTGTTGATGTTAATGCCATGTAAAAATAGAGGTCTTCCACTGGGCAAGCGTCACATGGAGTCATGACGGCTGCCATCAAGTTATTAAATTACATGCATCTTAAAAAGTACAAATTATCCTAGGATCAATAAACATTTCACTGGTGCTTCTATATTAGAAGCATAAGTTTAAAAAAAAAATGTTGCTCATTAACCTATGCTAGCAAAGGTGATAATGCAGGTTTATATTTTAGGTTTAATCCTAAAACCCACACAGTAGCAGTAAGATAGAAGTCTATGTAATTCACTTTAAGAAAATAATTGTGCAACATATTTTCAATCTCCTATTGATTGATGAATATGTTTTATGCTAAAATACCAAATCTGACATTTCTAATAAAAAAATGGAAGCCATAACATGGATAATTTTCTGACACATGAAAATATTCCACAGTATGCACCTTAAATAAAGAAACAAGTCCACATCTGGAGAATGGAGCTCAGGAGGCCAGTTATCATCAGGCTGCCATATGGGTCTAGTTGCAGTCTGGTCCCAACTCACATTCATAGATCAGATTTCAATGATACATTTTCCAAACAGCTTAATGAGTTACTCAGACATATAACTAATCATGCAAAACAAATATTTCACATTCAGCAAAAATGCACAAAACAAGAATTCCAATAAACCTTGTTATCATAAAATTAACCAGTCTTAAAGCAGAAAAACACATTTTGTTACCTAATCTACTGTCTTCTTCTGGAGCAATGGAAAAGGGAAATGGGACAAGCAGTAGAGGTCTGGGTTCAGATCTCATGTGCAGAGTGCCTGCAAATCTTTAAGGATCAGGAGTGCTTAGCACACTGAAGGACAACGGTCGGCAATACATTAAGTTATGTTTAATTGAAAGATTCAATTTTAATTGAACCTGGCATATTGGAGGGGCAAAATCCTGGCATATTTAGTGGAAAAATCCTGGCATTGGAGGTGCAAAATCCTGGCATATTTAGTGGCAAAATCCTGGCATATTGGAGGGGCAAAATCCTGGCATTTGTAGTGGCAAAATCCTGGCATATTGGAGGGGCAAAATCCTGGCATATTTAGTGGCAAAATCCTGGCATATTGGAGGGGCAAAATCCTGGCATATTTAGTGGCAAAATCCTGGCATATTTAGTTGCAAAATCCTGGCATATTGGAGAGGTAAAATCCTGGCATATTTAGTGGCAAAATCCTGGCATATTGGAGTGGCAAAATCCTGGCATATTAAATGGCATATTGAGGGGCAAAATCCTGGCATATTAAATGGCATATTGAGGGGCAAAATATTGGCATATTAAATGGCATATCGAGGGGGAAAATACTGGCATATTGAGGGGGGAAATACTGGCATATTGAGGGGCAAAATAGTGTGTCTCAGGTTATGTGTGTATTGGTGTCACTGTGTGTATGTAAGTGGTAATGGTGTGTGTAAGTGTGTCACTGTGTCTGTGTAAGGGTGTGTGTGTGTGTGTGTGTGTGTAAGTGTGTCAGTGTAAGGGTGTGTGTGTGTAAGTGTGTCAGTGTAAGGGTGTGTGTGTGTGTGTAAGTGTGTCACTGTCTGTGTAAGGGTGTGTGTGTAAGTGGTAAGTGTGTCAGTGTAAGGGTGTGTGTATGTGTGTCACTGTGTCTGTGTAAGGGTGTAAGTGTGTCACTGTGTCTGTGTAAGGATGTGTGTGTAAGTGGTAAGTGTGTCTCTGTGTGTGACTGCAAGGGTGTCTTTGTGTTTATGGGTTTCAATGTGTGTTAGGGTGTCAATGTGTGACAAATTTAGAGTGTGCGAGTTGAATATTTAGATGGTTTTTTTTTTGTATACATTATACTTTTATATATATAAAATATATGGAGGGTTGGTGGTGTGGGAAGCGTGGTAGGTCAGAGGAGGGGGTCACCAAAATGCACCTTCGCCTGTGTAGACGAAAATCCTTGCACCGGCCCTCGGGGCAGACATCTTGAGTCAGATGAGTTCAGTCTTCCTTCATCTAACCAAAGATTCTAAACAACATGTCTGCCCCCTAATAGAGCCATTCAAGCAAGTAGGGCACAACAAGGTTATTTATTTGTATTCTTTCATTAAATTATTTCTCTTTAAAATTTCTATACTTGAAGACATATTTCATAAACATAACTTAATTTTCTGGCCGCATAGTTGTCCTTTAATGTGTTAAGTCCTCCTAACCCCTCAGACCATGGTTTATAGCTAAGGTAAAACTGAGGGATCTACAAAACAGACCCTATAGTCTTATCAAGAATACTCTGTGCATGTAGGGTTGCCACCTTTTCTACAAAAAAATACCAGCCTTACTGGTACCTCCATTAAAATACCGACTGGGTATTTAATATTTGACAAGCTATGCCACGGCTGCATCACAAGTGTCCTATTACAATTACAAAATTCCACAAGGAGATGCTGATACATTTTAATAATTAGCTTGTCAGCATCTTTCTGCAAGAGGCAATTGTTTTTAAATTTAATACAAGAGCTGTGAACAAAACAACCGCACCCAATCAGAGGTAATGAGTCATGATGAGAACAGAAATAGTTTTCAACACTTTATGCTTCTAAAGAGAAAATCTATCTCTATCTGCACTGCTTTACCATCCATTGATTTTCAGCTTTTGTACAGAATTGGTATAATCTTTTTGAATTGATTAATCATTTAAAAATTATGTTTCCTTTTCCTTACTTCACATGCTTCATATAACAGCTTCTTATAACTCCCTGCAGTGCTTCATGTAAGTACTCGATTATTACTCCTTCTGTTACTCTATAAAATGGTTTTCCGTAATTCATTCTGTTCAATCATATAACAATCCGTTCTTGCTGTTGCTTCATTCAGCCTCTATTTTAACTCCTGATACTGTACCATGTTAGTCATGGTTTAACTCTTCAAAGTATTCCATGTAATATCGATAAGCACCTTATTAAGTGTTAAATAGCTTTCCCTACTGATTTAGAGGGAAACTTTGTTCCATAAATCATCTCTATATGATCCCAAAAGCTTATAAATCAATTCTATTACTATGTATATATATAGATGGTCCTGTCCACACACCAGTTACTGCTCAATATAGTCTTTCCTTATAAGATGGAATCTCAACATGTTCTTGATGTTGAGAAATGGAGGTGGAGTTTTTCTAGAAAGCTAGATGATCTAACTGTTTAACTCTGCATTCAAACATATGTAGTGAGTCCTGAAAGGAGATCTTACATATGAAACTGGAACAAATGGCACCACTATCAATCATATAGTGCACACCTCCTATTCTATACTGGAAGCATCCTGAAACCTTCATATCGCCTCCAAATGTTCAAGAACAGGACTGGCTAGTAAAACAAATTACCTTATTTTTAAAGCATTACAATAACATGAAAAATAGTGCTCACAGACACATAAGCTGTGGTCGCGCTTGTCAACTGCCTCACGCGTTTCACACTGACTGCGGCGCTTAATCGTAATGAAAGGAGACCTCACAAGGATATTCTGTAAGCATGCAAATTTTACTATTGTGAAATAAATATTTTGTCATCCCGATTGGCTTGCAAATTTTGGAGTCTGCTCTGGTGAGGATATTTTTTGATTCCTAAGTGCTGCCATTAGTTCTCTCAAATATTGTTCACAAATCTGTCTAAATCTGTGTCAGTGAGCACTTCTCCTTTGCCAAGATAATCCATCCACCTCACAGGTGTGGCATATCAAGATGCTGATGCTAGACAGCATGATTATTGTAAAGATGTGCCTTAGGTTGGACACAATAAACGGCCACTCTAAAATGTGCAGTTTTATCACACAGCACAATGCTACAGATGTTGCAAGTTTTGATGGAGCGTGCAATTGGCATACTGACTGCAGGAATGTCCACCAGAGCTTTTGCCCGTGAATTTAATGTTCATTTCTCTACCATAAGCCATCTCCAAAGGCGTTTCAGAGAATTTGACAGTACATCCAACCAGCCTCACAACCGCAGACCACGTGTAACCATACCAGCCCAGGACCTCCACATCCAGCATCTTCACTTCGAAGATCATCTGAGACCAGCCACCCAGACAGCTGCTGCAACAATCGGTTTGCATAACCAAAGAATTTGTGCACAAACTGTCAGAAACCATCTCAGGGAAGCTCATCTGCATGCTCGTCATCCTCATCGGACCACCCCAATACAGTAAAACTGCACAATTTAGAGTGGCCTTTTATTGTGTCCAGCCTAAAGCACACCTTTGCAATAATCATGCTGTCTAATCAGCATCTTGATATGCCACATCTTTGATGTGGTTGGATTATCTCGGCAAAGTAGAAGTGCTCACTAAAACAGATTTAGACAGATTTGTGAACAACATTTGAGAGAAACAGGCCTTTTGTGTACATAGAAAAAGTCTTATATCTTTGCGTTCAGCTCATGAAAAATGGGTGCAAGAATAAAAGTGTTGCGTTCATAATTTTGTTCAGTGTAGATATAGTTTGGATTATGCTAACTTTATTTTGTCTTTCATACATCTTTAAGGGGCATATAAAATAGCAGTAACGTAGGTGAGGCGATTGAGGCACAGACCTTAGGCGCACCCAATTGAGGGGTCACTGCAATGATATCTACATAATTATACTTAAGCCCTCTCATGAATCAGAGCAGGTCTCTGCCCCCTCTCTGCTAAATCAACAGTAATAACACTATTACATTTAATTTGCACTTAAAAGGAAATAGGAAGTGAAAACAGCTGATAAAACAGATGTTTCTTTTTTTTTTTTTTTTTACTTTGCATCAAAAAATATTTTTTGGGACACTAGATGTGGTAGTGTAGACACAGACAGAATTTTTAATTACTTAAAGGAACTTTGTCAACCTAATCATTACTTATGCTGTTAATGTGGAGAACAAAAAAATTATGAAAAATGATACTATATATTACATGAAAATGTGCAAATTAAGAGAGATATACGTTTTAAATGTGTCTGTGACGTCTTCTGCTTATGCCATCACCTCGTGGCTGGATATGCAAATTACACATTTCCCATTGAAAATGAACTTATTTGCATATCAAGCCAGGAAACACCACATACATATTGAAAACATATATTTTTCTTATTTTATGCCTTTGCTTTAAATTCTGCTAACATTACATTAACATTTATTTGTACAGTGCCAACAATTCTCATAGCGCTTGGTACAGAGCATAGAAGGGAACTGCATACTAAGTTAGACAAACTAGAACAGACTGGTACATGAGGTAGAGAACCCTGCTAGTAAGCTTACAATCTAGAGGGAATGAGGTAACGGTTAACAAGGGAGGAAATGTACGTAGGAGCAGAGGACACACAAAACATATATACATTTTCATCATTATTTATGCTCTACATTAACAGTGTAAGCAATGTTAATGTTAGTTATGTTTAATAAACATATTTGTCTTACATTAAGGTAGATTGCAGATTCAGCAAACGGCACATGTTCCAAGATATAGCAAAGGATTCTGGCGTACATGTGCCAACTGCACCAGAATCTACTGTATTATCTGTTAACCTGTTCTCTTTGCTGAATTTGTATTAAAATATTTTCTGTATACAGACTATTTGTACTTCTATCCTGTGGTGTGATGCCACACACATATCCCAAAGAAGAACATTGCATTCAAGGCAAATTTTACTACTGAGATTGTGAGTGCTTTAAAGTTAATTTTGGTATCCACTTTGGCATACATATTGCACTATTGTATTTGTTCTTTTCTTCTTACATGTAAACCTTGGTGTAGAACATTATGTGGATTTAACATATATGCTGTATAAGGTTGTATTCTCTATGCTAAGAGATTTGTTTCTACTTCTCACAATATTGGGGACAATATATTCCAAAAATATTGAAGAGCACTTATAAACTGTTTTTCTGTTTTATTTTGTTATACTGTGTGATATGAAACATATCGATTTTGTTTCATTTTGATCAGTAGTTTATTTTAGTTCTTTGCATCCCTTATTTCACTGAAACTGTATGTGTTTTGCTCTTTGCTCTAATTCAAAAATAGACTAGACACCTTCCAGACGTGTTTGAAAGCATTCTGGGAGTTAACATAATGAAGTGATATCAGTAGATGAGCATAGAGTTCAAATCCATCTTAACACTTATGCTTGGCAGCACCATCTGCTTCCTTGATTTAAAGATTGTCTATCTTTTAAAGGACATTGCTAACAATGAAACACATTTAAATGCCATCTCAGTTCTTCTAAACACTCAATGTATATAGCTATAATAGGTATAATATGGTATACTTAAATGTTTGAGTCACCTGAATATTATTTATATTTATTGTGGGTATAGAGAATAGAAAAATAATTACAAGTAATTTAAACATTGTGTTAGCAGAATTGACTGCAAATGCATAGATTAACCCCTTAGTGACATGACTTTTTTGGCTTGTCCGACGCTTGGTGACATGGGCTGTTTTAACATTTCTGAGGTGTTTGTGTTTTGCTGTAATTTATTTCTGTCTCATTTAGTGTACCCGCACAATCTATATATCGTTTTTATCGTTATAAGAAGGGCTTTCTTTTGATACCAAATTTTTTTTTTTATGACTTTTATTTGAAAAATCGTATACTCATGTACAAGAGACAACAAAAAAACACTGCTAAAAAGTTTCTAATATATGTCCTGAGTTCAGAAATAGCCCATGTTTTTATGTTTTTGTGCTTTTTTATTCATGTTACAGGGCCAGAACTATAAGTGGTGCAAAGCTATTTTAAAATCCTTTCTTTCAAAATTAGCGATAGTGACATTGTAACACTGATTTCTGTACTAAATCCATGAATGACCCCCAACATGTACATATTTTTGAAAACTAGACCACTCAGGGCATTTAACTTGGGGTATTTTGACACATTTCATGTAGCCATTTTACCACCAATCTATGCCAAAGTTTGCAGCAAAAAATCTTTGTTTTTAATTTTTCACATATATTGCAATTTAGGTAAACATTACCTTAAAATGTGAAGGGGTATTTCCAAATAACACCTCAATATGTGTTCAGCAACATCTCCTGAGTACAGGGATACCACCCATGCATAGGTTTGTTGGTTTGTTTTGGGGCTAAAAGGCCACATTTAGTGGGTGCGAATTCTGGTTTTCCAACTTGGAATTCTGACATGCAGAAAACTTGTGCCCATGTCCCATTTGGGACATTTTTGAAGCCAGAAAGTGTATTCTACCCCACAAAACCATATATATTTTTAAACTAGACACCCTAGGGTATTTCAAATGGTAGTATTTTAACACTTTTCATGCACTAATTCTACCACCAGCCTATGTCAATGTGTTGGGTAGTAATTTTTTTTCACATACATTGTACTTTGGGCATGAATTCACAGATCCTGTTATATGTCAGTGCCAAACAGCACCTTAATATGTGTTCAGCAACATCTCCTGAGTACAGGGATACCACCCATGTGTAGGTTAGTTAGATTATTTGGGGGCTAAAAGGCCAGGTTTAGGGGGGTGCATTTCCAACTTGGAATTTTGACATGTAGTCAGCCTGCGCCCATGTTCCATTTGGGACACTTTTGAAGCCTGTCAAAGTATTTTACCCCATAAAACCATATATTTTGGAAAACTAGACATCCTAGGGTATTTAAAATTGTGGTATTATAACACTTTACAAGTGCTAATTCTACCACCAACCTATGTCAAAGGGTTGGGATGTCATTTTTTCCCCACACACATTGTAGTTCAGGCAGGAATTTTCAGATTCTGGTATTTGCCACTGCCAACCAACACCTCAATATGTGTTCAGCAACATCTCCTGAGTACAGGGATACCCCCCATGCATAGGTTTGATGGTTTGTATTGGGTCTAAAATTCCACATTTAGGGGGTGCGCAATTCCAACATGGAATTTTGACATGTAGTCAACCTGCGTCCGTGTCCTTTATGGGATATATCTTTGAAGCCAGCCAATGTAATTTACCGCCACCAAACCATATATTTTTTTATCGGTAGACCCCCATCACTACTTGGCTCAGGAGCCACCGATACATCGCTAGATGATGTATCAGAAAGCTGAATAGGGTCAAAATCGAACCCTGAGTCCGCGGCCTCAGAATCAGTGCGTAAGCAGTGATCTCGAGCAAAGAAGGGGTTAATAAGAGCCTATCTAGTACTGTAATACATTACAGTACAAAGAAATGAATCCATAAAACAGTGCAGACAGCAAAACATACTGTTGCTGTGCAAGATTACTGCTTACACAGTGATGAATGGCAGGGAAGGGGTTAATACACAGTGAAAGACTTTCATAAAACCTGCCAATTTTATAAAATGTTATTTTATATCACTAATACTGATCTGTCTCTTTCCGTCACAAAAATGTAAGTGAGGAGAGGGAGGCAGATCAATATTTGTGAATATTGATCCGACCAATTTTGATCTGACCAGTGCGAATGGTGAGCTTAATTGAGAAATCACCAAACCGCCTTTGCCACTAATTCGCTGTTACTGATCGCTATGCACTCAGGCAGCTTAAAAAAAAAAAATCTCAAATATTTTTACTTTACATGTAATCCGCTAGCGGGTATGTGTAAAAAAAAAAAAAAAAAAATGCAGACAGATAAAAATTGCTTTGGCGTCAATATCATTGCGTAAGCAGTGATCGACGGCAAAGAAGGGGTTAATAACTCTTAGAAGAGCCTTTTTAGTACTGTAATAAATTACAGTACAAAAAAAATTAACCCCTAAAAAATGCACAAACAGCAAAAATAAATGCGCTGATGTGCACGATCACTGCTTATGCAAGATCAGTGGAAGGGAAGGGGTTAAACGCAGGGAATTGCTTTAATAAATTTTTTTTTATTGTTTTATTATTTGTGTGTTGTGTGTTTATTGTTTTTTTTTTAACTTTTACTTACTTTTAGAACTTTGATCTGTCTCTCTCCCTCACTAAAAAAAATGTGAGGAGAGGGAGACAGATCATAACTGGTCAGATCAATATAGGGTTAATATTGATCTGACCAGTCAGTGGGGATGTTCAGCAGAACATCCCCACTGCCTGTCAGTGTGCCTGGCAGTCACTGATTGCCTCTGTGAAGAGGCAATCGTGTGACAGCCAGAGAGCACAGGAAGCAGGTACTTCCTGCCTCCTGTGCTCTTGCCCTTAGTAGGGCAGCGCCATCTTGGTCATTCAGTGACCAAGATCGTGCATTTTTTTTTTTGTGTTTCTGATTGACTCGACTTGCGAGGCAATCAGGAACACTTTCTGAGCATAGGAAGCGAAAGATTCCCTTCCTATGCTCGTTTTTGAAATACCCGCGTTTTAAAGGCTCTGTGCCTTTAAAACCGGCATTTCGATCGCTCTCCGGAGCGATCGAAATGCCGACGGGCATTTTTTTTTGTATTGTACAATGCTTCCACACGGAAGCATCGTTACAATACCATCAGAGCACTGAAAGCGGAAAAACTCCGCTTTCAGTGCTCGTTTTGACACAGGACGGACTAGGTCCGTCCTGTGTCACTAACGTCTCGGCACACAGGACGGACCTAGTCCGTCCTGTGTCGCCAAGGGGTTAAGAGAAAATATATATTACATGTGTTTATTGTATCTCCTGTTTATGACATCACCGGTGGCTTGATATGCAAATTACCTTCTTTCCAGTGGAAAGGAAAAAGGTGATGTCATAAACAGGAAACACCACAGGCACATTTAAAACACATGTTTTTCTTAAACTCCTGATGGAGTCTCTGTAAATGTTTGCTGAACAGAATGACACCACACAGAGTAACATTGTCACATAAGGGTCTGTTCAATAATGATAGAATTGCAGGAAATTGACATGGAAACTTTAAACTTTAGGCCAATGTAGCCGAGTTGGACAAATTCTCCAATTCAGCTGAATGGGATAATGTTCCCTTGGCCTTAAGTTAGAATTTCCCTCAGTTCACTGTCTCTCTCTTTATTGAATAAACCCTAAAGTAAATTGGGTTGAGCTTAGTCCATCAAGTTCAGCCCGTGTACCTATCCTTCTTCCTCCTATTGATCTAAAAGGCAAAACCCCCAAAATTAGGTAATTTCAAATTTTTCCACATAAGGGAAAAAGGAATATTCCTTCTTGACTCCAAAAGACAATCAGATTTATCCTTGTATTAACAAACTCTAAAATAGTAATCCATTCTATTATATTTATTCCATAATGTAAAAATAATGAACAAACGGAAAACACAGCAAACACATGGATGTGTAGAAATGCTGTCATCCTCACCTCAGCATTCCTTCACATCCATATGTTTACTGTGTTTGGTGTTCATGTAATTAACTTTTACATTTGAGAATAAACATTTGTATTGGCTTTTGCAGCTGCTGACTGATATTGTAAACTATTTGCTGTTGACAAATATTCCTAAATCCTTCTCGGTGACAGTTTTTTTCCAGGGAGATACCTTCTCAAGTATATGTTGCATTGTTATTATTTTTCTCAAAATGCATAATTGTATATTTTTCTACATTAAGCCTCATCTGCCACTTGCCTGCCCAGTACCCCTAATTTGTCTTAATGCTCATGCAGAGAAGAAACATCACGTTTACCATGTATTATCCTACCAAATTTGGGATCATTAGCAAACTGAGACATGGCTCTCAATGCGAATTGGGAGATCATTAAAAAAAAAATTAAAAGAACAGGACGCAGGACAGACCCATGAGGTACTCCACTTAATACGTTTG
Organism: Pelodytes ibericus; assembly: GCA_036172795.1. Classification (NCBI taxonomy): domain Eukaryota; kingdom Metazoa; phylum Chordata; class Amphibia; order Anura; family Pelodytidae; genus Pelodytes; species Pelodytes ibericus. The sequence continues at coordinate 98,675,972 of CM069857.1, read as the reverse complement.
TCCATTTGTTTTCCATTTACGAAAACATTTAAAAATCTGCTAGATTTCTTTTCCAGTCTTTCCTTACCATTCTCTCCCCTCCACACTTTACAGTCAGAGACTGTCAGGTGCTGTTCCACATTTGTTATTATATGTGGGCAGCCATAGCAGAGCAAATGACTAGATTGTTCGCAAAACAGTAGAATCAGTAGAGTGTTTCCGCCCCATTTATGGCTCCACCCTCACTCCACCCTCACTGAACCACAACTATGGACGGTATGTTTTTGAGGAAAAGTTGGCAACCCTAGTCATGATTCTTTGGGACAGTGGAGGTTAACAGTGGTATCTTAAACTTTAGGTTTTTTTAAAACGTTTATGGAGACATGTCATAGGGTATGTCAACCACATGCTGATCTGGGTGCCAACTGTATTAAAGAACTACTCTGGTCCCTAATTGCACATTGAAGAAAAATACTCTTTTGTAATAAATAAAAATAGTAAGGGTAGTACTGTGTTAGACATTTAGAAAATGAAAAAAAGTAGAGTTAAAATGAGACCATTTATTGGCTAATTGAGAGTTTGTTTTAAATTGCTAGGCCCCTTCCTCAGGAATTAATGAGGCAAAAACAAAATATCCTAATTACAAAGTACAGAAAACAACTTTAAAAAAGGCAAAATAAACAAATAAGTATTTAAAATAATGTTCTCAGCTGTAAATTAGCCAATGCTGTAGAGATCTAATAGAGAAATGCAGTTCAGTCAGAGCATACATGTAAAATCAAGGTGTACATTTTTTGCAGTTTAAATTAGAACTTGAAATACAGTAATTGTGGTAAAACTGTGAAAAGATTATTAATTTGTAAGATTATACCAGGAAATAAATTCACTGTCTCTGTTAAGGCCAGTGATTAAGGCATTAAACTGGCATTTCAGTTTGACCACCTATATTGTTCTTTCCCTCTGAGTGCAGAACAATCCCATCAGTACTAGAGTTGAGCGGACACCTGGATGTTCCGGTTCGGCAGGTTCGACGGAACTTCGAAAAAATGTCCGGGTCCGTGCTCGAACTTGACCCCGAACTTGACCCTGAACCCGAACCCCATTGAAGTCAATGGGGACACGAACTTTTGGCCACTAAAATGCCTATAAAAAAAGTCATGGAAAGGGCTAGAGGGCTGCAAAAGGAAGTAAAATGTGGGTAAGAGTAGGACAAGTGCCCTGCAAGCAAATGTGGATAGGGAAATAACTTAAAATAACATGAAATACATACAAATTAAAAATACAGCTGAGCCATAAAATAGCACTGGATGAAATCTTTGATTTTAGCTTTGGAAGAACATAAATCTAAATCTAAAGCATGGCTGCCAGGAGGATCAACAGAATTATCCATTTGAGAGAGGGTTGGAGTGCAGGGTATTCTCTTTCAGTTTATACTAAGTGACCCATAGGTTGAGGAGGCGGTGACCATAGCGGTGTAGGTGGAAGCGGCGCTGGAGGAGGAGGAGGTAGCCAACACTGTTTTTTATTTGTTTTTTTTTTGGTATTTTTGTTTATTGGACTGCAAAAAATGCACCGCAAGACGTAAATGGACTATTTAGCACAACAATTATAATTTTTCAAAGTGCGCTGTAAGCAAAGTATTGGACTGTTCTATTTGACTCTCAGAAATAAAGTGCAGGCCGTAAATGTACTATTTAGCACAACAATTCAAAATCTCAGATATGAAGTGCACCGCAAGACGCAAATGTACTATTTGCCACCCAAAACAATTAGAATTTTTCAAAGTGCGCTGTAAGCACAGTATTTGACGGTTCTATTTGACTCTCAGATATGAAGTGCACAGCAAGACGCAAATGTCTACTATTTACCACCCAAAACTACTAGAATTTTTCAAAGTGCGCTGTAAGCACAGTATTTGACGGTTCTATTTGACTCTCAGATATCAAGTGCACCGCAAGATGCAAATGTACTATTTGCCACCCAAAACTATTAGAATTTTTCAAAGTGCGCTGTAAGCACAGTATTTGACGGTTCTATTTGACTCTCAGATATGAAGTGCAGGACGCAAATGTAATATTTAACACCAACAAATTGCAGTATTTAAAAATGCCTAGATGTTGCCCACTGAGCTAACAGAACAGGATTAAAGTCATGTGCCTGGCACTGCACTCTCTGTGGCACTGGGCTCAGGGCAGGGTACAAATATGTAGTATAGCACCCACTAAAATAATCACTGTAATTTGAATAATCGCTGTAGTTTGAATAATCGCTGTAGTTTGCAGATTCAACACCAGAATTTTTTAATCTGTCCCTCACAGCTGCAGCATCCTCTCCCTACACTAAGAAGAGCTCATGTGATGTGCGTGTACGTGACTCCAGCTTATACCATATTTGCTCGATTATAAGACGACCCTTATTATAAAACGACCCCCCAAACTTTGTATATTCCTTTAGGAATAAAACTAAAAGCCTGAATATAAAACTACCCTATAGGAAAAAAAAGTTTAACTTGTATATATGTAAATTGCTTTTTAATATTTAATAAAAAATTGATATTATACAATTGCATTTCTTGTTTTTATTTCCTTTTATGTGCCAATGCGGCCTCTCTCCACCTCCCCCAGCTGTCTCACCCCCCCCCCAGCGTTGTCTCTCTCTGCCTCCCCCCCAAACTTCTCTCTCTCTCTCCACCTCCCTCGTCTCTTCCCCCCTCCCCTTGTCTGTCCTCCCCCCTGCCCTTGTCTCTCTCTATCGCCCCCTTGTCTCTCTATCCCCCCCTGTCTCTCTCTATCCCATAATAGACGGAAGTGTCGGGCAGCATGGAGGATGTCTGCACGTATCGTGCAGACATCCCCCAGCTGCCCGATTCTCCTGGTGGCTAGCGGGGCAGCGGAGTATGTCTGCACGATGAGCGCAGACCTCCCCTGCTGCCTCCCGGCACGACCGCCGGGACTTTTATGATGAAGCCGGAAGGACCTGGCTTCATCATAGAAGTCCCAGCGGTCTTGCCGGGCGGCAGCAGGGGAGGTCTGCGCTCATCGCGCAGACATTCCCCTGCTGTTAGAGAGGGGGATGCAGGTCCCCTTTATAAACGCGCCATTAAATCACCGAACCCCGAACTCCAACCCGAACATACAGTGATTGTCCGTGTTCGGGTGCGGGGTCCAAAAACCGTAATGTTCCGTATGAACCCAAACAGTGCGGTTCGGGTTCGCTCAACACTAATCAGTACCAAGAGATTCACATCTGGGATGGCAAGGATGCAGTGTCCAGGCTGAACAAAATGCACTCTAACAGGTGTACCTATTTTTTCTGATTGAAAGGGAATGAACTCCTTCGCAACAAAGGACTTGTCAGGCACATCCAGCTGGCAACTCTGTTGCGGAGAATGGACATGCCTGAAATGTCCTGTGGTGGAACGAGCTCTCATGGTGCTGCTCTATTGCCTCGACATTGAGGCAATAGGCAGCACCGAAATTCAGGCTCTGGGGCACCCATGATTGCTCCACGGATATGGATGTCATATTGCCGGAGCAGCATGTTCCTGCATTATGGCTGTGCCATTTTGTGGGTGGATCTTCGGAAGTTAAAAACAATTCACTTCCAATGCTCTGAATCTGTTGCTTGACTGCCCCTAGAGGCAGTCAGCAACATTGCAATGAAAAAAAACCCCAAATTAGCTCAATTCTAGGGTTAGCGTTAGAATAGCTGTTAGGGTTACAATTAAATTAGGGTTAGCATAACGGATAGGGTTAAAATTAAATTATATATTTTTTCATCATATTTTATGATTGTACTAAATTCTAAGATAAACATAATAGTATCTAATGAAAGCTCTTCTTATGACGATAAAAACAACAAATCATTTGTGTGGGTACAGTATGTGAGGAAGAAGAAAATTACAGCTAAACACAAACACCCCAGAAATGTCAAAACAGCCCTTGTCACCAAGGGAAAGTCAAGGTCAAAATGTCATCACTAAGGGGTTAAAAGTTTTGTAAAATGTGTGGCCAATTTCTCCCACATATATTGCTATTGGGCACACATTATTAGGTATACCACATTAGCAGCTACTCATTTTGTGGTGCAAATGTGAGCCTGGAATTGGTACTACATGTGCGCTGTGGATGTGTGCACAAGTCTCACATATCTTCTGTTGACAGGGAGAAGTACTGTATACCATTTCTCTGTGTAAGGTCTTCCTTGCCAAAAATTCAGATATATAGTCTTGAGTCTTTTATCTGTATGTAAAATTGTTTGTGGTTCCCTTGAGATGCACTCAAGTGCCCGGTTGTTCTGGGCACTAACCCTAATTCATGCAACGTATCCATGTGTCCCTGATTTATGTTGGAGATGTGGTTGGGAGCTGGGAATCTTTCTCCACCTATGGGGGTCATAACAATTCCTTTTACAGCAGCTGCTCTGCTGTTACACCACAACACTAAACCCCAAAACCGATACAAGTGATGTGTGACCATACATCTTTTAAATGTGGCCAAACACATAATTCCCCAACTGTAGATGCAGACAGCGACCACCTCATTGATGATGTGGATACAGCAAGTAGACTCCATAAGAGAAATGGAAGAATTGATTATGTCTTTTCAAGACAGATAAACTCAATACTCAAAAAACGTAATCCACTGACTTAATTTCATGTCCTCGGAATGCTTACAAGATCTTCAGGTACAAGACAGCTGTGAACTTCTTATTTCAGACTTGGAGTTGTGAGTGGCTTTACAAATTCCATGAAATTCACTCAAAAAACCTCCACATGCTTAGTGTGGCACGTAATTGCGTGGCTGTGCCTCAAAAAACACAACACCTGTCACCTAATGTGAGTTGGGTGCAAGTGTGGGTGGTCCTCTGTTCAGACACTCCCCACTGATAGGATAATTCTGCAGCTGCACCCTTCCTCTCATGGTCGCCACTGTTAGGAACAGGAAGTAGTTGGAGACAGAAATTATGATGCAAAATATCTTTTTATAAATATAAAAATGAGAAAAATAGGCCAAAAAATGTAATCCAGGAGGTGATCCAAAGAATGTAGTCAGGTGAACTGGAATAAGGAAAAAAAAGATCAGAGAAGTCAGGACCAAAGCCAATAAGTCAGGGACCCGACAAAACACAGGAATAATAGGAGATGTGCTTGGTAACCAGAAACAACGCAAGGGCAAGTAGGTACTGAGACGTGCTGCTTTAATAGCATTGACTGAGTAGCAAAGGGTCTAGCTGATAGCAACCAGGTGAGTAACTGTGGTAACAGTTGAGGAAAGGAGCTGGTCATTGTAAAAACAGCTGAACAACCCAGATGCAGCATAGGAAAGGATTGCTGTTTAAAACAGTTAAGAAACCCTGACATTTGCTCCCAGTTTCACAGAATTTCCCACTTTCCTATTGTCTGCTGGGCAGATCTGTCTGTGTCTCATTGCTTTCGATAGACCATGAACCCATGCTCCACCCAGCTCTTGAATGTGACGTGTCTGCACTCTGTGAAGTCTGCTGGAAAGCAAGTGCGTGTATCCATAATACCAGTAATTCTCAATTGTGTGGCTGTGCCACAAGAAAGAAACACACTTGCCATTTTATCCCATGCAGTGAAACAGTGTGTTGTGACTAAAAACAACTCTGAGAACCACTGCTCTAGACAATGACATTCCCCTCCATGATTCTCTCTCACTTGGATGACCCCCACCTAGGGTTGCCACTTGGCTGGTATTTTACCGGCAAAAAATTTGCATCTGGCCAATGTTAAGTCTACGGAGACAGATGTAAGGCTGGTATTTTCTGAAGAAAAGGTGGCAATCCTACCCCCACTAAGGATTTTTTTTTATATAGACTTTTACTATACATTTTAACTATGACAAGTATGTGGGTCAGTGTCTGCAAATTCTACCGTTAACTATAATGTATTGTAAAACACAAAATGTATAAACCTTTTATTGCTCATGCTCTATATGGTGACCTGGTGTCGCTATTATCACATGTACATTGTTCTGGATTTACTGTTTCTTTTGAAAAACTGTCAACAAAATACACAATGTGTCAAGGTCCCACCGGACCCAAAAGTTTACCAAAGTGCAAATGGGTGCTCTGCATTTTAGAGAGGTACCTGCCACATGGCATGACTTGGATGGCTTGAGACGGAGAGAAGATCTTTCAACATAAAAAGAAGTGTAGCAGGATGTATTTCAAAGCATATAGAGGTAAAAATGCATTTTTTTCCAATTTCTCTGATTTCAAAATTATGAAATTATTTAACAATGAAAACTATTTTTTGATTATTCAGCTGATTTCAGGTGTGTGGCTCACGATCTAAATTGATGCTACCTTTTTGCCTCCAAGCTTGTCACAGATTATTAAATAGTGTAATTTTTACTCAGGGATTCATAGCATCACCAGGAGTAGAATGTGAATATTTTTGTAATTCGAAAATGAACAAGATTATATCTATTACTGCATGAGAGGAGCCAGGAATATATTATGGGGCTGGCAGAGAAAGAATTACTGAATCTACATTAAATGAGATCATTCAACAATCTAGTTTAATTTAATACATTATAAAATTTTATTGCCAATCTCCAAATAACACAACAATAAATTGTACGGGCAACTGTTAAATCTTATTTCTTGGTAACTTGTAGAAATCAGGTTTGGATCAACGGCAAGTTATATATATAAATGGCCCTTCAATGTATCCTATGTTAAACCAGTGAAATTGGGGGGCATTCCTTTAAAAAAAGGCATAGTCAAATAATGTATGGACCAATTCAATGTAGAGGCATGGGGTAGAATGTTATACAGTTCTGTAAACACTGAAATATCTGGTTAAGCCATAACGCATGTGGACGTATATATACGTCCTAAAAAGCGAGGACGTATATATACGTCCTCTGTTTTCATGTAGGGTTCTCATCGCAACACTACATGTCTGTAGCTATTCCCAGAGGCTGCTTCGGATCCGAAGCAGCCTCTGAGAGTGCCATCAGCCCCCCCTCGCCCCCGCCCCACACGCTCGCATACGATCACCGCGAATGTGATTGTATGTGCGTTACACACATAGGCAGTGAAAGCTGATCACTGCCTATGTGTGTTAAAGTGTTGCAATGATGCCTCAATAGAGGCATCATGCAACACCTTCTGTGTCCCCCTGGGTACCGCGATCACCCATGCTCCTCCAATACAGCGTGCCCAGAGGAGAGCGACGGAAGAGAGAGAAAAAAATCTCTTCTGTCGCTCTGAAACCGCTACTTGACTGCCCCTACAGGCAGTTAAGTATATTACAGTTAAAAATAGAAAAATAATTAAAGAAATATATAAAATAAATAAATAAATGGAAAAAGCTAACCCTAGATCTACTGAACCTAGATCTAGGGTTAGGGTCATAAATAGGGTCATAATTAGGGTTACAGGGGGGTTCGGATGATTACAAGGGTTAGATTAAGGGGTGGGGATAGATTTAGGGTTAGGGTAAATTTAGAGTTGGGGTAAATTTAGGGTTGGGGTTAAAAAGTCACTATAGAAGAAAATGGTAAGAAAAAAAAAAAACACTAATATTGTTTATTGCCCTATTACTTGAAATAAAACATAGACAAACAAGGAAACATAGGTATTACTAAACTCAGGACAAATATTAGAAATATATAGACGGGGTCTTTTTTACCATTTGTAATTGTGCAAAAAAAAAAAATCAGGTCAAAGTTAGAAAAGGTGTTTTTTATGTCATATTTTCATCATATTTTATATTTTTTTTTAATAGTAAATGATACCATATGATGAAAATAATAGTATCAAATGAAAGCTATCCGTCCTTTAAAAAATGATATATAATTTGTGTGGGTGGACTGAACACAAAGAAAGAAATTCACAGTTTAGTAAACGTATGACAAAAATAATGGAATTCTGGTCTTCAAGGCACATCAAATGCAGCATAGCACTCGGTCACTAAGGGGTTAAAGGCCTTGTGTCTTTTTGCCAGACACAATGGGATCATGCACATAGGTGTGTGCAGGCATTTGGAGAAGATTGCAGCCTCCTAGGGATAATTATATTTGTATATATGTCTGAAAATATGTAGAGAGCATGCCTGCTTTAGGTGGGTCATGGATTCGGGTCAAGTTTCTTTGGGACATAAGAGGGCAAAATATTAGCTCCTCAATGCAACTAGTGTGGCAGCATTACTAAGAATACAAAGTAGTGCCTCACATCCCCCTCTTGTGGCTGGCTTAATAGTTGGGAAGTGTCTCACAGTGCCTATACATCCACTCTCTTTTTGTGAAACCATGTATCTGTGCCTGCCACTCGTCTGACTGTCATGTAAGAGAATACATTTTTCTATTTTTAAGGGTGGTTTTGTCATATTTTGGTGGTTATAATTCTAAATATAAATTCCCTTAATAAGTAAATAATTAATTGAACAGCTTTCATTGTCTTAAAGGGGTTACACACAAGTCCCAAAACATCTTGCATATCAGTTCAAAGTATCTGTGTCCAGCACCATATGTACTGTGTTTTATGTATACAGACACATTTTACATTTGTCTGTGGAGGAAAGTAATATCATTTCATAGCTTTACACAAAAATGTATAAGCAAATTTGTCAAGCTATTTTGGATATGCATGATTAATTATATTTAAGTGTAATTTGGTTTGGACTTTTTTGTTCCATTTTTACCAGACTTTTTCTGCTTCACACTGTTCACTGATTGGGCTCTTGTAAGGTGCTCCTTGATAAGGGCAGATTTTTTTAATCTGTACTAACCTGCTATGCTATTTTTTGTAGCGTTGATATTTGTAACGGACTGTCTACCCAACGTAGTAGACCCTCTGTCCGTTGTGTGAAATCACCTCCTTAGCCCCCGATTACAGCTCAGCATTCACCCAGCAAGTCTTGCTTGAACCTTGCTCTTTGTACCCAAATAGCAGACAGGAGACCACTAGCAGTTAGGTACAGCAAGAATGAACAACTTCTTTATTTGTGAAACAACACAGACTTATAAAAAGCTCTTCTGCTGGGGCATAGGGCAGGTAAAAGCCAGGGACGGGGTTCCAATAAGGCTCCTTGAACCCAGGTGGAGGTGGGCACAAGGAGCCAGGGTCCTGGTTGGTTTTGAGGAACAGTGCCAGTGGTTCAACTGGGCATTCGATGAGGGGCAGGGGTAACAGGTCTGGAGACGTGATATCAGCCGGGGCCTACACAGGGGAAAAGGGACACAGTTCTGGGATAGAGGCAGGCAGGATCCAGAGGCAATCTGCCTGGATGCCAGCTCTTCTGCTGGGTCATCCACCAGGAAAAAGGGGCACAGTTCTTGGTTCAGTGCATCTGCTGGGGGAGGAGCAGCACTGATACTCACAGTCTCGTAGGCAAGGGGCTTTATGCGGTGGAGTAGCTGTAGGTATGCCTTCTCCAGCTCCACTTCTTGGGTCACCAAACAGTCCAGATCAGCCTCCAGTTTGGGCACAGTGGGAATATTTGCCTCCCTTAACTCCCGGAGTTCTTCCCACCGGTACTCTGTATCACTCCCAAAACCTGGATCTAGCTGGAGATTTTCCAATAACAATCCTGGTCCACCAAAATCATAGTGTAATCCTCCAGCTCAGGGTATAGCTGTGTGGCATACCACCATAACGCCCAGTATCCACTATCCAGGACCATCCCAGAATGGACAAGCTCCCCTAACTCAGCCACCCAGTCTTTTTTGGGGTTGCTCTCCCAGGTATGGCATTCTCTCGCTCAGCAGGCTCACATACCATCCCCAGATGGCTGTGTGGGGGGCACAACTGACTAAGTCTGGGGGCAGATGACTGTGTGGAGGGGATCCATTGGCTAAGTCTGGGGGGCTATCACAATTTTTATTAAATATGAAAAAACAATATACATGTGAATATAACACTTTTTTCCTAAAAGGTAGTCTTATATTTAGACTTTTTCCTTTTTTCCTAAAAAAAGATGCTTCTGCATCTACTGCAGCCTTACCCACTGCACAACTTGTGCTTCTGGTGTGCATACCACACTGAGAGCATGTAGAAAAGCTGAACTGAGTTCAACATCAGGGATCACGATGTTAGACAGGGGCATGACTGGAAACCACCATGACATCGTGGTAAAATTGCCACGTATCCCTGTGCTTAGCACATGTTACCACCAGTGTAATAAATCTCCATTGTCCATTGTACTATACATGTGTAAATGAAGCCTCTCATACAGGTGTGCTGCAAATACAGTGTAATTGACTTCTAAATTGGTTAATGGGTTGAAGGATAAAACTTACCTGGAAAGGTTAAAGGATCTTAACATATATAGCTTGGAGGAAAGAAGTAACAGGGGGGATATGATAGAAATATTTAAATACATAAATGGAATAAACACAGTAAAGAATTAGAGTATATTTAGAAGAAGAAAAATGACCCCAACTAGAGGACATAGTATTAAATTAGAGGGGCAACGATTTAAAAGTGATATCAGGAAGTATCACTTTACCAACAGTGTAGTGGATGTATGGAATAGCCTTTCAGCGGAGGTGGTAGAGGTATACACAGTGAAGAAGTTTAAGCATGCGTGGGATAGGCACAAGGCTATTCTAGATATAAGATCATATCTTTTTTTGTTTTTTTGTATACATTGCTAATGAATTTTGGCATCAACAATGTGGCAGGAGAGTACACCCTATTGCAGACATGACATCACCGGTATTGCCATTCCACAAGAGTTGTTATTTCAGTGTGTAAAATAATATATATTACTATATATACACAGGAATTTTCTAACTTTTATTCCGGTTACTAAATGGTGTATGGGATACATGTGTGTTTTCAAATATGACAAGAATTACAATAACGTGCGGACAGCCCCATTTTTGCCAGAAAACAATATTTAAAAAAAATATTAAAATCATCAACTATCCTTTCAAATAATCTATTACAGCATTATATATATATATATATATATATATATTTAGTATTTTTTTTGAATTATCAACATTAAAATATTTTTAAATGTACTTTTTGTCCTTAACCCCTTCACGACAATGGACGTGCCAGGCATGTCCTGCCTGGAACTCCATTCCCGACAATGGACATACCTGACACGTCCCTCGGTGAAACTATTTCGCGATCAACGATCGGGACAACATTTAGAAACTATTTAGACAGGGTCTTTTGTAATGATTGTATTTGTGTAAATTATATTTTAGGTCAAAGTTAGAAAATGTGTTTTTTTTTTAATTTTTTCATCATATTTTATGATTTTTTTGTAGTAAATTATAAGATATGATGAACATAATGGTATCTAATGAAAGCCCTTCTTATGACGATAAAAACAACATATCATTTGTGTGGGTACAGTATTTGAGAGAGAAGAAAATTATAGCTAGACACAAACACCCCAGAAATGTAAAAACAGCCCTTGTCACCAAGGGAAAGTCAAGGTCAAAAGGTCTTGTCACTAAGGGGTTAAAATGTTCAATTCTCAAAATGATATTTGGAGAACTAAAATACCCATACTTTGGAAATAATTTCAGAATTTGGGCTCCCATATTTTTTTCCGTGTATTTTAATGTGCCTTATACTTTTGTGGTTGTTCGTTCTTTTTACAATATGTGATGGTGCCTAATCGTTTGTGGGTGTCGGTTCTCTCTACAATAGCAAGCTTTTTAAAAAAGGTGAGAAAAGCAAAATATCTTGTCTCCACAGCTAGACATTATTATACTCATGCTAGAAGATAGATGCAGTGCATACCATCATGGACATAATATGATAACATGACAGAGATTTTAAGCTCAAATGCTATTTTAAAGCACTATGCCTTAACCCTTTAAGTTTCTGATTCTCAACACTGAATATAGTGCTACAGCAGAATGCTATTTTATGGCCAATGGTTTGCTAGCTCACAAAGCCGTGCATGTAAAGTCAAAGCCGCCACTGCCTCTGACTGAATGATTTATAGCCAACAAAATGGAGGTAAGCACTTTCTCTACTATTACACAGCTTCTGATGACTAGGTCTGCTTCTGATTACATACACAATTTATGGATCCATGTAACCAAACAGACACCACAAGTGATTTAGTCTTCAAGATAATAAAACAACACTAGTATATTCCACCTTATTTGTAATATATAACTTCCCTATTGTGGATTGCTAAGTGTCTGCAAACCAAGCATAAAACAAACAAAAAAAAACAGACTGTTTTGGGAAAGGCAAAGGATACTGTGATGTTTTATTACATTAAAGAAGAAACAAGATGTCTTTAAAGCATTAAGGAGGTTGTGGTCACCAATTTCAAGGACTTCTGATGACCACATAGTGAAAACTACCCTTGAAAAGACACATATAAAATGCCATGTTTGTCTGTTTGTTTTTGACAGAAGAGATTGTGGGGACTGGAAGGAGGGTTGTCATTTTATGATGTCACAGGTAAAATCAATGAAAATCTCTAAATTTGCAGTGGTCATTTTCATGTATCTCTATGAGAGTCCGCAGAGATCATAATAATTTATAATTATTTTTTAAAGTGTACTTATAGTTTAATGTGCATTTATTGGTTGTCTTTTTTCATTGAGAGCTTCTTTTATTTCTACCATCTACAGCTGCACCTTACAAAATTGTTGGGAATATTATTGTCAGCGTGAAGCTATTTTTCAGATTCTGCTGCAACATTTCTAAATACAGTAAAACAACATGTTATTAAAGATTCTTGGCTAGCTAGGGATGATGTATAAAAATTTACACATCACACTAAGTAAAGCAGACTGGCCTGTACCCACAGTCAGACCCAGAGGTCTATTCATGCTATCAATTTTCTCTAGGCCAACAGAGTTGGTGGGATAATAAATTAATATTTTATAGAGCCAAACTGGGATGGACCAGTAATCCAGAAGCTAATCTTGACAAATTTACCACCAAAACCCAAACACTGCTTCCAGTTCACTGTCAGTGAGAAGACACGAACATTTATCACAGGCCTTTTATTTAGCTGTAAATTCTAATCTTATTTAATTCAAGGGCTCTAAGATTAGCGTGCCTGCTTTTAGAGCAATGAATCTATCCAAACACGTTTTCCATGTTGCCGACCTTCTCCGCAATGATAAAATTGTATATTTTGTTATCTCACATCATGTATGAATTACAAAAAAGAAATCATAATTTTCTATATCGAATGCTTTAATATATTATAAAATTTATATTATTTTACTACATTTTCTATGTCAAATATAGTATTATAATATAAGTAGGTGAAAGATATGCCATAGACTTTATCTTAAGGTGACAGTTTGGCTGACAACAATATCAGCAGAAAGAAACTTTGGGTTCATAATCTCGGATCATTGTAATGAAACAGAGGAAAAAGAAGCTTCTACAGAGTCAGAAGTGGTAAAATCTGTTTCTAAAGAGACATAAGTAAGCAGCAAAAAAAAATGTTACTTGTGTCTCGTTATTGATCTCAAGTTGCTCCTCATTGAGAATATTGTTTCCAGTTCTGGAAACCATGATTTTCAGTCATGACTTCACAAGAATTATGCCTAATTATGGCCTGATTTATTTTTAGAGAGAGAATTTACAGAAAGGTCACTAAAACAATATATGGCCTTCTATGAAAACACACCAGTACATGTTTTGAAATTGTTATATGTACACAGCACAAGAGTCAAATATTACATTGTAACGAAAAGTAAACAAAAAGAAAAGAGGAATTCGCACTCTGGATGTTCTGTGAAAATAGTGGTATATTTTAATGGCAGAAAATATACATGCTCAGCAACAAAATCGTGTGGGAAACTGCACTTGGTTGGCGAGTGAGGACGGCACCTGGACCAACACCCGCAGTTAACACCCTTCCAGTGCTAGACAAACAACATCTTGCCTTGGTGGAGCCCGGATTTCCTGAATTGGATACAATTTTCAAGTAACAAAAAGTAATAGAACAATGTGACATATTCTGATGTAAAATTGTGAAAAACTGAGGGGCAAAGGGAAAAAATAGATACAGTGGTATATTCCAGGAATCTGTATAATAGTAGTCTAGGCATATTTCACAGATGCAAGTTAGAACCTCTGTTTTCCCATGAGATTGTATTTGTGCTTCATTTCATAACTTTACAGTCACCATACCTACTCCCCACATCTTCTTCTACAAATCTATTTTTCTCGGCCTACTCTTTTGACTGTTCATCTTCTCAACAGACCCATAAGTATTCAGTCACACCCACTTTTGCAACCAGCCCAAATCAATCCCAGAGTTAGTCACTTGTATTAACAGACTCACACTGAATGTTAATTTATGTAATGCATATGGAAAGCAAAGTGAATATGATGTATGTATGTATGTGTACATAAATGTAAGTCATTATCTCATTCTGTCCCTGTCACTGGTTCTGTCTTTTACTATACCATGATGACGTTCAAAGCACTTTAAACGTGTGTCAGTTCTGTAGCGTTTTATAGGTATAGCTGTCAGTGATTGGTTGGTGTTAGCATTTCCACTAGAAGTATATGTTAGCAGATACTATACATTTTTCAGTTTATCAATGTTAATTAAAGAACAACTGTAGTAAAAAAGAAACTAATGTTTATTTGAAAGATTACATCAAGTGTAGGTAGTTTGCACATGTTGTTGAACTATGCATACACTACATATAAACGTTAAACAAGAGAACATAACCATTCCCATATGCAAGTTCAAGCACAGACAAAAAACAATCAAAATAGTTATTTTCCACTACAACCACACATATAAACATACATAAACATCTACAAACAAACGGAGCCATTTTCTACATATGTTACTCTTGGGGCTGACACTGGTGTGTAGAGGCCTAAGGGACCATCACCTACAGGTACACAGATACATTTCAGAAACCCTAGCATAACAGCAATTGAAAGAACAGTTGTACAACATTAAGGTAGACAGAGGAGGTAAGATCAACATTTCACTTTACTCACATAACATACATTGTTCAGAGTTGAATCTTGAATCATCATTATTTCAGTGGGTGAGAGTGTTAATGTATATCCAGCAGATATATGGCAGCAGGGGTAGTGAAGGTGGAGGTGTGACAGACTTTGGGTCTAGGAGGCTGTAAAGACTGGTGATGGTTTACCGGGCACCTGGTGGCAAACAGGGCCTGAAAGGCATCTGTGGCTGTAGGGCCATGTTGGTTTACCCTTCCATTACTAGGTACTGCTGAGGGTGGGCAAGTCTTACGATGCATTGGCAAGTCTTGGGATGCAATGTGGGTACACTGGCAAGTCCTGGAATGCAATATTGACTCAAGATAGTACAGCAAGTCAGCAAGAAGTTTTAATAAAAGTCCCCTGTGAGAACAGTGCCTACCACTACCTGGTTGCGCTGACACTTGACCTCCAAAGGTCCTGCCCTGGCAACCCAATTTGCTAGGGGCAAGAGTTGGAAGGTATGCAATTGACCACTATATTGAATTTCATGTACAAATACAATATCATTTTTTTTATTTAGGAAATGTGTTTGTTAGAAGACATATACACCACTGTTAAATGTATATATATATTATCTGGCTCTCCAGACATGGCGAAATACAACTCTCATCACCCTTAACCTGCTCTCACAAGAAAATGCTAGAGTCCACACCTTTCTAGCTTATCTTTCATTTGGGACAATGATTGCCAAGGACAGCAAATTGTTTTCATAGCGCACAAGTGCATTAAAAGTATTGAAAGCTCATTTTATTAAATCCCTAAAATTGAAGGGAAAAAATATAAAAATGCTTGCATAATGGAAAAAAGCTCTGCATTCAGATACTATAGATCACTGGCAATACCTCACCTTAAAATACAGCATTTAATTCTGCTGCTACATCACAAATGAAATTGCAAGGAGGAAGAACTAATGTGCTGGAGAAAGTAAGAGCTTGAGTTGTTTGAAGGATATCGCCAATTAAACAAGAATGCAAATGCCCTCAAATAACTCCCTGGAGCCATAGGAAGACATTCCTTCAAGCAGGTATGTTAAGGGAGCAGTGAATTATGAGTGACAAACAGCTGGAAGGGATATTAATCATTCAGAGTGTCATATAAATTGCTGTTCATATGCTTGTACAATGCCTTCTCTCTTGATGTCTCAGCCATAAACTACCGGACGCCAGTAAAATGGTTATTGTTAACATGCTGTAGGTCCAATAGGTGAACATATTGTATAGAATAAAAAATAAAAAAAACATGGTGAACAGATGTAGCCAAGATCACCTTCCTTGAAGTTTGCTGTCACCTGTAAAGTTCACTTCTGTCCTAACATCTGATACCAAAAGATATGTCACTACAAGTTTTGGGAATGTCAGTGGGAGTACATGGTCAACTCTACATGAATCAATGGGATGCTGGCAAATATCAACCATAAAGGACAATGGTTGCCCAAACACATTTACTGCGCACATAAATCACTTATTAGAATATGACCACAGAATCCAGGTGTGAAAAAAAAAAAAAAAAAATGTAGCAAAACCCTTTCTTACTGACTATGTCTAAAATTGTTGTGGTCCCCTCCTAATGAGGCCTCAGGATTTTGTTTTACTATTGTAGTTTTTGACTGGTCAGCACATATTAATAAAATTATTTTTTTGTGTGGCCCATTTAAGTATGTGCCTACTAGGAATTCTTTATCAAAGTTTAGGTTGCATCACTGCCCCTTTGTCACTGTCCCAGTCTCCTAGGCAAACAGGGAGATGTTGGTCTTCTCAAAGTGTTTTATCTCTAGAATGAGCATAGATGAAAGGATAGCTATTTTTATCCAGGCTTACCTTTACAGGGACCAGTTTTACCTGTTGGGAAGAACTGTTTTAAGGCACTCTATCTAAATAACATTCACTTTTGTCAAAATCACATTTGTGTGGTGCACCAATATCTAATGTTATGGATGTAAAACACCAAAGGAGCTATTCAATAAAGAGATGGGAATTTCAAGGTTTTGGCCAATTTAGTGAAGCTGGAAAAATTCACCAATGCAATTCTCTCTTTATTGAGTAAACCCCTTAAATATTTCAGTGGTACACTTTATCACATCATTTTCTGTGTCTATATGTTATTTATATGGTGGGGGTGTAGGGTGATCCAATATGTTAAAGAACTAGACAGGCCAAGGTAATCACATAAATAACACATGGTGAAGAGAACCTCTGTACGTTGGAGAGGAGGGGAGCATATAGGTGTTGTATCTAATTGAGATGTGGCAGTTCTACAGAAGATAGGTATGGGACTAGGTGAGGGTAAAATGTGGCAAATCCACAACCTCTCTAGCAGTGCTTCTCAGCATGGTGCAGTTCAGGGTTCTGCCGCTGTATCTTCCTGAGCTGGGGTCGATTTCTAATCAGGTCCCGCAGGAATTTTGTAATATCCGTTAGATCTTCTAGGGTAAGTTCCTTATTCCCCTTGGAAAGGTATTGTGGTAGTCCCCATCTGTATCTTATGTCCTGCAATCCAGGGTTGCAGGTGGCAGGTTTTCTAAAACTTGAACCACTGCTCCATCGTGAGTTCTCCCAACTTGAGGTTAAGAGTGACACTTTGGCAGATAAAGATGATAGTTTGCAGACCATGTCTCTGGAGGCTTCCGAAGGGTCTAGATGAGCCTTTCTGACTCTAAACACATCTAGAACGATGATGGTGTCAGTCGGGAGCTTCAGGTGCGTCAACAATTTCCCCACGTAGGACCGGAGAATGGAGGCCCCTCGGAATCTGACATTATTGTGCCTCATTTTGGATTCTAGGAGTGCTGTCAGGTCAAAGTTGAGGTGAGCATGTCTGTCACAGCCTGTTTGCGTATAGTTGCCTCAAAGGTTGTTTCCAATACATTTAGTTAGTCCCCATCTCAGATTGCAGGGATGTATATCCGCCTACCAGGCCGCTCAAAATTCTTGGAAATTTTGTTTCTGTCGTTCTTAGTGGCATACTGCTCACCTCCAGCAGATTTGTTGTGTTTCTTTAGTAGGGCTACATACTGGATAGTCTCTTTTGGAGTCTGTATCCAGTTGAGAGGGTGCGAAAGGTGCCGCTGCCGCATTCAGCTGGAGCCTAGTTGGCTTTGTCAGGAGATCTGCTATTTCTGACTTGCGGTTAGTTTGGAGCTTGTCAGCTTTTTAATTCCATTTGCCCATTCTCCCTGTTCCAGTGTATGTTGTATTTTGACTGATTTGGCCAAATTAGCCATAAATGAGAGGTAGTTTATAGAAACCACACAAGGAGCTCTTCAGGTCTGCGTCCGTCCATCATCATGCTTAGCTCCGCCCCCTATGATCCATCTTTTTACCTCAGAATTCTTCTCACACCTCATGTCATTAACATAAAGAGTCTGGGCCTTAGATAATTACAAGGTCGTTCACCAACTGCGGAAGCTTGGAGTGAACACCTAGTAGGATATTGCTTTTTTGACCAGAGAATGACCCAGATCGTTTTGGTTAGTAAGTAGGGCTGGATGAGGATGTAATAAGGGCTGGCCACCATGGTGCTCACAGGCATGGTGCTTCTAGGGGTGAGAATGGGTGTATGAAGTTGACTAGTTTAAGTGAGTTTTTTTGTGTATAACGTATTTGCGGAAGGGATGTTTGGGAGGGGCAGGAGATACTGGATGATTGGGAGATTATAGAATGGGATTTCCTTGTGACGGAGCTCCCAAAAGCTTGAACCCTATATTCTTTTTTGGTATTTTTTAGATAGTTCTTGAAGCTGTGTTTTGGATTTGGTATTATTCTGATTGATGTCACTATGGAAAGTCTTTTGTATGCATATATAGATTATTATTATGTAAAATAAAGGTATAAATAAAGAAAAGAAAATAATGTATTTTATATGTTCAAATAACTTACACTGTGTTGTATATGCTCTCCAAGCAATCACTGAAAACAAGGGAAATGTCAATAGCAGTACATGTAAAACACTTTGTACATTAGTTGAATCTATTTATCTACACACATACATCCCACCATCTGCACGCCAAGTTAGAAATAGAGCATAGCATGTCTTTGTTCTTTGACACTGTCACAGTGTAACATAGTGTTGGCTTATCCACACCACATTTAACCCGCACTGTGAGTGTCTGTTCAATATGTGCAGGACTCAGGAGTCATCATTTTGGGGCCGAAGTCCTGAATCATTCGGTACACATCGGGGACATATCGAGAACTGAATGTTGCTCTACCCAATGTGCCTCAAATAGATTCAGAATTTGGACATCATAACCGATTCCATGCCGAGACCTGACAAAGCCCAACACACCTGTAATATGCCGGGAAAGCACCTAACTGGAATTGTACCTCTATCATCAACAGAGAGGTACAATGGGATGAGAAGATCTCTTTAAAAGAAAAAAAGAAAGATATAAAAAAAAAAATTAAAAACCAGACGCATGTTAATTGATTTTTAGATCAATTATCTACGGGACCAAATTATTTTTATTGAAGGGTCAAGAGGAATTGTGCCAACTTATGGATCCCTGCGCCCATTATGAGGGCTCAGAACGGTTTTGCTGGTTCCCAACTCCATTTCTTGGCTACTAGCCATGTGCACCCCAATTTTAATTGGGACAGGTCTTCTTTTTATGGGGCCATGGGCAGTCTTCTTTTTATGCGGCCATGGGCAGTCTTCTTTTTATGCGGCCATGGGCACTCTGGCCTTTTGAGTTTTTAACATTTTGATTTCAATTCTCTAGATCAGATGCGGCTTTTTTAACCAAATTCAGAGCATGTTCAGGGGTGATAAGGGCATACTGAAAGAAAACTATGGTTTTCATAGGGAAAATGTCTGAACAACTCCGATGCTTTGGTTTCTGAACAGTATGAACTGTTAATTCAGATCCGAATTCATGGATTTTGAGTAGACACATTTCAGGCATTTGTTTGATTTGGTTATTATGCCCTATCCAAATCCAATTTGGGACAGATCAAGGCATATTGAGTAGACTCTTTGGAGTATATGGCATTCTCCAATTCACACATTTCTAAGAAATATGTTATGTGTACTGTATATATTGTTTTGAAGTGAATTGTTATTGCAATTGAGTGTAAAAGTTCATTGTTTTTGGTCAGATTATTAATTACAAAAAAATGTTAATGTGAATCAACCGAAGAAGTATATTTTTTTACCATTGTCAGATGTGCTCAACAAGTGGTCAGTGATTAACAAAATGTACATTTTTTAAATTTCTTTACACCAACATGTCATTTTCAGGGGTAAGCACAAACATTGTTCATGGTCAAAGTGTACTGGAGTCTGTGATGGATAATTTAATGATGTTCTATGGACCTTCATAGACCTTACCATGGACACTTTGCCTGTGTCTGGTCATATTTGTCTTCTATCTTTCACGATTCATCGTACAATATTGTGTTAACCTTTTAAATGACAAAAGAGTATGCAAAAGATATCAAAGTAGTGTTCTGGCCACAATTTCTGCAACAAAAGAGTTAAACACTTTGAAATACAAAACAGATTATTAGCGAGCCGCCACTCTGCATGATGAGGCATTTGAACATTAGATGGATAGTTGGCTCTTCATAAACGATCTCATAGGGGAACTTAACAGTTGGACAAGTTAGAAAAACTTCTATCAGAAGAGGTTTTGGAAACTGAAGCAGGGCAGACTTTGTTTTGAAGCTGAAAGATTTAATAAATTACTTTGTGATGCTGAAGTATTACAGACATGTCCAGATCTGGGTGTCCAATAGTTAAGATATTCCCCTGCATCTGTGATTATGTCTGCTTTATTCTCTTTGTTTATGGATTTATTTCCTGCTTACTCTCTGTTTGACCACTTAATGAGATGCGAGAAGCAATCCCAACCCCACCAGGGAGTAAAAAAGCAATCTGCGTCGCATCCTTTAATATGCATGTAGCATGTGACACAATGTGTGAAATGCTGGTGCCACTGCCAGCTGTCACCCGTCTCTTGGCTTTTAAGAAATGCTTGGGTCGGAGCTCAGAAGATTTGTGGAGCTTTGACGCTTTATGGGAAACATCCCAAATTTTTAATTTTTTTAATTTTTTTATCTCTCTCTCTTTTTTTATTAATGCTGCAGAAACGTGAGATATTTGCCTGAAAGGAATTAACAGGAGATATTAATTTTCTGACAACTGCCAACATGAGAATACAGCACTTATGGATCACAAAGCTTTTAATATGCCAGGAGGCCAAATGACAGATGCCACCATCATATTGGATGGAATTGAGAAATAGTGCAACTATTTATTCACGTGGAAACTTCAACTTGTAACATTGCAAAGCATGATATCTTCAAGAAACCACATTATCTATGTTTCCCCAAACATTGCTACATTACTATCTACTACTACCTATAAATTAATGACGCCATGAGCTTTGTTAAAATGTATGTTTTGCTATATGCCGGTACCAATAACATAACAGTGTTCAAAACTCTTTGTTGAGTTGTAAGGTAATTTATCCTTAAAGATTTTTTCTGTGAAGCAGTGTAGATTTGCACTCAAAATGTCGGATGCAAATGCCACAGATCCATGTAAAACCATAAAAAAAATCCAGAAAAGAAATTCAGAAGAAATCCAGTTACATTTTATGTAACCCATTATTTTTCAATATGAACTCCTTTTGCATTAACTAGATGATTTAATTTGTATTCCATTGTATAAAAACGTATTTTAAAAAGTGTTCATTAATTATTAAAGATAATAATAATAATAATATGACTTGATTCATGCAAGAGAGAGTTTTAGTGGGTTGCACGGAATCAAGAAGAAAGTTTCAAACTTAAGGTCAACTTAAGGTCAAAGTATCACCTTAAGTTGGAAAATGTCTCCCATTAAGGTAAATGGGTGATTTTTTTCCAAATCGGCTACTCTAGCTGTAAGTTTTACTTTTTTTTCTCAGTTCCATGCAATTCTCTTTAACATGCTTGAAGATATGTTGTATCTCCCATTTATTTTTCAGTCCCCTACCCATGTTTAACTTTCCTTACACAACTTTTATTACACTTTCCTCCCCTTTTTTGTTTCATTATCTCCATGTGTGTTTCAAAATGACTATATGATCTAGGGCTTAATTCATAAAACTAATGTATCTATTTACTAAAATTAAACTTTGGAGGTTGACTTTAATTTAGACACTAAGTCAAATTCACCACCCAAGTCTCACTTAGAACCCCCCCCCCCCCCCCCTCCCAGGTTTGAATCTTCCCCTTTAAAAGTAATGGAAGGTGAAATTATTGAGACTAAGTCAAACTTGGGTGCCAAACATCCATGATATTTATCAAAGATTTTAGAATAATTAAGATGGTATCCTGTCTCCATCTTGGATTGTAAAGTTATCTGAGAGATTATTTTAGGCCACCACAGGGGATTTGGAGAAATACGGTTCTGATACAGTACTGAGTGCTGACCAATTATGGTTCACTAGAAATATATGGGCCAGCTTTAATCCTGTGATATTCAAATGTAACAGAACATGTTCTGCTGACAACGCAGAAGTTATATTTTAAGTAATGCATAATAAGACCCATAAGGCCAACCACCGAAGAGTTCTCTGACCTAAACCCAAACAAATGGAGAATACCATAGAAAGCCTCATACTACAGTAAATGGATTACGCATAGGATACCAGGTAAGTGAGCAGTAGTTATGGATGGGCTGGGCAGTGAATAAACATGTGTATGGCATTAAATGTAGCAGCAGCATGCTGAAATCCAATGTTGTTCATTATTGGATTTGTTGCCTTTTGGGGAGGAGGCTCGCAGAATATGGTCAAACATCTAGAAGGAGTGCATTTTCCCACTGATTGATATCCAAATGACCTTTCATTTTAACTCCATCTTTTGCAGCTTGAAGCAAATTCTTTAGTCTATTTACTAAAAAGTGAACCTTGGTAAACTGACAAGTGAACTGCAAAATCTGTTGTTAATGGTTTAGTTGGTAAGACAGGTAAGTTGGAACATTTTAGTGACTGAAAGCACTGTATATGACCTCATGTCTGCTGGCAGCATTTATTTCCCCAGCATGTTGGGAGAGATCTATACCCACTCCATTACATTGGATCCCCAAGGAAAGAGAAAAGCCAACCAGCTCCTTGTTACATCACTATTCATCCATATAATTCTCCATCCTGTACCTACTGTTCCATATTTTCTAGCTCTGTTGCATTTAACAGTTTTTACATTAGTGAAAGCAGTAACACAGGATGATGTATAAAATGCATGTATAAAACCCAGTGAACCTAGGTTAAACACTTAATCAAACAGTCCGGTAGATCCAAGCACATCATACAATTCATGTTACATGGTGTTATTATGTTGCTTTAAAATGTCATATCTCATTAATTCTTTTTACTGCTGCAGAGGTTGCCAATGAATTGTCTTTCAAAGAGAGGTTAAGTTCCCACATCTAGAACGGCATTATTGGTTTTAACATTTCACGCGTATCTTTTAGAGCATCCTAGATATTCAGAAAGAAAAGGGGGGAGAAAAAACGATGAACACAGCAGGCACTGCCAGGCTAACTATTGTGTTACATTCTGATTTTGAAAAGACATTGGTAGAGATGACAGGTTTACTGAAGGCATGAACAATACATCGTTAAATAAATCGTTACTATTCTGGCCTTCCTTTTATTCCACCTTTCCATTGTGCTTTATCTGTTTTATGCTGTGCTACTGCCATCCAGTGAGTAAACAGTGTAACTGCATCATAAACCTAAAGGGTATTTATAGAGTGATTTTGCATTTGCAAAAGCATGGGATCTCTGTTGTCCTTTATTAACAAAAAAAAACCTCCTACAATGCATCAATGTCAAATGACCATTAGGTTATGCCCAAACAACAGTAAATATCATGGTTGTTATAGGAACACATGCAGCCTAAAGAGAAATAAATTCAGATGCAGAATTGAAAAGCCAGTTCCCTAGGAAATTTGTTGAAAAACCCTTTTAAATAGACAAAAATCTTCCGTCTGAAAAAAAGTTGTTACAGTGACCAATGGAATAATACTGTTGTGGGCCTGGGTGCTGAATGTTAGAATTAAATGTGTGTTGACTAAACTACCAATGATACTCAGTCAACTAAACATAATGGGTAATATAGTCCACACAGCTGCAATTGGCACTTCAACTGTGTGGACTACACACCCCATGATGCTCAGACAGTTTGAGAGTAATGGAAAATGTGCAGGCAGCTAAAAAGTCAAACATCCCTCCCTTCCAAATTGCCTTCAATTAGCCTCCTCTGGTTTGTCTTCCTCTTTAGGTGCCCATTGACATGAAAGAATATATGGATATAAATTAAATATCACATTGAGGTCTATATAGCTTGTGGCATAATGATTGGAGTTGTTATAATATCCATCAAAAGTACAGTATTGACAAATGTGGTACATTTAATGACATCTATAATTACCCTGCGGCAGTCGCACTATAGACATACTATGGCCATCCTATTTAACTAAGCGAGTATAGTGGGATCCAAAACACAACTCTTTAAAAAAACAGAATTACTGTATATAAAAAATTTAAGTTAAAATGATATAAAGATAACAGTACAATTGACTGTTTGGTTTAATCAGTGATTGATTTGAGTTATTGTTATCAGTGGACTGGACAAGTCTGTTTATGTTCATATCATGTTTTTTCTTTATTAACACAGTATTGGATAATAATTAGCATAATATTTTCCTTGTCAATAAAAGTTATTGTGCAAAACTAACATTTTCGTTTCGTTTTCGTTCATTCGGACGAAAATGTTATTTATTTAGTCTAAAATGAATTTCGTTCATTACTCCATTCGTTTCAGACGAAATTCGTTCATTATTTTTGTTTCGTTTTGTTTTATTCGTTCGTTTTATAGAATACGTGTAATACTATTGGCCTTCTATAAACCGAACGAGAACCCCATTCATAAGAAATTCTTATGAATGGGGCTCTCGTTCGGTTCATGGAAAGGCAATAGTACTACACGTTTTCTATAAGCCGAAAGTCTATAAACGACACTTTAAACGCAGAGCCTGCTCAGTGTAATGCATTAAACTGAATATATATATATATAATGTTCCAAGTGTAGTAAGTAAAAAGTATGTATTCTATAAACCAAAAGTCTATAAACCGAACGACCTTCGGTTTATAGACTTTCGGCTTATAGAAAACATATAGTAGTAGTGCCTAAGACTTATGAATGGGTTCATAGAAAGGCACTACTACTATACGTTTTCTATAAGCTGAAAGTCTATAAACCGAAGGTCGTTCGGTTTATAGACTTTTGGTTTATAGAATACATACTTTTTACTTACTACACTTGGAACATTATATATATATATATTCAGTTTAATGCATTACACTGAGCAGGCTCTGCTCAGGAAAGTGTGCGTGAGCCATTGAGACTTGGAATGGCTTTTCATTCTCTACAAGGTGCAGTACACTTATTTTTTAATTTAGTCGATAAGTATTCATAAAAGGACTTTATTGCTAAAAGTGTGTCAGGCTAGGCGCCTGAGACCGGGATCCTGTGGTCCCTTCTAAATTCCCTGCAATTCTGTCCTTCTTATTTTCTAAATCAGTATTGATTTTTTTTGCCATTTGGATACAGACATAAATGGGGGGGCAAAGGAAACAGGGTATATGTGATAGAGGAGAGGGGAGGGGAGGGGAAGTGAGAGAATGTTTTTAGCAGTATCGATGCCCATGGAAATATCACACGTCAACAAAATCAATAACCACAAAATAATGTAGGTGATACCTGGGGGAAGGGAGGTGACCTGATAGGCGGGGGAACCGTGCCTACACCTAGAAGCGTGGGTATCTTGGTGAGGGGGTAGGGCATGTGTCAGGGGCAGGACAATATAAAAGGTATTCAGGGCGGGTATCAGGTAGGATTCGTTCTAACGCCTGAACCCTTTCATGGAACATAGGTGGCTCCTGTTTACCCCAGTGCAATGGATTATGGACTTAGTAAATGGTTCAAAATTGACTTTTTATATACTGAAACCGGTTGACTGGTATGGTGTAGGAGATATGGTGTAAAATTCGGCATAAAATTCGGCGGGATATAAATTGGGGTAGAATGGAGCACATTTTGTGCTAAAAGGTAACAATGGCCAAGCCGTATCCCTATCCCCCCAACTGTGAAGCATACAACCAGGGGACAAGCCGCATCGCCAGCATAAATCAGGTCTCTCTGGGAAGACTTTGTGGAGCAGGGCGGGTGTCCTGTACCAACCGAATAACAACTTATAAGACATTGCTTGTGTCCTTTTATTGATAGAGGTGTAATTCTGACTTCCATGAATAAAGCCACCAGGGAAATAATATACTTAATGCTACTGTACTGGATTCTCACAAAACTGTTAAAAGATAGCAAAATATTGTTTTAAAATGTCACTGTGATCTAAAGATTACATAAACTGAAACAGCTGTAACAGAGCATGAGCTTTTCCATGGGAAAGAGCATCTATATTCACACAATGTCTATTATTGAAACATAAATATATAGAAGTATATAGAAGTATAACTTTTGACTGCAGATAAGTACCAATTAGACAAACTGTGGTTCACTTGTACATTATGGGTTATAAATGCAGTTAGCACTTTCCCATGGCTGAACACTAACATTAAAAGATATCTCTTATTCTATATTTGGAGGCCCACTTGTAAGAAATGCACTTGTCTGCAATAAGGTTTCCCAGGCAACTGTATACTACATGCTAGTAGTAGCACTGTGTTTAAGCAGGAAGAGTATATTCTTATTACATCCAAGGGATGTTACTAGTACCCAGTTTGATGGTACTTATTTACCTCAGATGGATGAGATAATCACACTGGGAGTTGCACCTGCAATCCTGTAATTAATAGAATTTACAGGTGGCGTATTAGCCCAGTGATTCATCTCACCAGACAGTCGAATGAATATATTATGTTTACCTTATGCTGTAAGATCGCTGTTTATTTAAAGCTGAAATGTCAATATTTGTATATATTTTGACCATTCTAGATACAGTTCTTTTACCAATTTCAGGACTGAGACATTCCAAAAGGGTTTCTTAACTTTGAATGTAAAAAAGTCCCTGAAAAAAAATACTTTGTAACATGCTTTTAGAAATGCCATTAACTATAATAAATAAAATCCACATTCCTTTCAGCAATATTCTGTCAATGTCTTTTTAGAAATTTGGATGTGGTACTTCAATTTCAATGTACGAAATAACTCCAGTCATGTGACTCCAAATCACTCTTTTTGTATCAGTATATCTAGGGGAAAGGTCCATTTTCCCAGTCTGATACATGGCTCCCCCAGCCCTAATTTATTAAACCTAATAGTGTGAGAGAAGCCAGAACATTACTCTGCACAATGGTTTGAAGCAGTAGAAAGCTCAGCGTGGGAGAGTACTTTGCACAACACATTTATATGATGGATGGCAACTGAGGAGCTGTACAGCAGTAAATGAGAACGATACATTTCTTGCCATACCAAATGTTGTCACAAAACATTTCTGGCATTGTCCTCACATTATACTTGACTAAAGGCATATGTAATGTGTAATCTTGATTTCTAAGGTCAATCTGATATTAACACTAGTCTAAAATATATTTTATACATAATATACAATTGTTCATGGACATGCTTTAAGGGACTCTACCACCTAAACATTGCTTGCACTGTAAATGTAGAAAATAAAAGTAATTTCTTTATTGTGTTCAAGTGAAATGAGTTTGCTTATCATGACATCACTGTATAGCCTGATATGCAAATTACTTTCAATGGTAAATGTACACTTTGCATTCCAGGCAACAAAATCATGTCATGAACAGAATACACCATAAGCAAATTTCTATTTTTTTTACATTGTCTATGCATTTGTTTTGCAATTATGCTAACACAACATGCAGATCAATTTTAGTTCTCTACATTCATAGTACAAATATTGTGATAGAGCCCCTTAAAATAAATAATGTTTAAGTGACCTTATAAAACAACAGAATCCTAAAACTCGGCTATTTTGGCCTTAAGTTTGAAATTCCCTTCTCTATTCCCTGCAATTCCTTAATTCACGAATAAAGCCCATATCCATTCACTGTAGATTGAGCAGATAGGTGAATTAGATATTGTTTGGCAATGCGTTATGAGAATTGATTTTGTTAAACAAAAGACTATCCAATATAGGTGAATTTCAGTTGACCAATCCTTCCATAACAAAATGCTACCTGTACTGTATTTACTACCCTAAAACATGCAAAAATCATATAAACATTAGGTATTTTTAAACTCAGGACCAATATTACAATCTGTTTAGCAGTCCTTTTCATAATAAGTGTTGTTTTTTTAATTTTTATTACTATGGTATTTTTTCATAATACAAAAAATGATATGATCGAAATAATTGTATAAAAAGAAAGGCCTTCTTGTCCTGAAAAAAAAACAACAATATATAATTTGTGTACAGGAAATGACAAAGAAGAAAATTACAGCTAAACACAAACACCATAGAAGTGTTAAAACAATATATAATTTGTGTGGGTACAGCAAATGACAAAGAAGAAAATTACAGCTAAACATATACACTGTAGAAGTGTTAAAATAGCCACAGTCATTAATTCACAATATTCCAACAGTCCCATCATGAAGGGGCTAACACACATTTTACTCCTAAGTTTGGTATTTGATTGCAATTTTGCTAAAACAATGAATAGATAATTTTTAATGATTTTTGGGAAAACAAATCAGTAAAAACAATGTTTAGATGAGACCGTTCCTTAACCCCTTGAGATGGAGTGGTATGCTGCATTTAACGTACCTTGAAGACCAGAATTCCATTATTTTTGTCATATGTTTGCTGAACTGTGATTTTCTTTCTTTGTGTTCAGTCCACCCACACAAATTATATATCATTTTTTAATGGACGGAAAGGGCTTTCATTTGATACTATTATTTTCATCATATGATGATATAATTTACTATTAACAAAAATATAAAATATGCCATAAAAAAACCTTTTTCTAACTTTGACCTGATTTTCTTTTTTAAACAATTACAAATGTTAAAAAAGACCCCATCTATATATTTCTAATATTTGTCCTGAGTTTAGAAATAACAATGTTTCCTTGTTTGTCTATGTTTTATTCCAAACTTTTTTAAAAGAAAACATTTTTGTGGGTGGCTGGTGGGCGCCCCCTGGGGTGTTGCGCCCTTTGTACTCGCATTTGTCACACACCCCTAAGGCAGGCCCTCGCTGGCATATACCATTAAATCCCCATACTAGGGCCACTAAACATTTCACGAGTGAAACAATGTGTAGTGCCCCTTTAACAGAAAATGAGCTCTTTGGTTACATTATCTGAGCATATTCCTTAAGCAAAACTCAAGAGGCCCATTAATCTGTAGCTGAATGTGTGAGTGAAAGTATTATAATCCATATAAATATCATGACCCAAGAGCCCATCTATATCTATGCCTCTATATGAAGCAAATAAATGCTTAACTGCTTAACTTCTGGGGGGGGGGGGGGGGGGTATCACAGATCTAATAAACTTATGGTATTTCAAATGCTTCAGGGAACTGGAGGAGAGTTTACAATATTGAATAATCAAACTTAGCCCTTGTGCTAATAAGCCATCCATCAATCATAGGATTAATGCTTAACTTGTTTGTTTTTGTCAGTGACGTAATTAAAAATCCCTTATCTTTAAAACAAGGATTTGCAATACAAGCTCTGTGGAATATTAACATACATAGCCTGAGGTTATTTCTAGAAGCAGTGGAATTATGAAAAGAAGATAATATAAAAGAGGTCATGACAAGTGACTTGCTAGAGGTCATATCAAAGTGACACTGGAATTTAAACTTGAACAAATATTTTTAAAATATGTGCTTACATCTTTATTTTTATTTATTTCTGCATATAAATGAGGATTTTGATGTTAGTGGTTTTTTGTTTATTATTTAATAGATTTCACAAAGTGGCAGATTATTATAGCTGATTTGTGCAAACAACAATAAAAAAAAAGCAGTATTAGAAACAATGAAGAAAAAGAGTGTTTAAAAACGTAAAACATTTAAATGTGAGCAATAGGTCACAAATGTAAGTATTACACCTTTGAGAAAGCAGCAAGATTAGGAGTAGTAAAATTCCACCTGGTCTATCATAACTTTTAATTCAAACTATGGGGGTGATGTATAAAAATAACGCGCCCACACATAGTCCCAAATACTGGAGTCCTCCATATTTTCTTCCGGCGCTAAGTGTGCCGGTGCAACCATGGGAGGGCTGGCAATTTAGAGCCCAGGGGGCAAAACTATTTTAGTGCCTCGTGGTGAAACGTCATCATCCCACTTTTGTCTATCTTTAGAAGTTCCTACAGAGCATAAAACAAGTTTTCCCTTTGGATTGTGCTGTATACATTTTAAAAATAAAAAAGAATAATTACTGCATGTTATGGCTGACTTGAAAAATACATGAATACATATTTCAAATCTATCTGTTTACTAAAAATTTTCAAAAGTTCGGCATGCATACAAAAAATCTTGAGAGGTCCATAAAAAGTAATTAAATATATATATATATATATATATATATTTATAGAGATATTTTCTAAGGTTAATGGTTAGCAATTGGATGGTTATGTTATCTTTCAGCAATACTGTACAATTATATATCTTACTCTTTTGGCCTGCTACATTTGAAAATGTTTGCTGTATTCTATTACTACCAAATTAGAACAAATAATTACCGTTATTAAAGTCACCAATTATATTTGATAGAATCATATTTTTTGAATAAAGCTGCTCAGGAGAATACATTAGTGCTCAGAAACTAAGAAAAGTTTGTTAAAATAAACCTGTGCTCAGAAACAAAGTTTAAGTAAATGGCACAGATTATTATTTTTATTTTTTTTGAAAATTGCCTTCAGGTTGACATGACATGTTAGAAAATAAAATAGAAAATAAATATTTGAGCTTTACTGCTGTGATACACTCACACCGCACATTACTGATGGGCTTTATTGCCGTACAGCTCTGGGATGCACTGTACATTACTGTTATTTTTATTATTGTGGGACTCTGTCATACAGTCTCACAGTGCACATTACTTTGCATTTTATTGCTGTGGAGCTGTAATACCCTAATTGTAGTGCATTGTGTTTATGAGTGTACATTGTGCCTAGCACAATGTATTGATATCTTTTTACCATCTTTAAAGTCAAAGCTTTACATTTTTAAAGAAGGGTATCCATTAAACATTTAATTTGTTTATTCTGCTGGAGTAAATATCAGTTGCAGAGGCTCCATATATGCTAGGCGTCCGCCGCACACCTAGCACGGAGCAGCCGCGCTGTGTATTTCTGGGAGACAGACGGCAGCTGCGAATTTGGCAACACTCACTCACTCTGTTGCCAATTCGACAAGCACTAAAAGTTAACGAATTTTCATTTACTTTTAGTGCTTGTCGAATTGGCAACAGAGTGAGTGACTCTGTTACCGAATTCGTAGCTGCAGTCAGCCCCCCGGATGTAACTCATGTATATCCGAGGTTTTGTATGCATCCGGAAATACACGAGATACATTGTGCTCTGGACTGGCTGCATGCCTTTCACTCAGGGGCACGATCCGCACCTGGTAAATATGTTTTTCCAGCATTGGTCAATTTGAAATAGATTCCATATTTTTCCTATGAACTGCAGGTACTATCACAGTGTGACTTGAAGAATCTTTGCAGGCCTCATCGTCTGCAGTGTCAAACATTTACCCTGTTCCTGTAGTCCTCAGGGCAGCCATAAAGAGATAGAGACCCAGCAAAGGTACTGCATAGTGCTCGGCTGGCTATTGTTTAAGGGTTGCCCCGGAGGTGGAGATAAATAGAAGGTTACTTAAGCAGAGTAATTCACAATTAAGGCATCCATTTTGCAAGAGGTCTAATACCTATCTATTGTTTGTGGCTTCTATCTCCCCTCTTGTTTTTTAGGTCTTCAATGATGGATCTGGAGAGTGATAATATGGGTGGAGGATATTAGATCGGCTGCCCCAGCCTTATTGCGGTGTATAAGGATCTTAGCCACCCAAGCCATCCTGGTTCCAGCTGTAGATCCCAGTCACTCAACAGGGGGTATCAGCATAACAGATCTCCCAGCCCACGCAGGGGTAGTTCCTGGAGTAGAACAGAAGGTGAAGGGATGAGCAACCCAATCCTTGGCCCCACAAAAAATTAAATTAAGAACACAAAATGCAATTAAGAATAAAAAAGTGTCCACTTGTAGCAGCAACCCCCAGAGAAACGCAGGCAACTTGGACTGCAAATAACAAACAGAAGACAACATTTTTCTAGGGGCGTACTTCACAAAACAAACATATAAACAAAATGCTAGCAAAACGTGTCCAAATAAACAATTCACAGTGCTACCATAACAGTAACAATATCATACAACAATTTACAAATGATAATGTGCAAACTGCAATAGTGCAGAGACACTTTGTGGTGTCAAATACACCACAATATTTTGTCCTAAGTTTAGAAATATGCTTGTTTACATGTTTTTCTGCAGTTTTATCAAGTTATAGGGCAAAAAACAAAAATAGTGTTTTTCATACAGTGACCTTTTGACACCAACCCGAACCCTAAATGTAACCCTAACTCTAACCCTTAATTTATTCTAGTTTAATTTAATTTTAACCCTAACCCTTATGCATACCTTAATTTAATTGTAACTCTAACCATTATTCTAACCCTAACCCTAAATTTTTAGCTAATTAAGTCTTTTTTTCTATTGCAATGAGCTGACTTTCTTTAGGGACAGTCTAGCAACAGCATCAGAGTTCCCTTCCGATGCTCTACCCACAAGAGAGCAGCAGCCACACTGGAGGAGCATGTCATATTGGAGGAGCAGCAGCCATATCGGAAGAGCATGCAGTTATCCAATATGGCACCCGTGAATCGCTCTGTGGAGTGATTGCGGGTACCCAGGACACCGGATTTTGGTGCTGATTAATGCCTCAATCTCGCCGTTGGAGCGGTGTTTGCGACCTTTGATTGCAAACACTGCTCATTTAACCGCAGGACGTACTAGGTGCATCCAATGTTGGCAACGCTTTGCCAGACAGGATGGACCTAGTTCATATTATGTTGTCAAGGGGTTAAGGAGAAAATATGTTAAAGAGTTTTTTGAATTATTCTATTTTCATTCCTCTGAAAAAGACACTAAACCTGAAGGAAGATGACAAAAAGGATGATGAGAAGAAAGAGGAGGATGAGAAAAAGAGGCAATAGAGGAAAATCCACCAAACATTTGTCAATTGGCTTAGAGTCTTTTGCATACTTGCAAATGTTATTTGGGGAAAAAGCCCTGTCACTCTGTTTTGTCATATCAATGGGATTTGGGAAAACGCAAACACTTCACGTGTTTCGAGCCTTTTGACACTTAATCATAAGTGTGCACTTATGATTAAGAGTCGCTAGACGCAAAATGCGTGAAGTGTTTGTGTTTTCCTTTATCTTTGCATAGTCTGTATATTATTCAACTCCATTATCATATTTTTATTTATATTAAAACTTTCAACTTTTAAAGATCTTTTTTTCCCTCTTACTCTCAGCAAATTCAACTCAAAAAGTCAGCACCAGTCTTGCATGGGAGTAAGATCCATACAAACCTGCCCAGCCACATTGCAGCCCAGAAACCCTTTTTATTTTGGTCTATCTAAAACAATAAAATTCATGATGGCACAGAAGGTGTTGCCGCTCTCTCCAGAGTGGCCGGCTGTGGAGCCCAAGATGCTGTTACAAGCACTGGTTTTTGGGTCTCAACATTGAGTGTTGTCCCAAAGTGGGAGACTGGAAAATAATGTTTAGGCCATCACCTCTTTTACCCCAAAAGCCAGTCAATAAATTATGACAATAACAATGTGTTGTATACCTCATTTGATAGGGCATTGTATCTGCTCTGGGATGCCGGACCCAGGACACTGATGGGCAAGGCTGACATCAAGTCAGCCTTTTCCCTGTTGCCTATTTACCTGGACAGCCAGCAGCTTGTAAGCAGGTAGTTTGAAGGCTCCTACTATGTCAACCTCTGCCTTCCCATGGGATGTTCCCTCTGTACCTACTCCATTTTTTCAAGTGGGTGATCAGGATGGAGTTAGAGACTCACTTAGTGGGTCACTATCTAGAACACTTTACATTTTTTTAGTTAGCAGTTTGCTCAATTAAACAGACACAGTTACACACACACACTCACGTATACACACTCTTACACACAGTGACCATGACACACACCTTTACACACAGACAAATACACACACAGTAACACTTACAAACATAAATACACACCCCTTACACACACTGTTGCACACAGACAGTCACACATACATACACATAGAAAAACAAACACTTAGACACCCTTACATACATTGACACACACAGTTAAACACACTTAGGCACACTTACAGACAGACCCACGTACACATATTTCTTTTTAATGATTTTTTTGTTTGACCCCCTCCCTGCTCATTTACCTTTATTTGCAGGGAGCAGAACGGTTTAAATAGTGCCTGCCCCCCAATGTGTTGGATAATGGTAGTGACATTATAACATGCATGTGACAACTTATAAATCATCATGAACAAGAAACAAAGGAATAAGCAGAGGAATCCTAGAATCAAAGAAAAATCAATAAAGCCAACAACGTCTGAAGAAAAAGAAATCTAATATTAGATTACAGGCTCCCTTTTACATGATGAACTATTTAAGCCATTCAAAGCATCAACTGCAGAACCATACTTGCCTTTGGCACTTTCTCTAATCGTAATAAATCAGAAAGAGAGAACGAGACGCTGAGTGACATCATCATGTTCTGAGTTTCAGCATATGATCATTTTATTAAATTAAGAAGGGATAGAGTGGGAGTCAGTGATGGATAGTGCTCATTTAATGCAGAACGAGAATATTGACTTAGGCTCACATGTTGTCCATAGCATTAATATACCACGGAGGCAGCTCAAGTACAGAAATGTTGGAGGGATGCTTTAAGGCATTGGTCACTGGCTACCATAGGTGTCATTATTGTAATGTAAAAGAAATCCACTCAAAGTGCATACATTGAAAATACATTGGAATTCAGGCAGATGATCACAAACTTGGCAGTAGATGAGTGAAATACATCTTAATGAAAAAATAGGATATAAAGTATTTAACTCCTACAATGCCATAGTGAGACCACATTGTACCTTCAATGCAGCTCAGTCTCACTATTTCCTGTCCTTAATCCCCATATCTAGACATGTGCATAGACTTACACATACATTTCATGGAACTGTTATGTTTAACCTTTTTTTTTGCATTCTACCTATTGGTGACTAAATGCCTGATGATGCTTTTGCTAAGCATTATGGGAAAGACTACATCTACATCTGCACTTATTTTTACTTTGAAACAATTTACAGTTCTTCTGTAGTTTTACATTGAAAACAATTTCACCACGGCCTGGGAATTTAGTGACATCCAATAAAGTAAGCTTGGAGTGGTAGCCTGACCAGTTGATATAGCATCAGTAATACATCAAGTATACTTTATTTGCCAGTTTTGGGAAGAGCTAAAGAAAAAAAACCTGTTACAAAAGATCTGTTTCTTTTTGTTTACTTTACACACTGAATTTTTTTTGAACACTGTGGAAACAGCTCCTTTAAAGACAGCATAAGGATTGCCATCTAGCTGTTAAGGGGACAGGTTCATATAATGCTTTCTGACCTCATGGGATAGAGCTACAGTCTCCCTGGTACAGGAGAAAGGACCCCCCAAAAAACAAGATATATAGTTACATATAGTTACATAGCAGTTCAGGTTAAAAAAAGACTTACCTCCATCAAGTTGAACACTTTTCCTATTCCTTCTTTACCACTGTTGATCCTAAAAAAGGCAAAAACAAAACTATTTCAAAGTCTGCTTTTAATGGATATACAGAGATCATAATGAACAAATTAAAAAGAAGAGGACCAGAACGGATCCCTGAGGTACTCCACTTATCGCATCTGTCGAATTTGAAAACTTCTCATTTACCACCACTCTTTGCATTCTATCTTTCAACCAATTGTCAATCCACATACACAGCCCTGAACTGTCCTGATAACTCCAACTGCAATTATATTGAAACGTGGTGACTTCAAGCTATCTGGTGTTTTATAACTGCACCCAAAGGACCCATCCCTCTGAACCATACTGAATTACTACTGTTTTAAACTCTCCCCAATGGATGGACATTGCATGCAGTCATGAAATTTTTGCCATGAGGACAGAGTCATGGCATGGAATATCCTACATTAATTTGAGCAGTGGAAGCGATCTCATAGACTCTAATGCCTTAATGTCAGTATATAATTTGTGTGGGTATAGTAAATGATAAAGAAGAAAATGACAGTTAAACACAAACACCGCAGAAGTGTAAAAACAGCCTCTGTCCTATGGACACAACATTCCAAAACCAGTCTCATCATTAAGGAGTTAAACGGATTAGATCTTACCTTAACTTCAGCTTTTTGATTGGCTATTTTCTTAGGGGCACATCATTTTTTCATTCTATCCTGTGCAATTTATAATTCATATGTGTTCAAACGGAAATCAATTTTTTAAGGTAGTTCCTATGGAATTTCCTTCTTGGTTAATTCATTTGATGG
Organism: Pelodytes ibericus; assembly: GCA_036172795.1. Lineage (NCBI taxonomy): Eukaryota > Metazoa > Chordata > Amphibia > Anura > Pelodytidae > Pelodytes > Pelodytes ibericus. Next base: position 98,639,380 of record CM069857.1, on the reverse strand, counting down.
GGATACTGTGAACGAATCAATAAGGAAATTCCACACATGAATTCTACATTCTGAAGGAGAGCATGCTAAAATTAAAATGAGAAGTGTGTAACTGACAACCATTGCAGTCCAACTGGTGGAATAAAAATTCAGATTTGGAATACTTTGCGTGTTTCTTTTTTGAAACATTTAAATGTTGTTGTTGTTGTATCCTCTTGGATACTGCACTAGAGGCAGTCAGCAACATTGCAATGAAAAATAAAAGACTTAATTAGCTAAAAATCTAGGGTTATGGTTAGAATAATGGTTAGGGTTATAATTAAATTGGGGTTAGCATAAGGGTTAGGGTTATAATTAAATTAAAATTAGAATAAATGAAAGGTTAGCATAAAGGATAGAGTTAGTGTTACATTTAGGGTTAAGGTTACATTTATGGCTTGGGTTGGGGTCAAAAGGTCACTGTAGGTGAAAAAGAAAACACTATTTTGGTTATTGCCCTATAACTCGAGAAAAAACTTCTGTAAATTATTGTTTAGGTCAAAGTTTTATTTTTTCCTTCTATTTTATGATTTTTTTGTAGTAAATTACAAGATATGATGAATATGATGGTTTCTAAGCCATTCTTATGGCAATAAAAACGATATATAATACAGTATCTGAGAAAGAAGCAAATTACAGCTAAACACAAACACCCCAGAAATGTCAAAACAGCCCATGTCACCAAGGGAAAGACAAGTTCAAAGGGTCATGTCACTGAGTGGTTAACCACAAACATGGCAAGAAAAGTAGTGCAATTGTATAAATTTGTCCACGTTTCTATTTGAGATTCTGGCATCGTAATTTTGAAGCGTTACCGGCGTACACTCACAGTGTATTTCTCTTAACCTTTGTGTGTGGTACACCAAATATAAAATCACCACACCCTGAATTCTAATAGCTGGAAGTGATGGTGGCAGGGAAGTGATAGCATGGAAGACCACAAAACACAACTTACTATACATAAAAAGGATGCTTATATACTAATATGTGTTGCAAGTCAGCAAAGACAAAGTGTCCATACAAGAACAACAAAGGCCAGTAAATTACAACCATGGTCAGTGTTGGTGCTAACTCTGACAAAGTCATAACTAAGCTAGAGGTAGGCACTTACATTGTTCATGGTAGACATTTACTGGATTTTGTTGCGGACAATTTCATGATATTCTATGGATCTTTAAAACCTTTGCCATGGACACAGGTGCCCTTCTATGGAGATTTTGCTTATTGCTGGACCAGGCCCACAGTAGGTGGAGTTTATTTAAGCTAACATTTTCTAGCCTAATTTGCCCTCAACCACTTCCCACCTCAAAAAGTAGCTGCCAAGAAAGGATTTGTAAGGAGCGTCACAGGATTCCATCCCTTTAGGACAGATGGTGTTCCTGATGCGTCCTCTACACTAAAGCTAATTGTGACTCCCTGCAATGAGCTGTGCTGTGGATCCCACTGCAGGAGACTACTGTGGGATCTTTTCTGTGAGATAAGGCCACTTTTTAATGACTCTCAAAGTGTGTGCCAGCTACGTTTGACAAAAAAGTGCCATGCTGGAACTTGCACCCAGGAGTTAAAATATAAGGAATATTCATAAAACAATAATCTTGCATCAATATTTTAAAATGTCCTGTATGGCGGGGAAACAGGCATAACAACCTATATGTCCTTTTTAGTATTGTATAAGACTAAACCTTTGGATGACACTGGCTGAATAAATCCTTTGTTGTGTGCAGCTTCAGAAAGATTTGTAAGTGATCTATATACCGTATTTGCTCGATTATAAGACGACCCCCCAAACTTTGGATATTCCTTTAGGAAAAAAACTAAAAGCCTGAATATAAGACTATCCTATAGGAAAAAAGTTCAACTTGTATATATTCACATGTAAAGTGTTTTTAAATAAAAATTATGATATAAAAAAAAAGCATTTCTTGGTTTTATTTCCTTTTATGTGCTAAAGCTACCTCTCTCTTTCCCGTCCCCCAGCATTGTCTCTCTCCCCCCCTTAGTGTTGTCTGTCTCTCCCCCCAGCGTTATCTCTCTCCCCCACCCTCCCTTTCTCTCTCTCTCCCCTCCCTTTGTGTCTCCCTCCCTTTGTGTGTCTTTCTCTCCCCCTCCCTTTGTGTCTCTCTTTGTCTCCCTCCCCTTTGTCTCCCTCCCCTTGTCTGTCTCTTCCCCATCCCTCCCCTTGACTCTGTCTCTTCCCCCCTCCCTCCCCTTGTCTCTGTCTCTTTCCCCCTCCCCATGTCTGTCTCTTTCCCCCCTCCCCTTGTCTCTGTCTCCCCTCCCTCCCCTTGTCTCTGTCTCTTCCCCCCCCTCTGTTTCTCTCGGCCCCTCCCTCCCTCTTACATCGTCTCTCCCTGGTGGCCAGTGAGGGCAGCAGGGGGATGACTGCACGACACGTGCAGACATCCTCCATGCTGTCCGACACTTCCGTCTATTATGACATTCTATGATGAAGCAGTATCGCTGCTTGAGAGGGGGATCCAGGTCCCCTGCAGCTCTGCTGGGGACCTGGATCCCAGTCTTATAGTCTGACCTCGATTTGAGGTCAGATTATAAGACAACCTCGAATGTAAGACGAGGGGTCTTTTTCAGAGCATTTGCTCATCTTATATTCGAGCAAATACGGTACATAGCGCTTTTTCAAGCTCCAAGGCACACTACTTTTAACACAAAGCAAGAATAATGCAAAATCCTAAGCTAATTAAATAAATATAACACAGGTCTATTGTAACTGGCAATGTAAGACAATAATTGTGCTAAATTCCATGTGACCAAACAAAATCTTTATGTGACTAACCACAGCTGTTTAGCTTACTAATGGATCCTTAGAGACAACATTCTCCTTGTTTACTTTGCACACCTGAAAACTTGGGTCTATCATTGTGCCTTCACAGGCTTATTTGTAATTAGTCTTAATTAATACCACAGTGTACCAATTAAGGATGAAATGTATGAAAAATGCTAAGATCTTACTGGTTCACTCAAAAGGAGCCTTGTGTAGGGATAGAAAGATTACAGTGTTATATTCTGCTTGTTAATTATTCTTATAATAGAATAAGGTGATAGGTAACTCTGTTCCTGGCATTTTAAAATGTGCTTAGCTTTTAAAAATTACATTTCTTAATTTATATAAGCAAATGTATTCTCACAATTAGTTTCTAAGAGTATGAACCGAGCCGGTGAGGGCTGGCAAAGGGGGCAGATGGATTTCCCCTTCAAGCTTCTCTATGACCTGACATAATGGGCTGGGGCTGCACCACTTTTTGAATAAGCGTCGCTAGACGTGAAACATATAAAGCTTCTGCTACATTTTACAAGCACTTTGCACTATGTGTACCCTCATCTATTGAATAAATCTATTATCAGGTATGGATCATGGAGTGCCGGTGGCTTTTTTATGTTTACATTCCGTCTTTGTAGCGCGATTAGCTGCTTACACGTGGAGCACCCAGGACCTATATCCTGTCAAACACTCATATACCTTGCCACTGAGCAGGCGCCTGGGCTTACTGTTTTCCCCTCTGTTGGGAGAGGGTTCACTCAATTTGCACCTATTTTTCACTTCTAAATCCACAAGTTCGTAGGCGCCATTTTCCTAAGTTGATGCTCTGGCTAGGATTGATACATTGGCTATTTTTTACGAGCACATATAACTTTTCCATGCTGCTTTGCAGTATGTAGAAGTTATATGTACAATCTAGAGACTGGTTACTGCACATGCGCAGTAGTGCTGCTAATATCAGTGAAAGCACCTATCTCACTTGAGCTGACACTCGACCTCCCAAGCTCCTCCCCAGGTGTACTGATTTGACAGGGGTAAGAGATGGGAGGTATGGTAAAACAGTCATCTTGTTAAGTAAAATTGTGAAAAAGGATTTAAAGACTGCTAAAACTTATATTATAAGCAGCATACCTATATTTTAGGCAGCATAGTATATCTGTGAGGTGGTGTATATTAAATATTCACTTTAGACACTTTAGTACTTTTTGGAAAGAAAGCATGTTTTCGCTAAATGTTTTAGATCTGTAGAGTTGTTTTCTCCTGTATTGAGTCCTTGAAACAAATTCTTTATTTGCTGGCAGTGGAAAAAATGCACTAAAAATAAAATTGTACAACATAAGCTGAAAGGACCATCTTTATCAAGGCAAATTTGCAGCAAAGTTCAAATGTTGTTCACTACAGAAGCCTGCGCTCCTAAAAATAAGCAGTGCTATAAAAAGCAGTGTGTGCATCTTTTCACAAAACCTGTCAATAAGGGCACTTTGTAACTGAAACATTGTACTGTGATTGTAGCAAATATAATCAGACATATATTGTGTTTGCAGATTTATGCAAATCTAAGCAAAAGTTAAGCAAAATGATATATTATAAGATTTCATGTCTTAAATGATTCTCAGCTGTTTCCGTTTATGAAGCTTCAAACATCTTACTTCGTGGAAAATGTCCATATTGTGCCACAAGGTGATGCCATAGAGATGGCATGGACAAGTCATTTAAAACATATTCTACACCTGTTCTGTGCATTTGCTTGCAATTCTGCTAACACAAGGTACAGATCCTTTTTGTGGGGAGCTGTTGCAATAGCTCACTGAGGTAATGTGGAATCTGTTCAACCCTCAAGTTGGTAGGCCCAATTACCAGCATGGCCGACTCAGACCCTATCCCCTTTGAGATAGATACAATGTGTCCCATTACACTGCCATAACCACTAGAATGGAGCAAAATAAACAGTCCGAGGATGAAATGAATACCAGAGAACATCTTTGTTATTATTATTTTTCACTTCAGTCATATTACAAGTGATGTTTAGGTGATGAAGTCCCTTTTAAAAGTGTAATCAGGAAGATCCAGATCGATAATTTTGTATTCTGTAAAAAATCCCTTTGCAGATAGTACGACTCCAACACGTGTGATCTATACAAGGTGTAAGATGATTAATTTATAAAATACAACAAGCTTGGCAATGTTAATATTGGCTTTGAATTTGAACTAAAAAGCTGCAATCCCGATGATTAAATGCCTCCTTCAAACTTCTTTTGTGTTTTGATGATTTAACCTCTAGATAAAAGAGGCCAAGTTATTCAATGTAAAACAAGAATCTACATCTCAAGAAATTACATTTTCATTTGTGATCTTAATTAATTTGATGTAATGAATGCAGCAGCCAAATCTTTAGGGAAGATAAGTTAAAGAATGAAAACTTCTGGGATGAAGATAGCAGGCTGAGCACAGATTTCTTTGGTAACATTTAATTAACCCTCTGTGTAAGAGATACAATTATAAACCTCTTACTTATTGTTTCATGCTTAATTTGAACATACATCTTAACTGCTAATTGAGGAACTGGTTGTGAAAAGCTGCCTAGGTGTGTCAGCCTCATTGATCCGAAATAACATAAATTCCCTCATCAGCCAGGTGGGCTGGAGGATGCTATAGCTAATTATCTACTTCTTTTGTTTTTAAAGAAAGCAATTAATATAATTTATCGTTAATTGAAATAAGCTGTGATGCATTTGCCATGTGATAGGAAAACAGTTGGTGTGTGCACAAATTTTCTTTTCAAGCATTTCAACAGCTGTACTACTTTAAAATAAATAACCAAAAACTGTATAGAGCAAGGTTTGAATATCAGGCTAAAGGCTTGGCTATAGATGGATACTATAATTAGAGAGTTTTGTAAACCAGAATGAGAATTGTATTTGTTTGATTGATCACACTTTTGTGCAGTACATGCTTGAGTAATAGATCCTATAAAGACTCAGGGGGCTTCAAGGGCAGATCGTGGAAAAAATGTGGTCAGGGGAAAGTTTTTGGGTAACTGACCCATAAGCTGGCATATCATCAAATAAAAGAACACAGAAAATACATATTTTACTGCTGTGATACACTTTCACACAGTGGACATTACTATAAGCTCACCTTCACTTCAGGAGGCGCACCATATGGCTTTTTCTGGGCCATATGGCAGCCGCAAGCCCATGAGGCTCGCCAGTTCGACTGAGCCCCAATGCTGCTCCCGGTGCTTGCTACAGGAACAGGTGTCCCATGAGGTGTCAGCCTGGGACATTTGGCCTGCTGCATCCGCATCCCTCACTTTACTGTTTCACACCTGCTAATAAGGACCTGGTGCATCTGGTAAAAAAATGTCCTGCATTGGCCTCTAAGAGGGCTGATCACATAGCACAATGGGCCAATGGGCCGCATGTGACAGCGTGGCATCATCCACCGAGGATGATCGGGCAGTGAGTAGGCCCCAATGGGGATTGTGGAGGGCTTCTACAGGAAGGGTTGCCACCTCAGCCATTTTCTACCAGCCAAAGATAACTTTTGCATGCTGCCTTGCAGTATGAAGAAGTCATATGTCACTAGAAGGAAATCAATTTCCTAATCAGTGAAAGTAGCGGAAATATTGCTAGAGGGTTTTAAAAATGGTTACTGGATACCGTTTTCCGACTGCCATTGTGTACTTTGCCCCACTTACCTTTGCTTGGTACTGGATTATCCAACGGTGGTTCAGGAAAAATTATAAAAAGAGCTCACACTGTGTCATATGGCTGGCCCTTTCCAAAATCCTCCTCTCCCTCTTTGCCATAAGAGCCAGGAGAGGGGTGCTTACGGAAAATAATGGAATATAGGTAGTTTTCCAGCTGCTCCTGGTGCACCCAGAATGCCACCACCTCATAGGGTGCTTTTACAATGGCCAATACTACATGGATTTGAGCCTCCCCATGGGTTGCTTAATTTTCAGATTTTACTGAGTATTTCATGACTTTTCTACAAATGATAGTGAGGGGTTTGTATTGGTGCCATGGCCAGTCACTTTAGGGGCCACAAAACCTCAGCACTTCATTTGTGGAACACCTTCTCAGTATTGTAGAATGACAGGTCTTATTGGATATCTCCTAATGCAACCTTGCAACTTTATACTGATGTGGCTGGGTCAGTAGGTTTTGGCGCTATGCTAGCATCCTGGCAGAAATTTTGGTTGACAAGAAATGTGTCTCTCCTAGACCTGTTCTCCATTGTGGAGGCAGTGTAGTAATGGGGTGACTGAGAGGCTGTCCAGCTGTATTACATCTCTTATATGAATTTATTATGTTTTATTAATGAATATATATTCCATTCCCAAGGGTGGGCATCAGTGGCAGGTGATTATTATAATCAAGTGTTTCCATGTCAGAGACGACTGTTAGTGCAACTTCAATCCACTTTCGGCAGTTTTGGAAATTGGATTCTACAGGTCCTAGAATATTGTTAAGTAAGTGTGTCAATTTATATTTCTGCTGGTAAATGGTGCAAAGCAAGGTGGCTTAGATTATGTTTGGACTGGATAAGGCAGGATTATAATTTGTGGTTGTAGTCTGACATCAGTGATTGTAGTATCAAGTAGAATTTGGAAGTGATGCCATAAATGTTGAAATGTTAGTTTTGTGTATTAGTATTGCCCATTACTTGCATATTAATTGGCAGCTTGCTTCCATTTTCTCTGACATTTTTGATAAACATTGCTCAATTTGATAAACCTATTACACTTATTATCTAGTAGTATTCTTTATTATTAATTACAGCTCAAGCAGCATAAATGTTAAAAGATGCTGACTAGAGATTAATGTTGTAGTATCTTTTGTAAGTCTGTGCTGCTAGGTAAAACTTCTAGATGTAAATAATAATAATATATATTTTTACCATTTATGTGGGTCTTTTTTAATTCAATCGCTTTATACTAGCACTGGAGAGTCTCCGGTGAAGTCTGTGCTGCATTAAATTGAGTTTTAATGTAAAGCTATTGTAGGTAAAGCTGCTGGTATTTTTTCACTTTTATGCGTGTGTGTGTTTTTTTTAATGCAATCTTTTTTGGACATTTTGGAACTATATTTATGACAAGGTCATCATGTCCTCTGGCTGAGCATCATGGGAAAGGCAGTCTGCAATTGCAAGGAATTTATAATGTGTGGAGTGTGCGGAGTGTGCAATCTACATCCTTTTATTGAAAAGCACGAGTTTCTTCTAGATCTTATAATAATATGGTGATGGTTCTCACTGGAAACATATCAATAGAAAGTAATATTTGTTGTTTTAAAATAATCCCAAAACCTATATGTATTGCTGAACAAGACAACAAAATGCAAAAATGTCTCTTCCTGTTCTTTGACATAGATTTTCTTCAGAAGTAAGTGTATGGAATAGAAATGTTTTTGATGATCTTACCCACTTAAGTACAGCCAATGTTTTTTTCAATAGAAAATGTTTGGCTGCCAAAGAGTGGACGTCATGCTTAATAATCGGCTACATAAAAGTATCAGCCAACATAATGAACATGTAAAAAAGAATCGAGATATCGCGAAACGGCTTATTGATGCAGTATGCTTCCTTGGTAAGCTCGAGCTTCCTTTCTGAGGACATAATGTAATGACTCTTTCAACAGAGGCAACTATTTAGAGTTTTTGAATGCACTTCAGCAATATGACCCTCTTTTGGAACACCACCTACAGAGCTCTACAGTTTTCCATGGAACCTCTCCTGCTGTGCAAAACGATCTTATTCAGGCTATCGCTGAAGTCCTCATTGAAGAAATAAAGAAGGAAGTCAAAGTTTAAACCTTTGCTGCCATACTTTAGGATCAAAGTTGCCATATCACATGCAAATCACAGCTGTTAACCGTCTTAATATATGTATTAGATGGTGTTGTATATGAAAGGTTTGATGGGTTTGCTGACGTTAGTGGGGACAGAACCTCAGAAGGTTTGTTTAAGCATGTTGTTAGCATGGTAGAAGAGAAGTTAGCTGGGCAAACTTATGATGGAGCATTTATGATGGCAGGCCATTTGAATGACTTACAAAGAAAGGTTTTGGATGTTTACCCAAATGCAGTCTTTACTCATTGCTATGCCCATACACTGAACCTTGTCTTGCAACAAAGTTTGACAAATATCAAAGACTGCAATATTTTTTTTCAAACCCTCAATGGCCTTTCTGCATTTTTCTCAAAGTCTTCCAAGAGAACAAAAGCTCTTCAAGAATTGCTTTATAAGAAGTTGGCAACTAGTGCACCCACCAGGTGGAACTTCACTTCCAGATTAGTACATACAGTGAGCGATTATTGGATAGAACTTATTGACTTTTTTTTAAAATGTCATTGATTGTTCTGGAGAATGGGATGCTGGCACAGTGGTTAAACCACAAGGCTTTTTGGTTTCTTGAAGAACCTAAATACAGTTTTCCTACTTCAAGTATTTTCAAAATTGTTTGCATATACAGCTGTTTTATCCAATTTACTTCAAACACGAAATTTTGATATTTTGTACTGCTGCAAGAAAATAGAATAGATCAAAAATGAACTTCAGCGAGAAAGGGATACTGCCTTTGATGAGCTTTGGTATACGGCATTGGAGAGGTGAAGAATTGGAGTCACCTACAAATAAACGATGACGTGGTTGTATAGGAAAAGATGCATGTCATCAACTGTATTTTGAAATTATTGATAACATAAGTGTTCACACAGAAACAAGGTTTGCAGCTTTAAATAAACTTGAGTATTTCCACCTTCTTTATGAGCAAAAGTACACCAGTTTCAAGAAAAGATTTCTAGAGGAAAGTCTTTTATGGTGGAATGTTCGAAATGGGTGATAAGAAAGCGGCCGGGGTGGCTGCTTTAAGAACTCGGCCGCGGTGGCCGCTTTAAGGACAATGCCGCCGGGGCCGCTTTAAGGATGCGGCCGCCGGGCCACTTTAAGGATGCAGCCTTCCGGGGCCGCTTTAAGGAAACGTCCGATGGAGCCGCTTTAAGAGTGGTCTGCCACCCCCAACTTCCCCCGAGACTGTGTGAGCGCCGGATGTAGGTGACATCCGACGCTCAGGAAGAAAAATAATAACGGTGTCCTTCCTCTGCAGTTATACGAGGCAGGACACCGTTTCATCCCTACTGCATTTTTTAAACATTTTATTAAAAAGAAATTGTGTGTATGTGTAAGTATGTCTGCGTGTGTGACAGTGTGCATGTGTTACTGAGTGTAAGTGTATCTGTAAGTGTAAATGTGTAACTTTTTGTAAGTGTGACTGCATGTAAATGTGACTGTATAAGTGTGTGTATTTTTGCAAATGTGTACATCCACCTCCCTGCAGACAGCATTTAAAAAAAATAAGTATGTATGTGTAAGTGTGTCTGCATGTTGATAGTGGGCATGTGTTACTGTAAGTGTGAATGTGTAACTTTTTGTCTGTAAGTGTGACTGTATGTAAGTGTGTCTCTATAAGTGTGACTGCGACTGTGTGTAAGTGTGACTGTATGTTAGTGTGTGTATTTCTGGATATGTGTGTTCACCGCTTGGTCTGATCCAGCCACCTCCCTGCAAACAGCATTTAAATAAAAAATTCTGTGTGTATATGTGTGTTTGCGTGTGGGACAGTGTACATGTTACTGTGTGTAAGTGTGACTGTATGTGTCTGCTATTGTGACTGTATGTCTGTAAGTGTGACTGTGGGTGTGTCTGTGTAACTGTAAGTGTATTTAAGTGTGTGTGTGTGTATTTCTGTATGTGTGTGTGTGTATTTATGTATGTATGTGTTACTATGTGTGTGTAAGTGTGACTGTCAGTAAGGGTTTTTTTCTGTGTGTATCAAATATCAAACAATATCAGAAAAGGTAGCAGTGCAGTGTCTGCTGTGTGCCGTACTACTCTAGTGGCCAATGCGATATGGCCGCCTTTTCCCTCCTACATGTTGCTGGAGCCTTCTTCGTGCTGGGGCAAGGCCTGTGAGTGCAATCTAAGTGATGGGGTAAGTCCTGAGTTCTGGGGGAAGTCTTGTCAGTGCATTCTAAGTACTGGAGCATGTCATGTAACTGCAATCGGCTTTCTGAGGTGCTGGGGCAGGTTTTGTGAGTGCAGACTGTGAGCTGGGGTAAGTCCTAGGTGCTGGGGCAAGTCCTGTGAGTGCAATATGAGTTCTGAGGTGCAATCTGCATGCTGTTATAAGTCCTGTGAGTGCAATCTATGTGCTAGTGTAAGTCCTGCCTCGGGCAAGTCCTGTGAGTGCAATCTATGTGTTAGTGTAAGTCCTGCCTCGGGCAAGTCCTGTGAGTGCAATCTATGTGCTAGTGTAAGTCCTGCCTCGGGCAAGTCCTCTGAGTGCAATCTATGTGCTAGGGTAAGCTCTGCCTGGTGCAAATCCTGTGAATGCAGTATGAGTGCTGGGATAGGCCATCGGTTGGGCACGTTCTGTGAGGGCAGTCCGGGTGCTGGGGTAAATCAATACATCCTCTTAGAGTATGTTCACAAGTTTAAATCTCACACACTGCCCTGATATATACCCCATGCACCGGCAATTCCTATAACCTTGTGTACATACTGGAGTACTTAAATATGGCAATGTGCATGGGGATTATATTAGGGCACTGTGTTTGATATAACCTTGTGTACATACTGGGGGCATATATTGCCCTAGGCGCAGGGTTATATATCCGTGCTATGAGGCTAGAATAATGATGTTATGCTATGGGGCTGGTATAATGATGTTATGCTATGTGGCTAGTATAATGGTGTCATGCTATGGGGCTGGTATAATGATGTCATGCTATGGGGCTGGTGATGTTATGCTATGGGGCTGGTAATGTTATGCTATGGGGCTGGTATACAATTATTTCCAGGGCTGTTTTTTTTACCCAGTCCGGCCCTGTCGACTATGTACGATTGAAGAATGAACTTGTGGTACTTTATTGTTCGGATGAGTTCTACAGTAAGTCAGTTCATGAGTTATTGCAGTTCTTACTTGAAGTTCTCAAACTGGCAGAATTGATCCTGACTATTCCAGCAACTACTGCTTCGGTTGAAAGATCATTTTCAGCATTAAAGCGAATCCACAGTTGCCACAGATCTACACAAGGCCAAAATCGACTCTCCAGTCTTAGCCTATTGTCAATTGAAAAGGAACTTTTGAGCAAGGTTAGAATGAAGGGTATGTTTTATGATGCCGTCACAGAGAAGTTTCTGCAAAAGGATATAAGAATGGATCTGATCTTCAAATGAAACCTGTAAGTGGACATATGCACCATTTATCAAATACTTTTTTCTTCCAGCTCAATAACTGTCATTGTGTAATTGAATAATTTAGAGGGCAAGGGGTTAAATACTAGGAGTACATATTCAAATATGTTTTAAAGTAAGAAATATATGTACATGAATCTGGATGAATTAAGACGTAACTTTTATTAGTAATGAATAAAATGACACGTATATAACAAACAGGTAAAGTGAGAAAAACCGTGAGGTAAGTGAAATAGTGATTAAAATAAATCTTGCGTTCCCATAAATGTGTGAATGTAAATTACTTTACTATGGATAGTCATATAAAGTGTAAAATGGGATGCAAGAACAGTAATTAGGTAAAGTTTTAGTCATAAATATAAATCCATATGACAAAAGGAAGTCACATCAGAACATGTAAGTATCAGTATGTAGAGTAAACCAATTACTGAAAAAAGGGGGTTCAGTTTTCCTCTCACCCAAATTCAAACTTGTGCACATATTAATTGATAAATCCCTTAAGATGAATTCTGCAGCTGATAATCACTTTAGCAAAATAATGCCTTGCATTTGTTAAGGCTTTTTCACAAAGAATATAACTGCTTAGTGAGAAAATGGGGAGAAGAAAGGGAAATTAATTGTTGCTTTAAATTCTACAGTTTAAAAAGTCTCTATAGAGACAAATTCCTAACTCCCTGTTGCCAACTTTAGATACAATTGAACAGTTAGCCAAAACTTTTTGGCTAACTGTTCAATTGTATCTGATGTTACAATTGATTTATCAATTAATATGTGAATGCACACATTTGAATTTCGATGAGAGGACAACTGCACCCCCTTTTTTCACTAATTGGTTCGGGCACGCAGGGATGCCGGAGATGTAGTGATTGCTCTGTTTGAGCGTTCGCTATATTTCCTAAGTCAGACTGAGGCCACTCAAAGTGGCTTCATCTGACACTGGGGATCCCACTACAAGTCCCTGCAGTGGGATCCTCAGTACAGCTCATCAATGGGATTCAGGTGACCCTCAGCAGTCCCTGTAGGGGACTTAGATCCACTTTGCGGATAGCCATGCTGCTTGAAATTTCTACTGGATATGCACTGGCAAGTCTGGGGGCACATTAGTAAGTACTGGGTATGCACTGGAAAATCTAGGGACATACTGGCAATTCTGCAGGTGCATTGGCAAGTCTCGGTCATATTGGCAAGTCTGGACCATATTGCCAAGTCTTGAGGTGCATTGGCATGTCTAGGGACACATTGATAAGTCTGGGTATGCATTGACAAGTCTGGTTGCTATGAGGGCAATAATGAAAGGTGAGCAGAAGAATTGGAATAAAGGAGAACAGAGAAAGGAAATTAAATCAAAACATGTATTTTTCAATCATATTTGTATTAAATATGAAATAAGGGTCATATTCTATTTGAGAAAGTTTGGTGATAACCTGCATTGTGGGCGTTTTTTTAGGTGGGGGAGAGGGTGCGTGGGTGCAGGAGTCCAATTTATTCATGTGAGCAGAGGCGTCGCTGGGTCTGGTGGCTATTGGGATACGGGCATTATATACTGTAATATTATATTTATGTGGGTAGACCAGGGCTTCGCAAATCCCAGATTGTCTTGGCGACCAGGAAATTAGGCCTGGCGTCTGGGTATTGTTAGCCTTGTATGTTGCCCTCACTGCTGGGATGTTACATACTGACTGTATATGTGTGTGTGACTGACTGTGTGTGTGACTGATTGTGTGTGCATGTTTGACTGTGTGTATGTGTATGCGACTGACTTTGTGTGTGTGTGTGACTGACTGTGTGTGTGTGCAAGTGACTGTGTGTGTGACTGACTGTATCTGTCTTATCTATTAAAAAAATACTCTTAAAAGGTGCTTTAAAATGCATGGTTTCCCTTTTTATGAACAAAAATATACTGGTATAATGATGCAATGCTATGGGGCTGGTTTAATAAAGCAATGCTATGGGGCTGGTATAATGATGCAGTGCTATGGGGCTGGTTTAATGAAGCAATGCTATGGGGCTGGTATAATGATGCAATGCTAGGGGGCTGGTATAATGATGCAATGCTAGGGGGCTGGTATAATGATGCAATGCTAGGGGGCTGGTATAATGACCCAATGCTATGGGGCTGGTATGCAATTATTTCCTGGGCTGGTTTTCATTCCCAGTCCGGCCCGGGGTTTATGCTCTTGTGGGGGTGAGAGACAGGTGACGTTGGTGCGGTTATGACGTTCCGGGACATGGTATTACAACTGCACTGTGTTAAGTTGAGATGATGATTTGAGCAAATCTCACGGTATTTCATTTTTTGTCTCTAGACAGATATATGTCCATTGTTGATATTTACAGTGACGCTTGCTGTCGCTGTCTATTTTGGTAGCTGTAGTGAGTACAGGTATGATACCATGGTTTTTATATATATTCATATTATGTATTGTTTTGTTTGTGTTGTTAACACATGGAATTGACAAATTAAGCCATTAACACATTTCAAAAGCCTGTTAACTCGACTCCTTAATTTCTAAAGTACCATTCATTATAAAAAGAGCTAGCCCTGTTCCCATACATTGCCAGTTTATTGATTGAGCATAGTGGAAAGCTTGTGGTTAGATGATATGTGTTCTTTGTGTAAAGTATACCTTCATTCTGCAGTCTGAAATAATTGGGGTTAAATAGAAAGGTTTTTCCATCACAATGTAGTGCATATTTTATGCCTACCCCTATGTATAAGATGAATTCAGTCAGAAAAATTCACAGTGCACCAGTTGCACCAAAACTTAAAAAGGTGATTTAAGTTGGTTAAGTATTTTGTTGCATGCTAACTTTTAAAAAAAAGTCACACAACTGCGACAATTTTAGATCCCTTTATTGGACTACATTCGTCCGCCAGTCCTAATCTGGTGTTATCTGCACTGTTATCTAGTGTTATCTGTTAAAGTCACAATTTGAGAATAATAAGTTGCATATTGAGCATGTAAAGTCGGATTTTTGTCCACATAACAGACACAGAAACAAAAACGTGTCTAAATAAATCAGAATTAGACATAAAACATTGCCACTATTTCCACATAACCCTCATTGTGTGTACATACGTCACAATAGCTGCACTCGAAGCAATAACTTACAGAGACTCTGGTTTTTATATGCGTAAAGTTATCTTTATTTTTCTTAACACTTTTCCATTAAGCAGCAAGTTAAAAATGTAGCCTGCAGCAGTGAGGAACCCAAGTTGCCACTAAGTTTTGTTGAGTTACTCTGACCACTTACTCTGTCAGCACTCTAATCTCCAAAAAATTATTAAAAAAAGAACAGTTTACAAAAATGAAACCATTTAGAGACAAACTGACCTTGAAATAAATTTCATTTGCATGAAGATAAATATATTTATACATATGAATGTGGTCCTTAACTTACATTGATTCGCAAGTATGGACCATTATAACTGGACTTGCATCCATGCTGCCTATTTAAAGTGCTTATGAGCACTGAATGTAATGGGATCCTTTTTATATACACATCTTTATAGGACATGGATATTAGAAAGTTTTTTCTCACTAAAGCTGCAGCAACGGAATCATCACCATCAGATGAGTCTCCGCAGCAGCAAGAAGAATCAGAGAATGCTGAACAAATGATCGAGGTTTATGATGATCCATTGGATGCTGGGGAAGGGTCAAATTCATGTACAGCTAGACTTGAAGAGCTGACAGAAAGACCAGGGAGCAGCTCTGTACATATTAGTACAGTATGTGAGGCTGCTGACCTAGGTGATGTTGAAAAGGGTCCAGTACAGCCTAAACTGGCACAATATCCTTATGAACTTTTTGGCACACAAAAACGTTCTTTTTAGTTTCAATGGTTTCAAAAATATAACTGGTTGGAGTATTCACTTCAAAAAAATGCCACATTCTGTTTTGCCTGCAGAAACTTTGGGCCAAAACAAAGTCGGTCACATTTGGATTCACTTGTGTGCAAAAGTGTATACAAAAACTGGAAAAAAGCTTTAGACTCATTTAAAGAACATGAAAAGTCATCCAGTCATAAGTCTAGTATGCTGGCGTGGTCATCTTACAAAGATAGCATAGTACATGGCAATGTGGTGGAGAAAATACAGACAGGCAGTGATGCTCAAATCCAAGAAAGGAGACAATATCTAAAACGTAAGCAAGGCATTTCATTTCGGGGTCACGATGAGACAGAGTCACAATACAGGAAATTTTAAGGAATGTTTGCATTTGCTTTCCAAATTTGACCCTTTCCTCCAAAATTATTCACCACCTGCCAATGCTACATTTCCCCTTCATCTCAGAATGCAATGATTCAGTGCTGCTCTGAGGAAGTTACCGGCAGGATAGTTAGTGAGCTGAAGGCTTCTGGTGTTTATTCGATCATGGCAGACGAGGCAAGAGATCACCAAAAAGAGCAGTTGGCCATATGTATCCGTCATGTTTTACCTGAAAATGGTGAAATAAAAGAACATTTTCTTTCTTTCAAGGAACTAAAAAATTTCAATGTGGATTCAATCACTGAATCTTTGCAGGAATGTTTAAAGGAGAATGGGCTAGATAGTCTTCTATGTGTTGCGCAAACCTATGATGGTGCACCAGTAATGAGTGGTGCGAGTGGTGGTGTTCAGGATAAATATAAAAAATACCACCCTGAAGCAATATATGTGTACTGCTATGCCCATGAACTCAACCTTCTTTTGTGCCATTGTCAGCGGCATGGTCCAGATGCAAGGGCCGAAGCAGGTGTGATACCCTGTGCAGGGTGACCACTCTCCCCCAAGGGTGGAGCCCCAGGCTTTGAGCGGCCACAATTAGGGTTTTGCGGTCTTCTTTTGGGCATCTTGTCAAACAGGAACAAACGGGCAAATCAGAAAATGTAGTCGGGGTCACAAGCCAAAAGGTCAGGACTGGAGAAGGACGGAGAAGTCAGGGTACAGGCCAAGTTGATATCGGTAGATCATAGAACAAAACGATAACACCAGCAAAAGACAGGCAGGCAAAATGTTCCAGCAAAGAGTGCTGGGAGGAGGGGGTTTAAATAACAAGGCAGTTAATGAAGGACAGGGAACACCTGGGCGGAATTAAGTATGGGCAGGAGGTAGAAAGACACAAAGAAATTCTGAAAACCAAGCCCTCTGGTGGCGCACGGAACAGACACAGGCACCAGAAACAGAGGTCCAGGGTTCAATCCCAGCAATGGTTACACTATCCCCCTCCAAAAAAGGCGTGCACTGAACGCCTACATCAGATTTATACACTTTCTCCTTAGTGTCTTGCTTTTCTTCTGGTTCTTTTTTAATACTGCTGGGTAGGAGCTGGGCTGTGGCATGACCTGAGATAGAAAGTTTTCTTCATTCAGACGGAGGTTAGGTGAAGGGGCTACAGCCATGGCTTTACGTAAAGGTGGCATGGGTTCCTGGCAGGCTGATATAAAAACAACACCTCGTGGTTTTGGGTTGACTAGGACGGTTCCCAGAGTGACATTAGCTGGAAAAGTTCTGCGTGAGGCGAGGAAATTGGGTTCTCCATCCTCCTCTTCACCAGAGCTATCAGGCGGACATTCCAAACTGGAGGAAACAGGTTTTTGGGACTGATGTTTCATCATGCAGCAAAATGCAGTTGATGGCTTAGGTTGCAGTCCCATTGTCCTCCTCTTGTGAACAGGTAATGGTGGTCGAATGGGGCAGTAACTTATATAGTGCCCAGAATCTCCACAGTAAAAGCACAAGTTGCGGTCTCTGCGCCAGGACCATTCTGCATCTGTGAGTGGACCTCTGGCTCTTTTCTTTTCAGAAGAAGGCTCTGCCTTTCCAAATAAGGCCAAGGCTGGGATTTGATGCAGATGGAGACCCACATTGCTGGTATGCTGTTTGGTAACCGTACACAGATTCTGGGAGCGCAGCTCTGGTGCCGAATTTACCCTGGTCAGCTTTTTTGAACTGGAAGACTGGGTAGTGGTAAGGGCTGACCTCAAGAGACGTACCTCTTCCTGGAGCAAAGAAAAACTTTTCTGCAGCGTCTGAATATACTTTGACAGCGTCCCCACCTGCTCTATCAAAAGCGTAATAGAATAAGCACTTGCGGACTCCATAGTATGGCTGGAACATTCTGTCAGCGGCATGGTTGCCAGTTCTGGCTGGAGTCCAGATGCAAGGGCCGGAGCAGGTGTGATACCCTGTGCAGGGTGACCACTCTCCCCCAAGGGTGGAGCCCCAGGCTTTGAGCGGCCACAATTAGGGTTTTGTGGTCTTCTTTTGGGCATCTTGTCAAACAGGAACAAACGGGCAAATCAGAAAACGTAGTCGGGGTCACAAGCCAAAAGGTCAGGACTGGAGAAGGACAGAGAAGTCAGGGTACAGGCCAAGTTGATATCGGTAGATCATAGAACAAAACGATAACACCAGCAAAAGACAGGCAGGCAAAATGTTCCAGCAAAGAGTGCTGGGAGGAGGGGGTTTAAATAACAAGGCAGTTAATAAAGGACAGGGAACACCTGGGCGGAATTAAGTATGGGCAGGAGATAGAAAGACACAAAGCAATTCTGAAAACCAAGCCCTCTGGTGGCGCACGGAACAGACACAGGCACCAGAAACACAGAGGTCCAGGGTTCAATCCCAGCAATGGTTACAGCCAGACTTGCAAAGCAATAAAAGATGCTAAGGACTTTTTCAATACCATGGAAAATCTATATGCATTTTTTAGCACATCTCTGATTAACCATCAGAAGCTTAAAGATCTACTTTAGGCTTAAAACCAGGGGAGCTAGTTCAGCTGAAACGCGCTGGTCTTGCCAGATACGTTCTGTGAACGCACTTGTCACAAACTTTGCTGCAGTCTACAATTGCCTTTCCGAGATGAAATCCAGTACTGCAACTGGTCTGTTTTTAAAACTAAAAAAAATCTCAGTGATTTTTTGTCTTTTTATGTTCCAAAGTTTATTTAGCATAACAGAGGGATTCCATAAAATGCTCCATAAAGAAAATCTAGATTTAGCTATAGCAGCTGACCTAAAAGATGCAGCTGGTAGTACTTTAAAATCCAGGCGCACAACTGAAAAAGCTTCAGAGCTGCTTCAAAAAGCTGAAACCTTATTGGCTAGTATCAACACAGAAGGTGAGGGAGTGGCAGTGCAAAGAAAAAAACAAAAGTACATGGAAGACTATGTGACTGAACCTAGTTTTTCTCGGGAAGATATTGGTTCCAAAGATGACTTCAGAACAAAGTTATTTTTTCCATGTGTAGACCGCATGCTATCTGAACTAGACCATAGATTTTCTAGTATCAAAAAATAACTTACGAAAGGGATTCAGTCTTGCAGTCCCGTTTCGCCAAACTTTCTGTCTGAGGATTTAGCTGAGATTGGTAGGCATTACAAAGTGGAACTCAAAAGTAATGCTTGTTGCCAAACATTTTTTTGAACGGAAACAACAGCATGGTGAACAGCTGTCAATGGTTCAGATCTATCAGCAGTTAGATCCACTAATGTTCCCAACTGTAAAAAAAAATTATTCAAATTTCTCTAACTATTCCCGTGAGCAGTTGCAGTTGCGAGAGATCTTTTAGTGCACTCAGGTGGCTTCATAATTGGTTAAGATGTACAATGGGACAGCCTACATTAAACAATCTTGCAAGTCTTTCAATAGAGAAACAGGTTCTTTTTTTTCGGTTTCTGAGGAAGATATCATTAACCCCTTCCCGACCTTATGACGAGTTAACTCGTCATAAGAGCCGCAGCGTTAGCGACCTTATGACGAGTTAACTCGTCATGCAGACTAGCCGGCGGTGCGCTCCGTGGGCACCGCCAGCTAGTCTGCAACGGGTCCAGGACTAAGCCTCGCACCCGAGGCAAAGCTCCTGGACCCGATCGGTCAGTTTCCGGCCATGTGATCGCGGTGATTGCTCAATCACCGCGATAACATGCAAATTAGATGGCAAAGTCAGTGTGCCTCTAATTCACTCCCTGTGCTTCACATTCTTATAGTGAAGCACAGAGAGTGACCTGTAAGTAAAAATAAATTAATTACATACACATAGGTAAAAAATAAAATAAAAAAAATTAACCCTTTCATTGCTGATCACCAGAGGCGTCGCTAGGGGTGGGCTACTGGGGCTATAGCCCCGAGTCCCCCCTTCATAGCCCCGAATGGAGACTCTGGGGCTAAAGTATTCTTTAGCCCCGAGACTCCAGGGCTATAAATATAAAAAAAAAAAAAATCCCCCAGTGAGCTTTCCTCCGTCTGGGACATAGTCCCAGAATCGGAGGATTAACCTCACGCGGGGGTGAGGGCCGATCGGGAGGAGAGGCTGCTATAGGGAGCTCGCTCCCTAGCCTCTCCTCCTGGCCATAGAGATCACAGCGCGACGGGTGCAAGCTCCGCCCCCGTCGCGCTGTGTCAGCTGCTTGCCGGATGTCAGGTGGACGGACATCCGGCAGAAGGTCCTGGATCACGGACCAAGTGTAAGGTAAGTAAAAAAAAAAAAAGTGTGACTGTGTATGGGTGTCTAGGTGTGTGTGTGTGTGTGTGTCAGGGTGTCTAGGTGTGTGTGGGTATTACTGGGTTCTGAGTGGCACAATATTCTTGGGCTATGATTGGCACAATATTACTGGGTTCTGAGTGGCACAATATTCTTGGGTTATGATTGGCACAATATTACTGGGTTCTGAGTGGCACAATATTACTGGGCTATGATTGGCACAATATTACTGGGTTCTGAGTGGCACAATATTCTTGGGCTATGATTGGCACAATATTACTGGGTTCTGAGTGGCACAATATTCTTGGGCTATGATTGGCACAATATTACTGGGTTCTGAGTGGCACAATATTCTTGGGCTATGATTGGCACAATATTACTGGGCTATGATTGCCACAATATTACTGGGTTCTGAGTGGCACAATATTACTGGGTTCTGAGTGGCACAATATTACTGGGCTATGATTGGCACAATATTACTGGGCTATGATTGCCACAATATTACTGGGCTCTGAATGGTACAATATTCCTGGGCTCTGAGTGGCACAATATTACTGGGTTCTGAGTGGCACAATATTACTGGGCTATGATTGGCACAATATTCCTGGCCTCTGAGTGGCACAATATTCCTGGGCTCTGAGTGGCACAATATTACTGGGTTCAGAGTGGCACAATATTACTGGGCTATGATTGGCACAATATTACTGGGCATCTGATTGGCACAATATTCCTGGGCTCTGAGTGGCACAATATTCCTGGGCTCTGAGTGGCACAATATTCATGGGCTCTGAGTGGCACAATATTACTGGGTTCTGAGTGGCACAATATTACTGGGTTCTGACTGGCACACTATTACTGGGCTCTGACTGGCAAAATATTACAGGCATCTGACTGGCACACTATTACTGGGCTCTGAATGACACAATATTCCTGGTATCTGACTGGCACAATATTACTGGGCTCTGAGTGGCACAATATTACTGGTATCTTACTGGCACAATATTACTGGGCTCTGAATGGCACACTATTCCTGGTATCTGATTGGCACAATATTACTGGTATCTGAAAGGCACAATATTACTGGTATCTGAGTGGCACAATATTACTGGGTTCTGAGTGGCACAATATTACTGGGTTCTGACTGGCACACTATTACTGGGCTCTGACTGGCAAAATATTACAGGCATCTGACTGGCACACTATTACTGGGCTCTGAATGACACAATATTCCTGGTATCTGACTGGCACAATATTACTGGGCTCTGAGTGGCACAATATTACTGGTATCTTACTGGCACAATATTACTGGGCTCTGAATGGCACACTATTCCTGGTATCTGATTGGCACAATATTACTGGTATCTGAAAGGCACAATATTACTGGGCTCTGAATGGTACAATATTCCTGGGCTCTGAGTGGCACAATATTACTGGGTTCTGAGTGGCACAATATTACTGGGCTATGATTGGCACAATATTCCTGGGCTCTGAGTGGCACAATATTCCTGGGCTCTGAGTGGCACAATATTACTGGGTTCAGAGTGGCACAATATTACTGGGCATCTGATTGGCACAATATTCCTGGGCTCTGAGTGGCACAATATTCCTGGGCTCTGAGTGGCACAATATTCATGGGCTCTGAGTGGCACAATATTACTGGGTTCTGAGTGGCACAATATTACTGGGTTCTGACTGGCACACTATTACTGGGCTCTGACTGGCAAAATATTACAGGCATCTGACTGGCACACTATTACTGGGCTCTGAATGACACAATATTCCTGGTATCTGACTGGCACAATATTACTGGGCTCTGAGTGGCACAATATTACTGGTATCTTACTGGCACAATATTACTGGGCTCTGAATGGCACACTATTCCTGGTATCTGATTGGCACAATATTACTGGTATCTGAAAGGCACAATATTACTGGTATCTGACTGGCACAATATTACTGGGTTCTGAGTGGCACAATATTCCTGGTATCTATAATTGTACAATTTTCAAACACTGAAAAATTTGTGGGTGTTTTCTTACATTTTTATTATGGGGGGGGGGGGGGTGCAACACTCAGGGTCCGCCCCGGGTGCCAAATGCTCTAGGTACGCCCATGTGTGTGACCGAGCTCATCTGGGCTCTAGCCCCAGATCATCCGAAGACCTAGCAACGCCCCTGCTGATCACAGTTTTTAACTGTGATCAGTTTCCTTCCACTTTATGGCCCTCATTTATTTTTATTTTTACAATTTATAAAGTTTTTTTGAATAAATAAAGGTAATTTTAATATATGTATTTAATAAAATTTAACCCCTGCATGCCTGTTGCATGATTTTTACTGATCTGACATCGCACTCTTCAGAGTTTTTTTCTGTCTTTTTTGTTATGGGGGGTTTGGGAACCAATATTTTTCTTTTTTATTAGTTAGTTAATTAGGGGGGATAAGTGGGTTAGTGTTGCACTAGTTATGTAGCTTATTATTGGGAAAATAATGGGGAAAAACGTTTTTTTCCTCAAAAATTTCCTCTTTTATATGTATTTTTTAATACTAAAATGTAAATTATTTTTATGTATAGGGTATCAAAAGAAAGCTCTAACTGTCCTCTAAAAAACAACATATAACTTGTATGGGTACGTTAAATGAGAGAGAGGAAATTTATGCTTCAAAAACCGCGTATTAAAAATTGAAAAACGCTCTGGTCCTTGGCCCAGGAAAATCCCTGGTCCTTAAAGGGTTAATTGTTTTGGTCGTAAACAAACAAGAAGACAAGCACTAACATTTGCTAGTTGAAATTGGAAATTAAGCGTTTAGGTAGACGCTATATAATTTAATGCAAAGTTTGTATGAAGAATGTCTTTATTACATAGGTAGTATGTTTGTTATATATCTTAGCACTTTAACTGTGATGTACAGCTGCATAGCTCAGTTTCACTTAATGCATATTGTTAACATCTATTTTAATTATATTTCATATTAAGGAGTTTGAAAAAAATAAGCTATTCGTTGGTAATGGACAGTAGTTAAAGGGACTTTATCACCTAAACATTGCTTTTACTGAATGAAGAGAATATAATGTTTTAAATAATCTATACATTATGTTAGCAGAACTGCAAGCAATTGCCTAAATTTAGAGACAAAATGTGTTTTAACACCTTCGCGACAAAGGACATGCCAGGCACGTCCTGGGAGAAACTCCCTTAACGACAAAGGACGTGCCTGACACGTCCTGCGGTGAATCAAGCGGTTTTCGCGATCAACGATTTAACGGTCTAGCCAGCACCGAAATTTCTATTTTAGGGCACCCACGATCTCCCCACGGAGCATGCTGCTCCGTCAATATGGCTAAGCCCTCTGCCGGTCTGAGCTTCAGAAGTGAAAGTAACTTCACTTCCGTCGCTCTGAATATGCTACTTGACTGTAAATTAAATATTTTTTAGCATAAGGGATAGAGTTAAAATTTAATTAAAAAATATTAAGGGATATAATAAGGATTAGAGTTGGGGTTAAATTTAGTGTTAGGGTTAAATTTTGGGTTCGGGTTGGGGTAAAAAGATCAATATAGGAAAAAAACAAAAAAAACTATTTTTGGTTTTTGCCCCATAACTCGCAAAAAAATACCGAAAAATATGGAAACATGCATATTTTTGAACTCGGGACAACATTTAGAAACTATTTAGAAGGGGTCTTTTTTAATGATTTTATTTGTATAAATTATATTTTAGGTCAAAGATAGAAAAAGTGTTTTTTTTTAAATTTTTCATCAAATGTTATGATTTTTTTTGTACTAAATTATAAGATATGATGAACATAATGGTATCTAATGAAAGCCCT
Source organism: Pelodytes ibericus (assembly GCA_036172795.1). Taxonomy (NCBI): domain Eukaryota; kingdom Metazoa; phylum Chordata; class Amphibia; order Anura; family Pelodytidae; genus Pelodytes; species Pelodytes ibericus. Next base: position 98,615,022 of record CM069857.1, on the reverse strand, counting down.
TCTTATGACGATAAAAACAAGATATAATTTGTGTGGGTACTGTATGTGAGAAAGAAAAAAATTACAGTTAAACACAAACACCCTAGAAATGTCAAAACAGCCATTGTCACCAAGGGAAAGTCAAGGTGAAAATGTCTTGTCACTAAGGGGTTAAATGTGTTTGTGGAGTCTCCTGTTTGACATCACCTGTGTCACGGTATGCAAATTTCCCATTGAAAACCAAATCATTAAATTCTCATTTTCAATCATCATTTTTAGTGTGAATGAAGAGAAAACTATGTTTAGGTGATACCATTCCTTTAACTAAATATGTTGCTGGTGAAGATATTTATTGTTTTGCACTATTGTTTACATGTTACGATGATACCTTAAAAATTAAAATGTGTCTACAAATTCACTTGTTTGTACCAAACTATTTAAAGCTGTTAATATTTTACATATATGTGTTATGTCTAAGTATTGATCTTTTACTTACTTATCTTAAGAACCTAAAACACCTTTATTCAAAGGTTTTCTTAAGAACTGTTTTACTTAAATTGTTTTTCATATAGTGAATATATATTTAAAATATATCCAGGTCTCTTCACTGGGTTGCACAACTGTAGACCTCAGGTTTAACTTGTACAAATGTGCAAGGCCATTGTTTACATCTGTCTATTCATTGATTTATTTTGTACGGCAATTTTTTGTTTTTAATTAAAAAACTGTCGTAAATGACTCTAGCTTTATTTTCTTTCCACATATCTCATTTATTTCTATATGATAGCGGTGGTCAACAGTTGGAATTCTATATTCCTTCATCACATATGTGCATGCAGATCTTATTAATAGAAATGTAAAAATGTATGTATGTATATATATATATATATATATATATATATATATATATATATATTGACTCATACACACATGTATTTTATGTGCATGTATATGCCTGTCCAAGCGTGTAATATTCTCCACGCCAGTGCTATCACATCTGCTATGGACTCTAGCCCCCGATCTTTTGGGAACCTAGCAACGCCCCTGCATGTGAGGTTCAAAAAATATATTTTATGATAGTATCACATCACATAAATACAAAGTTAATTGGTTAATTATATGCCAGTTAGAGAAATGCTTAATGTTTTTGGAAAGAGACTGTCTGTGGAGGATCTAGCTGATTTGCTCTAATTTACTTTATAAATATTTATGTAATATGTAATATTTTAAATGTTGAAAAGTGTGCAATATCATCCTGGACTTGGACCCTAGGACATATTTGAAAAAGAGAGATTTCTAAATGTATTCTTCCTTGTAAAACACTTAATAAATAAAAAAAAAATTCTTACAGATGCCATTACAGACTAATTATGGGAACGATAACTAGGCAATAATTTATATAGTAAAAAAAAAAAAAAACACAGATCCTGAACAACTGCTGAAATGTGAAAACTGACTTTTTATTTTGTATCTTTGGAATATAGTAATAGTTAATAAACTCAATGTCAATCTTTTCAGGTACAGACATGTTTACATTCAGCTCTGCTGTCAGCCGAAACATAGCTGATCTGATTCAACCAGGGAAAGTTGGCAACTTATGGCTAGGGAGAATAAACTATTTAGTGGCTAAACTAAATCAGCCCACCCATTATCATCATGGATAGACACATATAGACCTGTAATAAAAATAAGCTACAAAAATAGAAAGACAGACAGGACACATTAACAGACAGACAGATAACGAAGTAGTTGGGAATGAATGCATTTGTACCCAGTTACCACTGGCCCTTCTTTACCTCAGATCCTAAAATCCAAAGGAGGTGAAAAGCAGAGTCAGAGACAGAGAGGGACTCACACGCGTCTGTGTGAAAAGCCAAGGAACAGAGCATCGCCTGACATTGGTGCTTTCGAGCATCATCTATTGATCCCTATCAGACCCTCATTTGCGGAAGATTGTTGACTACAGGCTACTCAGGTTAGAGAGTAGCCTGGGACAATTGTCCCTTTGCCCACCTTTCCAACCCTCCCATGAATCCAGCTACCGCTCATGTCTGTCAAACCCAATGGTCCAAGGTGAAAACAACTTAAAAACAAATGGATTTTAACAACATAATAACAATGTACTTTTTTTAAATAACATTTTATTAAATAATGGCTATTATATTATGAGGGAGCCCTCAAAAAACTAATTACAATGAGTTTCCTTTTGTGTTCCCAAAAAATATTCTGGTTCTTTTTGTTCATACATTAACCACACTGCTGATATCTACAAATCAAGAGTTTCCATGATTTTTCAGAAAATACAAATCGTAATAATTGTAATTTTTTACCGAAAAATAAATGATCAATCTGGTGTGTTTTTCGTCAGACAATACTTCTTGTAGTTGTAGTATTGCCACATGAAGCTCTGAAAGAATGAATACTCGTTTTTTGACTAGTTAGTGAGTTGCTATGATTCATTCTAATTAAGTAAAAAAATAAAAGTAATATTATCTGAATGAAGTGTCTTAAAATGTAGCCTTTCATAATGTCATTTTTCTCTTAACTCTTTATTAATCTCATTCTTCCTCTGGCATCGAAATAATTCCGTGTAAAAAAATTGGGCTATTTAGTCATTAGTTAAATGAATTTAATTTTTTTGGGGGGAGGGGGGCTTACTTGTTAGAAAATATTTATCTACAGAGCCCCCTCTTTCTTTCTTTCTTTCTTTCCTGAAATGATAGCTGAGTGTGAAGAAGGAATGTGCGCACATGCATTACCTCTTGGTGACAGCAGGATCAATGGGAACTACATTTCCCATGATTCTGCGCAGGAGGTAGTGCATGATTCCGTTCATCGACACACAGAAGAAGAAAAAAAAGGTGAAGCTATATTGACAGAGCACGCTCAAAGTCTTCAGCAGCCCTGCTGAAGAAGAAGAAACAGATGAAATCCAAGATGGAGGCCACACTTGCTGTGGAGGCTGGATAACACATGCGGATAACACATGCTAAAGGTAAGCAATCTACATAAATTACATTACTAATGGTGTAGAAATTTGGTTAAAATAAACTTCTTAAATATAAAAGTATATATCTTAAAGTTTAGTTACACTTTAAGTATCTCGGCGGTTTGGGAAGGGTTTTGTACATTGGCATACAATTTCCTGCTATACATATAGGGGGCAGTTATTGCCATTGTTATTTGTGGAAATCGAGCATGCCAGTAAGGATTAATTCATGGTTTGTGTGGATTTGCTCCCCAATTTGCTCCTCACTACTCTTGACTTGGGGCGGCAGCTCATGCTAGCAATCTAGGGCCGGCGCTAGGATTTTCGTCTACACAGGCGAAGGAGCATTTTGGTGCCCCCCTCCTCTGACCTGCCACGCCTCCCACACCACCAACCCTCCATACATTATATATATATAAAAGTATAATGTATAGGGTGGAAAATAAATACATCTAAATATTCAACTCGCATGCTCTAAATTTGTCACACATTGAAACCCTTAAACACAAAACACCCTTGCAGAAACACAGAGACACACTTACCACTTACACACACACCCTTACACAGACACAGTGACACATTTACACCCACCCACCCTTACACAGTGACACATTTACACACACACACCCTTACACAGACACAGTGACACACACACACCCTTACACAGACACAGTGATACACTTACACACCCTTACACAGACACAGTGACACACTTACACACACACACCCTTACACAGAAAGTGACACACTTACACACACAGTGACACCAATACACACATAACCTGAGACCCCTCAATATTTTGCCCCTCAATATGCCAGTATTCAGCCACTAAATATGCCATTATTTTGCCCCTCAATATGCCATTCTTGTGCCATTTAATGTGCCAATATTTTGCCCCTCAATAGGCAATTTAGTATGCCAGTATTTGCCCCTCAATATGCCATTCTTTTGCCATTTAATATGACAGTATTTCCCCCTCAATATTCCATTTAATATGCCAATATTTTGCCCCTCAATATGCCATTATTTTGCCCCTCTATATGCCATTCTTTTTCCATTAAATATGCCAATATTTTGCCCCTCAATATGCCAGTATTTTACCCCTCAATATGCCAAGATTTTGCCCCTCAATGTGCCAAGAATTTGCCATTTATTATGCCAGGATTTTGCCCCTCAATGTGCAAGGAGTTTGCCATTTAATATGCCAGGATTTTGCCCCTCAATGTGCCAGGAGTTTGTCATTTAATATGCCGGGATTTTGCCCCTCAATATGCCAAGATTTTGCCCCTCAATGTGCCTGGAGTTTGCCATGATTTTGACCATCCTCCCCCCTTTCCCCAATACTTACACCCTTGCTGCTGTCTCCGGTGCTCTGCAGGTCCGCGGGGGTGAGGGAAGCGTTGTGCGCTTTCCTCCAGCCACGCGGCTTCAATGAAGTTTGTTAAAAAAAAAATGTGACCAGAGTAACACAAAACTTTACTGAAGCCGCGCGGCAGGAGGGAAGCGCACAACGCTTCCTTCACAGCCGCTGACTGGCTAAACCCCGGCGGGCCTGTGGGGCGTGGGCGATTTTCCCGCCCCCCCCCCCCCTTGTGGCGCCCTAAGGCAGCCGCCTGTGCTGCCTTAGGGTAGCGCCGGCCCTGGACTAGACACATGTAGACCCTAATCCTTATTTGCCACAACCCTTCATATTTAGGATCCATCTTTTTCACTGTAAAAAGGCAAATTCTCTTCAATTGTCTCTTTATTGAGTATACTCTTAAATTGTATATGTGAATACATGTTGGTGATCTTTTTTCTAATTCTTTTAATGCTAGTATTGCTTAAGTATTTCACAAAAGTTATACAACAAATGTTCAGCAAGTCTACATTGATAGAATACTCGCCATGTCTATAGCAAAGTTAGAGGGCAAAATAAAATGCATATCACAGACTAATGAGACCCTCAGCCTCCAAACTTTTTTCCAAACAGATTAATATTATAGCACTTGATTTGCCATTTTACTGATCGTTTAGACGGCCATGAAATTCATGTAGGCTAATTATTCACACTGCAATGTTCACTCTCTATGCCATTGAACAGAGAGGTTGTGAAATGCATTCAAACTGAATATTAATTAGGAAATTAGAGATTCAAGAACTATTCGCCTTACAGAAGGTGAAACATCTAAGTTTGCCAAAATTAACTAGGACGTTAAGGCCACTTGAGTTCAATTATCACACAAGTTATTATCTCAATATGTAAAACTGCTGGCCTGAAAAACACCCAAAATGCCTAAGGTTTTAGAGTTCAAATGGAAATCCATGGGGTCTATTCACTGAAGGTTGAGTATAGTGAGAGGAGGTCAACTTGGGAGATTGACTTTCACTTTAAATGTCGAACTCCCAAGTCAACCTCCTTGCACTGTTCACTATAGGGAAATAGACCTTCCAATCCACCCACCTTGCCAGAGTTCATCTCAATCTCCCATCTCAAATTCCGTTCAGTGAAAAGCAATAAAAACTGCTATTCACTAAGGAAGCTCAAATTGGGAGGCAACCCCCTCCCACAACCCACTTACAGAAGACGAGTTGCATTAGTCCCAGTATTAGCAAAAAAACGGGCTGCCCAGGATGTTTTCTTCCACATTGAAGTACTTTTGATGAATGAAAAAAATCCAGTGCATAAATGTCTCCCCAGAATCCCTTGCAGTGATGGTTGCACTGTATGTTTAGGATTTCTGTGGGAAAAGCAAGTCTTCTGGCTTGTCTGGTGTATGTAGTTTTGTGTAAATAAAACTTTCGCTTTCTAATAAAACATATGAATAACTATGTTTCTTGTAAGGGAATAAAGACGGACTAATAACAAAAAAAGTTAACAAAACAAATTGATATTGGTAACAAATATATTCTTGTCAATGTTTTTTAACCCCTTTGCGACAATGGACGTGTCAGGCACATCCTGCCGGGAACTCCGTTCACGACAATGGATTTGCCTGGCAAGTCCTGCGGTGAATCAAGCAGTTTTCGCGATCAATGATCGTGAAAACCGCTTTAGCTGTGCTGTCTATTGCCTCAATGTCGAGGCAATAGCCAGCACCAAAATTTACAATCTGGGGCACCCACGATCGCCCCACGGAGCGATCGTGGGAGCCATATTGATGGTGTAGCATGCTCAGTCAATATGGCTATGCCCTCTGGTGGTCTGAGCTTCGGAAGTGAAAGTAAATTCACTTCCGTCGCTCTGAATATGCTACTTGACTGCCCCTAGTGGTAGCTAAGTAGCATAGCAATGTAAAAAAATAAAAATAAATATTTAAATATCTAAAAACTAGTTATTTAGTTAGATTAGCCTATAGGGTTAAAATTAAATTAAAATATATTAAGGGATAGCATAAGGGTTAGAGTTGGGGTTACATTTAGTGTTAGGGTTAAATTTTGGGTTCGGGTTGGGGTCAAAAGGTCAATATAGGAAAAAAACACTATTTTTGGTTTTTGCACCATGACCCGCAAAAAAATACCAAAAAATATGGAAACATGCATATTTCTGAACTTGGGACAACATTTAGAAACTATTTAGACAGGGTCTTTTTTAATGATTGTATTTGTGTAAATTATATTTTAGGTCAAAGTTAGAAAAAGTGTTTGTTTTTTTACATTTTTTCATCATATTTTATAATTTTTTTGTAGTAAATTATAAGATATGATAAACATAATGGTATCTAATGAAAGCCCTTCTTATGATGATAAAAACAACATATAATTTGTGTGGGTACTGTATGTGAGAAAGAAGAAAATTGCAGCTAAACACAAACACCCCAGAAATGTCAAAACAGCCATTGTCAAGGTGAGAATGTCTTGTCACTAAGGGGTTAAAAAAACACAAAAAAAGGACCAATGTATTTATTGCTTTGAATGTTTTTGCTGCATTGCTATAATTGGAATGTGAATCATTTAATGACAAGTAGATTCATTAACCAAAAAATGTATGATAGCAAATAGTGATGAATAAGCAACAATCTGGGAAAACATTACTTGAAATACATCAGCTTTTTATCAGCAAAGAAATCCTCAAAAAAGGGATAATTGTCGCTTTTGAAAATATCCACTAGATGGCAGTACACATCTTCTCTAATACACATTAATACACCTCCTAGACCTACATTTTTTATTTTTAATTTTGCTTCTAACATAGACACACATGAAAATGATAGAGGCCATAACCTGGGGATACATCTCATGTTATCATCTAACCGTTAGCCACTGTGAAGCATGCAGGCTGATCTTTCACTAGTGTAGCGAGAGTCCCTTGTTTTTGTATGTAATTAGCAGTAGACTAGGATCTCTTTCTATAATAGACAGATACTATTTGGGCTGGTCATTAAAGAGAAAGTATTAAGTGACTTGATGCTGCTAGCTATTTATATAATTTGGTAAGTCATTTAAACCAGTTCTCAACTGGTGGGTCCTGACATAAAAGTTGGTGTGGAGTGGGTCACAGATATGTACTTTGGATTTGTCAAAAAGTCTAACTTTTGATTGGGAATTCCACCAAGGAACAAATGGCTTTGTTTTATAGTGCAACTGAAATCTCTTCCAGTAACCCCTCTAGGTTTAGGAAACAGCCGAGGCATTTACTGTTTACTTTATGGATACAATTTCCAAATTTACCCGAGATGGGTAAAGTGAAGTTTGGCCTTGATGCGGTAGATACACGTCAGTTGGTGTTTATCTTTATGAGAGGGGCTTCTCAGCTCTGGTCCAGCTGAAGACAAAATATAGAAACAGAATAGATATTGAGCACCTCCTCTCAGTTGCTTTGTCTACCATCACCCAAGAGTTTTAAAAAAAAGCTTTCCTATTAGTTCTACTTAGTCTCATATGTTTCAGTGGATTTTTATTTTATTTTGAATTTAGCTCCATAGCACTTTCATTTTCACTTGCACTGTGATTATTTCACTATTCATTTTGTGAAGAAGCCCTGTTTTTAGTTGTTTCATTTTTTTTTTTGAACACTACGTATATACATTGCGGAAATACTGTACACATTGTTTTGTGCAACAAATTATTATGTTTCTGAAATAAAATTATTTTTGGGTTGTGACTTAATGACCAAGGACAAATGTGGGTCCTGAGGTTATACAGGATGAGAACCACTAACTTAAACTAAGAATAATATCTTAATTACAAAAACTAAAGTTACTACAATAGAGGGATATTAGAGAAAGGATGAGGAACAAGGCATCTGCCCCTTTTAAAAAGTATACCTCCAGACATTTCCCAATGGGGACTGTCAGCGTTAGGTACACATGTGTAGATATCTGCTGGTGAACATTATTCATACTATGGTGTCCCAAATTAGAAAATTGGAACTGTGGTATTAGGGTTTATTTAGTTCTCACACAGACAAAGAGCCAGGTATTGTTTTGCCTGCAATAAGATAAATCCTGTACATGTGTATCAAGCAAAATGCTGTATGTCCAAATCAATATGATGATTTTATTTTTGTTTCTCACTCCCCAAGGCTTTGATTGCTTCTTGGGATGATAGTAGATTAATCAGCAACAAAGCAGCATTACCATCATGTCTATCTAACGTTTAATTAAACAACAACCATGGCCATATTTATCATATACTTGTTAATTAACCTCTAGTCAATCTGACCTAGCTCCAACCATCGCTAATGCTGTTACAACTACCTTCCCTTTGACCTCTTCACTCCCTTATGTGTCTCATGTTCCCCACTCCCTCTGGATTGCAAACTTGCAAGCAGGGCTCTCTACCTCATGTATCAGTCTATTCTTGTTCATCTAACTTAGTAAGTTGTCCCCTTCTATACATTGTAGCTAGCGCTATGCAAACTTTTGGAGCTAAATGGATACATTTGAATGTTATGTAATATTTCATTGTGCACTTTTAGAAGCAGTTAAAATCAAGTTAAAAAGAATACCTACAAAAAATGTATTTAATTGACAGAGGGAGTCAACAAGCTGTTTTTCATGGCACAAAAAAGAAACAATAAGGAGACCCCACTTTTAATTGTTATTGTTTTTGGTTCTTTAGAGGCTTGTGATTACAAAGCATCTGTCAGGCCACAGGGGACCATCTCCAAAGCTGCAGGTTGGGCGTCCTCTTACCTCTTGCTCACAGGGCTGCAAAGGTAGGCCGCATCCCCGGTCTAAAGTTGTCAAACATGCGTGTCCTGCCTCTGGCTTGCGCAATGTCAAGGGGGAGGTCCTGCAGGACCAGTCAGAGGGAGGGTGGAGTTCCTTATACCTCCTCATATGTGTAACCTATGGAGGGGGGGCGGAGAGTTGGCACTAGGGGGCGGGACTTTTGGTAGTCAGTCCCTATATAAACCCCTTGCTAGTTTCACTCCTTGCTTGAATGATCAACTTGTTGGTGTGCTACTTTAGTCTCCAGAATTTTGTCTATTGATATTGTCTTCCTGGTTTTGAGCCTTAGCCTCCCTCTACGACCATTCTCCACTCTCCTGCCCTCTGACCTCGGCCTGTCACAAGATACTTTGCTGTCTGCCTCGAACTTTTGGACTGTCCGATGATTACTCTCATTGCCTTTTCCATTGTTCTGACACTTCTTCAGCGCTCCTGTTAAGGTTCGCAACCTTATCAGTCCCAGGATTTTAAATGGTTGCATAAGGACATTGTTTAATTAGAGGCTGTGGTGTTGTCACTGGAGTTGTAACTATAGCCTAGCATTATTGGATTTTTTTTAATAATGATGTTTATTAGACTAGGAATATTATACTAATTTTTAGTTTACACCTATTTATGATGTAGCTATTTATGAGAATCATAGAACACAACATTTAAATCTCACCAAATTAGCTATATATTGTGCAGGGATAACCCTGGTTAGTACACAATCCTGCACAATGTATAGTTAAAATGGAGAGATGAAATGTACATATCTCACTTCAACTCACCTCACCTGCAACTGACCCTTTAGTGAATAGACCTTGATGAAAATAAGGTGCCAGTATGTTGTGAAGTAACTATAAATTGTTTATGTGTTATATGTGCACCACAAGGTGCCAATAAACAAACTGTATATTATTTCTATCAGTCTTCAAGACATACATCCAGAACAACCATTGTTCTCACATTTTGTACATACCCTTCTCCCCAAATATCACTTGTATCTGCCTTATGCCTCAGTAAAGCTAAGCACATTCTTGGATCTTGTATTTTCAGACTGAATTCCACAGCATACCTGATGAGATCTAGAATTAAACTTTGCTATAAAGAGTTAAATATGCAAATGCCTCCAGTTTACAACCATTTCTCAACTGAACACCTGCAATTCACTATATATTTAAAGTAAGCATTGCATTAGCTATATTAAAATGTTAATAAATGATCAACAGTTATCTACCTAATTTGCGAACACGCAATTATTTCATTATAAAAATGTATTCATGGCTAATGAGCACAGAAAGACTCCGGTGTTTAAAGCTGGACGCAGTTTGTCCCAGAGGAACTGCAGATTTCCATGGAGAATTGGAAGACATATAAATGCTAGAAATACACCGTGATTGCTTTCTAGACGTGCTCAAACGTGTGCTTGTTTTACACTTTGTGGTAAGTTTGCAAGATCTATTTAGAGATGTAATTTTAAAATATGCAATTATATAAAGAAAAACTCACCAAATTTGACACAATGTCTGTTACCTCAATCCACCTTTAAATCACCTTTTATTGAACAGACAACTTTATTGAATAGACCACAATAATTGGTAACAGAGATCCCAAAGGTCCATTTTACCTTAAAATCATCATCTGCAACACAGTAGGAACTCCAAACCATGACATAATCACGAGCTGTGGAGCCGATTCTAGCTTTTTCTTTTTACATTTTTCTAGCTTTTTCTTTTACTTTTTTTTAGGAATAGAAAAGGAAGTTTTATAAAGCCAAAGTGGAATATATATGAAGCTAGAATGATTTTTAGTTGATTAAATATTGACTGATTGCTGAAGTGCCTTTCTAAGATTGTGAGCATCACAAATAAGGAAATTATACATTCTCCACATTTTACTGCGTTTCATAGTGCCAATTTCCCATAATTGAGTTGAGACAGTTTTATGAACCAATAGGCAGTGTGCCTTCTATAAAAATAACATACTATTTTTTAATTATGCCATACCAATCAATACATTCTCATTATTATATGTTAATTTGCTGTGCTTAGTATTTGTTGTCATTTTGCAATGTGTTATATCACAAAACATTCACACATGTAATATCCCAGTGTGTTGATTCGTTAACCCTAGTTATCATTGCTTATTTAGTTCAAAAGCAATTTTAATATAATATTTCAGAGATTTAGCCTTAAGGGAATCTCTCCATACATTTGCATTTTTGTTATTGCATTTTTAAAATACATGTGCCTAATGCTTAGTATTAAAGCTGGGCTGTGACTGCATTTTTTATCTCCCTCAGAATTCCATAAAACACTCTTTTCCTGGCCATCCATGGCAGCATTACACATGTAATTAAACCTGCATATAGCATATGGCCAGGTAAAGAAAATAATGGCACATATGTAAACTTTTCCTTTTTCCAGTTCATCCATGGCAGCATTACCTATTTGATTAATAGTGCAATGGAAGAGATTTCATCTACACCAAAGGAAGGGATTCTTTACAGTAAGGACAATAAAGATATGGAACTCACTGACAGGAGAGGTTGTGCTAATAAATACAAAAGATGCATTTAAAAACAGTCTGGATTTTTTTTTTGAAAAGCAGGACCTACAGGGCTATTAATAATAAAATATGCATTAATAATAGAGCTTCTTGATCCAAGGAGAAATCTGATTGCCCTTTGAAGTCCAGAAGTAATTTTCCCCCTAAGTGGCAACAAGGATAACAGATAATAACATAGAAAAATACAGGGCTCAAACAAAGGGCAAACCTGAAGACTACAGACTGGGAGCTAAACCACTGAAAAGAAATGGGTGTGGTTGGGGTTTAAATAGACAAATTGAAAGCAAAGCAAGAGGAGACAAAGAAAACACGGAATGGAACAACAGATAAAGTACCGGTAACAGACAGCAGAGAACAATGGGACTCGAACACAAGGCTGGACTATAAGACAGGGCATCCTAATAAAGGGACTCTAAGACAGGGAATAACACTAAGACAGGACATCCCCATTATGGGACTCTATGAAAGGGCAGGGCATTTGCCGGACTAAAGCTAAACTTAGCCAGGTGCCGAACAATAGCTATACATGGGCAGGTGGCGGTCTCTAGCTAGGCTTAAGCAGGTGCCAGACTATAGCTAGACTTTGGCAGGTACCAATCTGAGAATAGACCTGGGCAGGTGCCAGCCTATAGCTAGGCTTGGACAGGTGCCAGACAATAGCTAAACTAGGCAGATGCCACTCTGTGGCTAGACAGGGCAGGGAAACAAGATACAATGAACAGACAGGAACAAGCATAAAATAATAAACAGGAAAGCAAAGCAAAAAGGATACAGAAATTACGAGATACAGCCAGGATAAGTCTCCACATGGGTTGAATTATGACATTAAATCTATGTAGATGGAAATGTGGACATGGATGTTTAGTTGTATGACATCTAAACTTCCCTATATTCCAGTATGTTTGTGTTGCGTGTGGTTGTATATGTGTAAATGTGTGTGTAAGTATATGTTTAACTATGTTTGTCACTGTGTTGATTCCCTTTATGTTTCTGTCATAACCCCCCTGTTACGTCTTTCCTCCAAGCTATACATGTTAAGATGCTTTAACCTTTCCTGGTAAGTTTTATCCTTCAACCCATGAACCAGTTTAGTAGCCCTTCTCTGAACTCTCTCCAAAGTATCAATATCCTTCTGGAGATACGGTCTCCAGTACTGCGTACAATACTCCAAGTGAGGTCTCACCAGTGCTCTGTACAATGGCATGAGCACTTCCTTCTTTCTACTGCTAATACCTCTCCCTATGCAACCAAGCATTCTGCTAGCATTTCTTGCTGCTCTATTGCATTGCCTACCTACCTTTAGGTCCTCTGAAATTATTACTCCTAAATCCTTTTCCTCAGATGTTGAGGTTAGGACTGTACCAAATAGTCTATATTCTGCTTTTGGGTTTTTACGCCCAAGGTGCATAATCTTGCACTTGTCCACATTAAATGTCAGTTGCCACAGCTCTGACCATTTTTCCAGTTAAGCTAAATCATTTGCCATTTGGCTTATCCCTCCATGAATATCAACCCTGCTGCAAATCTTTGTATCATCAGCAAAAAGACATACTTTGCCAACAAGACCTTCTGCAATATCACTAATAAAAATATTAAAGAGATCCCTGAGGTACCCCACTAGTAACAAGACCTTGCATTGTGTATGTGCCACAGTGTGTGACATTGTGTCTATGACACTGGGTGTGTAATTTTGCATGACAACATGTGTATGACACTGCAGCATTATGACACTGTGCCAAATTATGTGAGTTAATGTAACACAGCCCCAACTTCTGTGTGGCTAGTGTGACCCATGGTATGTAGCACTTTTGAAATTGATTATTAGGAAGATAGTCTTTTGCTTTTGGAGAAAGAGATGAAGGTTTGCAATTGAAAAGGGGTGTGGTTACCGTTTCCTGTTTGTGAAGGGGAGGGCTTAGCAAACTAGCCACATCCACCTGCAGTGCCAATAAAATTGCTGCACCCAGTCGTCAGTGAGCCTAGGCTCGGCTCTGCCCTCTAGATATGAAGATCATGGTGGAGTCTCACAGATGGTTTAAAAGTCAAGGGGAACTCCCACTCTACTTCCATCCCATGCACAAAAACTAAATTCAAAGTGAAGCTGGTGAGTGTTGTGCTTTAATTCCCTACTAGAATGTTCTGAGGTAGCATGGACAAGGAAAGTGTTGGGTTCCCTTTGACCCCCTTGTAGCTTGTAATGAGTCAGCAATTACTATAATTCCCTGTATAATGGGATTGAGAGGATCATACATATGCAGGACAATAATTTGATAAAGCCTTGGTATTATTTTCTGTATTATATAAACAATTAAATGCCTGAGGCCTACAATAATTTCCAATGCAAGTGGAGATGAACTGTACATAATAAAACCAATATGTCTTGTTTTTAAATTATCAATTTGTTCACCTAGGTTACAAAGCTCTCTATTTCACATTATCTTTCTTCAAAATGTCCTATATAAAAAATGAATCATATAAAAATGATGACATTAAACACATTTGTTTGCACTCTATATTCGAAGATACCTTTATATAATTAAAAATTATAATGAAATCTCCAAACACTGGGAAGGCTATAAATTTAATTCTGTAGATATTCAATTCCAACGAGATTGGTGTTATAATTGTCTTAGAAGTCTATAATGTATTTTTTCACATTTGATTTCCCTTGAGGCTGTGATAGATCAGTTAAATGTCTAGATATATTGTGTACTGAAACAGAAATTTCAATAATGGGAAGATAGCAACTTTCGCTAGATAATTCAAAGACAAATTAACAAGTGTCCCTTAACACACATGAATAAAAGACTTTGAAAGCTGTACAAACGCTAATTTATTTTTGAAGATCCCCCATGTTGGTTCCTACGCACTGGCTTAGTAGCAGAAAAATAAAAACCCCTATACTTCCCAGATCCAGCCCCCAGGATATTGCAGCACAGCCAAATGAGTGTTGCCAGGGTAACCTGGTTTAATGAAGATAATATCTAGTATTATACTGCTCTTCCTTTTGAATCGCATTCATAAATATATCATTTAATCACATTGTATATAACAAGCTTGAAGGGATTATGGAAGAAACATTTTTTTTTTTTAAATTAAGTATTAACTTATTTGCTCCAGTGAAAAGACTCATGGAGAGTCAGGGCTGGTACAAGGATGTTGACTACCACCTTACAGACACTTTTTGTTTCTATGTCACTCATTCTTTTGTATCACTTGTGTTTCCAGGCAATTTATACCTCTCTCCTTCCACCATTGCTCGTTCACCTGTTTTTTTCCTCTTTCATTAATACAGCTATAGGAATAGTTATTTGTCTATTCCCAAATTATTGTTTGACATCAAGTACTTTTTTTACTTGCCTGCTGAAAGTAAAAAAGGAGAGATGCGTTGGGTCATCCAAAACTATACATCAAAGAAGAGCTCCACAGATAAATTAACATTTTGTGCAACCTCTGGGTATATATATATATATGTATGTATATTTATATGTATCACAATATTTAGTAAATATGTTTTGTTATATATGAAGGAATATTTTTGTATGCTTTAATATTTTGGTTCATTATGTATGTATAATATATGCTCTCACTACTTTTCATTCCCTTTATTGGTCTGAATAATGTGACTCCAAATAGTGTGTCTTATTAGGTCTCTCTGCACAATACATAATTAAGTCAGTGAGATTAAATTTTCATCTCACATCAGCAGTAACTGGAGTGTTGGTTGATTTAAAGCATTAGATCAGATTATTATTTAGATTATTAGATTAGTCACAGACCTTAAGCTTTGTAACAGAGTCTCCAAAGGTATACTTTAACTTAAAATAAGGAATACAACACAGTCGGAACATGACACAATTACAAGATATGGAGGCCAATGCTGATATTGTATTTTCTTTTGGATTTTTAGGAATGGAATTGGAAATCCGGTTGATCTTCAAGGCAGTTGGATTCTTCTCCTTAATCACCATTGGGGTTCCTAGCAATGTCATAATTTTGGTCATCTTTCTCCACGTTAGGATCTCTGAGAAGAAGTTATTGCCTTCTAATGCTATCTTGTCCATGTTGGCTTTGGTAAACCTTCTAGTCATTATGTCCAAGGGGTTTCCTCAGGCCATGCATTCTATAGGCATACGAAATATTTTCAGTGATGTCGAGTGCAGACTAATTTCGTTCATGTACAGGATTTGCAGAGGAATGACAATTTGTGTCACATGCTTACTCAGCTGCAATCAATGTGTCATACTGGCTCCATCATCAAAAATCTGGCTTTCTCTCAAACAAAAAATTCCACGCAATTTACCATGGATTATGCTATGGCTGTGGTGCATTAATATTGCAATTTACCCATCATGCTTGATGCATGTCCGTGCCACAGGCAATTACACCACTTCTAAGTACACCCTGCATTTAGAATTCTGTAACCATGACTTTATGACGTTTGAGTCTTATGTTGCCAATGGAGTAGCTATAGCACTGCGGGATTTTTTCTTTGTAGGCTCCATGACATTAGCCAGCTGTTACATAGTCCTCATGTTACACAGACATGGAAAGCAAGTCCAGGGCATGCGTAGTTCTGACAAAAACCCAGGAAAGAGCGTTGAATACAAGGCTTCAAGAGCTGTAGTGCTACTAGTCACTATTTATGTGGCACTATTTGGACTTGACAGTTGCATTTGGATTTATACCTTAACCGTGTCCAGAGTATCACCAATTATTAATGATGCTCGGGTATTCTTTGGCACATTATATGCCGCACTCAGTCCCATTGTAATCATAAAGACTAACAAGAAAATAAAAAAAACATTAATATGTAGGACTAAGAAAAGTATCATAGACTCTACAGACTCAACCATAACAGATAGTTCAGCGTAACTTTGGTGCAATATATTTCTGGTATAGTTAGAGGTATATGCGTAGTTAGAAAATAAACCGAAAGATTAAACTTTGCACTCTATAACTATTAAGTGGTTTAATGTGAAATATTGTGCCAACAGCAACAGTGAAAAATTCCAATAACACAAAGTTTAACGATCTCACGCCTTAGCCAGCTTGATCATAAGCTTATAATGTCTTCAGAGCCTATGGTTATGATTAAACGCCAGCTAAGACGTGAAATGTGCTAGGCTTATGACTGAGCTCCAGCTAAGGTGTGAAACACGTTAACCTTTGTGTTATTGGTGTTTTTCCCATGCATTTTACCCATTGGCCCTGTATTTTATAATAAACCACTTGAAGATTATAGTATGAAAAGTTTCTTCTTTCTGTTTAACGTTTGTGCTCATGGGAGCAAAGGACATCTTTGGCACCTAGTTTCTACATTTGGAAGTCAAGGGGGTATTGCTGTCTGCATACCTGTTCAGTAAGTGCCTTGTGACATAGTTAGTAAATTAGACCTACAGGATATGGTAGCACTGGCAATTTGCAGGTGAACTGTAAAAATTATCCATTATTAGCTATACATGCTTGCATTTTTCAGTTCACTTCTATTCAAATTCATTCATGCGCAGTTCACCAGACACTTTACTTTCAGTGACTAGACCCATTGTCTTGATTGGCTGAAACATCCATAACTGCAGTTAAGTACAATAATCCAATTAGGAACTATAATAAAATTAAATAAATCTATCACTGATTTGGTTTCAATATTAATGCTTGTTAAAATGTTATTCCATTATCAGAAGTAAGCATGCACCTATTCAAACAGGCCTTGGATCGATACTCCCATGAATGCGTTGCCGCTATCTTCGAAATTACCTGCATTTAACGGTAGCCAATCACTTGGTTCACATGGTGAAGCATAAGGATGCATAATGTTGGGGTTATTCGGATGAAGAGTTTTCATACAACTCTAAAGAGAAGCAAGGGGCCTTACTATGGATGAATGTTTCTTTGTGGACACCATGCATCTTACTTGATCATTTGCATGACGGACAGTCTAAACAGAGGATGGGTCGGTCAGCCAACAGGTCACACCCATCCAGAGATACCACTATGAAAACATTCTACTATCTAGTTTCTCCTCTGCTTTATCACATCATCTAAACAAAACCTTCAATATACATTAAACTAAAAATGCCACCATTTTGGCATTGGTCTCTAGAATATGGAGCAGGGATTGACCTTTATTGGTAGACTTTAGGAGCCAGCTTATTTTTAGGCTAAGGTACTTCCATACAAAGCTTTAATATATATATATATATTTAGAGATAGGAGCCAGCAGTATAGATTTTTAGTAGCAATGACTCCCTGGCTCGTGGTATTTGTCAAGCCCCGTTATAGAGTCCTTTATTAGAATAATAAATAGTCTTTTTATACAGACATATACAAAACAATAGCAATCAAGACTTCCCCAATTTTTTTTACACTTCAGGAGAAACAATGCAGCAGATTTTTTTTTGGGTGTCACAGAATGGTATTTCCAATTATCTAAGTATCTTTGTTAGGATCCAACATCAGGGACTTAAGGGTCCCTGGCCCAAATAATACAGTAAGTAAATAATATTGAAAAAAAAGCTGTAGCATAGGTAAATATAGTTATAGTAATATCTCACTATACATTCTATGGTTTGGTAAAAAGAAAGAGGGTGAAAAAAAGAAAAGAAAACCTCTTATCATAGTGAATGTTCAGGTGAGAGAGAGGAGTGGAAAAGACAAACATGGGGGAGAGGTACAAAAGAGGAGAAGATAAAGACAAAAGGTGGAAACAGACAGGGTCTAATGGCATGGGAAGACAGACAGGGTTGGAGTATAGGGGAGCAAGACAGACAGGGATGGCGTAGAGGGAGAGTGAGACAGACAGGGATGGCGTAGAGGGAGAGCAAGATAGACAGGGATGGCATGGAGCAGTCAGTGCCAAAGATAGGCTCACATTGCATGTGTGACTATGTGAATGTGTGGCTGCATGTGCCATTGCATGTGTTACTGTGTGTGTATGTGTGGCTGCATCTGACATTGCATGTGTGTGCACATGTGCCTGCATATGTATATGTTATTGTGTGTGTAAATGCCTGAGGGTAGGTGTTACGGTTACTCCCAGGCTAGCTGGAAGCTGGACCGCTAGAAAGTCTGGATCCCAGTTTAGAGAGAGAGAAGCCACTTTGTTTCGATATCCAGAAGGATCTTGTCAGTGTAGATCAATCCCACTAGCTATTTTACAGCTAGGATACTCTTTCCCCACAAAACGAGTCAAGGCTGCGATTTGAAGGTCAAACAAAAACTGACCAGAACTGTTTAATGATTCAGAAACACAGAATATATACAGTTGAACATCTTGACAAACCAGATTAGACAAAGGAACTATAACAGGATTAAAGTTTAACCTAAGGACATACAAAGGGAAATCCTGCCTCACACCTTTCAGGATACAAAGGTGTCAAGTTCAGATACACACAGGAAACTAAATGATTTACATAAGACAATGGGAAAAGTGACAATAATTACAGGGATTAAAAGATAGGATCCAATCTTAACTTGAGGAAAGCACAGTGAATAGGACAAAGACTTGGATCCTAGTAATTACAGTACATTCCTCTGCTTGGGAGATAACTGAGTTAACCTTTGTATCAGCTCAACTATCTCCAAGCTAAAATATACAGGTTTTATACAATATTAATAACTTTCAAAATATGCATCACATTCACATAAAACATACATTTTCAGAATCAGCATACTTCAAATATGAACATAACTAAAAATCAAACAATTCCACCCAGTAGTTCAAAAGTTAGCTTTTTTGGGCATTTTCACCATGCCCCAAATATGTTCTTAATGGGCCATACACAGTCCATAGGCCCAAATAGCATTTTTAAAGGGCCATACACCCCAGGGCCATAGTCACAGGGGAGGAGGCTGGCAAACAGGCCTCTCCAGGACCAAGTGGCGAAGGGCGCTTCGTCACAGTAGGATCAACAAGGAGCGGCAATAGGTCTTGCACCGGCCCTGACCCTGGTATAGTGTTTGCATTTTGCTATTGATTTTATTCTTTTTCTATTTAATCTCTCTAGTATTAACCCCGATTATTTGATTATTTACTGGCTTACCGGTTGTATTGTTCCAGCTTGCATCTACCATTCTCCAGCTACTTAGCCCACCTATCTCTGTTTCTCCATCAGCTTCTCTGATGTACCATCATGAGTCACTTGTTTCCAGCCCTACATTGGGTTGCAGGTACTACTCGGGTTCTTCTAAGTCGTTGGTTATAGTTACCTTAGAACTCATACTTATGGAATAGTCTGTTACGATGAATGAATCACACTTGGGTATCATGTGTCGCTTTGGTATTGGCATTATTACTAGAGTTGAGTGGACACCTGGATGTTCGGGTTCGGCAGGTTCGGCCGAACTTCGAAAAAATTTCCGGGTCGATGCTTGAACTTAACCCCGAACCCCATTGAAGTCAATGGGGACACAAACATTTGGCCACTAAAATGCCTCTAAAAAAGTCCTGGAAAGGGCTAGAGGGCTGCAAAATGAAGAAAAATGTGGATAAGAGTAGGACAAGTGCCCTGCAAGCAAATGTGGATAAGGAAATAACTTAAAATAACATAAAATACTTACAAATTACAAATACAACTGAGCCATATAAAGCACTAGATGGAATCTTTGATTTTAGCTTTGGAAGAACATAAATCTAAATCTAAAGAGGATCAACAGAATTATCCATTTGAGAGAGGGTTGGAGTGCAGTGTATTCTCTTTCAGTTTATACTAAGTGACCCATAGGTTGAGGAGGCGGTGACCGTGGCGGTGTAGGTGGAAGCGGCGCTGGAGGAAGAGGAGGAGGTAGCCAGAATTTTTCAAAGTGCGCTGTAAGCACAGTATTGGACTGTTCTATTTGACTCTCAGATATGAAGTGCACCGCAAGACGCAAATGTACTATTTAGCACCCAAAAAAATTAAAATTTTTCAAAGTGTGCTGTAAGCACAGTATTGGACTGTTCTATTTGACTCTCAGACATGAAGTGCACCGCAAGACGCAAATGTACTATTTACCACCCAAAACTATTAGAGTTTTTCGAAGTGCGCTGTAAGCACAGTATTTGACGGTTCTATTTGACTCTCAGATATGAAGTGCCGGACGCAAATGTCATATTTAACACCAACAAATTGCAGTATTTAAAAATACCTAGATGTTGCCCACTGAGCTAACAGAACAGGATTAAAGTAATGTGCCTGGCACACATGCAGTTGCAAGTGCACTCTCTGTGGCACTGGGCTCAGGGCAGGGTACAAATATGTAGTATAGCACCCACTAAAATAATCACTGTAGTTTGAATAATTGCTGTAGTTTAGAGTCCCCATTCATACGAATAGGTCAATTGACCTATTCGTATGAATGGGGACTCTATTTCGGTTTATAGAAAGCCAATAGCATTACATGTATTCCATAAACCGAAAGTCTATAAACCGAAAGACATTCAGTTTATAGACTTTCGGTTTATAGAAAGCCCATAGCATTACATGCATTCTATAAAACGAAAGTCTATAAACCGAAAGATATTCGGTTTATAGACTTTCGGTTTATAGAAAGCCCATAGCATTACATACAATATATTTCTGATGTATGAAAATCTCTCTGGTTGGATGATTAAGAAGACAACGGACACCAGGGCCACTGTCAAGGGGGTATAACTATTATAGTTGTAAGGGGCCTTGTCCTGGGGGGCCTCCGCTTGCACAGGGTGATTTTGGCTCCATTTTTGTAATCTAGAAAAAAAGAATGGTGTCAACCAGTTATATGGGGAATGAGGAGGACACCTCAGTAACGTTGTACCCCCGCTGTAGTCGCTAGGGGGGTGCGCTGGATGTACATCACACCAGATGACACTCTAAGCTGTTGCACAGGCAATCAACTCTGCAATTCCTATGTGATATAAGTGTGGTTTTGTTGGCAACATCCTCTCCTATCTGCTCCTTTCAACTCTTAACCCCATTCCTCTTGCCTATTATTCAAAGTCCACACTGTTTTTTCTCCCTGCTATCCTTCCATGTTACAGTTGTTTACTGGCCCCCAGGGACCACTTCACAATTTTTTTTTTACAACATTTTTTCTGCATGGCTTCCCAACTTTATTCCCTCTGACGTACCCTGTCTCATTCTGGAAGACTTAACATTTCCATTAACTTAACCAACTCTCCTGCCTCTTAAAAACTTATTTCCTTAACCTCTTCCTTTGGTCTCAAACAATGGGCCAACTCTCTAACCCATACTAAAGACCACTCCCTAAACCTAGTATTCACTAAGTCATGTACCATCTCTAACATTCTCCTTTCCTCCAGTCTGGCCACCACCTTCGTACCTTCTACCTCACCTTACCTCAGCCAACTATTATATATCATCACCAACTCAATTCCAAATACTGCTATCTAACTCCACCCTCTAACTACTTACTACTAAACTTGAAACCTCTCTCCCCTCTATTCATCTCAACGGCATGCTCACCTCAGCCCTTGACAACATTGCCCCCATTACTGCCAAACTAGCCTGGAAATCCAATCAACAAACTTGGCACAAAAAGAAAACACGCTGCTTCTAAAAATGTACTCGTACAGCTGAGCATGATTTTTAGGAAATATAGCAGCATGGAAGATTTTCTTCATTATAAATTGAAGAACTGCTCTCTCTCATTCCAAGCAACACTTAGGCCAAGCAACTTCTCAACCCTAATTTCAACCCTCTTATTAAACCTAGACATCTCTTCTTGACATTTAACACTCTCCTCTGCTCCGCTCCACTCTTAGGGACCAAGATTTTGACTCTTATTTCAAAAATATAGTTGACACTAATTTGCCGCAACTGTCTTCTGCCTCATTCAACTCTTTGACTGCTAATGACCTACTTGACCCTTTTCAATCTGTATTTGGACCTTTACACTGGAACAGCCCTCACTAGAGTGTCAAATGACTTCCTCTCTGCCAAATCTAAAGGCCACTTCTCTGTACTGATCCTTTTAGATCTCTCTGCTGCCTTTGACACTGTTGACTACCGCTTCCTTCTTAACAGATCGGCATAGGAGTTGGGGCTCTCTCTTGGATTGAGTTGTATCTATCTGAGCACTTCTTCACCATGGCTCATGGCTAATGCACTACACGTGTTGATTTAAACAGTTGGCTGTGGTAACATAACTATCATCAAGTAATGATTAATCCTTTACCAGCACCACATGTTTAATCACCACTTAAATAGAACCTGACTGCTTTGTTTTTAATAAACTTTATTGTTTCACCATATAACACATTATTTTTTTTGTTTTGTCACTCTTGTCTAAGCATCCTATTGGTTACTTTAAAATATTTTCAATAAAGTCTTGCATTTTAATATTAGGAACACATAGAATGATAAACGTATTAGCCATTCTTTCAACACTGGGACAGGACATATTCCATTCATTTGGTTTACAGCCCTTAGTATCCATTCTAATCTGAGGTTCTACAGACAGTTGTGTGTTTTGTATCCCTTGTGGAAGACCCGACAAATGTTGACATCATTGCGTGGAATTGGGTACAGCGCAGATATTTTGTCATTTACTAATAACTCTGTGATGTTATGTTACAAGGGTCATTAAAGCATACCACAGCTTTATTGGGGTAGGAAGAACCCATTCATATTCTGTCACCTAAAAAGTATTTGCAGTGAGTCTTTCAATATTTCAAAAGTAGGGTATAAAATCCTGGTGGTGTGGGGGCTGCGAATGGGAAAAGGGGAGCCCAACCATTTGTCTTGTAAAGGGCCCCAACATTTCTGATGGCAGCCCTGACAGACACAAATTAGTTTTAATTAATGTGTAGATTGCATATACGTATTCAAATGAAATGAAGGCATGTTTATTAAGTGCTTACAACTAATTAATTCCTTGTGGAAAGGCATAATAGAAATAATGAGGTATATATAGCAGACACTTTCCATTGAAATGCAATACTTCCCAGCAACAGCTAAGACGTGCAGAATATGACTATAAAGTAAATAAAGGGTAAGATCAATTATAGAAGAAGATAATTTGAATATTGATATTGCTTCTATAACCAATAAAAAGTTTGGGGAACACAATCATTGTCAAGAATCAATGGAGATAACTTGTTTGGTCATTGTCAGGATGAATGAATAATCATTATTTTATGTTTATGCTAATTTATATTTACCATTTAGTGGGTTTTTATTCATATACATACAAAAAATCAGCCCCAATACCAGCCCATTCATTTCCAATTATAGAAGTGCTATTCTTTTTATGTGTGCTATATGTTTGAACAAATCATACAATTGACAATACTAAGTATATCATGCAATTTACTATTCCCTGTCATATAAAATGTTGTTATATATATTAAGTTGGACTCCATCTCATTGCAATTCTATTTATATTTACAAAAATATCAAAGCATCATAAAAAGATACGGGTGACAGAAGAAACACATATTAAAATGGAACCATGCTTGGTGAATAGTTAAACAAGGATGCCTCAGTTTGCACCTGTTGAAAACTTGTTTTCTCTTTCTCTCGCTTACCTTTTCAACTTTA
The DNA here is from genome assembly GCA_036172795.1 of Pelodytes ibericus. Lineage (NCBI taxonomy): Eukaryota > Metazoa > Chordata > Amphibia > Anura > Pelodytidae > Pelodytes > Pelodytes ibericus. The sequence continues at coordinate 98,590,830 of CM069857.1, read as the reverse complement.
TTTTGTCTATTTCACTCTTCTGTTGCATAAAATTGAACACTGGTTTGGAACCCTCATAGAAAGTGGTAACTGAGCAAATGTCTACAATTCCATTGGATAATGCAACCCTGTAATGTAGAACATTTCTTACAAGCAAAACCCAGAAGGTATGTGTACCAATGCAATAAGGGGCTACATTTTGCAAATAATTATACGTTTTTCATAATTTTATGTAATTAGACTCTTTCTAGCAAGTCACAGACTATGGTATTTCATGAAGTTGCTACCTTGTCAAATTCAAATCATTATCTGACTATAAAAATAGAAACTAAATATTCATTATCAGTATAAAGAAAAGCCTCACATTTTGTTCCAGATTGTTTCCACTCATGTTATAAACAATTTATTTGCTTTTTGTGAAATGGTACACTGCTACAAAATATGATTGTGCTTTATGAATACATAATAATAATAATAATTATTATTATTATTAAGATATAATAAACCTAGCAATTTACTAACAAATATAAAAAATATTATTTTATCTTTGGATTCAGTCACTCTATTAAAGCAACTCTACATTTGAAAAAACTATCTGAATTATTAATCCATATAATCCCTTTTTTTCTATAAGTAGCTTTACCTTTTAGTCCTTGGTACTAGTTTAACTGGTATAACATTTTTTTAGATTTAGCTACAAATTAAATCAGAGGATAAGCGACATGAAACATATTTGTATTTGTTAATGAGCATTGGTTTTCTTTCAGGCATTAATCATCAGTTTAACGAAAATAACATGGACCCTCATTTGCTTTTTAAAGCTGGAGGCTTCATAATGCTACTGGTGATTGGTGTGCCAGGAAACATTTTCATTCTGTTTCACTTTTCTTGCTTGAGGATCATTGAGAAGAAACTTCTTCCAACCAACATGATTTTGATGGTCCTTTCCCTAGTAAATCTTCTTGTTCTCCTCTCCCGCGTCATCCCTCAGTCCTTACAAGCTATTGGGTTGGAAAACGTTCTCAACGACATGGAGTGTAAGCTTGTCATCTATACCTATAGAGTGAGCAGGGCCATGTCAATTTCTGTAACCAGCTTACTTAGTTTCCACCAATGTATCCTTATTACGCCAAACACGGGAATATGGTCCTATTTGAAACAAAAGTTAGCTCACAATCTTAATGCCGTAATGTTAATGTTATGGCTTGTTAACATCACAATGTATCCCTATAGCTCATCCATAGCAAAGGCCAAAGGAAATTGTACAACCTCTCCGTACACATTGCATGTGATGTATTGTGACATTGACTTTTCAAATTATTTTTCTTACATCCTTAATGGAGCATTTCTGGCTTCCAGAGATTTCATTTTTGTTGGACTCATGACTTCTGCTAGCAGCTACATTGTGTATTTATTACTACTGCATGAGAAATCTGTAAAAGGCACTCGGAGTTCAGACAAAAGGAAGGGAAGGTCAGTTGAGTATAAAGCTTCCAGAGCGGTCATCTTGTTGGTTGCTTTGTACGTTGTGCTGTTTGGGTTAGATAATTCCATGTGGGTTTATACTCTCACAATGTCCAATGTAAGTTCTGATATGAATGATGCCAGGATACTGCTAGCTTGCTCTTATGCTGCATTAAGTCCTTTAGTCATTATTGCAACCAATCCTAAATTGCAGCACATGATGAGTTGTGCAAAAATAAATAAATCACTACATTTGAGTATACAACAAAGCTCTGGAGATAAAGGAAACATTTTCATGATCAGCTAATAGCTGTGAAAAATTGTGTGTATTTTTTAGATTCTTTCTGGAGGGAAGATATGTGCTGGACTCTATTGCCATCTAGTGGACAGTTTAGTTATCCTAACATAAAGAACAACTGTCTGCAAAATATGTACTTATGTGTAACTGAAAGATTTATCAGTTGTAGGCATTTTAAGCAAAAAAGCTTTAGAACGGATATAAATAAAGTACCCTACTGAGCTCTTTTTTCTATCAGGGTGCTGATATGTTGTGTAGAATCTCAGGTCACAGGGGTCAGAACTTCCTTCATCTGATTCAAAATTAAGGAAGATCTGACCCATAATTCTAAACATGTCCGCCCCCTATAAATCTATATGGACAAAAGTGGACTCAGTAAGGTACTTTAATTATCTTCTTTCGTTACAGCATTTCTATTTGGAATATCTTCACTTCATGAAATCTTTCACTTACAGAGAACTTAAGCTTTTGCTGACAGTTGTCCTTAAAGGACAGCTATAACAGAAATTAACTTATGTTTAACTGAACGATTACATGGTTTATACGGTTAATATATAAATTACTTAATGTAAGAATACAAAGTAAATTACTGAGTTCCTTTTGTTCTGTATATTTCTATCAGGGGGCAGACATGTTGTTTAGAATCTTGGGAAGTTCCGACCCCATGTGAATGAAGATCTGGTTCTATATTCTAAACATGTCATTACAATATTATTGTAGTTTCTTGGAGCAAAGGTGGCGTAATGAGGTACTTTGTAACATTTCATTAAAGAAATTCTGTATAAATCATCTAAATGTAAGGTAACCTTTTAATAAAAAACAAATAAATTGTTTGTTATAGTTGTCCTTTATTTCAGACACCAATAAAAGATGCAATGATTCCAGTTTGATTCAGTATTGTTCTGGGATTCTGAACTGTAACCATCTTCATTTCATTAAATCATTTTTATTTTTGAAATACTCTAAACTGATTTATTTTATGATTTTGTATTTGTTTCAAAGTAGCCCACACTATAAAAAAAAGTTTAATCTCATCAGATAATCTGATAATTCAAATGATTCTAATCAGCACAGCATCTACAATTCTTTTCATCTTAACTAATATATAAAGATAATAGTTTTACAATTTACTAGCATGTCACTGCAATTCTCTACTCAGAATGTCTGATGGGCTATTGACCCCTTAGTGACAGGATATTTGTGAAATTTTATTTTATTTTGTATCCTTCGTGACAAGGATGTTTTAGCATTTCTGCGGTGTTTAGCTGACCTTTTCCACTCATAATTTAATGTACCCACACATTTTCTATACTGTTTTTATTACCATGAAAAAGACTTTAAATACCATTATTTTCACCCTATCATATAATTTACAATAAAAAAAAATTATAAATTATATTTAAAAAAAACCTATTTTTCTAGCTATAACCTTATTTTTTTTTTACACAGTCACAAACGGTAAAAAGATCCTGTCTAAATAGTTTCAAAATTTGGGCCCAAGTTTTGAAATATGCCTGTCTACATGTGTTTCTGGTTTTTTTTGCACGTTATAGGACAATAACCAAAAGTGGTGTTTTTTTGGTGTCCTAACCATTTTCTCCTGTAATGACCTTTCGACCACATTTTTGAATCTAAGTATAACCCTAACCCTAAATCTACCTCTGTCCCGGCACTAATACTGCTCATGCAGAGTGTTTTGCACAATGGACAGGCAGCACTGTGTTTAAACTGTGTATGTCTGACAGATGTACAGTCTAAATGCCTTGAAATGAACTCCAGACACCAAGCATCTGTTCCGAGTAGCCTGAAGTTCATTTCTGTGGGTTCACGCAATGCCATGTGATGTCATGCGGCGTTGCATAACTCCACCCCTTTAGGCTCACCCACTTTTGGTCAGAAATTGCCAAGAATGGAATCTGTTTTACTGTTAAACAGTTTGCCACCTACACTCATCCCCTTGTGCGTGTACAAAAGTTAGTGAACAAAAACAATGTGAATGTGAACATTCAAGTACAAAAATAAAATATAATTGTTTTTTTTTTTCAAAATAATGTTAATGGTATTATGCTATTATTACCATGCATTCTAGCAGTTTGTTTAAAACAATTTAGAATTGACTACATATAGTAATGGAGGAATACAGTTTGTGTTATGCTGGTATTTGATGCTTTAAGGTTATTCAGTGACTTCACTGATTTCCCTTGGGTGGGTCTTCTGGGTACATGTCTGGTGTTGTAACTAAACATTTTGTAAAGTAAAATTATAGAGACACAATGCGAATTTTCATTCACCCAAAGAATCTCAACATGACAATCTTGAACAAGTGGCAACTACACGGAAAAACCATTTGTGGTGTACTTCATGAACACACAGGCTACATTCTCTTGTGTTTTATAGGTTGACACTATGACAAGCCTGTGTTTATGTAACCTTCACCTTATACAGAATAATAATTACATACTATCAGTCATGATAAAAATATACCATATTAATTAATATTTTAATATCTACTTAATACAAAAATGAATACATCAGTGGTATGTGACAACTTTGAATAGCTTTTTTGATGAAAACTTAAAGAGAAAACCTGCCCCAGTCCCACCAATCCCTATCAATATATATATACATGGGGTAGGAAACTTTCGGCACTCATTATGTTGTGAACTACATTTCCCATAATGCTCTTAAAGCTGCAAAGCAAACAAGGCATCAAGGAAAATATAGTCCACAACATCTGGAGTGCCAAAGGTTTCCTAGCCCTGGTATATGACATGAAGCTTCTTTTTAGTTGCAGCAGACAGACTTAGTACTTTATTTATGAAAAAGGAAACTGAAGAGAATTGCAAACGTAAGGTCAAATTCCCAATCAGCTATACTCAAAACATTGTAATTTTGACCTGAATTTCCTGCACTCCCCTTTTGCATGAATAAAGGCCTTAGTATCTGTCTTGTGTAGATCTAAAAGCTAAAGTCTAATGGATCCTAGTACAAAAGGTCAAGTAGAAGCAGAAGTCTGTTGTGATAAGTAGATGATGGCACAAAAGCCAAATGTAGCTATTGTTCCCAGTTATCTTTTGTTCATGTGGAACTAAAAAAATAACAAAAAACAAACAAACAACCACACTACTGCCTCCTTTGCTAGTTGCATACCATTGGAAAAAATATATGGATAACAAGAGATGAAAGGTAGCTCTAAGCAGTATGCTACAAACCACATTGTTCAGTGTCCTCTTTAAACACCAAAAATCTGAAAAATATTTAATAAAATAAAAATATAGAAATAAATATGTGATAATTGAGTGCACACCACTCGTTGTATAGAGGCGGATCTAACATCAGCATTCCTCATCCCAAAGTACAACTCGTTTCACTAGTAAATTGGCTTCTTCAAGGTGCATTTAGCTTCTTCCTAAATTGGCTTCTTCAAGGTGCAATTAGCAACTTAAAGGACACGGAGTGCAGGTCTGTGGAATGAGTGGCAATAGACATGTGCAGGAATTAAATCCAATCACTGTTGCTGTCACTGATCACTCTGCTGCTGATGACCATCAACCATCTGTTTCAAATGTCAAGAGATCTAAACTCCTTACTGACACTGATTACACTTAAAAGGAATATCTGAACTCCTTTCCCTACTGTGCTGACATCTGCCCAGCTCAGCTCCTACTGCCATGTGTTCTCCCTGTAAGTAGATAGCATGGACGTATATTTGTGTGGGTACAAGCAGCCACCCAGCTAGGGTTTCCACCTGGTGGATATTTTTTAGCGGCACAGCTGGTAATTGACCGTTCAGAGCCAATGCCGGTGTTAATTACCAGCAATGCAAAATCACACAGCTACATAGCGCCTGGCAACTTTGACGTAGGGAAGCGTCATGTGACTGGACACTGTGTGCTGTGCTGCTGTAGTGTCTGTGTGTGTGTCAGAAGAGTGACACTGACTTAGAGCTGCCGCTGCAGCTAAATGCAGATACTGTGACAGGTACCTACTGACAGGGCCGGCGCTACCGTAAGGCAGCACAGGCGCCTGTCTTAGGGCGCCCCTATGGGGGGGCGGGAAAATCGCCCGCTCCCCCAGGCCCTTTTACTTACCTGCATGCTCCTGTTTAGGTCCGTGCTCCAGCCGCGCGGATCAATAAAGTGTGTTGAAACTTTTTTTTTCAACACACTTTATTGTTCCGCACGGCTGGAGGGGAGCTCACAACGCTTCCCTCTCAGCCACGGACCTTCAGAGCACCGGAAGACGGAGCAGCAAAGAGGTAAGTACTGGGGTCTGGGGAAGGGGGGAGGAGGGTGGGAAAATCCTAGTATATTGAGGGGCAAAATCCTGGCATATTGAGTAGAACGATCCTGGCATATTGGAGGGGCAAAATCCCAGCATATTGGAGGGGCAAAATCCCAGCATATTGGAGGGGCAAAATCCCAGCATATTGAGTGGCACAATCCTGGCATATTGGAGGGGCAACATCCTGGCATATTGAGTGGCAAAATCCTGGCATATTAAATGGCATATTGGAGGGGCAAGATAATGGAATATTAAATGGCATATTGAGGGGCAACATCCTGGCATATTGGGGGTTAAAATCCTGGCATATTGGAGGGGCAAAATCCTGACATATTAAATGGCAAATTTTTTCAACACACTTTATTGTTCCGCACGGCTGGAGGGGAGCTCACAACGCTTCCCTCTCAGCCACGGACCTTCAGAGCACCGGAAGACGGAGCAGCAAAGAGGTAAGTACTGGGGTCTGGGGAAGGGGGGAGGAGGGTGGGAAAATCCTAGTATATTGAGGGGCAAAATCCTGGCATATTGAGTAGAACGATCCTGGCATATTGGAGGGGCAAAATCCCAGCATATTGGAGGGGCAAAATCCCAGCATATTGGAGGGGCAAAATCCCAGCATATTGAGTGGCACAATCCTGGCATATTGGAGGGGCAAAATCCCAGCATATTGAGTGGCACAATCCTGGCATATTGGAGGGGCAAAATCCCAGCATATTGAGTGGCACAATCCTGGGATATTGGAGGGGCAAAATCCCAGCATATTGAGTGGCACAATCCTGGGATATTGGAGGGGCAAAATGCCAGCATATTGATTGGCACAATCCTGGGATACTGAGTGGCACAGTCCTGGCATATTGGAGGGGCAAAATACGGGCATATTGAGTGGCCCAATCCGGGCCTATTGGTGGGGCAAAATCCTGGCATATTAAATGGCATATTGGAGAGGCAAAATCCTGGGAAATTAAATGGCATATTGAGGGGCAACATCCTGGCATATTGAGTGGCAAAATCCTGGCATATTAAATGGCATATTGGAGGGGCAAGATAATGGAATATTAAATGGCATATTGAGGGGCAACATCCTGGCATATTGGGGGTTAAAATCCTGGCATATTGGAGGGGCAAAATCCTGACATATTAAATGGCAAATTGGAGGGGCAAAATCCTTGGAAATTAAATGGCATATTGAGGGGCAACATCCTGGCATATTGAGGGTTCAAATCCTGGCATATTAAATGGCATATTGGAGGGGCAAAATCCTGGGAAATTAAATGGCATATTGAGGGGCAACATCCTGGCATATTGAGTGGCAAAATCCTGGCATATTAAATGGCATATTGGAGGGGCAAGATCCTGGGATATCAAATGGCATATTGAGAGGCAAAATACTGGCATATTGAGTGGCTAAATACTGGCATATTGAGTGGCAAAATAGTGTGTCTCAGGTTATGTGTGAATTGGTGTAACTGTGTGTGTGTAAGTGGTAAGGGTGTATTTAAGTGTGTCACTTTCTGTGTAAGGGTGTGTGTGTAAGTGTGTCACTGTGCCTGTGTAAGGGTGCGTGTGTCACTGTATCTGTGTAAGGGTGTGTGTGTAAGTGTGTCACTGTGTTTGTGTAAGGGTTTGTGTATGTGTGTAAGTGTGTCACGGTGTCTGTGTAAGGGTGTGTGTAATTGTTTCACTGTGTATGTGTAAGGGTGTGTGTAAGTTTGTCACTTTGTCTGTGTAATGGTGTGTGTGTAAGTGGTAAGTGTGTCTCTGTGTGTGACTGCAAGGGTGTCTTTGTGTTTAAGGGTTTCAATGTGTGACACATTTAGAGCATGCGAGTTGAATATTTAGATGTATTTATTTTCTATACAATACATTATTCTTATATATAATAAGAATATGTTATTCATATATATATATATATATATATATATATATATATATATATATATGTGTGTGTAAGGAGGCTTAATGGTGTGGGAGGCGTGGCGGATCAGAGCAGGGGGGCACCAAAATGCACCTTCGCCTGTGTAGATGAAAATCCTTGCACCGGCCCTGCCTACTGAACTAATACACTCAGGAAGGTTGATACAGTCATGCAGAGCACATGCTTTGTTACCTTCCACTGCATTGCACCCCCCATCCTCACCAACAAACAGACTGATCTCCCCTCAGCAGCACTGACCTCTCCTCCTCACCAAAAAAACATGCTGATCTCCCCTCAGCAGAACTGACCACCCCCCCGCCAAAAATACAGCCAAATGCTCACCAAAAATGCAGGCTGACCACAGCCAGAGGATCCTGCAGCTGACTAACCACCATTCTAATGGAAGAGGACTGTCAGTCTCCAGGCAGAAGATGATCTAGCTTCCACCTTCTCTACAGTGAGGTAAGGGGAATGATATGGTTATAGGCTTTTGTGGACTACAGTTCTCATAATGCTCATTTCCTATGCTAACAGTTTCAGTGATAGAATTAACCTTTGACACTATCTCTCTTTTGAAAAATAATCATTTAGTTGGCTGAGGATTATTAGATCTATATTCCCCTACAGCTCTAATATCACAAGCCAGAGAAAATTTGAATATGGCATTCTATATAATGTGCAAATGTTTCTATCACTGTCAGCCAAACATTTGACTGGTTGAGCATAACTGCAAATGAAGTCCACAGCAGAGAACTGTAGAATTTACTGGCACTAAATCACAAGACAAAGGTTCCTTCACACCCTCAGAAACAATGTCAGACCTGGGGGCCGTGGGGGTACAGGCAATGGTGGGATTCAGCCGGTTCGTGCGAACCTGTTACAACAATTTAACAAGTTCGCCAAACCGTTGCAGGCAGGATGTCCCTTAAAAAAAAAAAAATAGGAAAAAAAAAAACTTGGGCAAACGGGGCAGCTGTCCCGTGGGCCCCTGCAGAAGCCGGGTTCGCAACAGCCTCCTGAAAATGACTAGCTGTCATTTCCGGCAGCTGTATTTCATGCACGCAAAGCTGCATGCTGGAAGAACAGCACTGGCTTTTTGGTAGGCTGGCGGGCGCCGATCAGCATGATCCAGGTACTTGGGAAGTTTGTTGAGTAACAACGTACTTATATACCTTTCAATCCATCTGGCACAAGGATTGTTCAGAGTTCAGTCCGCAGCATACGTCCATCGATATAAGAATAATTTTAATCTCTCTTGAGAGCTTACTTTATTACGTTTTTTTCTGTGTCCAGAGACATTGAACCATTACTTGTTTTGGTTTATTGTTTTATCATACTTCATGATATGTGTGTAATAAATTATTTAGTTTGAACCGTTTAATGTAAGCTTGTGCGCCTTGCTATTGTTTTGCATTGTTTGTCATAATGGCAAGATGGACCTTTTTTATACAACCCGACATTGTCATGTGGGAAAATAGATTTGGTGGAGATTCTTCACCCCTTTGAAGACCCTTTTCATTGTCAATACAGTGGTATAGAAAGATTTCAGCACATGTGTTCACTGTTTAAGTAGAATATTCATAAGAAAAAAAACTACCTAAGTTATAACCCTTCCTTTTAATTTACTGGTGCATCAGACATTTGCTACCAAATCGAGAATCCACCTGGCACTACTGAGTATTTTGAGGCGCTTCCCAACCTGGGGGGCACGTGGCATATTAAGCATCCAATTATCAGTGGCATATTAAGCATCTAATTATCATTGGCTTATTAAGCATCTAATTATCATTGGCTTATTAAGCATATAATTATCAGTGGCATATTAAGGAGCTAATTATCAGCGGCATATTAAGCATCTAATTATCAGTGGCATATTAAGGAGCTAATTATCAGTGGCATATTAAGGAGCTAATTATCAGTGGCATATTAAGCATCTAATTATAGTGGCAAATTAAGGAGCTAATTATCAGTGGCATTAACAAGCAAATTATCAGTGGCATATTATTTTTTTAATGTGTACTGCTGCTGACTAGGGTTGCCACCCAGCCACTTTTACCGGCACAGCCGGTAATTGACCCCTCTGAGCCGGTGTTGGTATTAGTTAAATACCTGCAATGCAAAATCCGGTTTTATTTTTTTTCCAAATTGCAGAGCGCGTTTCTACTAGCCTCCAATATGTACATATTAAATTTAGCAGTGGCGTAGCGGCAGCTCCTGTGGTGCGTGCGCTGTGCGCATCATAAAGCGACTCATGTCTTGCTGCCGGCAAGTGGCAATGTGGAGGGAGGGAAGCGTTGCACAGCTTATGAGTGTGGTGTGCTGACCTGCCGGAGTACATGGCACTTTTCCACACCCGGAAAGAGAGATGGCTGTCCGTTACTGAAGAGGAATCTTGTGAGATCTTAGCCCCTTATAATGTTTGCATTTGATTTTTTTTTATCTTCTCATTCTCTAGTTACAATTTTGGTTACTTATCATTTTTTATTTTCCTGTTTAATTTTGGCTGCCTAATTTGTCCTGTTTTTTTTAATGTTAATTTTCAATTTTGGTTCCTTTACTTCTTTTATCTGCTTGCTTTGTATGCTTTGTAGCTCTTGCTATCTCTTTTTTTTTATTTTTTACTTTTTCTATATGCATAATGAAAATGAGAAATGAGTTTCACGCACCCAGTAACTATACCGAGGAGCCTGAAACTCAATCTGAGAGGGACAGTGAATGGATGCACCCCTGAGACTGGGTGTGCATTCTGAAAAGTGTGAGTGGCTATTCTATATTTGTTGTGCAGTTTTGAGCAGGAGAGTCCTTGCCACGCAGTTGTTGTGTAGTTTGGAACAGCAGAGTCGCGGTGAGAGGGGCAGAGCATCAGAGGCTGTGCCAGTCTTGCAGACTTGTCGAGTAAAAGCAAAGGAGCTGGTTATTTTAGAAGAAAAGACTTGCTATTCTGGTAATAATATTTATTAATATTATTAATTGTAGAAATACTTTTTAGTAGCAATTGAATTGAATAATATTTTTTTAATGTGTACTGCTGCTGACTCCTGTTTATGACAAAATATATTTGTTCTTTATTGTGTGTGCCTGAGACTGGGCGAGTGTGTGCCTGAGACTGGGTGAGTTGCTGAGACGTTCAAGTGACATTTAACTGTCAGGATTAGTGAGGCCAAATGTTTGATCTAAGCAGTGTAAAACAAGTTAACCATGGGTTGTTGTAATATTTATTTATTTGTAGGCCTCAACACACCATGATATCTGTGCTCCTCAATGATCACAGAAGTCACAATTGTGAGTATGCCATTCACATTTTATTAGACTACACACTATTACTTAATAATAATAGTATTAGCAGTAGAGACAATAGTAATTGTTTGAAAATCTAAACCTTTTCAGACTCTGCATCAACAATAAAGCGACAAAGGCTTTTATTACAGTAAAAAAAAAAAAGAGATTTGATATTCCGAATGAAGATCCCAGTGAAAGTCTATACTTCCAACACTACACAAAAAAAAGAGAGGAAGATTAAGCAAGTCCATATTTAGTAAAGATCCCAGAGAACATCTAGAACCATCAGATGATGAGATATCCACTTCTCAAACTATGCAAATCATAGATGAAGAAACAGCAGCTCAATCTTAAATTCAGAGTAAAGATCCCAGAGAATTAGCACCAAGAGTAGATTTAATATCCACCTTAAATACAAGAGATGATCAAACAACTGCTCTTCATGATTTCTGGAATACGAAGCAGTTCAAGGAATTTCATAAAAAATATGATGGCTTGACTGTTCGTAACAAGAAACTGGGTTGTGATCACTGTGCAAAATTTGATTCCATAAACATGAAAGGAGTGCATGTATCGAAGGAATGGAGAGGCTTTAGTGTTGAAGCATCAAGAAAAAATAAAGTCATCCAACAAGCTTCTCTAAGAAACAATTGAATGAACACTTTTCATCAAAGGCACACACCGTTTTTGGTCGCACTGATTATGTAATTGCCAAATGCTTTGATAGAATTAACCAAAATTACAAGAAGAAAATGAGTCATTAAAGATTAAACTGTCACTTTTGGAAGATAAAATTAGTGACTTGGAGGACCGATCCCGCCGGAAGAATGTAAGATTCAGAAATATCCCAGAAAAATCTTAACAGGAAGACCTAAGACTTATAATAAAGGAATATTTCCTTGCACTAGATCTCCACCTAGACATGCATGAGGAAAGAATTGACAGATGCCACAAAATGTCCAAACTATTAAATCTACCTACAGACACCCCAAGAGATACCATTGCATGCTTTCACTCAGACGAATTTAAAGAGAAAGTACTGAAGGCCAATAGAGAAAGGAAGATAAAAGACGGGCCCATGGCAACAATTGTGGTCCTGCCAGATTTGTCTTACGCCACCCGAGCTAAAAGAAAAGTATTCGCTCCTCGAATTCCATTGTTGATGAAACACAACATCAGATTCAGATGGGGACACCCATGCAAAATGCTGATAAATCATGAGCAGAGTCCTTTGATGAAGTAAACAAACTCAGAGATTGTCTGAAAACCAAAAACCTTGAGTAATGATAAAAAGTAGCCAGAGAGAGGGGGGTAAGGTAGAGAAGGGGAAGAAAAGTAGGACAGAAGAAGACATGAAGAAAGAAGAAAGAGAGAGGGAGAGAAGGGGAGGAGATAAATGGGGGGGAGAAAGAAAAGGGAGAGGAAGGGAGGGGAAGAGAAGAAGAGAAAAGGGAAGAAGAGAGGGAGGAAGGAAGAAAGAGGAAGGGAGGGGAAGAGAGGAGGAGGGAAAGGGAAGGAAAAAGAAAGGGGAAAAGAAGAGGGAGAAGGGAGAGAAGAAAAGGGAGAAAAGGGGAGAAAAAGGGGAAAAGGGGGTGGAGAGAGAAAAGAAAGGGAGGGGAGGGGAGAAAAAGAAAGAATTAATTACGATATTATCTGCCTCCCCTCATCTTCCCCCACCTAATTATATTTACACAAATTAGCACTAAACCCAATAGGAGAAGAAATGAAGAGGAAGGAGGGAACAGAGTGGTTAACAGGAATTAAATATGAATGTAATATTTTATTCTCTCTTTCTTAACTCTGTACACGGGTTAGGTCTATAAGTAAATAAATGAGACGGTAATCAAGAGTTGGGAGGGGAGTAAAAAGTAGCTAACATAATGTAAGAATTATATTAAACGTTATGATGATGATTCCTCCGGTCTACCCACCATATGTGGAGAGAACACATAGATATGCACGGCACTAAGGGCCATGCATTATATCTGAGATCCTTTTCTCGGATTACCCATTGTATGACTAGTGGTAGGGGAGTCCCAATTATAGGACCCCCTTGCCGGTGTGATTGTGTGAGTGAATGTAGGAATGTATTGTGTACCGTGACAGGTGTGGCAGGAGATCTAACAAGCTTTCAATATATAAGATAGAAGATGGTCTGGAGGGGTAGATCCATGGTGCAATAATGGCCTTATATTCTGGACCAACTGCAAGAACTGTGGGCCCCAATATTTGTGCAGGTTGGTTCGACCTACAGAACGGCACCAGACAGGGGTGCCCACTGTCACCTCTTCTATACATCCTTTTCGGTGGAACCACTGGCAATTAATATAAGAGACAACAGTAACATTAAGGGTTAGCAGACAAAAAAAGGTGAACTAAAAATCTCCTTATATGCCGACGACATTTTCATTACTCTCAACTACAACCTCCCTAAATTTTCTGATGAAAGAATTGGAGGACTACAGTATTGTGTCTAATTATAAACTGAATGAAACAAAAACCACGGCATTGTATAAAAATATGGATAAGACGAGCATTTCCAGGATGATGAATAATTGTAACTTTACATGGAACAAAGACCAACTGAATTACCTGGGAGTTATTATCCAAGCTCAGGTCGAAAAGCTATGGAGATAAATGTTCTGAAGTTATTGAAACAAACCAATCTAACGCTTTAAGAATGGAGACCGGTAGAAATATGGTGGTGGGGAAAGATAAATATGTTAAATTCTTACATTATCCCTAAATGGTTTTATTTGTTTAGGATGCTTCCATTGACAAACAACATGGTTAGACATGGTCCAAACAAGTTTCATGGCATTCATTTAGAAAGGCAAAAAACCAAGATTATCGTCAACACTTCTAGCAAGACGGTCTAGACACGGGGATTAAACTATCCATTTATAAAAAAATTGCTACTTTGTTAATATGATAGGACACATCTATATGCTTCAAGAGAAAGCCGCCAAAGAACCCTAGTACCGTATTGAATCCGAGGCCTTAGGAATCGACAACCTGGAATTATTTCTATGGCTGAACAGTGGGAAAAAGAACATAGATTTATTAACAAATAAATCGTTAATTCTAGCTCAAACTCTCCAAGTATGGAATGAAATAAAAAAAAGTCTTAAAACTATCCCACAAAATTCCAAAATGCTGTAAATTAAAAATATTAGAAGATAATATTATCTAAGATAAGACTTATCTCTAGATAGATGGCCTAATGCAGAGGAAGTCAGCATGAATGATATAATAAAAAATAATGAAATTCTGTCCTTTTCCGTCCTGATGCAGAAATATCAGATTCCGAACACAGAGTTCTTCACATATCCAAGAGTATAACATTTCCTGAGTGCTTCACTGTTCAAAGGACCTCAAGAATTGATCGAAACCCTAGCCCTGATCTTCTCAGGCAAAAAGGCCAAAAAAAAAAAACGGCTAAAGCTAATTCACTGTTCACCATGTCTAACACCGACCCTCTAAAAATGATAGACAGATGGAATAAGATGCTAAATTCAAACATCACTGTAATAGACTGGTGCAAGTCTCTGTGGTCGGTAAATAAGAATATCCATTGCTTAAACCTGGTTGAATGCCACTATAAAGTGTTAAACAGATGGTACTTAACCCCAACAAAACTAGCTAAAATGCACGCACATTATCCAAGGAACTGCTGGCGCTGTGGAAACATAGACGGTTCATACATGCACATTTGGTGGGGCTGCCAAGCCATTATCCCACTATGGAAGTGGGCCTATGAAGTATTTAAAAAATTGACGGGGATAGATCTGAAATGGAACCTAGAGGCAGCTTTATTACATACTAATTGGTAAATAGAACTGAAGATTCAAAAAGTGTTAGCTATCCACTGTATGGTCACATCCAAAATCCTGATCGCCAGACACTGGAAAACCAGCTTACCATTGCAAAAACACGCATTACGTTCAACAACTCCAACTCCAGATACGTATGGAGAAAGAGTTGACTACTCAAACCTCCACTAAAAAAATGCTGTTTTGAAGATTGGCTGAACAAACTTTAATTTGTTTAAAACCTAATCCTGTTCGAATATAGCAAGTGTTAGGTATTGATAGATGCTTGCCTCGGGAAGGGGCTGTCTGTCACGTTTGGAAGTTTGAATGTCTCGTAAGAATGTGTCTCACAGTTGTTTCTTTCAACAGGTGTCATTTAGTCAAGTTTAAGGGAAGGAAAGACCCAAGGATGATTGTCTAGCACAATTATACATAAGCAAAGATCTTGAATTGTTTGTTGTTGTGCTGAGGAATCTGAGTGTATTTGAAAAAAAAGAATTAACCAAAAATATATCAGCTCTACATGTAAAGTCTTCAATAGAGTTTACAGCTTAGCAAAAAGAAATAAGCCATTTTCAGACATTGAAGATGAGATCAAACTGCAAGTAAAAAATGGGTTGAGTATGGGAGTCGGACTCTATTCTCGGAAAACTGCTGTAAAAATAGTTGATCACATTGCTAGAGAAATTTAAAAAAAACCATTTACTAAAATAATCAAGAAAAAACTAAAACTTAGTGTTATCATTGATGAAGCTTCAACCATATCTAATAAACCAGTGATCATTATTTTTGTAAAAGTTGAAGATTCTCATCTACCACCTATAATTTTCCTTGATTTAATAAAGTTGGAAGCACAGGATGCTGAGACTATCCACAAAACTTTGTTAAAATGTTTGTGATGCTGGATTCGAAATTGGCTATTTGAAAAATAATTTGGTTGCATTTTGCTCTGATGGAGCAAGTGTAATGTTAGGGTGCAAATCAGGGGTGAGCACCAGACTTAAAAAAAGATTTCCCAGGCATTATTATTTGGCATTGTTTAAATCACCGTCTGCAACTTGTCTTTGATGATTATATCACTCAAGTTAAACAAGGGAATTACTTACATCGATCAAACAAAAATCAAATCGAGCTTTTCTAAATTTCTGAAGAACTCAGGCTTGAAATGATAAAGATTGGTAGAGTTTTGGGGCCAAGATGGGCTTCTTGCAGTTTAAGATCAACACTTGCCATATGGCGTGATTATCCAGCTTTATACCAATACTTTTCATCACATTCTAAATATTCACGAATGGCTTACCGTCTGTGAAACAAATTCTTCATAGTTGATCTAGCTTTAATGATAGATATATTGCAAGAAATTTCCTTACTTTCAAATATCCTTCAAAACAGAAATGTAAATTTTGTAAGAGCTGAAAAATTAATAAAAAGATCAATTAGGGCATTTGAAATATTCAAAGAAAGTCATGGAAAATTTGAAGATAAAGTTGAACCTACAATAACATCTGATGCTTTTAAAAACATTGACTTTGTTGACAATCAAAAATATGTCAATCTTCATCGTCAAAAGCTACTGGAAGCAGTTATCAGCAACATGCAAGTCAGATTGATGTACAGTGACCCCTTAAAATCTGGAAATAAAGCAGAAAACAGTGATACTACAATTCAGGAAAGTGCAAACATACTAGACCCAGATACTTGGAATATTGAAGAAGTTCCTTGGAAAGCTGCCGAAGAAAAGCTGGATAAATTCGAAGAATTATTTCATTATAAAATAAACATCATTGATTTTCGTGACTATGTTGAAAATGTTCTAAACCATCACCACAACTAGGAGATTCCAAATACTGTACAAAGAGCAAAAAATATTCTGAATACCGTTGCAGTTAGTTCTGCAGAGGCAGAAAGAGGATTTTCTACAATGAACAATATATATTCAGATAAACGAAGCCGCCTCACAGTTGATAATGTTGCTAATTTAATGACGATTAATATAATTGCCCTTCCATTGGACTCCTGGGACCCCACTCCTTCAAACATGGCTAAGAATAAAACACACAGCAGATGACAACAGGGTGAAAAAGGGTCGAAATAAAGAACATGATGAAAATCAACTAGCGATTTGGAAGTATTTGAGGTAAGGTAAATAATGAATCATTTTTATTTTACTATGTGTCAGGATTTTACCTATTTGTTGTTCTCTCTTTAATTTTTTATCACTGTATAAACTAGAGTATGTGTCTTTAAGAAGACACTGATGGATATAACGGCGTCAGTGCCTCTGCACACTGTGTTCATAGTACTGTAAGGTGGTGTCTTAATTTTCTTCCCTTATATAGGAACCTCTACCTTGGGCTCCACAGCTTCAACTTTGGAGCAAGTCTATGAAGAATTCTTCAAGGATGTAAAAGGGACAAAATAAACCTCATGATGAAAATCAGTTAGCGATTTGGATGTTTTTAAAGTAAGGTAAATTATTTTACCCTACCTGCCTCGGTGCATTTTCAGTGTGTTCATAGTATTGTAAGGTGGTGTCTTATTTTTCTCTCTTTATATAGGAACCTCTACCTTGGACCCCAGAGCTTCAAATTGAAAACAAGCCTAAGAAGAATTCTAACAATAATTACCTGATCATGGTCTTGTTGATGACCTCAGACTTTCTCTACGCAAAAGACCTATTGCATTTTGATCGCATTAAAATTGCAGAACTTTTGGATTAAGATTCTGCGTTGTCCAGATGGGAACTTCAAAGACTCTCAAAAGCAAGTCGTTTTTATTAGTCGTTACTTTGTTTGACATTAGAGAAAAAAATATTACACCATGCTTGAAAGTCGGAACTGGTTACTAAAATTTTTGAATCTTACCACTGGGTACAGGGGTGCAATGACTACCAGTTTGAGTTCAGAAACTGCACCAGCCAGCAGTTTCGGGACAAAGACGTTACCAGCCTACAGTTTGATGAGTGCCAAACATAGGTTCTGCCCCTTGTGTCAAATACTCTG
Organism: Pelodytes ibericus; assembly: GCA_036172795.1. NCBI lineage: Eukaryota > Metazoa > Chordata > Amphibia > Anura > Pelodytidae > Pelodytes > Pelodytes ibericus. The sequence continues at coordinate 98,572,797 of CM069857.1, read as the reverse complement.
GATATGCCCTTGCAGAGCAGCATTATGTTCTTAGTCACAATAAAAATATCTAAAATATCTATGCTATCTCTGTGCTTTTTACGTGGAACTGTTGTCTTGTGCAAAATGTTTTGTCTCCGTTTCCTAAAGGCCAAGGTCGGGACCAGGAATAAGCAAACTGTCCATCACAATGTTGGTGCCTAGTGCAGGGAAGTACTGCACAAACCTCTTTCTTCCAATAAAGACAGTACGCCTTTGGAGCTACAGAATTATTTTTAATTAATGTGAAATACAAAAGAATGTCTCCATTTTTCAAATAGTAAATTTAAGATCAAACCTTTAAGAGCCAATATAAAGTGTGTGCTTCCTTCAGGCTCAATATTTTTTGTAAACTAGCTTGCAATCCAATTTTTGTAATTGTTTTCTTTTTTTAGATATATTGCAGTCCAAATGAAATTGCTTACAGTCTTACTTTTATTTATTTTGTGTCATCTGTTGAATTTAAATATTTCCTGCACCTTGAAGGAAAGAGGCTAACAAATAGGTCTCTGCAATGCAAAGTAAGAAAAAGGCCAGCCTTAGAACAAAGTTATTTCCAACTGTACAAAGCAAAGACCAGGACCTTGTTACAGCATATGTTTTTCATGCAGTACAGCATTATCATAGTTATCTGTCTTCTGACTGTGGTAGCAAGCTCAGGGCAGAGTTATTTAATGATTCTAAAGTAACCAGTAAAATCCATCTTGGACAAACTAAAATGGGAGGTATGGTTGACAACGTACTAGTAGTTTTTTGGGGTATATAGGGGGTCATGTACTAAACAAGTGCAGTGGGATAAAAAGTAGGTAAAACATGAGTATGGAGCACTTTGCAACTATTTGTAACATTCTGTTTTTTTTATGATTTGCGCCTCTTCCGTTTATTTTTATTTAGCATGCATTTTTCCGGTTGCGCTAATAAGTTGCGATTATATTTGCGCATATACACTTACTTACTTACACTACAATTACTTATACTGCTGAAAATGCTTCTGTAGATTATGGTAAAAACTGTTCAGTGTATAAGAAACTGAAAGATGCACAACCATATCTGATAAAAGCAAACTACAACTGCCATGTCTTTTACAAAATACAAACAAATATGTGCTGAAAACTCTAGCCTTGACACATTTTTAATTTGGGCATCATAAAGTTCTATGTCATGAGACAACAAGATGACTTTTTGCTGCTTTCAGATTGGGAAGCCATAAATGATTATTTTCTGCAGTGTGGGGAAGAAGAGATGGAGCTTTGTAAAAGACCCAAAAATACACTAAGCACAACCATCACACTGCCAGAATGCTCACTCTATTTTGTCCTTTCATTAAAGGGACAGTCCAACCAAAAAATGAAGTGTAATTTTTTGTTTAGTTTATGCTTGTGATTTTATATATGTACTTAGTTTTTTTCATTTATGATTATTTAAGAAAATATTTTTCTCTATATTTGTCACTGTGTGTATCCATTTTGTGATATCTGGTGGTGTAAACAGCCCCCCTCCCCCCATTTGGTTTAATTTTGAAAACTCACCATTTAACCACTTTGCTTATATGAATTTTGAGAAAATCCCATAATTTGATGATATCATAAATCTTCGGGGTCTATTCAATAAAAGGCGAGTTGAAGGTTAATTGAGGTGAAATGAACATGTCATCTCATCAATTTAACTATACATTGTGCAGGGACAAATCTGGCCAGTTTGCTTAGCAGGGACAGCTACCACGCATGTCCCTGCACAATGTATATTTAAATTGTTGAGGTGAAATGCTCAGCTCACCTTTTTTGAATAGCCCCATCTGTGAAGTTCTGAATATTGCAAACTGAAATGTGTGTGAGGAGTTATACATAGAATACTTCCTCTTAAAAGAAGCATTACCATCGATTATGAGTATGGATGTTCTTTCCTGCCCTGACAAATGGGTTCTATTCATTAAAAATACAAACACACCAAATAGCACAGGCAGTTCTGGCCATTCCTTGCAGCAATGTGTTTGTGTAATGTGTTTTCAGTGTCATGAACAGTTTGTGGACTGATAAAAGAAACAGACTAAGTGCACAGATAGTCAAGAGCAAACTTTAAATTCTCTACAATTTACTGTAATTCTGTTTAGAGTTTTATGACATGGCATTATAAATGGCCCATTGATGAAAGCAGCTACATCAAACAGTAAATATACCTTCAAGAAAAAATAACAGTTGCATATATCCATCAATAAATGAGAGGGAAAGAAAATGTGACTTAACAATATTATATTCTTAGGATTTCTGGAAATTTTGTACAGACAGAAGGTTTCCGCATGTTTTAGTTTTGTAAGTTTAGTGGACTGTATTTTTGGAATGGTATTGGGGCAAACCATTATATACCTGTAATTTACTTTTACAATGATAACCAAACCCTTGCATTCTTTCTCACATGCAATACCATTGATTCACAAAAACCATGCTGTGCTTCAGGATTTCCACAGTACTTTACGAGAGCTGAGCTCCAGCCACTGGTACCTGTACCGAGGAGACTGAATACAGCACTGTCTGTTTGTTAGATGTTAATGTAAATGGATACAGTTACCTGTCGAACACCATCTACTTACATACAACTGTACATCTATGTACACAGGAATGTACGACATTCAAAGCAGCTGTCCATGGTCTGGTTGCTGATACTATGTCACCAAGACGAGCCAGCAGTTGACCATAATGGTAAGCAACTAAGAGCAGTTATCTGCCCAGATGATGGAGAAACAGGATCAGTACCTTAGTCAGTTAGATGTGGCAGTATCGCATCTGGAGGCACATAAAATTGTCCCTGAAATGTGCTAGATTAGAGTGTACCACTGCTCCAGAGGCGATTCCCACACCTAACATTTGTTCTTCTGCACAGATGACCCAGTGATGATCCCATGGAGCTGACATGACATCACAGGTATTTTTCTTCATTAACAGCTGTTATGTTAGTGCATTAACAAAAGCAGAAGTCCATGGCTTTAGCTGTAGCTTAGGTAACATCTGTGGGCGGTATGAAAATGGGGAATTGTTCAGTTAAGGGGTAATTACATTATTAGCATTGCTACTGAGTGTGCCAAGGGAAAACATCAAAATGAAAAGAATGAAGTGGGAAAAACACAACCACCAGGCAGCTAGTGAATCCAACATTACCCAGCAGAGAAATTGCGTCCTATCAAGAAGCCATCGTCTTCACATGCATTATGTTAATAAAATGGTAGCTGAATGACATGTGTACACAACATACTTTGCTTTGGGGTTGTCCTCTTACACTGAGGCTAACAGATTTGTGGACCTGAAGTTCATATATCAAATCCAAATAAATGAATATTATTATTATTAAATAACTAAGTTGTAATACATATAGCTGTTTTAACTATTTAAACTACTCCATTAGACCTCTGAAGGTGTGCTGTGGCACCTGGCAGTAAGGCATTAGCAGCACATCCTTTAAGTTCTGTAAGTTGCAGGTGGGGCCTCCATGGACTGGACTTGTTTGTCCAGCACATCTCACAGATGCTTGATTGGATTGAGATCTGGGGAATTTGGAGGTTCAAGTCAGCACCTTGAACTTGTTGTGGTGTTCCTAAAACCATTCCTGAACCAATTTTGCTTTGTGGCAGGGTGCCTTATCCTACTTAAAGGGGCCAAAGCCATCAGGGAATACTTTAATTTCCTTTAAAGGGTGTAAACGGGCTGCAACAATGCTTAGGTAGGTGGTATGTGTCAAAGTAACATCCACATGAATGGCAGAACCCAAAGTTTCCCAGAGGAACATTTTCCAAACCATTACACTGTCTCTGCCAGTTTGCCACCTGTCAGTGGTCATAATGTTAAGGCTGATAGGTATATATATATATATATATAATCCAAAGGGATCAGCGCACTCACCTCAAAGCAGGTAAGATAAAAACTCTTAAAGCTATAGATTTCATTAAAGCTACTTAAAAACACCTGTCTTCCTAAGATAACAAAATTGGAGATTTGGTTACATATCTGGCCATATTATGCTAAGCCCACCACTACGTCAAAGTACTCCAATATTGGCAGGTCCTAACACTAAATACTGTTGCTTATGGGGCTTAATCTCTTCATGGATTTGTGTATATATATATATAAAAATTCAAGTAGGTATCTACTGACTGTGCATATTTTAAATTACACATTTATACTGTTATTGTAGTTTATATTAGCTAGTTTTTGTGTACAAACATGCCTTCCATGAGCCTTTGTATTGGCTTTGCATGAGTCCGTCCTATTGGTTTCTAGTTAATTATTTCAAGACAGCGTTGACAGGAACCTAGGGGGTGACACCCGGTGACAAAAAATGTATTGTTCGCTCACTCTCTTTATTTCTGTCCTTCGTCTTTCTATTCATTTCTGGCCTTGTTCTCAGTATTAATTGTGGATGGTAAAAACCAGGGCTCGAGTCCTGCACTTTTTTCATGGCAGGAACGCCGTTCCCTTTGCTCCTGCAGGACCAGGGCAGCCCAATACTTACCTCTTTGCTGCTGTCTCCCGGTGCATGTCCGGCTCTGTGATGGAAGCGTTGTGCGCTTCCGTCCAGCCGCGCGGATCATTAAAGTTTGTAAAAAAAAAAGTTTTAACAAACTTTATTGATCCGCGCGGCTGGACGGGAGCGCACAACGCTTCCATCACAGCGACGGACGTGCACCGGGAGACAGTAGCAAAGAGGTAAGTACTGGCTGGGGAAGGGGGCGAGGGGTGGCATAACGAGCATTCTGAGGGGCAATGCCAATATCAAGTGGCAAATTCCTGCAATATTAAATAGCAATATCCTGGCATACTGAGGGGCAATAAACTGGCATATTAAATGGCAATAACCTGGCATACTGAGGGGCAATAAACTGACATATTAAATGGCAATATCCTGGTATATTGAGGGGCAATAAACTGGCATATTAAATGGCAATATCCTGGCATATTAGGGGCAATAAACTGGCATATTAAATGGCAATATCCTGGCATATTAGGGGCAATAAACTGGCATATTAAATGGCAATATCCTGGCACATTGAGGGACAATAAACTGGCATATTAAATGGCAATATCCTGACATATTGGGAGGCAATAAACTGGCATATTAAATGGCAATATCCTGGCATATTAGGGCAAATAAACTGGCATATTAAATGGCAATATCCAGGCATATTGGGAGGCAATAAACTGGCATATTAAATGGCAATATCCTGGCATATTACAGGAAATAAACTGGCATATTAAATGGCAATATCCTGGCATATTGAGGGGCAATAAACTAGCATATTAAATGGCAATATCCAGGCATATTGAGAGGCAATAAACTGGCATATTAAATGGCAATATCCAGGCATATTGAGGGGCAATAAACTGGCATATTAAATAGCAATAACCTGGCATACTGAGGGGCAATAAACTGGCATATTAAATGGCAATAACCTGGCATACTGAGGGGCAATAAACTGGCATATTAAATGGCAATAACCTGGCATACTGAGGGGCAATAAACTGGCATATAAAATGGCAATATCCTGGTATATTGAGGGGCAATAAACTGGCATATTAAATGGCAATATCCTGTCATATTAGGGGCAATAAACTGGCATATTAAATGGCAATATCTTGGAATATTGAGGGGCAATAAACTGGCATATATGAATGGCAAAATCACAGTGCTTCCAGTGCTGTGAGGAAGAACAAAGTGCCATGCCTCCAGCACAACGTGGTCTGTGAGACCACTTTCAACATTGAGAACCTTTCCTTATGGCTGAGTGTTTCTGTTAGTGTATGACTGTGTATGTATGTATGTATGCATGCTTGTATGTAATGCCATTTTTTTTAAATTGTTTTTATTTGTACAGAAATTAGCAAACGAAAAAGCAGCATTACGGATTTCTTCACAAAGGCATCCAATAAAAAAATCACATGCTGATTCTGCAAGTTGCTCCACTCAGTCTGAGCCTTTGCTTCAGCAGGTGGTGTCCGCTGCAGAAACTACACCAGTCAGTGAATCGGCTGTAGTGGACATGGTTACTGATAGGGCTGAAGATGCCCATGTCAGTGATAACATTCTTCCAGAATGTTGGGACCAGAATCAGTGGCTAGAATTTAAAAAAAAGTACCCTTGGCTGTTTGTAGACAATGGTTAAACACCTTGGAGTGTCTGTTTCACAGGGTGTATCCATTTCTAAAGAATGGAGCACTGGTACAATTACACCATATGGCAAAACAAAAAAAGATATGTTGACCTCACAACGTAAAAAAACATAAGATTTCAGAAGCACATGTAAAGGCAGGAGATATCCAAGCAGTATCCAGAAAGGAGATTCTGCAGTCCAATATTGCTGAACAGCAGAAGCATAAGTTTGCGTCCACTACTAAGGTATTTCGCACTGCCTACTTTTGTGCGAAAAAAAATCGCCCTTTCACAGACTTCAGAGATCTTATCAGCTTGCAGGTTGCAAATGGAGCTGACTTAGGATGTATTCTCCATAGTGAGTACACAGCAGCACAAGTAATAGATTGCATTGCTAGTGAAATGAGAAAAAAGCTTTGCAAAGCAATTGTTGAGCAGGCTCCAAAAATTTCTGTTTATATTGATGAGTCTACAACAGTTTCTACCCATTCAGTGTTAATCGTTTATATTCGAGCCTCTGTTAACGGAAAAGACCCGGTCACTTTCTTTCTCGATTTGCTTGATTTGCCTAAAGCAGATGCACAGTCTATTGAAGCCACTCTTCTAGCTTGTCTTTCTAAATTTGGGTTCAGTAATGACTTTCTTGCTGAAAACTGGATCGGGGCTTGCAGTGATGGTGCAAGTGTAATGCTTGGAAGAAAGTCGGGTGTTCTGGAAAGACTCAGTCAAAAATATCCAAAGATTGTGAAATGGCACTGCTTGTGTCATAGGCTTGAATTGTGCATTTCAGATACAATTGATTCTATTCCTGGTCTTCATCATTTAACATCATTTTTTGAGAAGTTGTATGCTGTGTATCATCAGTCACCAAAAAATCTGGCAGAGCTCTCAGAATGTGCAAAAGAATTAGAAGTACAAATTCTTAAAATTGGAAAAGTTTTTTCAGTTAGATGGGTTGCTTCAAGCCAGAGAGCTATACGAGCAGTTTTGGAGTCATATCCTGCCCTACACAGCCATTTCTTGAAAGCAAGCTTAAGCTCAGCTCATAACAGTAAGCAGAAATCTGTATTTAGTGGCCTCAACAAGGTTTTGACATCAGTAGATTATTTGTTAAACCTTGCAGGGGTTGCGGATGCTGTTCAGGAAATGGGACTGTTATCTGAAGCTATGCAAAGAGATGACATCACACTTCCACGAGCTTATCAGCTGATTAATCGTTCAGTTCGTGCTGTTGAAAAAATGAAAGACATGCCTGGCAAACATCTGAAAGAAGTCATGGAATCACTGGAGAAAGGGAATTTCAAAGGTGTGACGATCAATCCAGAGAGTACAAAAGGCCAAGTGAGGATAAATCTCCCTCAATTTTATCAAAGTTTGGTGGATAATTTACGCTCCAGACTCTTTGCTTTAACTGCAAGCAACAGACCTGCAGCTTCATCACAGTCAGGTGAATTTGAAACTCTTGTCTCTGAAATTGACATCCTGAATTCACAACGCTGGCCAATCAATGTGGACAGTCCGTGGTTTGAAGGTGAAGTGAAGCTGGAGCAGTTGTGCAAAAGATTCCGTCTCAGCTATGCATCCATCTGTGAAGGTTTCAGAGACTACATTGATAATGGTGGTGCAGAGATTCCTGAAAATCTGAAACCAGTGGTGACAGCAGTTAACAGTCTTCCAGTGACATCCGGTGATTGTGAAAGGGGCTTCAGTACAATGAATTTGGTGATGTCACCCATTAGGAGTGGGCTTGGCATTGAACGCCTGTCTTCTCTTTTGTTTATTAGTCTCATTGGGCCTCCTGTGCATTTATGGGATCCTTACCATACGTCACAAAATGGCTGACCACACATCGCAGCGCAGATTATACTAAATCTCGAAAAGTTGATAATCTTGCACGGCAAGGGCAGCGTTATTCCAGTTTGTGGGATATTTTCTAATGGGCTGTGTGTTTAGTTTTTATACACTATGTGTTTTAAAAATTCCCTGTGAGGGAAAGATTACCCATTGTGCTGATTATTCTCTTAGTATGACTAACAAGTTAACTCCCTCACAAACAACACCATTCACTTTATCACAGTTGTTAGAACTGTTCTATATTCATTTGTTTATTGCATAGCTAATTTAATTTGTTTCAACTGTTCTATATAAATTTGTTTATTGCATGTGAATTTTTCAGTTGTTTGTGTAAACTGGCACTTTACAATAAATGTTGCACAGCAGTGAATCTTGGGTGAGTTCCCACACTTTTTTTCCCAGGACTTGACCCCTGGTAAAAACATACCAGTGAGTTAGAAATGGACATACAGAGGGAAGAAAATACAAATCACTGCTTAATTCTTAGTCAACCCTTTGCCATTCACTCACCCTGTAAAAATGTAATATATTATTGACGTCCATCAATACAGCAGTGTCGTTATTGTGCTTAAAGGACAACTGTAGAGGAAAATGTAGCATATGCTTAATTAAAATTCAAGTATAGGCATTTTTAATATAAATGCTTTAATACAAGAATACAGATAAAGTACCTTATGATATTCATTTCTTAATTCTCTATAAGGGTCGGACATGTTTAGAATATTGGATCAGATGAAGTAATATGACATATCTGACTCAAGATTCTGAATAATATGTCTGTCTCCTAATGGAGCTATATGGATGGTTTAGTTAGCTTATTTAGTTCTATTCTAAATGTGCAGTACATATTTTGTATATTAATATGTCAGACTAGTTCAAATTCTTAAAGAGATGATACAAACATTATGTAAGGTAATAAAATCAGAACATAATGTAATTTTCCCCACACACCCATTTAGACAAAACAAAAGGTAGAATAGGCAGTTAATTGGAAGATGTTTTTCAATGTAGATAAATGTAAAATTATGCGCAAGGGTTTGGAAAATAAGAATGCAAATTATACTAAATGGTGGTTTGTTGGGTAAATCCTCTATGAAGATTGATCAGGAGTTCATGCTGACAATTGACTGTGCACTTGTGTACGATCTCAGTCAGCTGTTGTAAAGGAAAGAAAGCTTTTGTCATGTATTAAAAAGGGGGAATAGGTCTAAGAGACCATAACCTCTTTATACATTTTACAAATGCCCCCAGACCTAGGTAGTAAAATTACCCTCCTTCCTTGCTTCGAGGGCTTCATATGTAAACTGTATTTCATATTTTAAAAAAAAAACATTGTTGAAAAATTTCATTTCGGATTTTTATTTCCTTCCGTCTGTCCTCATCAATTCTTCTGCTCATCTTCCATTATTTCCCCCATAGGAAAATATTTAACCCAAAGGATTTGCCCCTGCAGCACATTACAGCACCCACTTGACTTGCTCCCACACCATTTTACAGCATCCACTGGAATTGCCCCACACCACATTGCAGCACCCATTAAACTTGCTCCCACTGGACCTGCCATTGTAATTAAAGGACTTGTCCCTGCACCCACTGACTTGACCATGCATCCAAAGGACTTACCATTGCATAAACTGACTTGCCATTGCACCCACTAAATTGGCATTGCATCCACTGCTTAACATTATGCCAAAGTAGTGTTACCAACATAATATGTAACCAGTACCCTTTTTTGATCATAGGTATTATACTAATATCCTTAGATCTGGTATAGGAATATACAAATGTATGTAAGTATCTGTATGTACTTAATGTTATCCCTAAAGGTTCGAGGGATAAAAGATAGATATATTTTAATGATTTATATAACAAAGCTGTCTTTGGTTAACAGGTATATAGTCAAAGAGAGTTTTGAAGTGACTTTTGAACAGGCACCAGTATAGGTGAATCGAGAGTCAATTAATTTATTCAATGGAGTGATCAATGTTTTGATTAGGCAATCATACCTGGAGAAAGAGAGCCATCTACTGGTTAGAGTCCCCAGGAGCCCAGTTAAGTAATCATTGCATACCCAGTTACGCCCATGACCAATCATAAGCCAGATTTTTATTCCAGGTACTGCCCATTTATAAACAAAGGGGCAGGAACTGATAAGGGGAAAATTAGGTTTAAATAGGTAGACAAATTAGTTAAAAAGAGGAAGATCAATTCAAAATCACAGAAGGAGAAACATCAGGAGATGAGAGAAAGAGAGAGGCTGACCAAATTAATGACCAGAACACCCAGAGAGGAGAGACCCAAATGTCAACTCCTCTCGAACATAGAGCCTTAACTCAGACATTTCAAAGATGCCGGCCCATTCCACCAGCCCTTCTAGTACTGAGGTGAGTGACAGCAAAGACTGCAAACACTCTCAAAACTCTGAAAATCACAGTACCTCAGATCCGCCATATATAATCTCCCAACCCTCCCAACTAAGCCTGCTATTCAGCCTGGGCCAGTTACTGGTATATAGGGACTAGTATGCTAGTCAGGCACCCTTTGGTAATTAAATGATATATCTATCACTTCCATATTTTTCCTAATTTATACAACATTGTTTAGGTTGGAAGAACCTGTATACACATGTGGGGATCATCACAGGGTGGGATACTGTTACCCTATGTCAATTACTATAACCTAACCTACATCTAGGCAGGAGTCTCTAATCGGTGGTGCACCCTGGAGCCTCAGTGTTATTAATAATAAAAGTGTTTTTTTTTTTTATCACAGTCACTAAACACTATTACTGATATTGGAATCCAATACAATCTGAATTAGTGATGTCACTGTATGTTTGTCCTCATTCATTGTGTTTACCTATTTAAGTGGTTTTTTGGTGAAAGTAACTTCACTTCCGTCGCTCTGAATATGCTACTTGACTGCCCCTAGTGGTAGTTAAGTAGCATAGCAATGGATAGAATGTAAAATAAATATTTAATTCATTAAAAACTGGTTATATAATTAGATTAGCCTATAGGGTTCAAATTAAATAATTTTTAGCATAAGGGATAGGGTTAAAACATATTAAGGGATATAATAAGGATTAGAGTTGGGGTTAAATTTAGTGTTAGGGTTAAATTTGGGGTTGGGGTCAAAAGGTCAATAAAGGAAAAAAACAAAAAACACTATTTTTGGTTTTTGCCCCATAACTCGCAAAAAATACCGAAAAATATGGAAACATGCATATTTTTGAACTCGGATCAACATTTAGAAACTATTTAGACGGTGTTTTTTTTTATTATTTTATTTGTGTAAATTATATTTTAGGTCAAAGTGGGAAAAAGTGGGGTTTTTTAAAAGTTTTCATCATATTTTAGGATTTTGTTTGTAGTAAATTATAAGATTTGATGAACATAATGATATCCAATGAAAGCCCTTCTTATGACGATAAAAACAACATATAATTTGTGTGGGTACTGTATGTGAGAAAGAATAAAATTGCAGCTAAACACCCCAGAAATGTAAAAACAGCCATTGTCACCAAGGGAAAGTCAAGGTGAAAATGTCTTGTCACTAAGGGGTTAACATATAAAAAATAGTAATATAAAATTACAATCTCTTACCCAATGTTTTTAGTTCACCTGGCCAGGTATATTGCTACCCCAAACCTACCTGTGCACACTCGGATACACTTAACTGACATCATTAGTACACGCACTTCCTACAATTCCATTTAGAGAAAAATGAAGGCAACCCACATTCTCATGTATATCGGATGTCCAAGCTCTCATTCACCCGACCCTCAAAAGTCGACACAGAGATCAGCTGCAACCCTCCACTCAATATTAGCACACCTTTACACCAGGCTATATCATGATCCCCCACCATGGTCCTACCTAGAATTGGCTGCCCACATCATTCACAGGCAAGTTTTCAGATAACCTGACCCATACCCTTCTGCATTTTACTGCCACATCAGTTGTACACCGTTACAACTGCTATGCACCGTTTAACCATACCTCACCTCTCCCCAGCTTACCGCCCACACCTCTGCTCCTAACTTTTCCCTAACAAGAAGCATTTACCCATGAGATATCCAACACACACATACAAATCCTTTCTGAAAGACCCACTAACCTCAAAGTACAAAACCTACCTTAAAATGTTGCAAACAAAAAACTGTTGCACCCATGTTGAGATCTTTCTGCTCCATATACTCCAATCATCATATCCACACCAATAGACTTGAGGCATGTATAACTGTGTTAACAAAGGTTGCTTTTCAGCAGTTATTGCTCCATATCACTACCAATAAAGATATTCACCAAGATCCTCACAGGCAGATAAACCCACTAATCCCCAGGCTGGTTCACAAAAAACAGTGAGTCATTATCCAAGAGAGAGATGCCAGGGACAACACAACCAAAGTCCACCACACTGCACTCCACCAAATCTGAGATCCTCAACCCTTCATTGCCACTAGACCAAGTGCCGAACCTACAAGCAGTCTTCCCCTCTAAGTGATGTAATAAGATGAGATATTTAGGTGTCCAATGCAACACAACATTAGAAACATCTGCAATCAAAATTTTACCCCCTTTACAAACCCTCCAAAACAACACACAAAAATGGGAACTACCCTACGTCACGTGGTTCGGTAGAGCTAACATGGTAAATATGAACATCTTGCCCATCCTGCTCCATGTGTTACACATTAAGGTCCTGAACACCTCGTTTAAAGCACTATGCTCCTTAATAACATAATTCATCTGGAATTATTAAATCCCCAGATTCTCCTATCGCCACACAAGAGATTGAGAAAAAGGGTTAGCATGGAAATCTTGGATCTACGAAAATATTTTTAAAAGCTGTGGGTTTATTTGGAGCAGAGATAACTATCAGCCCCGATTATGATAACTCCCTCGCTATCAATTCATCTCAGATACTGTCCAGACCCCAACCATCCAACTTCATCCTCGACACTTCATGTACTGAGTAGAACCACAGAGTTCCCCAGCCTCTTCCTACCACTCAGTCACAACAGTGAGTTCAGCCCAGGACTGCAAAGGTCCACACTTGCCCCCTTGACTCCCCCTGATGCCCCTTTACTCAGATTTGGACATATTTTATAAGGGCCCAAATCTAAATCAATAGTACGCCATTCAAAACCCTCTGCATGCAACAGGAAAATTGTTTTTTAAACATAAAAGACATTACGTACAATGCATATATAGTCATTCTGCCCAAGATCATTACATATAACATTACATATACATTATAAGCTTTTTAGACTTAGATAGATATTAAGACTATTACATGCAATAAACCACGCAAGACTTACTAACATAACAGGACTTACTAACATATATCGAGGAGCCTAGATTTCCACATTTATCTAATTTTTTTTTTTTTCCAGTGGACATTGGGGGGGGGGGGGGGGGGGCTATAGGACCCAGTTGTGAAGATGTAATATCTTATAGGTAATGTTTAAAAAGCCTCAGGGGTAAACATAATTTCGGGGAGATTCGTACTGCAAAATCCCACCTACGGATTTCTGTTTTCCTTCTTTTCCCCTTCTTTACCTCTCCTGTTATTCCCTCCCCCATACTTTCTAGATGTTGTTGTATTTTTTAACCCAATTGATCCAGGGAAGCCAGTTTTTGTTGTTGTTATTTTGGAACGATATACCTCTTTCCATATTATATTGATATTCCAATTGGGCTAATATTTGGGACTTTGGGGGCCTTAGATTTTGCTTCCAGTATCTCGATATTATTGTTTTTTTAGCCATCAAGATCTGAATAATTATGTATTTCTTCTTGAATGTGAAATTAGATAGATTAAAATGTAGCAGTGCCAATGCCATATCTGGCTCTATGTAATTTCCAATAATTTCTGATAAGATTTTAAAAATTTCCTCCCATAGGGGTTTTAGTATCGTACAGTCCCACCATATATGTCTGGACGTTCCTATGTCGGTGTTACAACGCCAACATTGGCTAGAATTCGTAGAATTAATTTTATTCATTATTTTTGGGACCAGGTGCCATTGATGTAGGATTTTATAGTGTAGCTCTACTATATTTATACAATGAATTGATTTTTTTACTTCTTTTATTGTGGTGGCCCAGATTTCTTCTGCATTAACTACCCCTATGTCTCTCTCCCAATTTGTCCATGCTTTCGGTTTTGTTTCTTTATCCTTGAGATTTATAATGTCAAGACATCGAGAAGTAGATATGCCTTTCACACTGGGAGCTATAAATGTAATTATTTTAGCTACGTGAATATCTTCACTATCTGTTATCAAATGGTGCATAAAATAATTTTTTATCCGAAGATAGTTAAAGATTTCGCTAGCTGGAATCTGTGATTCCCGCTGAATCTGTGGGAAGGGTTTAAGGCTCCGATTTTCCAGCAGATCTGCTATTAGGATTATTTTCCCTTTCCACCTATTCAGATTTTCCATATTTAATTCTAGAGTTTTTATAGGACAGAAGGGTAGGACCTTATCTGCCAACTTATTATTTTTTTTGAATACCAGCCAGTCCAACATTAAGTCCCTTATGTGCGGAGTTTTTATCTTTTGAATTAATTGTTTTGTGAACTCCGTATTGGCCCAAAGAGCCAGTGGGATTTCCTCTACGTTAAGCTCAGCCAACTCGGCATAGTACCACGGCTCCATTTTAGCTAAGGGGTCCTGCCATCTCCGCAGATGTAGCAATTGTGTCGCCTGATAGTATTTAACAACGTTTGGCACTGAGAGACCGCCTCTATCAGAATGTTTTAATATATGGGACATTGCAATTCTTGGGCGCTTGTGGTCCCAGATATATCTCAAAAGAAGTCTCTGCAACATTCTCAGTTTTGTGATAGGGATCCTAAGGTGGGCCATCCGAAACAAATATGTCCATTTAGGCAAAAGGTAAGACTTTATGACATTTACTCTACCGAGCCATGATATTCCATTGGTCCTCCAGTCCCTGGATAGTTTTTCATTAGAATATTTGTATAGTCTATCAAAATTTGTGGCCATTAGGTCTTCAACTTTTGGTGTAATAAATATACCTAAGTACTCGAATCCTATTGTGGTCCAAACAAAGGGGTATATCGCCTTTAGTTGGTTTATCGCTATTACATCAAGATTTAGAGGCATTGCTTGTGATTTTCTGAGGTTTAATTTATAGTTGGAGGCCTTGCCATACGATTCTATTTCTGTCATAAGGGCTTCCAGGGAGCTCTCAGGGTCTGCCAGGGTCAAAATAATGTCGTCAGCATATAAACATATTTTAAAGTCTCGTTGTCCCACCCGCGTACCCCTAATCTGAGTGTTATCTCTGATTTTTATTGCAAGGACCTCTAAGGTTAGAATATAGAGAATTGGGGCCAAGGGGCAGCCCTGTCGTGTGCCATTTTTTATCGCAAACCAATCCGCGGAGATGCCAGGACCCATCGTTCTAGCTGTTGGGCCATGATATAAAGCCATGATTGCCTCCTTTATTGGTCCAACAAGGCCAAATCCATCCAGGGTTCGGCTCATGTATCCCCAGCTGACCCTGTCAAACGCTTTCTCAGCGTCAAGTGACAGGATCAGCTGGGGAGTCCCCCTCTCACCCACATATCCCAACAAATCTATCAATCTCCTTGTGTTACTATTAGCCGAGCGGCCGGCTACGAAGCCCACCTGGTCCTGATGGATAATCAGTGGTATTATTGACTTAAGTCGATTTGCTATTATTGTAGAGTAGATCTTTGTGTCAGAGTTTATTAATGATATAGGTCGGTAGTTTGCTGGGTCTGATGGGTCTTTTAAAGGCTTCAGTATTGGTGAAGCATGAAGCATTTCTGAGGGCATCTTACCCCTATCTCTAATTTCATTAAAAGTATTTGTGAGATGTTGAGATATATCCGCTTTAAATTTTTTGTAAAATATGTTTGAAAATCCATCAGGACCAGGAGCCTTGTTTAATTTCATATGGTTTATCGCCTGGATCGTCTCCTCTAATTTAAAAGGTTGATTAAGTTCCATTAATTGCTCTGGCGTCAAGGAGGGTAAAGTTATATTACCTAAATATTGATCAATCTCATTTTCTGGAGGTGATTCAGGGAGCGTATATAACTGCGAGTAGAAATTATTGAATGCGTTGCCTATGTCCCTTGGACTGGTATTACTTGCCCCCTCCCATATAATCTTTGTAACCCTGGCTTTGGCTATTTTGTTTCTTAATTTATTAGTCAACATTTTGTCCGCTCTGTTACTTTTTTGATACCACTTTTGGTTGAATCTCAGCAAAATAAAATTCACTCTTGCCATTAGTAAAGCATTGATTTTATCTTTGGTCTGGTCTATAAGTAGGGCTAGTTCCCTGGTAGGGGCAAGTTTATTATTCCTATTTAATTTATATAATTCCAGGTTAAGTTGGTTAATTGATGCACCTTGTGTTTTATTTATTTCACTATTTAATTTTATCAAATAACCTCTAGCTACACTTTTAAAAGCGCACCAGATAATAGAGCTGGAGATGTCCGCTGTAACATTTTCCTTAAAGTATAGCTTAAATAGTGAGGATAGAGATTCTACATTTGTCTCATCATGCAGCAGTCTCTCGTTTAATCTCCAGCTTGGGATCTGCCTCTGTTCTTTTACTACCTCCAACTCAAGTTCTACTGCGGAATGGTCGGACCAGGGAATATACTTTATTTCTATGTTTTGGCAATACTGCAATGTTTGGGATTTTACCATAATGTAATCTAAACGGGAGTAGGAGAGATGAGGGTTTGAGTAAAATGTATAGTCTCTCTCATCAGGGTGCATGCAACGCCAATCGTCATATATTTCAAATTTAGCTATGATTTTTTTGAAGATGGAGAGCACCTGCTATCATTGTTGGAGTTATTCTAGCTCCTTTTTGAACTCTTTTATCTAGGTCCGCATCCATTACGCAGTTTAGATCTCCCCCCAATATGAAGATCCCCTGAGTTAGAGGTTGTACTTTTTCCAAAAGGTCATTGATAAATTTTTGTGGATTTTTATTCGGGGAATAGATATTTAAAAAGGAATATCTTTGTCCCTGAATGTCACAAATGAGGAATACGTATCTTCCATTCTTGTCGTGCATTGTAAATAACTCTTGATAAATTAAATCTTTGGAAATCAGTATAGCCACTCCCCTTTTCTTCTTATTGTAATTGGATGATATAATATGCGGGAAAAGGCAATTTTTTAGTGGTGGGGAATCTGTCTTCCAGTGAGTTTCTTGTATGAAGCCCACCTTAATATGGTCTTTTTTTAACTTCTGAATTAGTAGCTGACGCTTTTGGGGAGAATTTAACCCCTGGGCATTTAATGTAATCACCCTAAATCCAAGCACAACCCCCCCAACCCCCCCAATGCTCCTTCTATCGATCCGGCTCCATCACTTACACAAACAACAATACACATGTACAACATATATAACCTTTTGGGTTCACCCTGTGTCCCTTTTCCCTTTTTACTTGGGACACTCTGGAATTTTTCTGTGTGTCCTTCCCCTTAAGACACTTTTTATCCAGAATTTACGGGATGTGTACTTTTGCCTGCCTATGGTAAAGAGATCTGGATATCACTTTCGCCAGCATCCAATGGAAAATAATCACAATAGTTACCCAGAAATACACAATTTACAACCAAATTTAAGAGACCCATTACAAACTGATGACCCACTGGTACAGAGTCCCAGGTGATCTCCATTGCTTTATACTGAAAATACCTGAGACTTGCTGAAGATGCCTGACCACCAAGGGCGACTTCCTATACATATGGTGGAGTTGCTCTTTACTTCTATAAAGAGTAGAGACAACTTTCTGAGGGATCTCAGACCACAATTTTATCTTAACCCCTGCACAAGCACTCCTACTCCACTCCAAATACAAAAAATCCCTCACAATCTAAGTGCAGCAGTTTCCATTAATTATTAAAAAGATGGAGGACCTAAGCTTAACATCCAAATGCACAGGCCTAGCTCATGCCAGAAGTTGGTTTGCATGGCAAGCCTATTGTGAATCAGATAAAATAATACTCCTTCATGCTGACACCCCTTCCGATTATAAGCACCTCCAACCCCCTCCCCCCCAAAAAAGAAAAAAAAACACTTTTTGTATCAATGGCCCCACCATACTCTCTTGACAACAAATATAACAATTGTCATTGTATCTAAATGTGTGTTTTTTTATTACTACATTGATAAATGCTGCCATCCTCCCTACCCCACTTTCTTTTGTATGTACCACCTCATCCCCACTGTTATTGTTTGTTTACCATAAATACTTATTAAAACCAGTAAACAAAACAAAAATGTTGCTGCTATTTAAAGTTTAAAGCCTGTGCTTTACAAAGGCTTTTCTGCAGCTCAAAAATATATAGACATGCGGCGGCCTGACCACCGAGCAAGCTGGCGGATTGAGTGAGTTACTCCATGCAAACTGGGAATAAGCAGTGATAATAGGCTACCAAATGCTTTGCCTGAACATCAAATGTTTTTGAACAAGCTGTCTAACCATCACACCAACAGAACCCAATAAATACAATCTCACCATGTTGTGGTATGCACGATGGTACTGGCTGGGAGGCAGAGAAAAAATCAATATAAAAATTAGATGATGCGTTAGCGGCCTCTCACACATCCTCCCTGCCAGAAACAAATATAACATCAAAGCTACGAACTCTGTGCAGATTAGGGAAGACATTAAATCCCTTACAACCAAGTTTCAGAAAGCGATATAGGATTTAGGAGACAAAACCAACCGCATTGAAAATAAGATGGATTCGCGTAATGATCTGTCAGCTCGCTACTAGGATCTGGCAAAGGAGGTTGGCACTTTGAGAGAGAAGACTATGGATCTGGAAGACAAAGCCAGAAGAAACATCATGCTTATTAGGGGCATCCCAGAGGAGGTGACCTCGGTGGATCTAAAGGACAGGGTCTTCGAGTTTTTCCCTCACCTATTGCCCTACCGTACATGGTCGGATCTCCTTTTGTACATAATACATCGCATAATCTGAATACAGAGGTTTCTAGAGACGTGATTTTATGTGTTCACTTTTTTCACATTAAAGAAAAACTCATGACAGCAAGCAGGTTAAATAAATATTTACCTACAACTTTTGATTCTAATCTAAGTGATTATAGAACTTTCACATTTTACTTTGCAAAAAAGGAAAAAATGTAATTTGTTTACTGCTGTCTTCAGACAAACTAATGTGATACATAAGTGAGGCTCTCCACTGAGTGACAACCATCATAGTAAGTGATATCTAGATGCTATAACATCGTTTGTCGCTCAATCTTCTGGCTAAATACCTTTTCAAGTTAGCATTGGAAAGAGAATGTGGGTACCAATTATGAGAAGAACAGTGGAATAAAGCTTTAAAGAGATCAGCTTGGGTTTTCACAATGAACTAACCATCTTATTGTATTGGTACTTAGTGCCTGCTTGACTTGCCACAAATGTCTTAGTTCATCTAACTTTTTTTGGAGGCAGATTAATGTTCCTGTTGGTTTCATTTCTATATTATAGAAAAAAATGTTTAATATAATTTTTAGCATAACTAAAAAAGATCTTTCTGTGACTTATAAAATAGCCCTTCGGCATATATTACCTAACAATATTCCTAGCAACAGACAAAACTTGATTGACCAGATTTGCATTGCATATAAATCGTTACTTGAAAATCATTGAAAGTCTAATGCAAAACAAATTTGTCAACCTTTACTGTTGTAATCTAAAGCCTCATTTATGCCTGAAGAAGGGATCTAGCAACTTGTTCTTGAGAACTTGCAATCAGACTCTCAGTAAGCCAATAAATGGTATCATTATAACCCTACTTGTTAACTGAAAAATGGAAAGAATGTATTATTTGATAAAGAATATATTATACATCTATGGAAAATCATGGAGAGATTTTAGACATAACTAAAACAGGCATGGTGGGGAGTTAATCTACCATCCTATATGTAGATGGCTCTCTAAGTGTGTTGTCTTTGGTCCTGTTTGTACATATATGCAAATATACATTTAAACATTTGTTTCATTACAGAAAAATGACTTTGAAACAACAGAGAACTAAGAGACCTACCCCGCCTTTCTACCTTGCTCCAAAATCTGCCTACACATACTACTGATTTTTAAAATAAGCAGTTGTCTACATATAATATGTTCTGATATCTGATTAACCAGTTTATTGGATTGTGTAACAAATACTCGTCTGGAATCTGCATTATTTAAGGTTGTATGCAGTTTTTATTACAACTTAGTACTTTTCTGTAGACACATAATTTCTTTACATTTGACAATCTGTTATTTGTAAACAATAGGAATAGCGATGGGGCAAAATTCGCCCCAATTTAAGCCAACGTCTGTATGGCTGCATGGGAACAACCTGAATATGTTTGGAGATAGCAACTTGTACCAGAGAGATATGATCTGCTATGGCCTTACATTTATGATTTATTATTCATATGGCCAATCAAATCTGAACAGTTTTTGGAACCATATAAAAACCAATGATTTTATTCAGTTCACAATGTATAGCCATAGAGTGATTAATATATAAGTTTATCGATTATTAATTCAAGAATTTGTATTGAATCTAGTACCTTTAGAAAACCAACTGCAAGTAACTCTCCATGCTTTCTATTACTATTCAAAGGATACCATCAAAATTATTCTGGTGGCTGGATTTTGAGGTTTAAGATGTAATTTTACTTGCAGATTTTAATTGCAGGCATAATATTTAAAACATTCTTATAAGAGGCTATGGACAAGATTTAATAATCTAGGCCTACTTAAAATGTAACATGAGTGACAGAGAAAAACAAGTACATTTTAACAAGAAAAAAATCAAGTGTGCAAAAATGTTGCCTAGTTATGTTCTGCACTGATTTTATCAGAGACTATTATTCAATTATCAACATAATACGGAAGCATTTGTCAATTTTAAGACTGTATAAGGGATATATCACATTCTTGTACACAGGAATTTGATTCAGATCATGTAAGGCAAAACCGCTAGTCCTAGTCACCTTACAAGAGACAAGCCTAAGCCTAAGTCAACCCGGCTTAATGTGAACGTAATTTATAGATGTGGTCATGAAATTTGTAAGGCCTGCAGTTATGTAGATAGTTCTAATGTCTTCAGGCCAACATCAAACAATCACATGAAAATGTGTAGGAAAAATGATCTATAGTACATTGGTCGCACATGCCGCCATGTTAAACGCAGTATATGTGAATATATAAATGTCATTCAAATTGATAGTAATACCCCTATGTATGTGCATTTTCAGAAGTGCAATATGGGAAATTTAAAGTATTTTTCATTTATGATTGCAGAATATATCCTCAGAGGAGAAAGCAGTTTTCAACAACAGTACCACTGTGAGGCTTTCTCGATCTTCAGATTACGTATCCGGAAACCGTACCTGATTAATAATGAATATGATCTGAACATTTCTTTTAAATTACTCTACCATGGTCATTTTGTAAATGCTTAGTTGAACTTGTCGAATTGCTAGGTATCAGTTATCAGCTGCCCACTTTTCATCAATCTAAGAGGCAGTATTTTTAGGAAAATCTTTCCTCCTCAATAGCATATTGTACTTATTTATCATCTTAAACTTATATTCTATTAGGTCACACTATTATCTCAGTTGAGACAGAGCTGATCCGGAGGCTAGCACACTCCATTCAGAGCACAACCAATCAGACTCGTGTCTGATATCTTTGTAACAATCGTATGCACCATATTGAAAGGCAGCCCACCTTTTCAATATGGTGCTGCCCTGTTGTGGGCAAGAATTTCAGAAGTGATAAGTAATCACTAGAGGTAGTCAGCAACATTCATTACACTAAAAAAAATAATAACATAGGCTAAGCTAGACCAAGGGTTGGGAGCTGAGTTAGATTATGGTTAGAGTTAGGGTTAGAGCATGGTTAATTTTAGGGTTACACTTATGATTAGGGATGGGGTCAAATAGTCACTATACTTGCAAAAACAACAAAAACACATGTAAACATAGGATATTTCTAAACTCAGGCCAAATATTAGAATTTTTTTTTTTATTAGTGTTTATTTCTTTTCATTTTTTTTCATCACAGTTTATAATTGTTTTATTGTGAATTATATGAAATAATAGTATCGTAAGAAAGTCCTTATGATGCTGAAGAAGGCAATTTATAATATGTGTGGGTACATTAAATGCGAAAGAGGAAAATGACAGCTAACTACAAACATGGCATAAGTGTAAACACAGCCTCTGTACTTAAAGGGTTAATCTCGACATTGAATAGCCCTTTATGTGCTCCCTAAGTGACCTTCTGTGTCTATATTATCTTCTGTTCTGTAATTAATCTCTAGTGGAATTACATCAGTTTCACATGGAATTATAAAAGCAGATGATAATTACAAAATGTACAGCAGATTCATACAGCATCAGGTGCAACAAAGGTAGGCTTGATGTGTGTTTTTTTTATATGTTTAAGTACTATTAATGATATGCAATAGAAGAGATGACATATAAAAAAAGGTAACAAGAAAGAAGAAAAGTTAGCATCTCTTGAATTAATTATATGACACTAAACTCGTTTTTGATGCTCTGACAACATACAGTCAATAGGTAACCTACCACATGTTATAGTTGGGGTGTATGTGAAACACATCACAGTTTATAAATTAAACAGTTAACCGTCATGAACTAATTAGAATTGCAAAAAGCAGGCATTTAAGAGGTGATAAAACTCAAAAATGTTTTTTTTTTATGAAAGAACATTTCTCCCAATTTTATAACATTTGTAGATGGTACTTCTCTGCAAATAACTACTCAAAAGGTTTTCCATAGTCTTTGTCAAAAAAAAAGTGAAGCTAATAGTTTAAACAACATCTGTGATTGGAAAATTATCTATCTCAAACAGTAGATTCCACAATAGCTTTTATAGAAATACTGACATTTGTAAACCAACTGATTTTGCAGTGAAAGATGCTGCTTCACATAGCAATCCTCTTTATAAGCACTGCATCATGTAAAGAGAAGCTGGATAAACATATCTAGCATTTTATTTTGATCTTACTGTTCATTGATGAAAATTAATAAAAAGGTATAAAAAGTTCCTGAAGTTTCTTAGAAACAGAGTCCTGCCAGTCACCCAAAGTCCTCCTCTACTTGTGACATCACTGCAAGGAGAACACCTACAACCCCTCCCATCTGCCAGTCACCAAATGCCCTCCTCTATCTGTGACATCACTGAAAGGAGAACGCCTACAACCCCTCTCATCTAACATTTCATGCAAGAGCATGTGAAACATCAAATGTTTTTACATTAATGTTTTCACATGAAAAGCCAATGAGAGGCTCTCTTTCTGATGAATCTGTTATCAGCCTAAACATGTTTGTTTATCTCTGCTATTATCACATCATAGTAGAAGCTGGAGTCTGTACTGGGGTCACTACATTTTTTTTTTTATCACACCATATTACAAGCAGGATATTGTACTGGGGTCACTGCATTTTCTTCACACCATATGACAAGCAGCAGTCTGTATTGAAGTCACTACATTGTTTATTTCACACATCATATTACAAGCAGGAGTCTCTACTATAGTCACTACATTATTTATCACACCACACCAGATTACATGCAGGAGACTGTACTGGGGTAACTCATTTTTTTTAATCACATATTACAGACATGAGTCTATTGTAGTTACTACATTTTGTATCACACCATATTACAAGCCAGAGACTGTTCTAGGGTCACTTCATATTTTATCTCACTATAATACAAGCAGGTGTCTTTATTTTTTTTTTTTTTTTATTATTTTATAGACATATAAACATATAAAAAGAAGATTTTACAAATACAAAACACTTATACAATGACATTGACATATTTTCACATTCATTCACAGGTACCTTGCCTTATAATTAATAGTAGTTGTAATTGTAATGTTCCCTTATGTTTTGGGGTTATTCTAAATGAGACCTTACATTTATGTCGATCTAGATACTGGTCTATAGTTTTTGGGTCTCCACATTGGGAGTTTTTATTTTTTTTTATGTATATTATAAGCATATGGATGAGCTTAGCCTGTTTACGTTGTATAATCCTGATGTTCCTTGTGCAGCTCATTTCCTTCTAGACTTGTTGACTCATTGGGTGGCAGTTTGATCTTGATCTGTTTCCTCCCGAAGTCCAGGGCTTCTCAGCTCCCTCCATTTTCCCCAAATCTTTTTATAGAGTTCGTAGGAGTTATAAAAACCCTCTTCCATTGTGGATTGGTATTCAATTTGAGATACTATTTCTGACCATTTGATAGGTTCTTTACTTTTCCAGTTTTTTGCTATGCATTGTTTTGTTGCTTGGAAGATATGGATAATTAAGTGATGTATTTCCGTTGGACATCTTGGGATGCCCAAATGAAAAAGGAAAATGTTTGGTGTCATTGGACCTACATCCACAATCAGTTTATTCAAAAGGAAATGTATTCTATTTATTATAGGTTGTAGTTTAATACATGACCACCACATGTGTAATTGGGTTCCCTCGGTTTCTTGGCATCTCCAGCATAGTTTGGAGTGGTCTTGGGAGAATTTGCCCCATTGTTTTGGTGTTAAGTACCACCTAAATATGATCTTATAATAATTTTCTTGTAATGTTAAGTTATGAATACATTTTTTCATTATTTTTTGGGCTGCTATCCATTCTTGTATTGTAAATTCTGATCCTATTTCTATTTCCCATTTGATCCAAGATGGGTCTTTAAAGGGTTCAATTCTGTCGTCGATCAATTGTGTAATTTTCTTAACTAGTTTATTATGGTGTTGTTTTTCTAAAAATTGTTCTATTTGTGGATTTCGAAGAATGTTAATAGAATTGATTTTATTCCTAATTCTCAAATATGAATAATATTCTGTTGCGGGTAAATTATATTTTTCTTGTAATTGTGTAAAGCGGATTAGGGAGTTATTTTGTAAAATTTGTGATATATTTACTATCCCTAAATTCTTCCAGCTATCTATGTTTATGTTGTTGATGTTCCAGGTGATGGCATCTAGTGGAGATGATTGTAATGTCCCATCTATGATTTTAAACAATTTTTTGAATTTTAATATTGTCGTAATAATATTGTTAATAATTGGGTTTGAAGAATGGTAGGAGCTGAGGCTATCGAACCATAGAAATTGATAAGGTTCATATTTATCACAAATTCCTCGTTCTATCTTATACCAATTTGTATTTTTGTATGACATGTTGCCCCATTTTAAGAAATGTGAAAACATTGCTATTTCATGCAGTGATTCAACGTTAGGTATTGCTAGGCCACCGTCTTTAGTTTTTCTTATCATGGAGCTATATGAAATTCTGGGTCTTTTATTGTTCCAGATATGACCCATAATCAGAGTTTTAAATGTTTTCAGAAGGTGTTGTGGGACTCTAAGAGGAATCGATCTGAACAGGTATAAAAGTTTAGGGATAAGGTAGGATTTTACTGAGTTTAGTCGACCTATCCATGATATTTCTAGTCCTTTCCATTTAATAAGGCTATCTTTAAAATGATCTATCATTTCTTGATAGTTCGTTTGGATCAGTGTATCTAGATCTAATTTTAATTTTATCCCCAGGTAGTTTATGACTTTATTGTTCCATTTCCAATGATAAGTGTGTCTTAATGTGTCTAGTGCGTTATCTTCTAAATTAACTTGTATAACTTGGGTTTTATTTAGATTTAGTTTATAATTAGAATATTTGCTAAATTCATCTATCTGTTCCGTTGCTCTTTTTAGAGAGTTTATGGGGTTGCTGAGCGTCATCAAGACGTCATCAGCAAATAAGGAGATTTTCATATCTTGTTTTGCTATTTTTATTCCTTGAATTTCCTGCGTTTGTCTTATCGTACCTGCTAATGGTTCGATTGACAACAGATAGAGCAGTGGGGCCAAAGGGCAGCCTTGCCTGGTGCCATTGCAGATAGTGAACCAGTCTGAGTCCAGTCCCGGGCCAACGACTTTTGCTTGTGGATTTGTATATAATGACATGGTATTGGTCTTAAAAGGGCCCTTCAGGCCAAATGTCTCCATCACCTCCCCCAGGAATGTCCAGCTCACCCTGTCAAACGCTTTTTCAGCATCTAGAGCAATTATGACTGCTGGGATCTTTTCTTTGTTAATATAATCTATAATATTAATGATTTGTCTAATATTATCCCCTGCTTCTCTTCCTTTTACGAAGCCCGTTTGATTATGGTGTATTAGATCCGTCATTACTGTTTTGAGTCTTTCAGCTAGAATTTTGGAAAATATTTTTATATCTAAATTTAACAATGAAATTGGTCTATAGTTCGACAGGGTGGCTGGATCTTTTCCTGGTTTTAAGATGGGGGAGATAGTGGCCTGCAGCATCTCTCGAGGGAAGGGGTGTCCTTCTGATGTTTTAGTGTATACCCTCAGAAGAAGTGTGGATATTTCCTCCATAAATGTTTGATAAAAATTGCAGGTGTCTTTATTGAGGCCACTACTTTTTTTTATTTTTTTATCACACAATATTAAAAGCAGGAGTCTATACTATGGCTACTACTTGGAGTCACTACATGTTTTATCACATCATATTACAAGCTGGACATTGTACTGTGGTCACTATATTTTTTATCACACAATATTACAATCAGGAGTCTGTACTGGGTCACTACATTTTTATTTCAAACACCATATTACAAGCAGGTCTGCAGTCATTACATTTCTGAAGCCATTACATGTTTTATCACATCATATTACAAGCTGGATACTGTACTGTGGTCACTATATTTTTTATCACACCATATTAAACGCAGGAGTCTGTACTGGGGTCACTACATTTTTATCACACCATATGACAAATAGTCATATTACAAGTAGGAGTCTGCATTCTTTATCACACCATATTACCAGCTCTGCACATATATAGTACACAAATGTGGGACTGTTGGAATGTGTAGGAAGGAAGTCAATATGTTTTTAAAAATAATTGCTTTAAAAGTAAGGAGAGTCTATGACATATCCCCCCAGACTTTAAACATCTACACTGCATGGCCATTAGTTATTCACTGTTACATAATAGTTATCTGTACATACCCCCCCCCCCCCCCCCCCACACACACACACATACACATGTCTTTGGGGCAACATATTCCATTTTATTTAGATACTCCTATGGAAGATGCATAGTCCAGGGTTATATTGGGTAGATTACATTCTGGAATATACATACACATAAACATCCATCCATCCACAGACAGACATGGACCACCACTTAAATTCATTCACAGACAGACATCCATGCACTAAAAAGTCATCCACAGAAATGCATCCACATGCACACACAGACTAAAATCCATGCCATGCTTGCTGGTAGAGACAATGGCTGGGTAAATCAGATCTCCATTCACCAGTGCACCGCCTGAGAGCAGGGCATGCAGCATGATGTCTGTCGGCACTCACCCTTCATACCACGCAGGAAGCGCAACAGGCAGCATGGTAGGTTGTCTGTGCGCCTGGGCAGTGCACAGACACCATGCTACTTGCCAATATACACCAGAGAGCTAACAGCACTGCCTGGGGTAAGTCATGGGGCGATGGGACATTTAATGTTTGTGCAATATGAGTGATAGGGCTTGTAATAGGGTGATGGGGCATATAATGGGTGGGAAATGTAGGTGATGGGACATGTAATGGGTCTGCAATGTGGGTGATGGGGCATGTTCTGGGGTGATGGGGAAAATAATGGGTGTGCAGTGTGGGTGATGGGACATGTCCTGGGGTGATGGGGTATGTTCTGAGTATGCTACGTGGGTGATAAAACATGTGCTGGGGTATGTAATGGTTCTACAAAGTGGTTGGGGGCCGGGGTGCTCCCTATGGCAGCACAAAACCAAGATACACCACTGCTTATGACTAGAGTTGAGCGGACACCTGGATGTTCGGGTTCGGCCGAACTTCGGAAAAAAGTCAGTGTTCGGGGTCGAACTTGACCCCGAACCCCATTGAAGTCAATGGGGACCCGAACTTTTGGCCACTAAAATGCCTCTAAAAAAGTCCTGGAAAGTGCTAGAGGGCTGCAAAATCAAGTAAAATGTGGGTGAGTGTCCCCATTCATACGAATAGGTCAATTGGTCCACCTGTTGCTTTAGTTTCTTTCAGTCCTAATTTCTGTGCAGTCTGTTCTCTGTTTTCCTTGTGTATGTGCTATGTTAATATTTTGATTGTCTTGTACCCTGATGTGGTATGGCAAGCATCTTATGGCCATACTTTAACCAAACCCCCACCATTATACTATCTTTACTGTTAGGCTAGTTCCTGTATTTATGTTTGTTTGTTTCCTGACCCGCTTTCCCTGAATCACCTGAGGATTCCACCTCATCTATCCTCTCCCCATATCCAAGATCTGGTTCCCTTATGTAGTGTCTGAGGATTCCGGCTCCTCACTCCGTCCTTTGTTCCCTTATTCCTTTGCCCTGTCCTCTCTATATGTTTAGTCTGTTATATCTGTGCCTGTCCCTTTAAGTTCTGTATGTGTCCTTCGTTTGCAAAAGATTGGTGTGGAGTCTGTCTATAATTTAAAAATGAACCTTTAATTGATTTAGTTAAAATACGACTTAGCAGTGTTCCAAAAATAGTATAAATAATAATGAAAAGATTGGGATTTAAATCCCTTTCTTCAAAATAAGGTAGTCAGGAAATCAGTCAAGGAAAATGGGCCACATTAATTGGTCAGGTGTGTACATTTGCACCATTTAGCCATTCTCTTGTGGCTAGTATCCTTGTCAATTAGCAGAGTGATACCTAGACACTATATTGTGATTAGTTTCTATTGTCACAGGTCTTTGTTTCCAGATTCAATCTCTCAGGAACTCTCTGTGTTGATATGAGTGGATTAATGTTATTAACCTCCTTCCTATACTAGTCTGTCCGAGCAGATGTAGACATCGTTTATAAAAGGGGTGGATTGGTCAGCCCTTCGCTTTCATCTTACTTACTACATTTTCAAAAAGTGCAGGGTACTAAGTGGTCTGTGCCCGTAGGCTTAGTGATTTGTAGCCTGCCGCCTTCGGCTACACTTTAAAAGATGGTCACAATATATATTTTCCACCCCACCCGTATGCCCGACGAGCATTTCGCCGCGCTGCTTTCTCAAGGGCTTATATGAGAGTGTGTTGACAGATGGCAGTTTAAATGTCCTTCCTTCGAGACGGGCCAATCAGCTGCAAGGGGGCATGGCTTACAATCTGGAAGCATCGTCTGGATTGGTTGTTTCAGTTTCAGGTTTATTTCTGAGATTGACACTTACTATCTCAGTGTCCTTTGTTAGGGGGCCGTATACAGATGGTCAGTTTACTATTTTGGTGATGTTTGCTACACTTCTCGCCCCATCTTTCTGTAAAATAAATATATTATTACTCTGATTTGTTTGTGCTTTTATTTTACGGGGAGTTAATGCTTCTCATCAATTCGATGTGCCTAGTAGTGACACAAGATAATGGCTAAATGGTGACCAATTAATATGGCACATTAACCTTAACTGATTTCCTGACTACCTCATGTTGAGAAAAGGGATCTTTTAAATCACTATTTTTTATTAATATTTCTACTATTTTTTCTATTTTTGAACACTGCTAAGTCTTATTTTTACTAAATCAATTAAAGTTAGTTTTTAAAATATAGACTCCACAGCAAACTATTGTAAAGTAACCAGGTTTCATTACCTAAACAAGGGAGTCTGTTACAGCATCTATTAGCCCTTTAAAGGCTAACACTCTCTCTGCTAATAAAATACTTTGTCTCCAACCCTGTTCCTTGCAGTGCTTATGTCTGTCCTGTAGCCCTGCACTCTGTATTTCCGTTCCATTCTTCCTTAGTTTCTTTTCCGTTATCGCTCGGCTTGGCTGTCTCTAACTTTATTCTATCTTAGCCATGTAATCTGAATACAACTGCTTCTCGTCTTGAAATGTAGCCGCAAGAACCCGTGGTCCCAAACCATCAGGGGAATGCGGTTACCCAGCTTCAAGCCCTGTCTCTCTGCTCATGCCATTGGTCTCCTGATATTGGGTGATCATGGTTCCTTACCATCTGTGACCTTGTGTGACAACCAACTTGTTTGACACTGTGGAGAGGGAATGCAGGCTTGTGGAAATCTCTAAACCTAGAAAATTCAAGCAAGTCAACGGTCCATGCGATTTTACTTGCACTAGTGGAACACCAAACGCTGATGCTACCCTTTCCAAAGACCTCAGTAGATACTAATATTCTGCCGTCCCTGCCCGGCCAACAAACAAAAAATCATCATTCCAAATAAGTACTACATTTTTCGAAAAAGGCACATTAAATGGAGCACCCCATCGGCAAACACAAATCAACAAAATAGTGGCGGTCAAAAAAGCTACCCAACAGATGATGACAGCTTGGATGTATTGGCAGGAGATGGAAAGCAGCTTCTACATCTGCCTTTGCCATCGAAGCCCCTTTTCCAGCCTGCCTCACCACCTCCACAGCATGATCAAAAGAAGTGTAGGACACCGAATAGAGCTCACTATCAATGTCATCATTGACAGAAGATTCCTCCAGGTATGAAAGATTTTCCTTACCTGGGGAAAATTTTGAACTGGCTTCAAATTTTTTAAACAACACCCCCTTTCCCATACTGTAAATGGAATAACAAAACCCACATCAAAACCTTCCTTCAACAAATCCGCTTACTGTAGCGGTTTAGCCATTGCAGAATCGTGCCTAACTTCACTGGTGATAACCTCAAAGGCAACCACAGTTTCTGTGGAGGCCCCTGAAGCTCCCACACCTGCTGATTTCCTTTTTTTGAAGCACTGTGCATAGTTCTGAGCTCCCCACACAGCCGGAGCATCACTAATCGCCATTGTGTTCGCCTCTAATGGGGATGATGATATAGAAGCTGAGGAACAAATGTTTCCTAATGTGGATGTAGATCACAATCAATGTTGATAGCCACGTACCACACTGTAAGTTGAGAACCAAAAATCTTACCATGCTGTGAACAAATATCATACAGGTCCCTATTAAAACTCACATGTACCTTTCATACACAGACCAGAGCCGCTTTAAGTGGGCACTTGCTGCTGGAATAAAAAACATTGCCACCAGATATGACAGTACGTCATATCTGGTGGCTGGATTTCCCTCCTCCGTGCAGGAGGGAAGACTGGACGGAGGAGATGACCAGGGACACGGAGCAGCCAGGAGGGTGGTATATAACAAGCACAATAATGCTGGCATTTTAATAGAAAACCTAACACTGGCATACTAATCAGCCAATTGGCTGGCATATTAATGGCAAAACAATACTTGCATATTATTGGGAAAATTTGCTGTGGCTTATTGATGTCAAAATAATGCTGGCATATTATTGGGCACATTGGCTGTGGCTTATTGATGGCAAAATAATACTGGCATATTATTGGGTAAATTGGCTGTGGCTTATTGATGGAAAAATAATACTGGCATATTATTGGGCAAATTGACTGTGGCTTATTGATGGCAAAATAATACTGGCATATTATTGGGCAAATTGGCTGTGGCTTATTAATGGCAAAATAATACTGGCATATATTTGAGCAAATTGGCTGTGGCTTATTAATGGCAAAATAATACTGGCATATTAATGGCAAATTAACACTGGCATATTAATTGACACTGTGGCATGCCAAATTGTGTCGGTTCAATATGAGTGCAAGCCAAGTTCTCTGGGTGCAAGTTAGGTGCATGCTAATTGCTGTGGGTACTGTATGGTGCAACGTGAATGCAGAAAATGGAACAAATACAAGAAATACAATTTTTATTACAAATACAAATAGCTGAATGTGGTATGAAAATAGTTGCATATGATATTAAAAAAATTACATTTACATACAGTTTTTTACAATGCGACTTTAGAAAAATTGGGTCGAGGAGGGCCCACTGCTAAAGACTTTGCCCAGTTTAAAGTGGCCCTGACACAGACCACACACTAAAGAATGATATTAGGCTCTGGCTTCACATCCATTACACATTCCCATCCTGTAGATGAGGTAGGTATAGCTGGCTTGACTAACTGATTGATTATTTATAATTATTTGAATATAAATCAATGTTTTTCAATGTTTTTTTTAATTTAATTTTATGTGGACTTATAATTTTATTTTTAAATATTAACTATTTAATACATTTATTTTTAAATTAAATATACACATTGTTTAACTGTTTAATAATTTTCCATTTGCCTATCGTTTAATTTACAATTCAAACATATTTATTAAGATTTATTATTAATACTATTTTATATTGCTGTGAAATAATGATTTTATTTTCAAATAATTATAAATAAGGTTTAGGCTCAAATTTAACAACAGTGACATATGGGAAATATTAAATAATTAAGTTAAGAATAAATAAAGTACTCATTGAAATGCTGCAGGAGGCTTGAGAAATTAATAGAAAAATCTAGTGTCAATTTTCTGTCAGAATGACTACAGCTCCATGTAAAATAAGTTTAGTAAAAATAAAGTATGCACAAAATGACCGCTACCCGAAATCAAAATGGTTGCCACACATGCTCCAATGCTGGCAGAACACAACGTGGATGCACATCTGCATGAGGAAAGATTCCATACATCATGACAGTTCGCAGCAAGGTGGATTGGGAATGTGGGTGGGGATTAAAAAAAAAGCCCATATGCTGTATGGTTTTATTAAAAGTTTACTGCATCATAGTGAATAACTATGTTAATAGTATTTAATGAGACAATGCTAATTTTATGACTAAAGTTGTCCTGTAATGCTATGTATGTATATAGATGTGTAAGGATTCCAAAAGAAGGGAAGCTTTCTGTCATATGATAAACCTTTTGTTAAACTATTTCTCCCTCAGATGGACTGCTTTCAGATCCCTGTAGCCATGGAATTCTGTACCCAACCTTGATCTCTGCACCCATAAATTCACAGGTATGTATGAATATAAATAAACATGCAGAATACACTCAGCGACCCATGTTAAGGTGAGCTGTTATCGCAACCTTCTAGTGTCTATCTAGAGGAAAGTTGTAAAAGGACAGAGGCTTGGTTTGGTGCACTACCAGAAAAAAACTGTAATTAAATGAGTACTTAGCTAAATTGAATATAAATAATCATAAGTCAAATAATTCCTATCTAATGATGGATAGCAGGGTAGGGAGGGAGAGAGGGGAAAAGGGCTAAACGCGTATCGGGCATTCTTGTTATTATTTTTGTTTTCTTAAGCCCTCCGATGTAGGCAGTACCTACTCTCCTGTCTTTATTATTCAGCTCTAATCTCAGCTTCTCTCCCCTCTCTCCCTCCCTACCCTGCTATGCATCATTAGATAGGAATTATTTGATTTAAAATTAGGGATAGCATTTACCTTGTGTTCCCCTTCTCTTCTTATTTGGGGTAGCGGGATGTTTGGGGCTTAGTACTATTATAACATTATCTTTAGGCTGTTATTATAAACATATCTATAGTGATTTATTTTCCACATAGTGGATTGTGACAGGCGTCTACATAAGGGCTATTTGTCTTTGTTACATTTATTTATATATACTTGTTTTATCTATGGTCACCACTTAGGACCTCTACTATTTCTTGGACTATCATATCTTTTTTCTCATTTTTTGATATATATGCTTATCACTCTTATTTTGCGTATTGTGTTGTATTTGTTGAAGTTGTCTATCTTAGTTTGGTGGCTTTCCACCTTTTTACTCCGACATATTAATAAAAATGTACTTTTAATCTTTCTCGTTGTGTTAATATTATAATCTCGGGTTACCCCCGGCTATTGTTTGTTATGTAGCTATTCCTTGTTTAATACGCTTAAAGAGAACAAAATGAATACATTGGGCAGTATCACCACATAACATATAGATAAATGAGTACATCTATGTGTGCTCACTCACATGTGATTAAGCAGAACACTGTACTATTAAAACGCTTTATACAAGAGACCTGCAAGGTATCTGTAGGTATATCTTCCCCAGAAGTGCAATGGAAATAAAAATAATCCTTTTTAAAACAGGGTACCACAAATTTATTACCCAAAAAAAAATATTTGATATAGAATGTCTCTGCTGCACTCCTCTTTGCAAATAAGTTCCGTCCCTGTAAAGTGCTGCCAAGTCTTTCGCAGGAGGAACAAAATCAGCTTTAAAGATGCTCAACAAAGATCCTGTGAGTAGCCGGTATCTGCACAACGCGTTTCGCCAGTCAAAAAGGTGGCATCATCAGGTTCAGAAATACAGGGCTGTCAATGAGTCTAAATACGTTTCCAGCTTCCGGTTTGTCTTGTTTCTTTCACAAGATTTCATCCCACTGGTGGTTCTGTGGTTACTCCGTTTGACATCCTCTGCAACCGGAAGATATAGTTCCGTCGGCCATCATAGTAGTAATAACAAGTGGTAGATGGTAAATCTAGATCTTTCTATCTTCTTATGTTGTAAACAGAGCATATTAAATCTACATAAGCATATGTTATTGCACAAACTGACATAACATATGTTACCATATTTGTACTTTCACCCCATAATATAACATATCAGAGTATCATTTTGTTTCCATCGTGCCAACATTGGTTTGCAATGCCACACTCTTTCTACACTGTGGAAATGAAAGGTTACATTTACATATGTGAGTGAGTGAGGTGCGAAGGTCTCAGAAATAAGCACAAACACACAAAAGATAAGACTAAGGATTTTTATTTCTCTCAAAAGGAAAATAATGTTTTTTGCTTAAATCTCATTTAATTTAAAAAATATATAATAATAATATTGGTGTGGGAAAAAGAGTCTCTTGACTCCTAACAATAGTCAGATTTACTCATCAGATGATAATAAGGTAACTTTCAACCATCTGTGCTGATGGAGGAATGTTAGCTAAGGAAGCAGCCATATGTTCATAACAAGCGTGCTTTGGGGCCAATCTAGTATGCTTAGTCCTCAAAGTCGTGGTTGTAGTGTTCTGCTGCTTATCATACCCATCTGCAATCCGTTTCAGTTGGGTAACTTACTCAGCTAACAGACTGTTTTGGTAGTGTCTACTCCATCATAAATGCATAAGGCGTTTCTTGTTTCTCCACCATCATGGCCAGGTGCTTTTTCATCCTTGCCACATCATCTTGGGTACAAGAAACCAGACCAAGGAAAGCAGCCTCAAATGTCGTCATTGGAGGAAGGACAAGAGGTTGTGGATGTTCTCCTGATTTGCTTGGCATATCTTCTCCAATGGAATCCACCACCCTGAAGAGGATGGTTTTCTCAGGATCTGCAGAAAAAAAGAGATGTTTAATTAATTGCACTAATGCTTGACATTATAACATTCATTTTAAAAACACCTGCACTGATTGTAGAATCTGCATAATGCTCAATACATGTCTTTGGTAAATGTAATTGTTTATTTGAATTTATTCTAGCTTTTAATTAATTAGTAGGCTATGTCTACTTAAAAGATATAAGCTGGGGTTAATGTTCAGGAATCCTGAGCTCTGCCTTTCTAGTATGTCCACTGAAAAATCTCTCACACAACTACACATCCATGTACACATTTCTGTGGGCATAGATATACTGTTGCATGAATGTAGGTGTTAAACAGCTAGCTAACTACATTTGCCTCTACATCAACATAAAACATAATCACTTTGTCTGACTGTGGCTTGGTGTACATGGGTATTTAGCTGGGATGGTAGATCTCAGGGTCTGCACATCAAGAGCTTGCAGTTGGTGGGAGACAGATGGGCCTGGAGGTGGTAAAGATACAGGTGTTATGGAAATTACGAATGTACAATTATTTTTTTATTCATACAGATAATACATAAACAGTTTAACATTGACATGTTGAGTGTAATTATTGCTTTACTGGAGGCAGATGAAGAAGCGTGGGGAGCCATGTCCAGCAAAGCCGACTGACCAGGGGTTTAAAACTGATCTATGGATGTAATATACCAAGTTGGTCAACATCTATGGCCCCTTCAAGCCCCAAGAATGGTATTCCTACTATTTACATACACACACAAATATATATATGTAGCTTTGTACTGCAACTTCCATGGTTCTTAGCTAACTGATGAACATAGTTATCATGCACTGTAGAGCTCTGAAAAGCTAATGTTACAAACTCACTGTAACAGCTTCTACATGAGTGGCATCCATTTTAACATGTGTAGCCATGTAAGCCTAATAAATGTATCACATCGGCTAAAGGTGTGTGTTATGTGTGTATGCAGGTGAAGGCCTATAGTGTAAATTCATTTTAAACATATGTTTCTCTTCTTACCACCTCCTTAGTCCTGTTGTACCAATGAACTGCAGTGACTGCATCCACAACCTCCTGATACCATTAATTTTCCTAGGCTGCAGCCTCTACCATCCAAAAGTAGCCTTGGCATAGTTTAATTTCCAGTGCTTGGTTCTCCCCACTGAAAAAACTCTGAGCATACCTCCCAAGCTCACCTGCCCTTCAGTGGCTATTCTTCCCTCCTCTGTTGCCACCAGTGGCCTGTGTCCCTCACAGGCCCTGACTCCTCTTGTCTGCTCATTTTTTTTAATTGTGAAGGAATTCTGAGTTAAAATTGTGATTTCTTCACGTGTTGCCTATATATACAAACAATCCTTGACACTTATTGACTGACAGTTCATTGTCAGATTTTTGTGTATCAATTTTATAACCTTGGTCTGCTTGTACTATTAAGGTAGTTTGGTGCATTTCTATACATTTTGGATCAATTAGACTAAAGCAATTCATGTCAATTTGACCAAAAAATTGATGTTCAAGACAATGTTTTGCTGCTCCAGTACATTTTGGATGCATTTTGAGTCAAGTTGGGTAAATTTGGTGACGGAGCAATTTGGCTATGGGTCAGTTCAACCACGGTCAATTTTGTGCAATTCAGGTTAATTTTGGTGGCACAGAATAGCTTAATTTGTAGAGCAATTTAATCACCAAATTGATAGTAATTTCCCTTGTCAAATCAGAGGTACATGAATAAAACTCATAATGCAAGTTGCATTTTCACTGAAGTAACTCCGGCCCTGTAGTCTGGGTAGGGGATATTTATCAAGGCCTGTTGAGACCTGGAGATAAAATGATAACCAAACCTATGTGTAGCCAGGAGTCCCAGTGGTATCCGCAACTTATCATGGCCAAATAATGATAATACTTGTTTAACAATGGTACTAAATGTAGATATATGGTCTATTTGAAAGTATCTGAGCCTGTAACTAGCTTTGCAGTAACTTGTTTTTTCTTCTAGCATACAGACTACAAGTATTCAAGTCTGGCATTGACTAAATACCTACAGAGATACTGGGTAAATAAATATCACTAAAAGCTTTTAGTGACGGAGGGATCAGAAGAAGTAAGAACAGCTACGGACTGCTGTTAACTGAACACACTGAATACACGTCTATGTGAGTACTAGAATAAAATACCTCACTGTGTACGAACTTCTAAAAGTGATATTCCATTCATATATATTACCAACAATTATCTTGGGTGTTAGGACTAAGACTAGGATTGCTACCTTTTCTTCAATAATGAACTCTAGCTAGGACAATAAAACATGCAGCAGTAAAAAAGAGTTAGGGCTCCTCCAGTTTGGCTACCATATTTTAGTTTGCTTAACCCCTTAACGCTTTTGGACGTATATATACGTCCTGTAAAGCATGGTCCTTGAGGACCATGAGGACGTATATATACGTCCTCCGTTTACATGTAGTGTTGCGCTCCATAGCGCAACACTACATGCCTGCAGCTACTCTCAGAGGCTGCTTCGGATCCGAAGCAGCCTCTGAGAGGGTATTCAGCCCCACCCCACCCCCCACACTGCCTATGTGTGTTAAAGTGTTGCAATGATGCCTCGAGGCCTCATGCAACACCTTCTGTGCCCCCCTGGGCACCGCGATCACCCGGTAATCGCGGGTGGGTGCTGTATTGGAGGAGCATGCTACTCCAATACAGCGTGCCCAGCACAGAGCGATGGAAGAGAGAAAAAAAAATCTGAAAATCATTGAAAGTAATGGGAGGTGAAATGCTCAAAGCCATTTTTGTGACTAATTCGCCACCTGAGTTTGACGCTGTCTCAAAAATAACTTCAATCATTTTTTTTAAAGTCAAACACATGTGCCGAATTTGAATGAAAGTTAACCTTCAAAGTCGAGTTTTAGTGAATAGACCCATTTGTTAACCACTACTCTGCACATTAATGGTTGGGTAATCAGTGTTAAAATGTTGCATGCCAAAATAACCGTACATAATTGTCTGTCTATCAAGGGGACACCCTCAAACCTAAAGTTTTGTGAAACTAAGGGTAACCATAATCAACTGTGTACATGTTTTCATGACCCTTTAATAATATTTATTTCTTACTCCAGGAATTTGACCACACAGTTGGAAAGGTGTTATGGAAATACAGTTTCTTATCAAAGCCATTGGCTTCATTATGTTAATGGCAACAGGGATACCTGGGAACACATTCATTCTTCTGAGATTTGCCTACCTCAGGATGAAAGAAAAGAAACTCCGGCCTGCTGATGTAATCCTCACTGTTCTAGCCTTAGTAAACCTAATTCTAATTCTCAACCGAGTCATACCGCAGTCTCTAGAAGCCCTTGGATATAAACACTTATTGAACGACAAGGAATGTAAACTGGCCGTTTTTAGCCACAGAGTGTCTAGAGCCATGACAATCTGTGTCACTAGTCTGCTTAGTTGTCATCAGTGCATTGTTATCGCTCCAGCTACCAGGCAATGGACTTATCTCAAGCAAACAGTGCCTCAAAATATAACAACAATTATTGTTGTGTTCTCTTGTGTCAATGCTGCCCTGTACCCTTCCAGAATTATGTACTGCCAGGCTAGGAGAAATATTACCATGTCTCCTTACACGTTACACCTGGTGTATTGTGATTGTGACTTTGGCTCACATAACTCCTACATTATGAATGGGGTGTTAATTGTTACGAGGGAGATCATAATGGTGGGGTTGATGGTGTTTTCAAGCCTATACATTGTGTATAAATTGCTCCATCATGAGAAAACGATAAAAGGCTTGAGGAGCTCAGATAAAGGCAATGGGAAATCAGTTGAGTACAAGGCATCACGAGCGGTCATCTTGCTGGTCTCCTTGTATGCGGCCTTATTTTGTATGGATTTGTCAGTTTTGATATACACCCTCTCACTATACGATGTTAGTTCCGATGTCAATGATGCTAGAGATTTCCTTTCTACTTCGTACTCAGCTCTTAGTCCAATAGTAGTGATTGCTACAAACCCCAAATTGCGACATGGTTTAAATGTGTGCTTAATACACAAATGGAAAGCACAGCCGAATGATTTACAATTATAGCATCAATTAGTGGATTTAAGAAACCTGCT
Organism: Pelodytes ibericus; assembly: GCA_036172795.1. Lineage (NCBI taxonomy): Eukaryota > Metazoa > Chordata > Amphibia > Anura > Pelodytidae > Pelodytes > Pelodytes ibericus. The sequence continues at coordinate 98,533,359 of CM069857.1, read as the reverse complement.
ACGGATATCATTTATATATTAATAAATTGTTGAACAGTCTGTTAATCAATGTAAATGTGCCATTGTGACATGTTTTTGCTTTTTGAACATTAACTGTAACGTCTTGAAGAAAGCTCCATGTACTGTATTTACATTAATAAATCAAAAACTATATATACTATCTTAAGATAATACAATATTTAATATATTTAAAGATATTTTTTGTTATACATATTTCAATTTTCAATGGAACTCATTTGGCCAAGGAAAAGATATAGATGTCATTTTGCTCCCCTTCTTTCTTCTGAATCCTGTATGGTTATAAACAAGTTACAGCCATTGACAATAGGATCCAGAATGGAGACAAATTATCTAAGGACTACTGTCACTCTATAATATTAAATTCTTTTAAATATAGTCTATGGTTGGATAATGTTTTGTTAAGCATTACATATGTAAGTATTTAAATGTTTTCTACTTTTAGCTCTGGATTGCACTCTAAGTGCAACCATTACTTACCTTGACTTTGATTTCGTGACGTGTACCAAAGACACAAGTGTAACAAAATGTGTGTCAACCAGACAGTTTAGGTTAAGCAAATGCTGTACAACAAACATTTTTTCCTGCCACCTGAAAGGAAAGATTGGGGCATACCATACAAACAATCAGACAATTATGAGAAAACACCCTCAGATAAAGGCTATAAGAAATCAGCTGAGTATAAGGCATCCCTAGTAGTCATCTTGCTGGTAGCCTTGTATGCGCAGTATTAGAAATAACAGGTTCAAGTCACTAATAAAAACTTGCTTTATACAAAATAAGCAAATGTCTTGGTGCCCAGAGGTCCACAAGAGACTCCTCCAATCTATGACCAAATGCAATTGTAATCCAAATTGATATCAGCCAAATATCATGGACAAAGGAAAAATCCAATATAGCAGCTCTTGGAAAAACATGCTTCATTATTGTATGTCACATTCATTAAGTGTTCTTGCATAGCAAGACCACTTAATATTATCTCACATATATATTCTTATTCGTATTATAACCAAATTTACCACCCTAACTCCTCCCACAGTTTTTTCACTACATAGACAGTAATATACTGAAACGTGCGGATTGTTCCCGTTTGGTGTGCTATTACTTTGTAGAATGTTTCGCCAAATGGTTCACAAAATATCATTGTTTTTGTGGCGAAACTGGTCCCATAAGAATGAATGGCGGAATGTTCAAAACTAGAGTGGGAGCTGACAAAAGCTAGAGTGTGAGCTGAAAAATCAGGACATGATTTCTAAACTGCCACCACTCCCTCATTTTCAAGCCCACCTACACAAATCTTAAATCAAAACGTTGAGCTATCCCTGCTGCCACTAAACATGTCCACGGCTAAGCCATAGTCCTGATAGTTTTCACAATATTACCATTTGTTTGTCAGAGACATACTATGCATCAAAATGTAGCTCTGGGTCTTGTGATTCTTACAATATAAAGTTCTTCGCTGTAGGATTTATAGTTTTTAAAATACGACCGTTTGAGGATGGCAACCGCACTCCAACTTTTCCACAGTTACCCCAGCCACTCCAACCACACAACAGTTACTCAAGCCACTCCACCCAGTTACTCCGTCCACTCCAGTTGTAGACTACTGGTGGAGGCAAGAACACTTCACACAATTTCCCCAGAAATTGTAGCTTTTCTGTTTATTGTATGTGATCACAAAATCACAGCATTTAGAGCTAATCTAAGGTGCCACCAAAGTCTATCAGAGAGTGAACCCTAAACATGTTTTGCACGTAGTGATTTGTCTCTGAAGCCACAAAAGCGGAAAGATAATAAACAGATAGACATATCCCCCAACTAATTGAAACATAATAAACAGATAGACATATCCCCCAACTTATTAAAACACTTTTGAAATTCAGGCTCAGAATCTCAAGGTAAGATTTAAATAGAGGAGATATAGATAGGGCTACACAGATTCTGTTGTCGATGTGGCTTTTCAATAGTCAATCAACGATCTAGGGCATATTTCAGTTTTTAAGAGTCGCTGTCATGCCCCTCTTACCCTTACCTGCAATCCTAGTGCTTCCATGTCTCCTTCCAGTGTTGTAGTTCCTCTGCGATTGCGGAGTAGGCCGAACCCGGGGCCTGTAGTAATACCTTCTATCCGCGATCGCCGTAGCGCGGTAGATTGAAACTACGATTCTGCAAACCAAAGATACATCATCCAGAGTTTACCCCAATCAAGGGGGATCTATTTGCACCTGTAGGGGAGGTAAACTCTGTCTCCCCTATCACCAAAGCTCCTATAGTCTCCTGGCAAGGAGACAAGGAGGTATGTGCTATAGAAGCACACCCCTCTGACATCCAATCCAGTGAGGGGCTTGTCCAAAAGAGGGGAGGAGTGGAGACCTATAGCACTATAAAAACCCCTCAAACTTTTACCCCAGTGCTCCAGTGTTCCAGAGCTTTGGTTCCTGTTTGTCCTTGGTCTTCAGTTTCCATTTATTCACTATTTGCTATATTGCAGTATATCTATTGGATTTCCTGACCTTTGGCTTGTCTCCTGGATTACTCTGTTTGCCTGAACTCTGACCCCTGCTTGAATTATTCTACTACTCTTCTGCCTGCCCTGATCTATTGGACTGTTCCTGACTTCGCTTTTTGGATTTACAATTTATTATTATTGTGGCACTCTCATGCTCCTATCCTTACCAGGGTCTTCTGCTTATATACATCTGTGGACGTGCTCCAAAAACCTCAACCCTGACTCTCGCTCAGCTGCCCCTCAATGAGCCCTTACATCCATCAGTGGCTCCACTGTCTACTTCTGCCTGCCATGTGGGCAGGGGTGTATCCTAGCCTCATGACTACATTGGGAGACATGGGGGAATTGGAGGTAAAGGCTGGGTTCCTTTCTAACAAAGTACCAGCAAGCTAGTGGGAGCTGGTGGGAGGGTTTTGTTAGCACTGCAGCCCTATGCAAACCCTTTACTTATTTCAATTATTGTTTGGTTGTCAAGCTGCTAGTAGCTCTGCTCTCACCAGTCCCCATTACCTTCTGATATATTCACTGTGTCCTATTTTTGTATTCCCGGCTCCTGACCTGGGCTTTGTCCAATGGATTTTCCTACTTGTTCCCTCTCCCGACCCTGGATTGTTATATCATATTGCTTCTACACTGCCTGCCCTGACCGAAGCATGTTATATTGTGTTTGCGGCTATGCTGCCTGTCCAAATCCTGGATTGTTAAACCATACTTCTCTTAATTTCCCGTGTGGCCTTCTAGCTATCCTTCCCTCATGAGCACAACAGCAGAACTTATAAAGGATAGACCCTGTAAGCAGACACAGGGGACACATGGAGACAGCAAAAACTTTAGCTCCTATGTTGACTCCAATGAGGATAGGAGTAAGTATCAGAGTCATATATATTTTACTACCCCTTTTAGTGTGAAGTTTACCAACATAATGGCGGTTGTCAAAAAATATTTCAAGGTTTTAAAATCAGTGGCAATGTGGCATATAAAAATATTTTGTCCCAAAAAGAGCTAAGATATTTGGTAATATCCTATTTGTTGATATATCTAAAATCTGCAAACGGAGTTGGCTCTATACTAGTGGTATGGTGTCTTGGCCTGTATGATGTGAGCCTGCAGATCTAAACCATGCAGGCCCAGAAGTTTGCCAATAACCAGAAGGTCAACTGAAAATAAGTGAAGTGCACTTACCTAAATTGAGGTTTCACCTATGATTAAGCGTGTTTTTCACGCGAAACGTGTTAGGCTGCCTTCCTGTGGACTCTATCATCCGTGGATTTATCCTTTTTTGTCTGTTCTGGAACACTGTTTTCACTATTAAAGCATCTCATTTTACATCTACCCGGTGATTGGAGTGCACAGTTGTTTTCTCATTTCATGCCTGATTTTAGCACCTGATCAGTGCTGTGGAGCACCCACCACATCAAGCACATTTGTCATAAGTGTTTGGAGCCGGTATAGCTGCTTATACTTCTGAAATTACCTAAAGTGCCACCTATAAAGTAAAAAGTGAAGTGCCACCTAAAAGGTAAGATTGGGGCATAATATGCAAAACATGGATGGTAGGCAATGGAAGTTGAACAAGACAAAGGAAGGCTATTAAACAAAAAAGGATTTAAGGGGCTATATAAAAGATGACTGCTATGTTCAATATAAAGGACAATAAAGGCTGCAGGATTGATTTCAGGAGAGGTCAAAATAACCCCTTCTCCTGAATATCACCTCATCCACTCCCAGTTGCCTTTTGATTGTGGAAGGAGGAGAGGCAAAATTTAGTTATCACATAATAAGGAAATATAAGGCTGAGAGAGAAGGGTCTAAACATTGGCATCCTAGATATCAACTACAGTCCTAATGATGGTCAACCAGCATAATCCTCAGCCAGGGCCGGCCTTAAGTGTCTCTTTCCTCACCCTTACATTGTGTGTCTCTTTCCTCTCCCTTCCATGTCTGTCTCTTTCCTCTGCCTTGCCCTTTATGTCTCTCTCCCTTCCCATGTATATCTCTTTCCTCTACCTTGCCATGTCTGTCTCATTTCAACCCCCCAATTTATAGCTCTCTCCCTTCCCATGTATGTCTATTTCCTCTTCCTTCCATGTCTCTCTCCTCTCCCATCCCATGTATGTCTTTCTGTCTCTCTCCACCCCCATATCTGTTATCTCTCTCCCCACCCAATATTGGCATTATCCCCACCCATATATGTTTTCTCTCCCCTTATCTATTAGCTCTCCTTCCCCTCCCCATATTCTCTCTCCTCCCCATATCAGTTATCTCTCCCCCTCCTCCCACCATATCAGTTCTCTCTCCCTCTCCTCCCACCATATCTGTTCTCTCTCCCCCTCCTCTCACCATACCTGTTCTGTTTCTTCCTCCCCCATATCAGTTATCTCCCTCCATATCTGTTATTTCTCCTCCTCCCCAAATGTGTTGTTATCGGTTTCCCCTTCCCCATATATGTTCTCTCTCGACATCCTCTCAGAAGTGTCTAAACACTGGCATCCTAGATATCAACTATAGTCCCATTGATGGTCAACCAGCATAATACCCAGCCAGGGTCGGCCTTAAGTGTCTCTTTCCTCTCCCTTCCCTTGTGTGTCTCTTTCCTTCCCATGTATATCTCTTTCCACTACCTTGCCATGTCTGTCTCTCTCCAACCCCCCATTTATAGCTCTCTTCCCTCCCATGTATGTCTGTTTCCTCTTCCTTCCATGTCTTTCTCTCCTCTCCCATTCAATGTATGTCTTTATGTCTCTCTCCATCCCCATATGTGTTATCTCTCCTTCCCACCCATATCTGTTCTCTCTCCCCTTATCTATTATCTCTCCTTCCCCTCTCTATATTCTCTCTCCTCCCCATATCAGTTCTCTCTTCCCCTCCTCCCACCATATCAGTTCTCTCTCCCCATCCTCCTGCCATATCTGTTCTCTCTCCCCCTCTCGCCATACCTGTTCTGTTTCTTCCTCCCCCCATATAAGTTATCTCCCCCCCATATCTGTTCTTTCTCCTCCTTCCCAAACCTGTTGTTATCTGTTTCCTCTTCCCCATATCTGTTCTGTTTCCCCATCCTCTCACCATACCTGTTCTGTTTCTTCCTCCCCCCATATCGGTTACTCTCTCCTCCGCAAATTTGTTGTTATCTGTTTCCTCCTCCCCATATCTGTAATCTCTCCCCCATATCTATTATTTCTCTTTCCCCTTTCCATATTCACTCTTCTACCCCATATCAGTTATTTCTCCCTCTCCCCCCATATCTGTTCTCTCTCTTCCTCCCCCCACTCCCTTCTTACTTGAAGTTGCCCTGAATTACATCTATAAGCAGGGAGCACAAGCAGCACTTACTAAGCTCTGAGTGTGTTTAACACAGAGAGCTTATGCTGCCCGCTGATCCCCAGTGAAGATCTCCCCAGCCAGTGCTTCTGCCGGCAAACTTTGTGGTCGCACACCCCAAAGGACGGCATTGTCCTCAGCTTCATGGTAAGTTAAATTTACAGTAGCCGGGATTCCAAAGAATAACCAACTCTACCTCAGTCTACAGTTTTATATAATTCCCATGATGTTCCAATATTGCTGACTGCATATCATGGGACCTGTAGTCAAGAATAAGGATTGTTTGTGCAGAGTAGTGTATATAGTTAGTGTGTAGCATTTATTCCAACTGATCCTACACAACTGCAGTTTCCTACAGTTAACTATAATTGCCTTGATATTCAGCCAGCAACATAGCATTGTACAACACTTAGTGCTAGCAGTGTAGACTCATCACTAAGCACAGTCTAGTGACTGTAGGCATCTTACTAGGAGGGCTCTGCAGGAGGTACTTATTTTTATTTTTTGGTGCTAGATACAAAGTGTTGCTTTCCCCAGTGGCGTCCCGAGGGGGGTGCGGACCTGACCGGGTGACACCACCAGAGGGGGTGACACCCATGCTGCCGGCACCCCCTGCATTGCGCTGCTGAACTTTTTTTTTTTTTTCTGGCTGCTGCATCCGTTTGATGCGGCTGCCGGAAAAAAATAAATAATTGCGGCCGGCGCTACCGTAAGAGGGGGTTGGGGTGCGGGAAAATAAAAAACTCGAGCCGCGCGGATCAATAAAGTTTGTTGAAACTTTTTTTTTTAAACAAACTTTATTGAGCCGCACGGCTGGAGGGGAGCGCACAAGGCTTCCCTCACAGCCACGGACCTGCACCGAGAGACAGCAGCAAGGAGGTAAGTATTGGGGAAGGGGAAGGGGGGAGGAGGGTGGCATAACAAGCTTTCTGAGGGGCAAAATCCTGGCATATTGAGGGCAAACTCCTGGCATATTGTGGGGCAGAATCCTGGCATTAAAATGGCATATTGGGGGCAAAATCCTGGCATATTGAGGGCAGAATCCTGGCATTAAAATGGCATATTGGGGGGCAAAATCCTGGCATATTGAGTGGCAAAATCCTGGCACATTAAATGGCTAAAGAATGGCATATTGAAGGGCAAAATCATGGCATATTGTTGGGCAAAATCATGGCATATTAAATGGCATATTGGGAGGCAATATCCTGGCATATTGAGGGGAAAAATCCTGGCATATTGGAGGGGCAAAATCCTGTCATATTAAATGGCATATTGGGGGGCAAAATCCTGGCATATTAAATGGCATATTGAGGAGCAAAATCCTGGCATATTGGGGGGCAAAATCCTGGCATATTAAATGGCATATTTGGGGGGGGGGGGGCAAAATCCTGGCATATTGAGTTGCAAAATCCTGGCACATTAAATGGCTAAAGAATGGCATATTGAGGGGCAAAATCATGGCATATTAAATGGCATATGGGGGGGGGGGCAAAATCATGGCATATTAAATGGCAATTGGGGGGGGGGGCAAAATCATGGCATATTAAATGGCATATTGGGAGGCAATATCCTGGCACATTAAATGGCTAAAGAATGGTATATTGAGGGACAAAATCATGGCATATTAAATGGCATATTGGGGGGCAAAATCCTGGCATATTAAATTGCATATTGGGGGGCAAACTCCTGGCATATTAAATGGCATATTGAGGAGCAAAATCCTGGCATATTAAATGGCATATTGGGGGGCAAAATCCTGGCATATTAAATGGCATATTGGGGGGGGGGCAATTAATATAATATTAAATAATGCAAATAAGTATAAATGCAACTAGTTATAGAGAGATGTCTGTGTTTATAGATATGTATTGTTTTTTAATTGTACAATTGTCACCTTGTGGGGCTCCTGTGTGCATAATTAATGGCGGTCCCATGTGTGGCATATTTATTGGGCCCCATGTGTGGCATAATTAAGGGGCTCTTTTGTGTGGCATAATTATGGGGCGCTTTTGTGTGGCATAATTAAGGGGCACCTGTGTGTGTGGCATAATTAATTGGGCTCCAAGGTGAGGCATAAATAATGGGGCTCTGGTGTGGCATAATTTATGGGGCTCTTGTGTGTCATAGTTATGGGGCTCCTGTATGTGGCATAGTTATGGGCTTCTGTGTTTGGCATAGTTAAAGGGCTCATGCGTGTGACATAATTTGTGGGGCTCCTGTATGTGGCATATTTAATGGACAAATTGATTGGCATTACTAAGGAATCTGTTTGGCATGGTATTGGAGGAAATCCAGGGATGGTGACACCATGAGTTACCGCACTGGGTGACACCAACCCTAGTGACGCCTCTGGCTTCCCCAACATTTTTATTTTTACAGGTTAACCCCCTCAGTGCTGTAGGGGTCACTGTTTGTGTTCCCTACAGCACTAGCCAATGCAAAGTTAAGTTGAAGGAAGCAAGGGTTAAACAATACATGTCCCGGTAGAATTAAGTAAACCCGACGTGTATCTTAATAGATACACGCTGGTTTACTAACTGCTGTGTCTTACATGCAAGACTCAGCAATTCCTGGTTGTCGGATGGTGACAAACGTCAGCATGTGCGCAGCCAATCAGAGCGGGGGCTCGCCCCACTCTGACAGCTGAATGCGAGGGCGCTGGCAGAGAGAGCCTGTCGCTGACCACATGGCTACCAAAGCCAGATTTAATATCAAAAGTACACGCTAGTTTATCCTCACACTAGGGACAACTAACTTTTCACTTGTGCTTCTATAGTAGAAACACAAGTGAAAAAAAAGTTTAGTGTCCATTTAAATTGACTGGGCTTTTTTTTTTTTTCCGCTAATTTTTACCAGCTGTTATTGAATCACATTCTGTGCTGTAATTACAGCACAGAACAGTTTTTCAATTACGTGTTTTAACGGATCCGGTAATTCCCCATAGAAAGTATGGGTGCTGTCATTTTATTAATTAATGCAGTAATTTACTGATAACGTAAATTTTTAGGTTAACGTGGGCAATTCAAGCCAGGTCAATGACAGAGACGTGAAAGAAAAACTATGGCAATGAAAAGGGAAATATGTGCCAAATGGGAACTTGAAGGAAAAGGGAACAATGTAAAGAACAAATGTAAAATATTTAGGCAAAAAGGTCACAAGGTTGATATTAAGTTAAAATGGGACATATAAGGACTGACTGTGAAAAAGAGGAGGGACATGTGTCAGTGGGGCACTCACTGGAATCTGAGAGCTAATCTGAGAGTTAGAGTATTGAAAATTTGTGTTGTAACTAAGTAACATTGATTGTATGACGCAAACTATACATGCTGGAATTAGGGTTTATGTCTTTTCCTAAAAAAATATACCGGTCATGCAGTCTGTTTGCATTACATTGGTATTGTTACAGATTGCAATGAAATCATTTTGATGGTATTCCTACAAAACACAATGAGGTGCATGTACTAAAAAAAAAGCAAATACATTTTATGTGCAAAACTATTTTTGCTCTTTGCTCCTTTTACAATGTACTAAACATTTAACACTCAAATATTAAATATGAGGAAATTGTGAATAAAAACAGGAATATTTGTGAATATAAATGGAAGTGGTGCAAAACGGGGAGAAAAGGGCAAAATGTTACAAATGTTCACAAATTGCTCATTACTTATGTTTTACCTACTTTTGTTTCCCCCACTGCACTTGTTTGGTACAAGACCCTCTATAAATCAAACTATGTTGGTCTGTCACCACTAACAACCATTCTAGAAGATAATTGGGATATTTGAATTAGTTACTTTCCCTCATGGATTATTTCCCAAGGATCCCACACACATCTACACACAAAAAACTCAGACAGGACTTCTATCTCCAAAGAATGGGGACGCAATGGGCACACAAATGGCACCACAATATATTCATGGCAAAATTGGAGGAGGATTACATCTCCACCTGCATTACCAAACCCCTAGAATATGTCTGCTATGGAGATGATATTCTAATCATATGGACTTGTAGCGAAGAGGGACTTCTCAAATTCCATGAAGACTATAATGCCTTCCATCCCGATATAAACTTGACACTGACTTACTCTCACACAAACATTCACTTCCTGGCTACCACCATATACATCAAGAACAACTCCATTCAGACTTCACCAACAGATACACTAACCTACCTGAAACACAACAATTTCCATCCCCATCATAGCAAAAACACAATAATCTATAGCCAAGCCATCAGATAAAATCGGATCTGCTCAGTTTCCACAGACCTATGTCCATCCAGGACAGATTGTTACTGCTCGCCGGTTTCCAGGCAATTGTGTGGGCAATTTGGCAGCTACCATAAATTTTATTAATATCAGGATAACCTAAGCCACACTTATGAATTGATTGTTTTAAACTTTGGTTTGGTATTCTCGGTTTATTTTGCTCGCCCGGACAAACTTAGAAAATAGTCCAATCTCCCAAGAGTCTCTGTTGGGACCTTATACGGACTCTAAAAAGGTAAGTCAATTTTGGCTAAATGTATGCCTTTAGAATGTTTATACGACCCATGCATGATAGTTCCACCCAGTCCACTTCTTCACCTCCCTATGTAACTCCTTAAGTAAAGATGAGTAATTTACTTCCACCATTTTCTCCAACTGAGACGATATCTTCATCCCTAAATAAGAAATATTGACTGCTGCCTTGCTTTGTTTGTCAAATCTTTGTAATAAGACATATTGGCTAGATTAAAAATATAGAGGGATGATCTGTGTTTAGGCAAGTTTAAGGTATAATTAGACATTGAGCTGTATTTTCCAATTGAATTGAGTAGGGCCTGAATCGAAATTTCCGGAGATGATAGAGTAAGTATTACATCGCCCGCATAAAGTGTTATAGTGTGTTTATGTTCTCCTATCTGTATGATTTTTATCTGATTAGCTTGGCACAGCTGTTGTGCCAGGGGTTCAATTGTCAAGGCATACAAAAGCAGAGCCAACTGGCACCCCTGTCGCGTTCCTTATTTAATAGCAAATGAATCAGAAGCCAAGGAAGGACCCTCTATCCTTGCTCCAGTCAACCCTATCAAAGGCTTTCTCTGCATCAAGGGTCAAAATAATTGCTGGAGACTTCTTTTGATGTATAGCTTCTATTATCCCTAAGACCCTTCGGGTATTATACGTTCCTGTTCTCCCTGGGATAAAACTGGATTGGTCAGGATGGATAACGTCTGTGATCACTCTCTTTAGTCTATTTGCCCAAATGTTTGAATAGATCTTAATATCTAAGTTGATTAAGGATATGGGTCTGTAATTTGTTACAGACGTAGGGTCCTTCCCTGGCTTCGGAATTGGTAGTATTGAGGCCTCCATCATTTCCACTGGAAATCCTTTCTTTGGAGCAATTGAATTATATAGTCTGGCTAAAATAGGTGATATCACTGGACTTAAAGTTTGGTAGAATAAGGTTGAAAAGCCATCAGGGCCATGACTAGATGGACCGAACGGTTCTTATCTGCCGACACATTCTATGTTTCTATGAGCTTTCTGTCCCTTTAAATCTTTGATAGTATTATTTATTTCTGAGACTGTAAGTGGAGAATTTAGAGTATCCAATTTCTCCTTAGAGAGTTTGGGGAGGTTCAATAATTCTAAGTATTTGGTAACATCTTCTGTAGAGGTATTCAATTTTGGCTGATTATAGAGGGATTGATAATATTTCCTAAAAGATTCCGCTATCTGTGGAGGTGAAATACATTCCTTATCTTATATATTATTTTTTTTAATCCTATTTGCCGCATTTTTCAGTTTGATTTTCCTAGTCAGCTTCTTCCCCACTCGATTATTGCTATAATACCATTTGTTTTTTAAGCGGGATAGCGCAAAATCAGTATTGACTTAAAGTCTATGTATTATTTGTTTTTGAACTAGCTGTGCTTGCTCTGACACTTCCCTATTTGGATTGTTTTTGTGTTGTCTTTCTAATGGTGCTAATATAGCGTAAAGTTCTGGTAAATCCTTCCCTCTCTGTCTCCTATGCCAAGATTCTTTTTTAATTAAATGCCCCCTGAGCACGCATTTCATTGCGCACCACAAAGTACTCTCGGAAATCTCTGGATCATGGTTATGTTCTATATAGGTTTTTGCTTGATCTTGCAATTCTTGCTTAGTTTCAGAAGAGTTATGGATATTTTTATTCAGCCTCCATCTTTTATTTATTCTGTATGCTTGATCTGTTTTAATAGCTAAAAAGACGGGTGCATGATCTGACCAAGTGATGTGCTCGATGCTGGAGGATACACATCTGTCCAGCATGGGGCCCATCACAAAGAAATAATCTATTCTGGAGTATGACTGATGCAGTTTTGAGAAAAAAGTGTAATCCCTCTGATTCAGATGCTGCACTCTCCAGACGTCATATAGGTTATGTTTATACAAGCAGGAAGAAAAAGCCTCTGCTCTAGACTTCAGTCTCAGATCGTATTTATCTGTTTTTAGGCTTTTCCTATCCATGTCTGCATTAGCCAGAGCATTAATATCTCCTCCTACTATAATCATACCTCTGCCCACCCTATCTATAGCCGCCATGGTGGTGTTAATAAAACCATTTGGTCTATCTGATGGTGGTGCATACACGTTTGCCAAGATATATAATACATAATTTATCATGCAAACTAAAATCACTCTCCTCCCCTCTTGATCTTGTTTCTACTGGCGATGGGTGCTGTGGCAGGTTTAGGGGGTGTTATTTGGTACAATGTGTGCCACCTTGTAATCAGGTCACCTTAAATTCAAGCAAATATAGACTATGTATGCCATGTAGTATGTTCACCAAATGGTGTAGACACTATAGACACTTTCTGTAAACACTGTAGACACAATTGTTAAGTCTTGCAGCATGTGTGATCTGTTATTGTGTAATAAACATCTCTTACTCCAGGTATTGGATGCCAATGCTGGAAAAATCTCATGGAAGTCAGTCTCCTCATCAAAGGCATTGGTTTTATTATCTTGATGGTGATTGGCATACCTGGAAATTCCTTCATCCTTCAAAGGCAGTGATGGCGAACAGGCATTCTTACTCACACTTACATATACACATACACACCTACTCACACATACATTGCAGGAAGTCTCTTCCTTGGCAGAGCTGCTACACTGCTGTGTGAAGAAGGGGCCTGTCAGCTGTCAAGCTGATGTCGGAAGAGAAACCGGCAGGCTAAACCAACTTGCGATCTGGAGGGGTGTGCAGTTACTGAAATGATTATCCTGCTGGCTCCTGAGCAATAATACTGATGTCAATGGATAGGAAACAGGATAGCATTTCTGTAAATATTTATTTTGCAGTGAATTTTCACTTTGGGTCAATAGAGCTAAGATTAGGGGCTTCAGGCCCCCAACTCCCCCCTAGCCACACGTACCACAACAAAGAGCTTGGCGTGCCAGTTGTGGCACGCGTGCCATAGGTTCGCCATCACTGTTCTAAGGTTTGCTTACTTCAGGATGAAAGAAAACAAACTCCGGACAACTATTGCAATCCTCACATTTCTAGCCTTAGTAACCTAATTCTGGTTCTTAACCGAGTTATACCACAATCTCTTGAAGCCCTAGGATTTGAAGATTTATTGAATGACACTGAGTATAATCTGGTCGTTTTCACATCTGTGTCACCAGTCTGGTTAGTTGCCATCAGTGCATTGTCATCGCTCCAGCTACCAGACAATGGACATATTTAAAGCAGATAGTTCCCCGCTATATTACAACAATTATTGTTGTGTTCCTTTGTTTCATTGTTGCAGGCAAAGGGAAATCAGTTGAACACAAGGCATCCAGAGCAGTTATGATACTAGTGACCCTTTATGTGGCATTGTTCAGTATGGATACATCAGTCTGGATATACACTCTGTCACTGTATAATGTAATTCCTGAAGTGAATGATATTCGGATCTTCCTTGGTGCTTCTTATACAGCACTTAGCCCCATTGTCATGATTGCCACAAACCCTAAACTGCTGAGTGGACTTAATTTGTGTTTAACAAGTATCACAATAAAAAAAACCTGAAAGATTCAAGTAGTTAATTTGAGTGTCCAGAAGCTTCATATAAACTAACTTTAAGTAATACATTTTAATAAATGGAAAAAAAAAAATCAGGTTTTGTGATATAAAGTGATGTCTGTTTAGAAGTGCTACATGTCTACTGAGGGAGCTGCCATCTCATGTACTTCATTGTAGTGGGAGAAAGAGCTTTTTGTGATGCAAGGCTCCTCAGTGAGGCAAGCAAGGAAAATTGACTGTATATCCCACATTTTCGTATTCCACTTGGCACTATGCTCCATTTTGAATAAATGTCTACTCGTTTTTGTAATGAAGGGAAATCAAGGAAATATAGAGTAAAACAGGTATCAGTTAGTTTCGGAACTTCCTCAGACATAAAATAGTCTATCCAACTACATTCCCAAGCAGACAAAACATGCAGGGATAGTAGGTTGCCAGGTGTTTTGACCTGGGCAGACAAGTATTTGTGATGTAGGCCTGCAAGGAGCAATTTCAAATACATAAATATCTGGACACACCTCTTAATTATTGAATTTAGGTGTGTCAATCAGACCCTTTGTCACAGGTTTATAAAATCAAGCATTTAGCCATGCTACGTGGCTAAGTGCTGGATTTTATATGTGAAGGTTTTATACATAATCCCCTATATGATGAAAAGCTGTTTTAGGCATCTTGAATTACACTCTGATTGGATCAATTAAGCAATATATATTTTACCATTTTTACAAATTCAAATAAGATGATTCCCAAAAACAAGGATTTCTCTATATTTGCCATTAAAAAATCAACAGAAGTCCAATAAATATAAAGAAATGAGCATTCGAGGGGTGTCTAGTTAATCCTCATCACACAGTTACAATTTCACCTTCTTGTGTATTCACATGCTCACAATGAATAACTATTGCAGAGCAAATGCAAGGTGAATATGAATCAGACATGTTGAGAGGTACACTGCCATTGGGGGACACCAGGAAATGTCCTTCTTTTTTTGAAAGAAGTGCACATTTTGTCTATTAAAATAACTTATCTGATGTATTTTTTCATGGAAATCAAGTAACCCCCAAACATTTGAACCTTAGTGTATCTATAATTCTAATAAACATTTATAATGCACAAATGCCACAATTTACTTAATATTGTTGAAATTAAATATTTTTTTAGTGACTTTAAAAAGAAAAAGAAAAAAATCTGGCAGGCTCCAACGTCATTACAGGGATGACAACAGGCTTCTTCTGCTATATAGATGCTAGTAATTGTTATGTCTAATTGATCCCATGTGGTTTGACCTCAGTGCCAAAAAGTATTATAAATAAGGAAGCTTGTTTTAGGTTTCTTATAACAGTCCAAGCTCAAAGGAACAAATATTGATGAGGTAAGATTATATTGATAACAAAAATTCTTAGAAGAATGCTGTTGGTAAGGGTATCTTAATTTAAATATATTCAGTATTAAATTATTTTTTTGAGGAAATTATATCATGGACATAGCATGCAGCTATTTACTTGCCTTGTATGCTAGAATAATGTAAATTGGTATAAATGTGTTTAATAGCATAAAAGTCAAGAATTGAACGCTCCTAATTTGTTCTATAATGTTAGCTTCTTTTAAACACTAATAAGTATTTTTAATATAGAAACACTTTCAGAGATGCAGCCATACATTATAAAAAACAAATCACATCAAATCTCTACATATATTTGTTGTGAATTAAAATACTATACTTGCTAGAAAATGCACAATATCATAAGTCCCTTATATGTTGCTTTATATATTGTTCAGCATTTATCTCAATGAAACTACAATAACTTATACCATATTTCTCTTTTATACAAAGGAAAGCTGAGGCATGGGCATCTGCAGGATTTATTCCAGGGTGCTGGGGGGTTGGCAAAGTGTCCTTTTCACCTTTGCCATGTCGTACCCCTATACCTTCTCCCCAATGCCCACCTTTGTTGGCTCAGGAGAGGGGTTTCCTGGTGGGAGGCAAATTTTTGTTATCCATTAATAGTATAATAGTAAACATTATATGACCATGATAGTAGTACTTAAGCAACATGGGAACTGGGGTGGTAAATAAACACTCGCCACAACTACCGCAGTCTACAATTCATATGGTGTTCAGCCAGATATTGGGTGGAAAGAGAACTTTGATGATGCTAATACTAAATCACCATAGGTTAGTTTACCCTGATGCTTTGATACTTGTGGTGAGAGTTTACAACATATAGTTCTAAGAAAAATAATGGGATACTTGAAGTGTGCCATAAAGTATCAAAATGTATTGCTGCATTGCAGAGGGGGAGATAACAACAGAGGCAGGGGGAAAGGAAAGAAAAAAATGCTATACGAGTTTCAGGCTACACTGAGCCCTTAATCATGAACTTATGATTAAGGGCTCAGTGTAGTCCACAGCCCCATCTATAGTTAGCTACTATTCCTATAAAAATCAGCCTGCAATGTTGTGACCAGACTGCCTGAGTGTCATGAGAAATGTAGTCTCAAAAGTTGGAGTTTTAACTAACCTTAGCCGTAATACATGTTCCCTATACATGCAATACCTTGTGTCTCTGCCCAGGTGGGGTATTTATGTATGGAAAACAACAGCTGCACTTTCCTGCCTGTTAGGTTAACAAGACATGGAGAGAAAAAAACTATTATAAATAGCCTACTACTTCTACCTCCCTTGGTGCTGCTCTATTGAGCTTGTTTGAATTTCTGGGGACACCCATGAGCAGAGGGGCAATTGCCCCCTGGAATGCCAATATGGCTAAATGGGTTCTGACTGCACCACAATGTATTTTTGAAATTCTACAGTGTGTAGAAATGTCTACCTTTCAACATATCTGTCTACTTGTCTATTTGTGTCTGTCTCTGATGGTAACATAGAAACACAGAATGTGTCTGCAGATAAGAACCATTCGGTCAATCTAGTCTGCCCAATTTTCTAAATACTTTTATTAGTCCCCAGTTCCCTATATATCTAGGATAGCCTTGTGCCTATCCCACGCATGCTTAAAATCCTTGACTTTGATTACCTCTATCACTTCTGCTGGAAGGCTATTCCATACATCCACTACCCTCTCAATACTTCCTGATATTACTTTTAAATTGTTGCCCCTCTAATTTGTTTCTTCTTTTAAATATGATCTATTCCTTCACTGTGTTGATTCCTTTTATGTATTTAAATGTTTATATCCCCCCTTTTACGTCTTTCCTCCAAGCTTTACATGTTAAGATGCTTTAACCTTTCTTGGTAAGTTTTATCCTTCAACCCATGAACCAGTTTAAAAGCCCTTCTCTGAACTCTCTCCAAAATATTAAAATACTTCTGGAGATACGGTCTACAGTACTGCGTACAATACTCCAAGTTAGGTCTCACCAGTGCTCTGTACAATGGCATGAGCACTTCCCTCTTTCTACTGCTAATACCTCTCCCCATACAACCCACCATTATGCTAGCATTTCCTGCTGCACTATTACATTGCCTACCTACCTTTAAGTCCTCTGAAATTGTTACTCCTAAATCCCTTTCCTCAGATGTTGAGGTTAGGACTGTACCAAATAGTCTATATTCTGCTTTTGGGTTTTTACGCCCAAGGTGCATAATCTTGCACTTGCCCACATTAAATGTCAGTTGCCACAGTTCTGACCATTTTTCTAGTTCAGCTAAATCATTTGCCATTTGGCTTATCCCTCCATGAACATCAACCCTGCAAATCTTTGTACCATAAGCCAAGAAGACCTTCTACAATATCACTAGTAAACATATTAAAGAGAATGGGTCCAAGTATAGATCCTTGGGCTACCCCACTAGTAACAAGGCCTTGCATCGAATATACTCCATTGACTACAACCCTCTGTTGCCCATTGTCTAATCCATTCAACAATATTGAAATTCAAACTTAAAGATTGTAGTTTATTGATAAACCTTCTATGTGCGACAGGTGCAATGTCTACTGCACCACCCTGATCTATTATTTTAGTCACCCAATCAAAAAAAGTCTATAAGATTAGTTTGGCATGATCTCCCAGAAGTAAACCCATGTTGTCTCTGAACTTGAAATCCATGCTATTTTAGATGTTCAACAAGATGGGTTGATGAAGTTGCACTATAAGCCTATTAAATAGTTTATACCACAAGATCACAAAATAATCAGGTGCCGATCTGAATTTAATAAAGGACATCAAGGAACTTCAGAAATCATGGTAATGTATGTGAGAGTGGCACCATAGATGTGTGGCAATGTGGAACTTATGTGCACTGGATACAAGCTTACAAATGCATTTAATAAGAGGATCTCCTCATGGATGTAACTGCAAATGATGACATATCTACTTTACTACATGTAAATGATGCATATCTGATGTACAGAAGAAGAAGACAGGACAGTATAATATTTATATGGTATTAGCTACATTTACACAATCGTTACATACTCATATTCCATGGAATATGATAACTAATTTGAGTCAATATTCTTCATCATAAAAATGTTAAAAATACATTTTTTTGCATACATTTAGCTTTTATTCTTTTTTTTTTTTTTTAAGATCTAAACAAAGATATCACTAAGGAAGACCTGGTAACATCCCTAAGGAAAGTACACAAAGCAGTACACTGTTTAAATCTATTAGAAACATTTTACAAAATGATAAACAGGTGGTACTATGTCCCAAGTAGACTATCAAAAATGTATACACAGGCTACAGAAACATGCTGGCGCTGTGGGACAGACATAGGGACATATGTACATACCTGGTGGAACTGCTCAAAACTAAAGCCGCTATGGGGGAAAACCTTAAAGAAAATTAAAGAAATGACGGGTATAAATTTAGACCCAACACCAGAAAAGATATTATTAATGATAGAGTGGCCAAGAATGAAGAAAGAAGTCTCACATATTATCATTCATATAATTTTGGGTACCCTAGTAGTTATCGCAAGAAATTGGAAGGGGAATGGGGAAATTGAGTGGCAACAGGTATATGCCCAGGTATTATATCAGTGGAGAATGGAGAGAGCCAGTGATAGAATGAGGCAGAATAATAAAAAGAAAAACCAGAGAAACTGGAATACTTGGATAGAAGAATGGGAAAAGAGAAAGGAAGATTGATCTCCAGAGGTGGTTTAAATAGAACCTGGCGGGAGGAGTAAAAGTAAGACCCCTTCAGGATAAAAACTCCCTTCCCGGCAGATTCCATGCAATATATGTAGCCAATGTGTCAAACTGTGTCAATAGTGTTATAATGTTTTAAATGTCTATATGTTTTATATGTTTGCCCCTAATTATGGTCAATATTCTAATAATGTCTAACATATAATGGAGACCGAAATTTTAATAAGGAAATATGATAAGATTATATATATGGGGATATGTATGTTAAATGTTTATAATTTTGTAATAAAAAAGCTTTTATTCTTTTTATATAAATTATATGCATGTTAATAGATTACATGAACTCCAAAACTCAATGCTGGTTTGCTCACTTGTATAAAATTGTATTGACCAGACACAATATATTTTTAGTTAGTTCTGTTGCCTGTTTCATATATATATATATTTTCTGACCAGGTGGAAAAGGATTTAATTCTCACAAAAGCTGCATAGTGCTATTGGCAAAGTCTGCTACCTAAGAAGCAAACTGGAGTTTCCTGGAAGGATAATCATTGTGTGAGTATCTTGTTGCTCGTGTGGGAGGGAAAGGACATTTTTCAATGCACAGACCTTTTTATTGTCCAATTAAACTGAAATTCACTGCAAACAGGACCATATGTAATATAATGGCATGTAATGGTAGCTTAGAGTCATTGCCCCAAAGGCCTTGACCAGACATCTGTATCATTGCAAGCCATTTACAAAGTGTAGGGAAGAAATAAAAAGAAATCCATATCACATAAGAGGATAGCTGATAGCAAAGACAGGTAGGTTAGATCCTACCTATCTACAGAGAGCGGTGCTAAAATGAGAGATATGCCACATTATTGAGGAAGGTGAAAAGGTATTGGCATAAGGGAAGAGAAGAAGGATTAGAAGAAGAGATGCTCAGATTAATATAAGAGACTTACTTGACATGAGCAGCTTAGATGATAAGAATGGGATACAGGGAATGAGATAACAAGGGGGGGCACTATAATAAAAAAGGGGCTAAGATGATTGCTGAGGGGTTGAGATGAAATAGGAGCGCTAAATAAGATTGGTTCCTTAGATAAAAGGAAGGAGGCAAAATAAAGGCCATGATATTGGGATAGGGAAGATGAGGAAATTAGAAATGTGCTGAGATGAAGCGAGGGAAGCTATGTGCTGGTATGAGGAGAAGTATGATAAACTAATGAATTCCAGTGGTAACACAGATGGGAAATACTAAGATGGTGTCAGTGCACTGAGCTAAGAGATGAGGCATTTTTACATTGTGTAAGGAGAATAATAGCTGAGGTGGAGGGGAGGTTAAGGGAACTGATGTTGCACACAAGCCTTTAGATTATTAATGATCCTAAGTGTTTAATATGTTAATAGAGTATTTTATAAACAATTAGCTGTTTGAAATTACTTATTTGTATTAAATATTTACCACACATACTGTACATCAATTTAATTGCAGATCCTATATCCTTAAGCAACTGCAAAAGGCAGTCATGGAGATTCGTCTTCTACTTGCAGCCCTCGGCTTTATCCTCTTGATCATGATAGGAATTCCAGGAAATATCTTAATTCTATTAAAATTTACCTACATCAAGATAGTGGAAAAGAAACTTTTGCCTGCCAATGTTATCTTAATGGTTCTGGCCTTATCAAACCTCTGTGTTGTTTTCTCCCGTGTTATCCCACAGGCTCTAAGTGCTATAGGAATTCAAAATTTGCTGAATGACACAGAGTGTAAACTTGTCCTTTTCACATATAGAATCAGTAGAGCCATGTCCATTTGTGTCACCAGTTTTCTAAGCTGTCACCAATGTGTCCTGGTCGCCCCAGTCACTATATATTGGGTTTACTTAAAAGAAAAGTTAACGCAGAAACTCTCCATCATTATGGTACTACTTCTAGGAATTAATATTTTTCTTTATACGTCAACCGTTTTGTATGGACAGGCCAGGACAAATTCCACAACTTCAATGTATACATTGCATTTGGTTTATTGTGATGTAGATTTTCATACTTACGTCTCATTCATGTTAAACGGACTAGTATCTGTAATCCGGGAAATTATATTTGTGGGACTTATGACCCTGTCAAGCAGTTATATGGTGTCTACCTTATACCGGCATGGGAACACAATGAAAAGAATGCGCAACTCAGATATGAGCCAAAGCAAGACCAAGGAGTATAAAGCTTCTAGAGCAGTCATTTTGCTTGTTGCTCTTTATGTTGTCTTGTATGGAATGGACAACTCTATGTGGATCTACACGCTATCATTGTCCAGTGTGAGTACTGAAATGAATGATACCCGGATATTCCTAGCTGCCTCTTATTCTGCTCTCAGCCCTTTAGTAATCATTGCCACCAATCCAAAACTGCACCGTGGGGTTAAGAACCCATGGAAAAAGACACTGTCTGAGATTAAAAAACAAGGCATACAAAACAGGGGCTTTGTAAACAGCATTAGTTAGAATACCTTCAAAAATTGCATTTCTACTTTATGTAACAGGCACATGTAAATAAACTGAGATTTAAGATATTTAAGGTTTGATGTGTATTGTAAATAGAAACAAAGCAAACATGATATTTGCAGTAGAAACTGCTCCAAATAAATTCTGTCACTTGATGATATGTAATAACATCCAGAAGTTTGGGAAAGATGCTGAGGGTAACTTTACAATCAACACACTTTTAGGCTAAGATATGTATTCACTTAAACAAGTGTGGACTTAATAAATAAATAAAATAAAAAACACTAAATATACTCATTTATGGCTATAATTTTTTATTCTATGTCTACTTCTTCATCCTAACGCCTACAAAAATTAACAATATTTACTGTCCTATGCCAGTGTACATATATTTGAGGTATGATTCATGACAATGGCATATTCACAGGCGTCACTAGGGTTGGTGTCACTCGGTGCGTTAACTCATGGGGTCACCCCCCTGGATTTCCTCCAATACCATGCCAAACAGATTCCTTATAAGCACCAGTCAGATGGCCCATTAAATATGCCACATACAGGAGCCCCACACATTATATCATCAATATTAATATGTCCTAGGCATTGGTGCAAATTAAAGAGGTCTACTGCCTTATTTCATGGTAGCTGCTTTAGATGTCCCCGGGGGGTCCAGCTTCTGTAGCTTTCTGAGCAACAAATCCTTAGACCACATACAACCAGTCCTGTGCTATGCCATACCTCGGGGACCCTCCACAACAACCAACATGAGCAACCACCTCCATTAAACCCCACAAATCTGGAGAGTGTGTTATTTAACCAGGCCGGAGTATAATGCTCCCAATTTAAGCATATCATGAAACATACTACTAATTACCTCTCTCACAGGGGTAACACAAAGAACATCCTGCCTAGGTGTCTGATTAAGACACAGGGCACTCAACATACATTAACACCATCAGTTATTGTGTCTGGCAGAGAAGGATATCATAATCCTCTGAAACCAAATCAGTTCACTTTAATCGACACATTAGGAAAACTCAGCTGTTCAGAAAAGACCAATCCACACGGTCACAATACTTTTCGGTATCAGTAGATGGATTATTAAATCCAAATTTTGATGTTTTTTCTGAAAAAATGTGTTAATTATTTTGTGAACATTCTTACTTGTTTCTTGTTCTTGTCTATAAACCGAACGTTCGGTTTATAGAATAGCAATAGGAATACATGTATTCCATAAGCCGACAGCCTATAAACCGAACGTTCGGTTTATAGGCTGTCGGCTTTTAACTATACGGAGACAAAGTCTCCATTCATAATTTTATGAATGGAGACTCTGTCTCCGTATAGTTAAATGCTATTGTATTCTATAAACCGACTCTATTTCGGCTTATAGAATGCAATAGTACTACGAATGGACGAATGAACGAATGATTTTCGTTTATTAACCATTCGTTCATTCGGCTTTCGTTAGCTTAGCATTTTCGTTCTTCGTTTTTCAGACGAATGGACAAAAATGCTATTTTCGGACGAAAATGCATTAGTCCGAAAACGAATGCACATGTCTAATCTCTACTGTGCCTTACACTGAACAACCCCCAACTGCAGCAAAACACAAATAGGCAGAAAATTGAAAAATTATAAAACTAGGAGAAATACTAGAAATAGAAAGAAAATGTCAGGGTTCTACCCTGACCTCCTGACTAATGTTTTTAAAAGTCCTAATTTGTGTGCTTATACAGTATACCTCCTTCCTCCTCTAGAGGCCTCCCTACCTTTGTTTGCTTGTATACTTTTCCCTCTGTTGGTGTCAGGTGGGCTCGTTAACTTTTACAATACACCCATGTTAACCCTTTAATGACAATCCATGTGCATGGAAGGGCCCACAATGCAATGCATAGTTGTAGATTTCCTCCCTTCCTTAGCCTCTTAGCCCCCGATTATATCTCGGAATTGGAACTTTGCTCTTTGCGCCTTTGTAATAGCAATTGGGGTGGAAACTGGGCTCTGGTTATGAAAAGTCAATGACGTATATTTTGCATACCTCTCAACTGTCACTATTTAGGAGGGACAGTCTATATTTTCCACCCAAGTCCCTTTCTCCATATATTCCTCTTTTGTCCCTCTTTTATTTGCTTGTTCAGATTTTTTGGTTTGTATAAGCAGGGGTGGACTGACCATAAGGGCACTTAGGCTCTGCCCAAGGGCCTGGGCCAGAAGGGGGCCCTGACACTGACATGGTTGTGCATTCGAGGGGGGTCACCAGGTCATGTGATGTAATTTTGTGACGTCACGTGACCTTACATCAGCCTGCATTTTCAAGCGCTGTCACACGCATCTGCTGGAAGCAGACAGGACACTTGTGATAGGGCTCAGTAGAGCACAGCTCACACAGACCTAGGTGCATGATGTGACGTCGCACTATGACGTCACTTGACCTCGGGATCTCCGCAATGATGGTGATGGAGCAGGTCCTCAGCACAAGGATGTGGTAAGTGCTGAATGCTGATTGGGTAGTGGGGGGTGTCAGATTTGGAAGAGTGGGGGTCTGATTGATAAGTGTGGAGGGTCACATTGGGAAGTGTGGGGGTCACAAATATTGAGGTCAAACTGTGAAGAAGGGGTTCTAAATGGCAAATATGGGGGTCATTTTGGGAAGAAGGCATCAGATTGGCAAGTTTGGGGGTCATATTTGGAAGAAGGGGTCAGATTGGCACATTTTGGGTGATTTTGGGTAGTGTGGAGGTCACATTTGGTAATGTGGGGTCCAATTAGGAAGAAAGGGGCAGATCTGAAAGTCTGGTTGTCTGATTGGAAAGATGGGGTGTGATTGCGATGTGTGGGGGTTAGATTGGAAAGAAGGGGGCAGATTGGCACATTTGGGAGTCATATTGTGAAGTGGGGGTCAGATTGGCAAATCTGAAGGTCATACTTGGAAGAAGGGGTGAGATTGGGAAGAACGGAGCAGATTCACACATTTGGGGGGCAGATTGGGAAGGAGGGGGCCAACTGGTAAGTCTGGGGGTCACATTGGGAAATTTTTGGGGTCACATTGGAAAATTTGGGGGCAGAATGGCATGTTTGGGGGCAGATTGGCAAGTGAGGATCTGATCCGATTGGCAAATCTGGGGGTCATACTGGGAAGAAGGGGGTAGATTGGAAAGTTTGAGGGCATATTGGCAAGTGTGGGGGTCAGTTTGGGATGAAGGGGGCAAAATGGGAAGTGGGGGCCAGATTGGTAAATCTAGGGGTCATACTGGGAAGAATGGGTAAGATTGGTAAGAAGGTGGCATATTGGCAAGTATGGGGGTCAGATTTGGAAGTGTGGGGGGATACATTGACAAGTTTGGAGGGGATGCATTTACAAGTTACATTACTGCTGATTTTGCCATTTAATGCCATGTTTATACAATACTGCTGATGTTTCCATAATATGCCAAGTTTATACATTACTGATGATTTTGCCATTCAATTACATGTTTATACATTACTGCTGATTTTGCCATGATATGCCAAGTTTATACAGTTTGCCATGTTTTACCAAGTGTATACTCTACATCTCATTTAGAATGAGCGTGTTTGCGTGTGCTGATACTACAGTGTGAGACCAGCTGTATTGTGTGAGAGTGCGGACTGAAAGAGCTGGCTTACAAGAGAGAGAGAGAGAACAGGGCCAGGAGAGAGAATGCTGGCTTGCAATAGAGTGGAGAAAGTGAGAGGTTGGGAGAGAGATGGCTTGGAGGAATGAGAGTGGAATAGATTGCAGGAATGGGAGAGAGATGCTTTGGAGGAGTGAGAGTGGCGGAGAGAGATGGTTTGGTTGAGTGAGAGTGGGAGAAAGTGCAGGGCCTTTCCCCTCACACTCAACACTTTAGTCAGACCCGCATAACTGTGTATGTGGTATGTGTGTGGGAGGGAGGAGGAGAAGGGGACAGCAATGTTACTGTGTGTATCTGCTCATTGGCATGATAGAGAAATATGTACCGTATTTGCTCGATTATAAGACAAGGTTTTTTTCAGAGCAAATGCTCTGAAAAATCCCCCTCGTCTTATAATCAAGGTCTCTTATAATCTGACCTCAAATTGAGGTCAGATTATAAGACATGGATCCAGGTCCCCAGCAGAGCTGCAGGGGACCTGGATCCCCCTCTCTAGCAGCAGGGGATGTCTGCGCAACGAGCGCAGACTCCCCTGCTTCCGCCCGGCACGACCGCCGGGGCTTCTGCGAAGAAGCCGAGTACTTCCGCTTTCGTCACAGAAGTCCCGGCGAGCGTGCCGGGCGGCAGCAGGGGAGGTCTGCGCTCATCGCGCAGACTTCCTCTGCTGCGCCACTAGGCACCAGGGACAATCGGGCAGCTGGGGGATGTCTGCACTATACGTGCAGATATCCTCCCTGCTGCCCGACACGGCAGACTATTATGACGGACAGCTGTCCGTCATAATAGACTGCCGTGTCGGGCAGCAGGGAGGATATCTGCACGTATCGTGCAGACATCCCCCGGCTGCCCCCACTAGCCACCAGGGATCAAGGTAAGGGGAAGGGAGGGAGGGGGGCAGAGAGACAGGGGGAGGGAGGGAGGGGGACAGAGAGACAGGGGGGACAGAGAGACAGGGGGAGGGAGGGGGACAGAGAGACAGGGGGGACAGAGAGACAGGGGGGAGGGAGGGGGCAGAGACAGAGTCAAGGGGAGGGAGGGGGTTAAGAGACAGAAACAAGGGGAGGGAAGGGGTTAAGAGACAGACAAGGGGAGGGAAGGGGTTAAGAGACAGAGACAAGGGGAGTGAGGGGGTTAAGAGACAGACAAGGGGAGGGGGGAGAGAGAGAAAAATGGGGGCAAGGGAAAGAGAAAGGCATCATTGGCACATAAAAAGAAATAAAAACTAGAAATACATTTTTTGATATCATAATTTTTTATTAAAAAAGCAATTTACATGTGAATATATACAAGTTTAACTTTTTTCCTATAGGGTAGTCTTATATTCAGGCTTTTAGTTTTTTTCCTAAAGGAATATCCAAAGTTTGGGGGGTCGTCTTATAATCAGGGTCGTCTTATAATCGAGCAAATACGGTATATACTTCCATTGGAATGATATAGAAATATTATGTATATATTTCTCAATGGCATGATATAGAAAGATTATGTATCTATTTCTCACTGACATGACATAGAAAGATTATGGATATATTTATCACTGGCATGATATAGAATGGTTATGCATATATGTCTCACTGGCATGATATAGAAAGAATATGTATTTATTTCTCATTGGCATGATATAGAAAGATTATGGATATACTTACTTAGTGGGTGCTAAAGTTTAATTTAAAATGTATTTTTTTAAATATGTATTTATTTATTTACCTTTTCGGCATGGTAAAATTCAAATTTGAATAAATAGAACCATTTATTGTGAGGGGGATTGCACTTGGGTGAAACATGGGGCCCATCAGAACTCCAGGAAAGTTGTTGCAGTGAAGATCATAAGAAGAAGAATCAATCAAGACAATTCCAGCAGCTTAATGAAAGAGAGGAGAATCCTAGCTGTGGCTAATGGAAGCCTCTTTTTTTGTCACATGCATGCTGCTTTTCAATCTGAGGTATGCAGGGGTTTATCCATAATCTTCATAGCTAGGACACTAGTGATGAAAAATGGTTGCTTTACAGGAGAACATCTCGTTATTCAGGTTTATAGAATTATATAGTAGCTGCATATCTGACATTTGTACTGTGTGAAGCCTTTTGAAAGGCCCGGTTAGTTTTTAGAGAAAGAAGGCCAGTGATTTATCTTACGTGCTGCCCTTCTGCACTGTTCAGGGCAGCCATTGCCTTTCTGTCATTGGTTGGTTAGGTGAAAGGTCGATAGTATACTGAATTTAAAATACAAAAGCATTGCCCCATGTGTGATGTACATAAAGCAGCAGTGTATTAAATGACACACAGAAAATACATCACGGAATATGGGATGTGTTTATATAGATCAGATCCGACCATACGACCATACTTTATAATGACTGGCCTGATCTGCTAACTGACAACAAATCATTTGGATTAGCAGCTGTGTGTAAGGAGCTAGGTGAGTTAAAAACAATTATGACTGCCCTTAAGTGAGAAGAACAAAACAATATTCAATCATTTACATAGGAACCTGTACAAGGCAATATCATACACACATGAAACTGCTCAATATAAGAACAATCTCAGCAAGAACACAAAAAAACACTGAATGAAAAATCATAATATTTTATCATAATATCAATATGTACTTTATATTTTAATATATATCAAGTTTTAGTTTCAGATCAACAACTAAGGTAGATGTCAAATTAAATATCAAGTGTAATACTCCTTTTATTATTCCATGATTCCAAGGAGCAGTTCTTCAGCGCATTATATTTTTGCAGTCCCCGTTGCCATTAAATCACAATAATACATGTGGTATCAATACTTGAACGTTTGCCGGCATTTAATCTACCCCAATATATGATTCATGATCACAATAGCCTCCTCTTTATCATCTTGTCTGTCTACAATCTGGTACTAAAGCCGTACTCTCTCACTTACCATATAAACACATCATCTATATGTCCCTTCCACTAATATGGCCTCTTCCCACACCATTAACTCTATTACCTATATACTGTTAACTCAGGGGGTGTGTATCATGATTCATGCTGCTGTTTCTGTCTTGTAAAGTTTCCCAGTTTGACATTACAGTTCCATGCATTCTTCGTGTTAGAGCATCTGGCAGGAAGAAATTTTCTATTTCATTTGCAACCCACCGGCTACCTGGAGATGAGTTGAGTTGTGTAAGTAATTGACAAATGTGGGGAAAGGAGAGCGTCTTTTTTGTGTTGTGTTTAACCTGTTTGCAATGGTGGGATATACCATACCATCCACAAAATGAGTGTGCCTTGCTGACAGTAAGACATATCGCCCTCACTAGTGATTGGTTGGAGACTAATCCAACAGTAATCTCAGTTTAGGACCAACCTCAGTGTAATTTTTCAGTGGAGCAGTTCATTTGTAATGTAAGATGCATTATAAATATTTGTATGAAGTGTGTATACCTAATCCAGCATGAGCCTCTTTGGCTCACAGATGAATATAGTAACTATTAAACTTAGGCCATTTCGGCCATTGCTGCATTCGTCTAGTTATTTCAATTCGAATGAATGGAAATTTCACCTATATTCAATACATAGTATAAGTATGGGGAATTTGGATGAAAGAGCCGAATTCTGACCTAATTTCACCCGAAAACTAACGGTAATGTCACCTAAGCTCAAAAGTATAAGGTTGGGGAACTTGGATGAAAGAGACAAATTTCATCCACTACCTTATACTGTATTTGCCCGAAAATAAGACAATAGTTGAAATACTCTTGAAATGGCCCAAACTTTAATACAATTTTAAATAAATTGTTTAAAAAATAATAAAATGTAGTTACTAAATATAATAAAGTAAAAAAAAGAAAAAGAAATAAAAGTAAATGAATATAAATTGTATTATGTTTATGTACTGTGAAACACATTGCATAACCTAAGAGCTGTTGCAGATGAACAATAAAAATAATATGCAGTCAACCTATATCTGGCATGACATCACCAGCATTGTTATACCACAAGAGCTGTTATGGCAGTGTA
Organism: Pelodytes ibericus; assembly: GCA_036172795.1. Lineage (NCBI taxonomy): Eukaryota > Metazoa > Chordata > Amphibia > Anura > Pelodytidae > Pelodytes > Pelodytes ibericus. The sequence continues at coordinate 98,504,227 of CM069857.1, read as the reverse complement.
TAAAATAATATATGATAATATATGTATAAGTGTAATATGAAATATGTATATGTGGCCATTCCCTTACTTCTATTGGGCCTACTATGAGGCATATGAGATATCTGCATTCTATATTGCATTACCACTGATGTGGTAATTGCACCATTTATGACATAATAACATATTTTAATAATAAATTACAACCATTAATTTTTAAGTAACAAATATGCTATTAGGGCACTATTACCATTCCCATGAAAAATTGATTTATAAAATCTTTATGATGGTTAGCAAAACCATTAACAGATTTATTTAACCAATCATTGTTAACGGGAGTAGTTCCAGAAGATTGGAAATTAGCTAATGTTGTGCCCATTCACAAGAAAGGTAGTAGGGAGGAGGCGGGCAACTATAGACCAGTAAGGCTTACTTCAGTGGTGGGGAAAATAATGGAAACCTTGTTAAAGAATAGGATTGTTGAACATCTAAAGTCGCTTGGATTTCAAGATCAGAGACAGCATGGGTTTACTTCAGGGAGATCATGCCAAACTAATCTTATTGATTTTTTTGATTGGGTAACTAAAATAATAGATCAGGGTGGTGCAGTAGACATTGCTTACCTAGATTTCAGTAAGGCTTTTGACACTGTCGCACATAGAAGGCTTATCAATAAACTGAAATCTTTAAGTTTGGATTTCAATATTGTTGAATGGATTAGACAATGGCTGAGTGAAAGGCAACAGAGGGTTGTAGTCAATGGGGTATATTCGATGCAAGGTCTTGTTACTAGTGGGGTACCTCAGGGATCTGTTCTTGGACCCATTCTCTTTAATATTTTTATTAGCGATATTGCAGAAGGTCTTGTTGGCAAAGTATGTATTTTTGCTGATGATACAAAGATTTGCAGCAGGGTTGATATTCATGAAGGGATAAGCCAAATGGCAAATGATTTAGCTAAACTAGAAAAATGGTCAGAGCAGTGGCAACTGACATTTAATGTGGACAAGTGCAAGATTATGCACCTTGGGCGTAAAAACCCAAAAGCAGAATATAGACTATTTGGTACAGTCCTAACCTCAACATCTGAGGAAAGGGATTTAGGAGTAATAATTTCAGAGGACTTGAAGGTAGGTAGGCAATGCAATAGAGCAGCAGGAAATGCTAGCAGGATGCTTGGTTGCATAGGGAGAGGTATTAGCAGTAGGAAGAGGGAAGTTCTCATGCCATTGTACAGAGCACTGGTGAGACCTCACTTGGAGTATTGTACGCAGTACTGGAGACCGTATCTCCAGAAGGATATTGATACTTTGGAGAGAGTTCAGAGAAGGGCTACTAAACTGGTTCATGGGTTGAAGGATAAAACTTACCAGGAAAGGTTAAAGCATCTTAACATGTATAGCTTGGAGGAAAGACGTAACAGGGGGGATATGATAGAAACATTTAAATACATAGTGGGAATCAACACAGTAAAGGAAGAGAGTATATTTAAAAGAAGAAAAACTACCACAACTAGAGGACATAGTCTTAAATTAGAGGGGCAACGATTTAAAAGTAATATCAGGAAGTTTTACTTTACTGAGAGGGTAGTGGATGTATGGAATAGCCTGCCAGCAGAAGTGGTAGAGGTAAACACAGTCAAGGATTTTAAGCATGCGTGGGATAGACACAAGGCTATCCTAGCTATAAGACCAGGAACGGGGGACTAATAAAAGTACTCCAAAAAAAAAAATTGGGCAGACTAGATGGACCGAATGGTTCTTATCTGCCGACACATTCTATGTTTCTATGTTTCTATTTTACTATAATATATATAACATTAATATAATGTTTTTATATTATTATAGGTTTAGTTGAATGTGTTTTTTTAGATTTATTTATTTTTATTTAATACTTAGTATTCATTTTTTTCTTACATTTAGTAAACACTTTCAAGTTCAGTTCCCCAGCTAATATCTGCTGTATTCAACTGCCCGAAATTCAACAATTTCTGACTTTTTTAGTTCGCTCTTTTAAAAGTAAGTGAAATTCATATGATTTATCTGTCTGACCCCCCCCTCTCATCCCACCCCTCCACCTGGAAATAAAGGTGTACAGAATCTGGCCCCTAAATGTCGGAAATGTACAAATTCCTAACAAAATTGGACAAATTGGGTAGCCGAATTGCGGATCTCTCCCCATTTCAACTTTATGCCGACATCAGGTATAGTATGGTAATCCTTTGACATTATCTTACACCAGTTGTCAACGGGCAGGTATCACTTTTTTAATGGATACTGAGTCCAGGAAGTCTTTAAATCAATAACAAAGGACAGGCCAAAATTCCCCAAGTGCATAGGTGGAAATGTCAAACACATCTTTAAAAAAATGAGTTGTAAAAGTATATAGTTAGAAGACCATTTAAACTGTATACCATCTATATTATAAAAAAGGAAATCAGTAAGTTTTGGGCGCCTACTCAACCAAAATGTTGACTGTCAAGGGGTCAGTGTGTGCTTGCGTTTGGAGTGCCCGGCTGTACTCACCTTCTTAACACATACAAAGAAGGAAGGGTATGGCCAAAGCAAATGTTGATTAAGGTAAATTGAAAATGGTTTAATATTAGAAGGCTAAAATAGCTGATTTGAAAAAAGTTCTACATCGCTCTTTCTTCTATTAATGCCTGATTTTTTGCAACATGATTGTCAATTTACCATGGTTAGGTCACAATAGATCCAGTGTATGCTCTCAATACAAGATGTGATAGGTCCAATGTATGCCCTCAATACAATATGTGATAGGTCCAATGTATGCTCTCAATTAAATATATTACTGAGCACTCAAAGTAGTTTAAAATAAAAGATAATTTAAAACCGTGTAATATTTCTCTATCAAACAGGTTCACACTGCAATGTTTTCACCTTGTGAGGTTCAAGGATAAAGAGCGTAGCGCAGGGTGGTGGGTAGGGAGATGGGGTGACCAGAAAGGTAATTCAAGAAGTGACACAACAAAAGGGGTAAGGCAGGCAGCAAAGTTTCAAAAAGCAGGTTAACAAGTCCAGGTAGGGTTACAACAATGAGGGAAGTCTAGGGGAAGAAGCCAAGGTTCTACACAGGAAGGTCTCCATAGATATCAGGTAATCACAAAGGAAAGGGACTGAGAACAGACACCACAGTTCAACAAGCAAGCAATGATTAAAGTGAGTGTGGGGTTTTTATAGGGCTGCTGATCAAGGACCTCTCCACTTTACACCTGGGGACTGCCCCTGAACCCTGTTGTGAATAGGGAGAAGGAGTACAGCCTCTACTCCCTATTTCCCCTGCCCCCTTGGTAGCAACCAATCGGGCAACATTTCGCACTAGTAAGCACCTCCCCCTAAACCTCTTGGAAGTAGTTGCATTCACCATGAGCTGGTGACTAGCACCTCGAGGCCGGGAATTCGGCCTACCTCGCGGTTGCGCCAATGCGAGACAGAGGATGGCTTTGGTTGTGAGGATCCCCTGGGCAAGGTAAGTGACTGTCCTGGGACATGACAGACTCCAATCCCGTACATGCAACCTCTGGGTGCATTGAGGAGCGGGGCATCCTGGGTGGAGCATGTGTAAAGAACGGATGTTAGTAGGGGCATGGAAATTGGCTACTGGTTCCCAGGTTCTTTCTTCAGGATCGTAGCCTTTCCAATGGACCAAATATTCAAGCCTTCCATGGTGAAGACGGGAATCCTGAATTTTGTTGACTTTATATTCTTCTGCTCCATCGATAGATACTGGTGGAGGAGGAAGGGTTTGTCTTCTAGGGTAGGCATCTGGTTTCCATTTCTTGATTAAGGAGATATGGAAGACTGGGTGTATTCTCCAGGTCTTAGGGAGTGACATTCTAACTGCTGGTGGACCACAGAGGGCCGTGATAGGAAATGGTCCTAGGAATTTGGGACTGAGTTTGCAAGATTTGCAAGATGAGTGATGTCACGCTGCACAGCCCCTGTAAAAGCCCCAGACTGCCCTAATGCTGGTGCTCAGTTATTGATCTGTCCTGCTACTGATCAACTGATCAGTAGCATCTTACTGTGCTCCCTGTTTATCCACCTGCTGAGCTCCCCCTCTTCTGACCTGGATTCCTTTTGACCTCTCCACTGCCTGCTCCATACCCTTGTGACCTGGATTGTTTTGACCACTCCTTTGCCAGACTCCTAACATTGCAACCCGTACTGCCTACTGACCACTAATTTGCAAGCCTCCTACCATTGTGACCAGAACTGCCTATTGACCACTCCTTACCTGCCTCATACCATTGTGGCCCAGACTGCCTATTGACCTCTCCTTTGTCTGCCTCAAACCATTGTGACCTCAGATTGCCTTATTACTACGTTTTGTTTGCTGCCTGCACTTGTGACCCTGGATTGTCTTGTGGACTACTCTTGTTCTGCAGTCTGCCCCTGCATACTCAGATCTGTTCTTCACCAGTCGGAGTGCACTACAATTCATCTCCTGTAAGTACTTCAGTCTGTTTATTCTTACCCCTTGCCTGCATTCTGGGCTCCTATCCATTGAACCCCCACATCGGGGCATTACAGGATGCTAGAGCTTTTTTGTTGCTTTTTGTTTTACTTCTCTGCTCCTGTTTAAGGTGCCCTGACTACTTGTGCTCTGTCTTCAGTTTCCTTCAAGCTTGCTGTCTGTGCAATCCTGTTACAGTTAATTCCTGTGTGTCTGTTACTGTCTGTCCTTTCGATTCAGTTATTATTTTGGACATGTTTTAGAGTTACGGACTTGCCAATTGGTGGTGGTACCTTGATGTGGTTGGAAAGCTTATCATCATCATTTGGCCAATTATAGTTATAGGCTTGTCCCTGTATCTATGTTTGTTTGTTTGCTTGTTTGTATGTTCTCTTGTGTTCCTTCTATTTAGCCCTGGCCTACATATGTAGCCTCGTAGTTATATATGTGTATGCCTTTAAGTTTTGTTATCATGTCCTTTTTCTGTGCCCTATCTGTTGCTACGTTATTATTTTTAACCCCCTTGCCCAGTATCCTTAATTTGGTATTTGCTCTTCCCTGCTCATGTTTGCTTGCGTCCTGCTTCAGTCTCTTCTTGACACTATCTTATTTTGGTTTCTGCTATCACTTTGCTCTGCTTGCTTGTCCTGTCATAGTTGTTTTGTGCCCACTTCAGGATGTCTGCCTAGTTTCTTTAGCTCCTAGTCTTAGCTTTACTGGATACAAAAGTTGATTCCACGGGGCCTTTGCTATGTGAAGGAGCCTCTTGCTTCCCGGTGAGTACAGTTACCCTTGCAAGGCACCCTGTGTCTCCACATCTGCACCATAACTCCTGATTCTGTCACCTTCTGAGGCCCTTTGCACGTCCCTTGATGTACCCCAAAAAAAACTAATTTCACTTATACATACCATATTACTAGAACTTAAACAAACGACCACGCCTTACTATGTCAGGCATTAGGAAACGGACACACAAATCCTCCATTTCTGCTTTAGCCCAAGAAAACTCATATAAAGTAAGATAGTTAAGAGCCCCGACAACTCTAAAGAAACTATTCCCATCTCACCCAGACTCCTGTTGGAGATACCACTCCCAGAGAAGCAACATTCTTTGATGGTCATATCCTTTGATAGTCCCATTTTGGGAAGCAGTTATTAGGAACATTCGTTCAATTGTGGACCCACTTTCCTATTAGCCTCTTTCTGTACTGCTTCACTGTACGACATTGCCTGTTGGTAAATATAACAGATCCCTTTTACCTGCACTACTAACCACTGCCAAGATGTTGATCCCGTGACTATGGAAACAGATTAGAACCCTTAACTATGTGGATTGTTCTGCTTCGGTGGTGACATCAGGAGATCGCAGGTCCTGATTTGTACAGCCAGAAGTGAGGGTCGTGTAGTGGCTATCTTGGACTAATTACCTAGATTGAGTTGATGGAGTTCTGGATGCCAAGTGACATTTCTCGAGTCTCCTCTGTTGTACTGAGATCCTTCTCGATATGCTCTGTACTATATACCTTAGGGTGTCATGCACAGGCTTTTTCATAGCAGATTGTATGCAACATATAGTTGCAGGCACTATAAAGCCCCATTATACATGAGTAATTTTCACATGGGTTTAATTCCTTCATTTACACTATATACATGTTTCTACAGTATACTCTAAATCACAGTTTATTGATCCACCTCTTTTACGGTTACCTTTATTTTATTACACTCATTTAAACCATCTCCTCCCCCACTTTATTAATTTCTCATTCTATCTTTTCTCTTTGCCTCTCCTTTTCTATTTCTTCTTCTCTTCTTTTCTTTTTTTTTAACTTTCTTATCACAACCTTTCCACATGGACGAGCGTTATGCCTGCAATTACAACTTTGCTGAAGTTATTGCTGATAGTTGTACCATACTCTGTTACATGTATAACACTGATTGGTGTAAAGATTTGTATTTCTGTATGCATTTATCATTTAAAAAATATTAATAAAAAAAGTTTAAACAGAAAAAAAGGCACAGGGCATCAATACCTTTTATCACTGGATTAGTTTAACTAATTGCAGATCCACACCTATCTTAGACAGGAATTCTTCTGAAGACATAACACTTCATAGCCATTCCATTTGTCATTGGGGGTCCTGTTTAAAACAGTTTTTAGTGTATTTAAATAGAATAAATAATGTGGTTGTTCTTTTCAGCTTCTTAGGAAAGATCCAGACCACCACCTTGGGGTGCAAGGTAACATCAGAGGCCACCCATTCTTTCAAGATATCAACTGGGTGGAATTGGAAGATGGGAAACTTAAACCACCTTTTAAACCCTGTGTAGTAAGTACATGCTACTATATATGCTGCAAGATATTAAATAACATTGCTTCTTTATTAGAATAATTAGTAGCAGTGCTGAATTCATATATTCAAAAGCCCAGTTGTATCATCCTCCTTTAGAGCTAGTGCCCCATTATCCCAAGTTGCGCCTCCAGGTGCTTTTATCTATGCACATGTATTTTACTGGTTCATGGAGCTGATAATCTATATACCATCCCAAATCGCTCACGCTACTCTTTTTTTGGGAGATTTGTGGAGGATAACGGCCGTGACTCCTCCACTGACTAATAATTATTGTAACGGGACAGCTACCCAAGGCCGGTAGCACCTCTGTCCATTGTAGGAAATCACCTCTCCGATTAAAGCTCAGCATCCACGCGGCAAATCTTTCTGGAACCCTACTCTTTGTACCCAAATAGCAGACAGGACCATTAGCAGTTAGGTACAACAAGAATGAACAACATATTTTGGGAAACAGCACATATTTTTATGCACACAGATATTACATCAACTAAGGGAGAGGCACAGGGAACTAATTATTACATGTAAGCATCACACAATAGAAAACCTTACTTAGAACAGGTAATTAAATACAGTACAACACAGGACAGTAAACACTTAGTGTACACATCCTGGCTAACATCCTGAGTGAGCTTGTGTTGAAGACCAGCTGTATTGAAGCAGGGTGTCACTGATGTACCCCCAAATTTAGCATATCCAAAGAAAGAGTCCGTAGTCCACAGGGAGGTGTTTGGCCATCAGGACCGTCCAAGAACCCCAGTCACGCAAACTGTCATGATTCACTCTGTAACTATTATAATGTATTATTATATATCCAGTGCATTTCTTGGATAAGTCCTGGAAACTGGGCCCACTGGATGAAAAGATTAAGAGGAAAATTGATATATTAGAGAGTGACCCATAAGTTGTGGAGATGTACATGAAAGGCATTGGAAAGGCATTGGACAGTGGTACATGACATTATGTCCCCCTTATCCATTCAATGACAAAGGCAGTGTCTGAAGGCCTGACATGACGGGAGAGTTCCCAAGTGTCTGTGGCCGTTTGAGAGGTGCATTCCTCTCAAACTGCATAGTCCTTCACTTTGGTTTAATTACTCTTTGGAATAATTTATTTTATTTAATTTAGCAATGGGACAGTTTCTAATACTATTTGCCATGAGAAAAACAAAACCGGCATAGCAACTGCGTCCAGGCCTGACACTCCAGGAGCCTGGGCGACACCTGCTGCTGCCTCCTTAAAATCCACTAGCTGTGGGTGACACTCATTGAGTTCAAACTCTACAAACATGGAGTGCCAACTGGATGTGTGTGCATCCTTCCACCCTCAAATGATGACATTGGCATGCAACCTTGTGATCGCACACTAAGCACTGGAGGATGCCAGCTTCATCATTTGGGATTGGATGAATGTGTGCTTATCCACTCAGACCTTTGTCTTGCTAGAACCATCAGTCCCCTTCAGGTATGACGTCTCTTGGACTCTTGCGCTCCATATTTGCTGACGAGTTTGCCAGCAAATATGTAAATTATATGTAAATGCCTACCTGAAAGTGAAAACAAGTTTTGCTAATAAAAGTTTTACTGTAAGATGGATTACATACACGCTTTCTTTTTCATTTTGTTATTATATGAAATTTGTATTTCCTTCTTTGCTGTAATCAGTTAATGTGCTCTCTTTTTGTAGCCACCAAATGATGATGTCATGGGGTGTCATAAAAAGCCTGAATCCTGGAACAAAGACTTAAAATGCGAAGAAAAGGACCACCAATATCTCACAGACTTTTCCTTCCAAGACCCAAATTGGTGTCTTTAAGTTCAATAATTTAAAAAATATAAAAATGATAAAAAAAATATAAAAACATAAAAAGATGTTTAGAAAAATATAGATAAGTAGATAACTAGGATAAGTAGTTGCATTACATGCATGACAGTAGACTAGATCTTATTGAGAGTGCAAGATACTTTAAGAGGAAATACATAAATAATTGAACTTTTTCTGGGCTTGGAGAGAGAGGGTAACACATTGCACACCACTTGGCAGCTAGGCATCTTATTCATTAAAGGATTACTAATTAAGGGATCATCCACTGACTCTCCTAACAGTTTGACAGCAATATCCTGTTTTTATTGTTAAAGGGTTGATTTCTAGGTATGTGTTCCCTTAACCCATCTCTTATCTTTTTCTCTTACAATTTCTTGTCTCCGATCTTGACATTTTGAGTCTAATTTTTGGAATAATGCAATTTTGTCTTCTAAACCCTTAGAAAGGTCATGATAGGTGAAGGCATCCTTGACCTGTCATGACCTTTCAAAGACCTCATGCTTGACCACAAAATATCTTTTTCCTGCCTTCATCTTCTTTCGATAACCAATTTAGTAGCTAAAAACATCTGGATAAAAAAATATGTTCTTTCTTTGTTCATTTTTTTTCTAAATTGAAGTGTAACAAAGGAGTTTGTGGAAAGCAAGGGAGACTTATCCCCAAGATATTTTATTAATTACCCTAAAGACTTGTTTCCAACACTTTTTTACCTTTTAACATTTCCACCATATGTGGTACATCATGCCCTGGTTCTTTCCACAGCTCCAACAGACATTGTGTGTCTTTTGTAACTTTTGAGGAACCATATACCACATATTTATGATCTTAAACTGTATTTCATGCAGTGTGTCACCTTTGTCATGTTAATCCAGGCTTGCGTCCAAGTGTCATCCATAATAATAATTCTAAGCGTTCTTGCCCACCTGTCTCTGACTTTGGGGACACTCTGTGCTTCAAGATCCTCCATCGCTTCCACACATTTATTAAATATTATATCTTTTAGATCAAATAAGGAGTTCCATCTTGGACTATTACCATTGGCTAGCCGTCCAGAGTTATCTTTCAAGTAATGTTTCAGACGTGTGTATGTATACTTATGCTTAGCCGCTATTCCATATTTGTCTACTAGTTGATAAAAGGGTTTCATATTGCCATCTTCTACTAGATCAAGAATCCTTCCAATTCCCCTTTCTACTCTCTAAGATCTATCGCCTGTTTGTTTAATTCTTATGCTTCTATTCGGACTATCTCCAGTATTTTCCTGGTGTCAATACATTTCTTTTTGTAATTTTTCCAAAAACCCATAAGATCTTTTTGACAGAATTGCATCTTCTGTTTCTTTGGAATCATTCACCTCTACTACTACACATGCCAAAACACATCAACAGGGATTCATAATGTCCAAAACATTTATTAAAAGCTGTATTCTGGATGTCTTGTTCTCTGATATGCTTCTCTAACATCTGTTATCAGGATAATTCATAAGCCAAAACTTTCAACTCAATGGCATATTGTGCCACAGTTCTTTTTTCTTACTTAATTTTAAATACTATCACTTCTGCGGCCTCTCCTCTTCCAGGAGAATCAAAGACTGCATGCAACTAAGTGATAAGAGCATTTACGTTATCATGAAGGGGAGATTTTTTCTCTACCAATGGGGAATCTTCATTTATCAACTCCTTTAAGAAGAGAGATAGTAAATTCTAGCATATAAATCCACTCAGATCTGCACTGACTATGAGTGGAAGAAGAAACCAGTCTTTTACTTTCAATCAATCCTTTTCTAGCTTGCTAGTAAATAGTGCTGGATGTCTCCTGTACATTTTTGGCGGCCTCTCTCTATATTGTCCTGCATTGCTAATTGTAAACCTAGTCATTCTCTGGGCTGAGGCAAATCATAGGGAAGATACAAAACCATATTTTTATTTATTGTTTCTTTAAGTTGTGACTAGAGATATATTTGCATGGTAAGTAAAACCATGATCCTTGTCTAATTTCTATGGTGTTTAAGGAGTGTTATCTTCTGGTTAGGATTCAGCCGACTTTCTTGGCTAAAAATCTCTGATCTCTATTTATTTTCCTCTTAGGATCTTTTTAAGGCTGAATCTTGTGTGATCTCTCATCGGGCAAGTTAAGTGTATATAAGACTCTAATGAATAAGATAGCAAGCAGTGCTGTATAATTACAGGCTGATCAGTTGCCAAATACTAGCTTTGTAATGTGAAACCCCTCTTGAACTATGTTCGCTCAAATTAATTGTTGTGTGACAGCTTCAGCACTGAAAAAGTTTAAAATGTTATGTATTTCCATATCCCATAAGGAAATCCGTAAAAAGGTAAGAATTTTCCTAAATTAGAATTATTTGTTATAATAGGCTAATAACTTTATGGCCATATAATGTGACTAAATCCCCATTGTTTAAATTCAGTTAGATGTTTTTAATAGCAGTTTTTAAACCCATTGCCTGTATTGTGTGGATATGATTCCCATCTATATTGTATATAATGACTACTTAAATCCGACAGCACAGTAAAAGCGCCCCTACACCACACACAGGTATCTCATTGTCGGTGTCCAAAGCAGACTTTTAATAAAAGGAGAGTCTCAGACTGACTCACTTCCCAGTTAATAAGTTAGGTTAGGTTAGGGCCTCGCCTAAAGTGGGGTACTTTGACGTAGTGGCGAGCTAAGCAGGATATGGCCATATAAATTATTTTTTGAATTGTAGTTGTCGGTTATTGTGACTAGGGAACAAATTTGGCAAGCATTCCTCTGTTTCGTATTGCCTTTCACCACATTAATGGACAAGTGACCCACAAAAAATCTACCATTAATAAATTAATTGGAAACTTCTCCAACTTGACTAACTTTCCAGTTCAGTCTGTTTTTTCAGTAGATGACTTGCAGTTCACTTGTTTGAATTGTGGATTAGTGCACTCATGGTTTATTTATATTAAGAGATTCCTTCTTTAAATTACCTTTACTCATCTCCATTGTTAAAATAAAACTTATTGAAGTTTTTGATTTATACTATTTGATTTATAATATAATCTCTGATGTTTTAGGTACATTGTTAGTTATTATGGATGACAATGTTTTTAAAATTGGAAGGGGTTATGGTCAGTAGTGGGATTCAAAAAATTTAGTAACCAGTTCCGACTTTCAAGCATGGTGTAATATATTTTTTCTTTAATGTCAAACAAAATAAAATAAAAACTACTTGCTTTTTGCTAAACAGCAAAATGTTTTCTACAATTTAATCATGTGGATTGTTTAAAGTGAATTTCAAATTTAAGGCCAAAAGTTTTGCTTAAATTTCAAATTCCAGTTCACTAAAGAGACACACATACATACACAGTCACACTTAAACACACAGCCTCACACTTACACACACTCCCACTTAGACACACACACAAACAGAAGCACATGTACACACACACACAGTCAGACTTACACACAGGCACAGAGAGAGAGACTCACACTCAGGCCTGCCATAAGGGGGTGACGGGAGATACTGCCGGCCCAGGCCTGCCGAGTCCAAGGGGTTCGGTGGGCAAGGGTCACACCAGGAATAAAAAACGCCAGGTCAGCGGCTGTGAGGGAAGCGTTGTGTGCTCTCCTCCAGCCTGGTGGCTTCAATAAAGTTTGTTTTAAAAAAAAGTTTAAACAACGCACACAGCTTCCCTCACAGCCACGGACCTGCAGAGCACCGGAGACAGCAGCAAGGAGGTAAGTACTGACAAAGGGGGGGGGGAGGGTGGTAGATAACGAGCACATTGAGGAACAAAATCCTGGTATATTAATTGGCATAATCCTGGCATATTAAATGGCATAACCCTGGCATATTGAGGGGCATTATCCTGGCATATTAATTGGCTTTTTCCTGGCATATTAAATGGCATAATCCTGGCATATTAAGAGGCATAATCCTGGAATATTAATTTGCATTATCCTGGCTTATTAAATGGCAGGCACTATACAATTCTGGTGCTGCTTTTACCACATTTATTGAGTGTTATGTAATATGTCCTTTTTCAAAAAATATGATTTTTTTATTCACTACAGTTGTCCTTTAAAACCAGCATAGACCATAAAAGCCCAGCTAGTGTTACAACACCTAAGACACTGTGAAAGGTAAGTAGCCAATCAGAGTGCAACACATTAAACCACAATTTCTGGTAAGTGCTAATATATATTCATACCCTGGGAATGTTTCTGTGTAAAATTAGTATTGATGTGATTCTCGTTAAAATCAAACTTATAGAGAGGTTAAAAAGTCACTATTCTAATTTATAATATAATCTCTGATGTCTTCGGTACATTGTTACTTATAGTGGATGACAATAGTTTAATACATTTCACTGACTAGCAGCACTGTAATCTAGTGCCTGATGGAGTTGCTGGTTGCTGATAAGTTGCTCATGAATATGTAGAGTTATGGAAGGTTAGCACATTACATCCATCACCATATCACCATGGCCATCTCATAGACAAGTCAAGCTCTTGAATGAAAGTGACACTGTTCTAAATATTATATGTAGAGTAATTAATATGGAATTGAGCATTTTAAATGACAAGAGTATTAAATATATTCAGCAGTGTCAGATTCTCCATATGTGCTAGGTGTGCGGCTCACACTTTACACGGAGCAGAGAGCACACAATCGCAGAGAGCACACAATCCCCAGAAATACATCCGAAAGACGACGCTGCGTTGAATTCGGCAACAGAGTCACTCACTCTGTTGCAAATTCAACAAGCACGAAAAGTATGCGAATTTTTTTTTTTTCATTTTTTTTTTATTTTATTACAAATTTAGAAAAAGACATACAATCATGGCCTTTTAGAATACAACTATTTAACCATATAAGGTTTTCTTTCCATGATACACTTAATAACAATAACCTTACAAACGTATAAAAAGACATACGTATAAAAAGACACACGCCAGGCTTGGGGACTCCCGCTCCTTCTTTTAAATTCAAGAGATACCTATATGAACATATATATGGCCACACCGATCATTTATACAAATCCCAGTCCTACTGCAGTTTCCCTTTCACCTAGTTTTCCCACTTTTACTCTTTATCTAATTTTTCGATATCCTTTAATTTCTTTAACTCTTCTACCATCTCTGTAATTCTTTCCATGATCTAATGAGTAGTGCTCATTTTTATTAACCAGGGATCCCAGATGCTATAAAACATCTTTTGTTTATATCTGGCAGTATAGTACCCTTTCTCCATCTGGCATTGGAGATCTATTTGGTTTAGAACTTTTGACCAATTGACCGTTTCTTGGCTTTTCCAATGTCGAGCGATTGTGATTTTGACTGCCATTAAGATTTGTGTTGCCAAATTTCTATACCTGAAAGGGAGATCTTGGAGTTCGAAATTAAAGAGCACTGTCTCTGGGTGTATTGGGATTATAGTGGTGGTAAGATCCGATATTAAACCAACAATTGTGGTTAAATTGAAAGTGAAGGGGGGGGGGGGAGGGGGGAGGGAGACTTCCTATTTTTTTTTTTCCTCTTGGGCACAGACACTAAGTACTAATGTTTAATACACACGAATCAAGTAATGAATAATAAGAGCACTTAGATTGAGCTAGTCATGATAATAATGGGTAAATAAGAGCACGGAGTTTACTCAATAGATATAGATACAAATTAGGAGGGGAAGACTAGAATAGGATAATTCTGTAAACTTCGGAAGTAGATAACTACTTATCTAGTTGATAAGAGTTAAACAAAAGAGATATCACTTATAGATATTTTGGTATGAGTACACTATTGAGCAGAAATAACATACGTTTGAGGAATGAAACTGATGGACACTTAGAGGCGTTAAGAATAACAACACAGGGATTATATAGTATATCACGATAGAGTTTTAATAGACAAAGTAAACATATTAATAGGAAGATTTATGACACGCTCCGTAAGGGAACTGATCCGCATTAAAGGCACTGAGACAAATTAGTTAGATAAATACACTAAGGCACTTAAGTAGAGATGTAATAGGGTTCCTTTTTTTTTTTTTTTATTTTTTTTTTTTTTCTCCCCGTCCCACACAATTGCCCTCCTCTCATGGAAAATGATAAAATCAATAGTCCTCGTCCCCTGCCAAATCCTAGGGGGCTTGAAATTAGGATGAGTGGGATACTTACCCTAAAGGGCACAAGCCAATTTAAGGTGGAAAACCACCGAGATTTGTTTCTTACATGTTATGTTTTGTTTGTGAAATGTTGTAGTTATGTATACTGTCACGCCAGGCAGAAGGGTCCAGCTCAAACAATTCTGCATAGAACAGTAGGATGACCACGGGAACCCTTAAGTTCCTCTCCCTTAATATACAGGGTTTAAATATCCCTCAGAAAAGAATAGCTTTGACTGAGTTTTTATGTTCAGAAAAAGTAGACTTCTGCGCCTTACAAGAAACCCACTGTAAAGAGACCGACGCAGTACGTTTAAAGAGCAAATATTTTCCAATAGTGGAACATGCCTCACTAATAAATAAGAAAAAAAGAGGAGTGGCTTGCTTAATATCAAAAGATATTAAGTATGAAGAAATATATAAACAGGTAGACACAGAGGGAAGATACCTATTTCTGATATGCAGACTCAACGACAAAACTTTCTCAATACTAAACATATATGCCCCTAACAAAAAACAAATACATTTCATAAATAAAACATTAAGTAAAATACAGGATATGATACAAGGATCTTTTGTAGGTATGGGGGACTTTAATTGTGTTGCGGATCCGTTCATGGACAAAAAGTTGCCCGACAGGAGACAAGTTGATTCTAATACAAAATCAACGTCAAGGGCCTTTCAAGAAACATTAGCCACATTTAAATTGTTTGATGTCTGTCGAACTTTAAGACCATTTGACCGAGAATACACCTTTTTTTCGCAGCCCTTCAACTCTTACTCTCGTTTGGACATGATCTTGACTGGGGAGTCGGGGATGAAGGACTGTACAGACATTAAGATAGGCTCATTTGGATGGTCTGATCATGACCCTGTGATATTGGATATCAGATCGGACTATGCTTTGAGAGATAGATCTTGGAGGATGAAAGATTACTTGATAATGAATGAACAGAATGTAGAAATACTAGAAAGAGCAACAAAGGAATACTTTAAAGAAAATTGGAACAACGAAACTACTGCAACCAATGCATGGTGCGCATATAAGTGTGTCATGAGGGGATTAATGATTAAAATAGAAAGACAGATAAGGAAAGAGGGACGGAAATCTATATCCCAGCTCTATATCGATTTATATAAAATGAATAAAATAAATAAAACAAATCTAGATCCCAATATAGTCGAAAAAATAAATAAAATAAAAAAAGAGATAAAAGAATACCTGATAGGTAGAGCAAATAAGATCTTACTCAAATTTAATCAAAAGGTATACTATATGGGAAATCAGGTAGATAAAATGCTAACAAACCAACTTAGAAACAAACAAGCAAAATCAAGAATAATCAAAATTAAAATAGATGATGGGGTTGCCCTCAGTCCCATAGAAATAGGTAATGCGTTTAAAAACTATTATGCGACTTTATACAATATCCCACTTCAAATGCAGGATAAAATCAAGATACAAGAATATCTAGATAAGATCAGCATGGAAGTCTTAAAAAAAGAAGACAGAGAAGCACTGGAGACTCCCATATCGGAAATAGAAATAAAAAATGCCATCCGTAGACTAAAAATAAAAAAAACTCCTGGACCTGACCGGTTTTCAAACTTATTCTACAAGAAGATGGGTGATCTCATCCACCCCTACTTGGTGGATCTATTTAATGAGATTCGAGATGAAGGAAGGATGCCTAATGAGATGTTACAGGCCCTAATTGTTCCCATCCCAAAACCGGATAAAGATCCTAGTTATGTATCAAACTATAGGCCCATCTCCCTGATTAATACGGACACAAAAATCTACTCAGCAATTCTGGCAGATAGATTGAAACATCATATTTCACAAATTATAAATAAAGATCAGGAGGGATTTGTCCAGGGGAGACAGGGAAATAACAATACTAGGAAAATTCTAGATCTAATAGATTGGGCGGAGTCCAGGGATACCCCAATGTTGGCCCTGTCACTGGACGCGGAGAAAGCCTTTGACAGAGTCAACTGGGTGTTCCTGGAGGAGGTCCTCAAAAAACTGAATTTCGGGGAAAAGATGATGGGGGCAATTATGGCCTTGTACTGTAACCCGTCTGCAGTAATAAGGGGACAGGGTTTTACATCAGGAAAAATTGAAATCCGTAATGGGACTCGACAGGGTTGCCCTCTGGCACCCTTATTGTATATAATATCACTGGAGCCACTGCTGAGCAGAATAAGACAAAACGTAGGGATCAGGGGAGTGGAAATCGGCCAAAGACAATACAAACTGTCGGCTTATGCCGACGACGTCATGTTGTCTCTTATATCTCCCCGGACTTCTCTGGTTGAGGTTATTAAAGAACTGGAAGCATATGGAAGTATGTCTAACTATAAAGTAAATATGACAAAATCTGAAGCCCTAACATACGCGATGAAGGTAGAAGAAAGAGAATATCTGAAAACAGCTTACTCCTTCCAGTGGCCCAAGACAGGTATACAATACTTAGGCTTTACGATTTCACATAACCCTGATGAAATGGCAAATTATAACTACTCAAAATTGCTAAGGGAAATGACAGACCAGTTAAAGGACTGGGATAATCTATATATCTCATGGATGGGCCGCATAAATATAATCAGAGCGTACATACTTCCTAAGTGGCTATACTATCTAAGGCTTATTCCAAGAAAAATTCCCGAGACGGTTATAAAACAATTCCACCTTATAACGGGTAAATTTATTTGGAGGCAGAAAAGCCCTAGAATAGCAAGAGAGATACTACAGGGAAACTCCAAAAAAGGGGGCTTAGGTTACCCAAATTTATATAGAATGCAAGAAGCTAGCCTATTCAATCACTTCTCCCAACTTCAGATTCAGTCAGCCAAAAAAGAAGATTGGTACCTAATAGAGCAGGTTATGGCAGCCATCCAAAATTTGGAGATACTTATGTGGCTAAACCGAGAAGATGGAAATAAAATTATAAACAATAGCGGCTCAAGAACACTGAAGCAGACTATGGTAGCCTGGTATCTCTTTAAAAAAAAACAAATAACGTAGGAAATATACACCAATCCGCACCTTTAGAAATTCTGGAGGCTAATATACAGGAATTTAGACTTCCAGATTTCTGTCGTGGGAGAAGTTTGAGAATAAGGGATCTATGTAGTGGTGACAAGTTCAAAACAATAGAAGCCTTAGCCCAAGATTTTGGGGCCACTGAAAGAGAGAATTTCTCTATACTTAGAATAAAATCATTTGTGGAAAGGCACACGTTCAATAAAAAAAACATAGAGATAAACAAAGTAATTGAGGGCCTATTAAATAATAACCATCTAAAAAGAGCAATAAAACCTTGGTATGACATATTAGCGATGATCTCAGCAAAACCTAAATCGAAGGCGATGGTTTCTTGGGGGACAGAATTATTAAACCCTATAGACAAGGAGGCATGGATAGAGAGCTGGAACGCCATAAAAAAGATCAATCATTGCCTCACAATGCATGAGCTTCATTTCAAGATCATGCATAGATGGCACCTCTCCCCCATGAGACTACATAAATTCAAAGCAGTAAATCAACATAATTGCTGGAGATGTAATGAATCCCATAGCGACCTTCTTCATATGTGGTGGTCCTGTGAAAAAATAGAACTACTGTGGTTAAAAGCATTTGGTTTAATAAAAGTATGCAAATTTTAATATACTTTTCGTGCTTGTTGAATTGGCAACAGAGTCAGTGACTCTGTTGCCGAATTCAGTGCAGCGTTGTTTTTCGGAGGTAACGACGTGTCTCTGGTATTTACGGGGGATTTTGTGCTGGCTGTTCTCAGCACACATACCCCAAGAAATACACAAGAGACGTCATGCCTCCTAGTGACAGGCGTGCTCCGGGATGGCAGCACGCCTGTCACTCGGAGGCACGATACGCCCCTGATATCCAGTCTCAGGGACACTCCATAAATTATATGATATTGTACTAGTTCAGTCACTGTCATAACCCAATGTCATGGAGGAGCCTCAGTGCTAGGCATGATGTGAGGTCTGATTGCATTCCATGATGCAAATCTCAGGACTATATTGTAACACAGACTGGGATGGTTGGCAACACAGACTGAGACCGGCAAAAACAGGGCCGGGCAGTGACCTGAGGATGAGCAGGTGCTGCTCACTGGGTGGACATTCAGAAAGGATAGGTTGGTAGCTCTGTATTTGGCTTGAACACAAAGCTTCTGGGTGTAGCACCCTATCCACGCACAAGTGCTCTACATATTGCATCAAGTGAAATTGTAGAGGGCTTTGTGTCCAAGTCAAATCATTTGAGATCCTGAATTCCATGTAAAATAGAAAGCGAGGACCCACAAATATTGGAGTACTTAGAAACAGCGGTGGGCTAAGCACTTCAGCATAACACTGCATTATCTATGATGGTTTACATTTATCCTCCCCCATTTCCTTGTTTATATATTTATTTAAATAATCTGGAGTATATGTCACATAAATGTCAGATAAATGTCTTCATATTATAACAAGTGCTGCCCACATGTTTACAAAGTCTATACAATCATAGAGAGAGCATTTCAGGTTTAATTAAACAATTTTTTATTACATTTGTTTTACATTAAACCTATTCTCTCTAACCAAGTACATTTCTTACATAACAGGAGACCATGAAAAGAGATGGAAGCACCTAACATTCTTTCTAACGGTTCCAAAAGGAGGCATGCTGCTAAATTAAGTCACATCCATTGCCCCCAGAAGACAAATTCCATTTCTTATGCAGGAGGGACATCATGGACAACGTCTACAGGGCACACCTCCAAATAAACAGTTCAAAATCTTTTAACCCCTTAAGGACAGAGCCTTTGAAACATTTTTGTCCTTTCTGGACAATGGCTATTTTAACATTTCTGTGCTGTTTGTGTTTAGCAGTAATTTTCTTCTTTGTCATTTGCTGTACCCACACATATTATATATTGTTTTTATCGGGACAAAAAGGGCTTTCTATGGATGCCATCTGTTTGATCATATCTTATCATATTATTAAAAAAAAATAATAAAATATGGTAAAAAAAAAAAATACACAAATTTCTTTGTTTTTATTTGAAACAACTTCTCCTCATCGACAATAGCGAACGAAAAAACATGCTAAATAGATTCTACTATTTCTCCTGAGTACAGGGATACCACCCATGCATAGGTTTGTTGGGTTGTTTGGGGGCTAAAATGCCAAATTTGTTTAATTTGCAGTTTTTTGTTTTCCAACTTGAAATTTTTACATGCAGACAGCCTGCACCCATGTCCCATTTGGGACATATTTGAAGCCAGCTAGTGTATTTTACCCCATCAACCCATATATTTTTTAAAAGAAGACACCTTAGGCTATCTCAAATGGTGGTATTTTTACACTTTCCATGCACTAATTCTACCACCAGCCTTTGTCAAACTTTGTGGTAGTAATTGTTTTGTGTTTTTTTTTCACAAACCTTGTACTTCAGACATGAATTCACAGATTTTGGTATGTGTCACTGCCAAATAACACCCTAATAAGTGTTCAGCAACATCTCTTGAGTACAGGGATACCACCCATGCATAGGTTTGTTGGGTTGTTTGGGGGGTAAAAGGCCAAATTTGGTAGGTGCAGTTCTTGGTTTTCCAAATTAAAATTTTGACATGCAGACCGCCTGCACCCATGTCCCATTTGGGACATATTTGAAACCAGACAGTGTATTTTACCCCATCAACCCATATATTTTTTAAAAGAAGACACCTTAGGCTATCTCAAATGGTGGTATTTTTACACTTTCCATGCACTAATTCTACCACCAGCCTTTGTCAAACTTTGTGGTAGTAATTTTTTTGTGGTTTTTTTTCACAAACCTTGTACTTCAGACATGAATTCACAGATTTTGGTATGTTTCACTGCCAAATAACACCCCAATAAGTGTTCAGCAACATCTCTTGAGTACAGGGATACCACCCATGCATAGGTTTGTTGGGTTGTTTGGGGAGTAAAAGGCCAAATTTGGTAGGTGCAGTTTTTGGTTTTCCAAATTAAAATTTTGACATGCAGACAGCCTGCACCCATGTCCCATTTGGGACATATTTGAAACCAGCCAGTGTATTTTACCCCATCAACCCATATAATTTTTATTTAATTTATTACAATTTAAAAATTATGTTATACAGATCTGTCTCTTTCCCTCACTAAAACTCAAGTGAGGAGAGGGAGGCAGATCCATATGGGTCAGAACAATATTTACAAACCAGACGAATGGTGATGCTCATCTGAGAAATCACCAAACCACCTTTGCCACTGGTCGGCTGTTACTGATCGCTATACACGCGTTCAGACAGCTTCAAAAGGAATACACGTAATCCCCTAGTGGGTATAATTAACCCCTAGTGAGTCTGACAAAAAAAATGCTGATAGCAAAAAAAAATCCTTCGGCGACTAGATTGCTCCATATGCACTGCTTAGGCAGTGACCAAATGCACTGCTTAGGCAGTGACCATATGTGCTGCTTAGGAAGTGATATACGGCAAGGAAGGGGTTAATAGCTCTTAAAAGAGCCTTTGATATACTGTAATAAATCAAAGTAAAAAAAAATAACCCCTAAAAAAATGCACAGACAGCAAAAAATGTGCTGCTGTGTAAGATCACTGCGTACACAGCGATCAATTGCAGGGAAGGGGTTAAATACTGGAAACGGCTTTTATAAAAGCCTTTGGGTCTCAATTCTATTAAATATATTATAATTAAAAACTTACATTATACAGCTCTGTCTCCCTCCCTCACTAAAACTCAAGTGAGAGGGAGGCAGATCTACACGGGTCAGATCAAATATTTACACATATTGATCTAACCAGACGAATGGTGATGCTCATCTGAGCAAACGCCAACCCGCCATTGTCACTTATCAGCTGTTACTGATCGCTATACATGCGCTCAGACAGCTAAAAAAATTTTTTTTACGTTAAACGTAGTCCCCTAGCGGGTATAATTAACACGTGACGGGTGTAATAAAAAAGTTTTTAAAAAATTAAAAATGCTTCTGCAGCAAGATTGCTGCATTTGCGTCAGATCGCTGATTAGGCAGTGATCTACGGCAAGAAAGGGGTTAATCTCTCTTAAAAGAGGTTTTTTTATACTGTAATGAATTACAGTAAAAAAAAATAACCCCTAAAAAATGCAGACAGCAAAAAATGTGCTGCTGTGTATGATCACTGCGTACACAGCGATCAATGGCAGGGAAGGGGTTAAATGGCTTTTATAAAAGCCCTTGGTGTTTAAAATTTTATTACATTTTTTTTTATTATTTTATTTTATTTTTTTACTTGATCTGATCTGTCTCTCTCCCTTACTAAAAGTAGTAAGGTGAGGGAGGCAGATCAATACTTGTCAAAGGCAATATTTAGTAATATTGCCTTTGACAGTATGGTAAGTGCTCATCAGAGCACTTATCATACATGCCTGCACACAGATCACATAGATCTGCTGTGCCGGCATCGATTGGCTCCCCCTAGAGCATCGGAAGTGAAATACTTTCACTTCCGATGCTCTTGCCATTAGAAGGGAAGCGCTGCGAGTACAGGCAGCGTTCCCTTCTACTGAGCCGATGGGGTCGCTCAGGAGAGCGACCACCATCGGCTCTGGGGAGCAGCATCGTTCGCTTTCTAAGCACATGTGTGCAGCGGGCGCAGCCATTTTTAAATGGCTGCTACGATCACTCCGTGTGCGCCCCTGCACATTTGGGGGGTGTTGCACAATGCCTCTACCTAGAGGCATTGTAGCAACACCGTTAGAGTAAAGAAAGCGACAGCTGGTCGCTTTCTTTACTCATTTAATGCATGACGTGCCAGGCACGTCAGCTGTCGGCAAGTCCACGATTTGCCGTGACGTGCCTGGCACGTCATCTGTCGTTAAGGGGTTAATAAACATAAATACAAATAAAATTTATGTTCTATTATGTAATAATAAGATTAAAAAAAAAAACAGAAAATAAGTGATTATTCTATGCGATATTGAAGATATATCTATAGATAATTTTAAGCCGCTCTAGTTAAAGTTATTAAAGACAGCAGACAGTCATTACTTTGTTTGTTGACATATATTGTGTAATGAACTGAAGTTGTTTAAAGTATATGTACACTATTCTATCATCTGCTTTCTACACTAATCATTTGATTGAATTGTTTTGGAGTACACAATAAAGTATACCATCACCATAACATATGCATGTCAATAAAGGCAGGTACATATAATACACAAGGACATGATATGGGTCACTTTACAGTTTCTGAAAATTTTGCATATTTTCTCTCCATATCTTTCCTGGCCGGATCTTGTCTGCTATATATATGTGCTGCTTCATTTAAATTTTGTTTTTAGAATTTTTTTTATCCTTTGAACATTCTTTTTTTTTCATTGTGATGATTTATATAGGCTCCCTTTGGGAATTAAGATTTTACTCTAGTCACTAATACGCTGCTCCTTCAATATATGTATTTGTTTAACTTGATTATTGCTCTAACTGTATATTAAAGCCATTTGTATTTTTGGAAACTTTTCTGTGTTTGTTCATTATTTAGAATTGTATTTCTATTTTTGAGCATTGTCCATTTTAAGTTACATTGATAGTAGCAAACTGCGGATGGGGCTGTGCACGGTGGGAGGGGCAGCGGATCTTTGAAATTACAGTAAGTCTACAAATACTAACTGTTATTGTTGACTGCATCTACAATAATATTCAATCAGCCATATTACTAGCTTAATTTTATTGGATTTGTACTTACAAACTGGGATTGTTACACTGCACACTAAATTTTTTGTTGTTGACCGTAGCTCCCATGATATCCAGCCAGCCCATTACTGGATAAATAACATAGGAATTGTAGACTGGGGCAATAGGGGTTAATCTTTATCACCCCAGGTATATGCTGGTCTGTTAGCTACTACTACCATGGTTATAGAATTTCCCTAATAATGGGTAGCATTTGCCTCCCACCAAGAAACCCCTCTTCTGAGCCAACAAAGATAAACAATGGGGAGGAGGTAGGAGGCATTGGGGGTACTGGTGAGGATATTTTGCACTAATAGTGATGCTTTTAGCTGCCAGAAGTTCTGCCTCCTCAAGATATCAATTTGACTGTTATTGACTCCAAATATTGGAAACAAACTTAGTAGGAAGGGGGAGGGTGGGGGAGTTAAGGGGAGGGATTGTTTTTTTTTTCTCTTCTCTCAGATAAAGGGAGATGAGAGGTTCGCAAGTGGGGTGTATGAAGAGAGAATCACAGGGTGAAGAACATGATAAAGCATTAAGGGAAGATACCTGATTCCCTGATTGGTCCACACATAGAGTAAAAGTTACGGTTCTCAGAAACATGCTCAGAGAGGGGTACCCCCCTACAATTGATTAACCAAAAGCAGTATGCAGGTGGTTCAGGGCAATAGTGTTCAGGGACAAGGGAATAACACTGAGTTCGGTATGGGAGGAAGCACCGACTCACTTGGGAAAGGGGTAGTTCAAAGTAGGAACTACAGGGATTTTATGTATAGTAATTGTAAGTGTGTGAACCGGATCAGCCAGCAGACAAGGGAGTTTAATAGCTGCCCATTTAAGGACTATGGTTAGATTCATATCTCTCAATGCCCAAGGCTTAAACAACCCATGCAAGCGAGCCACTCTCCTAAGACTACTTAAAAAGGAGAAAATATGAATTTGTTTCCTACAGGAAACACATTGGCTAAGAAGAGAAATGGATCCAATTAAGGGTAAGTTCATAACAAACACAATTTGCGCATCATTAATTAATAAGAAAGCCAGAGGAGTAGCAATTCTGATCACATCAAGCGTTGACGAAGAAATAATATTCCAAGAGCAGGATCCGAAGCAAGGTATATAATAATAATCTGCAAAATCCAGGAAGAGGTATTTACAATGATAAATCTTTACGCTCCCAATAAAAAACCCATGTCCTTTGTCGAAAATATCCTAAGCAAATGTGAAAAGATTGCTAAAGGAACTATTATAATAACGGGAGACTTCAATTATGTACCTGACCCTGATCGGGATAAAAAACTGCAAAAGGGAGAACAACTAGATAAAAATATAAATTCAAAATGCAATAAATTTTTTACCTAGGTAAAAAAGAACCAACTATATGACATATGAAGTCTTAAGAATCCGAATGATAGGGATTACATTCATTTTTCAACAATACACTATTCGTATGCGAGAATCGATTTGGTAGTGGGGAACATACTACTGACAGAAAAAATTGAAAGTTCTAAAATTCGAAACATCTCGTGGTCAGACCACATATATGGGAGACACTGGAGGGGAAAAAAGTAAAAAGGGAGTAGAGACTAAATAATAGCCTCCTTAAAAACAAAAAAAAAATGCCGACCTGATAAGACTAGCGACAGAACTATATATTTTTTATTTTTTTATTTTATTTATAATTCTTTATTAATTATATCAGAAAAAAAGGACTAACAAACATATAAACATTACATTAGACTTACATTTCAAGAGCTTTTTCTTTTCTCTTTCCTTCTTCTCCCTTTTCCCTTCCTTCCTCTTAAATCTAAGTAATCCGTTCTACCGCCAATAAAGTGCTCATTATTAATTTTTATATATATATATAGAGAGAGAGAGAAAAACTGACAACAGAGAAGAACATAAATACAATTTTCCAGGTGGGTTCGGGGGGTAAACATTTCCCTGCTCTCAACGTCCAGAGGCTATAGCCCTCCACCTCCAAGGTTCATTCCCAGAATTGCCCAGATTTTTCTCATAAAGCTCACTATTTGCACCATAGAAAACCCTCTCCGCTTCAGCCTGGAATTCTATCTGAGTTGCAATTTCTGCCCATGTGGGTGCTGTTGTTTTTTTCCAGGCCCTAGCTATACACAGTTTAGCTGCGAGAAAGATGTTTATTAATAGATATTTTTGGTAGTTTTTAACTTTGGGAAATTCAATGTGGAACAAAAATAGTTGGGCCATCATAGATGTATCACTGCCTGTTACTACTTGTATAATTTCCACCATTCGACCAGATATGAGCTTGCGATCCTATCTCTAGTTGACAGCGCCAGCATATATTGTTACAATTTATGTTGTATTTTACCAAACGGGCAGGGACCATGTACCACCTATATAACAGTTTACAATAATGTTCTTGTAATTTAATGCAATGTGTTGTTTTCCTAGTAATCCGCCAAGCCAAGCACCACTCTTGGCTAGAGTATGTAATTTCTAGGTCCCGTTCCCAGAGCTTTATTGGGTTTACTTTTTCTGGGTTTCAATGGGTAGAAACTAGCTTTTTAATTTTAGAAAATACATTTTTAGAAGTTGTAGCACTTAGGAAGTCATCCCAGTAGTCAGAATCAGATGGTGGATTATTGCAGAGAAAGTGTCTGACTCTGTTATATGTGAATATTTCCAAATCAGATAGATTGTATGTTCTCTGAAGATTGGAAAAAGATTTCATATTTCCCCCATGTATAAATCTCCTAATATTTTGATACCTTTATTAAGCCACATCGTTAAATCTATATTATTTATTTACCATAGAATGACCTCTACTGGGAAGCCGTAGATAGGGATATTTGAATATGAAATCGAACTCTCAGTGCATGTAGGAATGAAATGAGATTACCAATTATCAGGCCTTGGGGGTCCGTGCTACGAAATTGTTTGGGGGTCACCCATAGAAGTAAGAAGGGATGCAATTGTTTGTTTCTATGCAACTCACTATTTAGCCATGGTGGGTTCCTTGAATTATTAGTGTTCCAAGATATTATATGGGCCAGTTGTGCACTATCATACAACTGGAAAGGGTCCGGGTATCCCAAGCCCCCCCCTCTCTGTCGGTCTCATCAGAATTTGTTTAGAGATTCTGGAACTTCCATCCGCCCACACATAAGAGGCGAATAGAAGCTCCAGATCTCTGAAATGGAAATGTGTTACATTTAACGGTATGGCCCTGAGGAGATATAAAAACTTTGGCACCACATAAGATTTCAAAACAGCTATACAACCCATCCAAGATGGTTCCATGCCTTTCCAACGAGAAAGCATAGTTTTTAATTGTTTTTTTTTTAGTATAGTATAGTTTAAGTTTACTATTTGCTCTAACTTTGGGCAAAAGGTAATTCCAAAGTAATCAATCCTATCAAGAGAGTATGCATTATACCCTATGGTTTTTAATATATCTGACTGTGCCCTATTCAGATACAAGGGTATAATCTGAGTTTTGGATATATTGATTTTATAGTTTGAGTACTTGCCAAAGTTGGCAATTGTATCTCTTTCATCAGGGCTGGGATGGAGGTTGAGGAAGTGGAGAGGGTCATTAAAACATTGTCTGCATATAGGGTAATGGTATGATCCTGGGAGCCGATCTTTATTCCTCTTATCTGTGGATTCTTCCTAACTGAAACGGCAAAGGGTTCCATGGTTAGCGCATACAACAGGGGGGCAAGCGGCCAACCCTGACGTGTGCCATTGTGTATTGGAAAGGGATCTGATGTCAAGGAGGGGCCCTTAATCTTAGCAGAAGGGAGTATTTCGAGTGCCCTGGAGAATTGAAGAACGGGTCCAGAGAGGCCAAATGCTCGCAGAGTCTCAAAAAGGAAGTGCCAATTAACTCTATCAAATACCTTCTCGGTGTCCAGTTCCAGAAGGACTGCGTGAGTTTCTTGTAGATGGATTACTTCCAATACATTGAGTACCCTGCGGGTGTTGGCCTCCGTGGATCCTCCCGGCATAAATCCCGCTTGGTCTTGATGGATTAAATCTAAAATGACCAGTTTCAATCTATGAGCTAAAACCTTTGAATAGATTTTTATATCAAGGTTAATCAGAGACATTGGTCTGTAATTCGTGACTTGAGTCGGGTCTTTGTCGGGCTTTGGTATAGGTGAGATGTTAGCTACCATCATATCTTCAGGGAGATTTACATCTGCCTCAATTCTATTTTACACCCTTTGAAGCATCGGAGATATTACCGGGTTGAAAGTTCTATAGAATATGGCTGAAAAGCCGTCAGGTCCCGGGGCCTTACCCTCCTTCAAATCCCTAATTGCATTAACAATTTCTATATTTAAGAAGGGTTGATTGAGTATGTTCAATTTCCCAGGGGATATTTGAGGATATTTTGCATTGCCTGGATAAAAGCTATATCTATTGATTCAGTTATTAAAGTATCATATAAATAAGACCTTTTATATGGAGAGTTAAGCCCTTGGACGTTGAGAGTAACAAATCTAAGGGACATAGACAATCCATATCCCCCCTGCTTCCACATTCCACTTGGCACACCACCTATCCCATGCTGAGACACTTGAAACACAAACTCAAAGCAGTCCAGCCAATACCCGACTGAAGTGCTCCGAGAGAAAGCGATACCCCGAACCATCAGGGCTAGGGGGTTAAGAGGGTCGGCTCAGCTCATGCGCCTTGCCTATCACGAAAGAGAAAGAGATGCTATTAGTGAAGAAAGAAAAAAAAAAAGAGAAAAGGGAGAGAAAGAAGATAGCAAGAAAAAACAAGAAACAAACAAAAAAAAAAACTGTATCAGAGTATTTATCTTTTATACAGTAGTAGACAGTCAGTGACCTAACAGTACTAAGGTCTTTACACGATAACAGAAAATAATGTCTCAATCTCCCTCTTGGTTACATAAGTGCATTATCCAATTTCAATCGTGGTTTTGTAAGGTCTTTTATAGACCTTACCTAACCCCTCAATCTTCTCATCTGTGTGCATATTATTTACCTCCATCTATAAGCAGCAGGTGACTTAGACTACCTTTTAACTCTTCAGATTAAATATAGTCTGGTAGGGCCAAATCAAACAATGAACTCTCAAGTGTTACAATTCAATCATGGTACTCTGCAGCTTTACATTTTGCATTCTAGAGGAGATACTAGGGAGGTTAAACTATCTATACATTTTCTCTTGCCTGACCTTCCTTACTGACACAATGATCAACCAAACAAAAGGTATTATTATGTTGTCGTTATTCCTGACATTACTAAGCCATTTTCCCACCCATCCAAATATACAGACCCCTGCCTTGCAACATAATGTAGTGATCCACCATGGACTGCTTGGTAAATGTGCACTTCCAAATGAGTGCTGGTGGAGAGTGTTAAAAAACACTCCACCCTCTTCTTCTTCTCAACATAGGTTGTCAGTGAAAGCTCAGGGGCAGCAGCTCTGCAAATTTGTGTTCATTCTTCTTCTTGCCCTGGCAAATGACATTGAAACCAACCCTGGCCCCTGTCCTAGTACAAACTTCTCTTTCAACAAGGGCCTCTCCTGTGTCCATTGCAATATACGCAGCCTTCAACCCAAAATTGATGAACTAAGAGTATGGTGTCAGGTGTACAAACCTAAAACTCTTGTCATCACTGAATCCTGGTTAAGCCCTAGAACCCCAGACTCTGCAATACAAATACAGGGTTATATCTGTTCCAGAAAAGACAGAAATAAGAGAGGGGGAGGTATTGTTTTATATGTTCAAGAGACACTGAATTTCATAAACCTTTCTTTATCTAGTACCCCTTCTACTTTTAAAGTTATAGCCGGAAGAATATTACATCCATTCTCAAAACCAGTAATACTTGTATGGATCTATTGCCCACCAAATTCCCCTGCTCAGTCACTTACTGACATCAAGAATCTACTGGGTGATATTAATGCCCAAAATAAGAAAAGTGAGCTGCTCGTACTTGGAGATTTCAATGTAGACTGGTAAGACCACAAAAATGTTAAAACGTGCTCATTGTTCAAATCTATGAACCTAACACAGCTTATTTCTTCTCCTACTCGGATGAATCCCAACACCTCTAACCATACGCTGCTGGATTGGGTCCTTTCCTCTTGTCCCCAAAGAATCCAGCAATCTGGCATCCTACCCAATGTGTTCAGTGATCATTGCATAGTGTATTGTGTACGGAAAGTAAGACCCATCAAATCGACACCTAGAGTAATTGTTACAAGATGTTTTAAGAAGTTTAATCTCCAGTCTTTTCTCAATGACTTGAGCAATTGTCTGTGGAGCAGGCTAAGCTTGATACCCGATCTGGACTCTGCAATTGAATATTTTCAATCTGAGTTCATGCAGGGCTGTGATAAACATGCCCCCCTGCGTAGAGTGAGAGTAAGGGGTGCCCATCTTCCCTGGGTCTCAGCTGACCTCTTGGACTTATTCAATTTCAGGGATGCTTTATGGTTAAAATTTAAGCAAACTGGCTCTGACCAAGATCACAACGCTTATCGGCACGTCCGCAATAGATGCAAGACTCAAACCAAACTTGCCAAGACAACTTATTTCTCTGAACGGGTGCACAGAAATCTAGCCAACACGACCAATTTTTGGAGCGTCATAAAAAACATGTATGACCCTTTGCGCCGCTCAGAACCTACCACAATTAAGACACATAATGAAGTTCTAAAATCTCCAGTGGCAATAGCAAATTAATTCAATAACTACTTTGTAGGATGCGCCACAGCTCTTATAGCAAAACACCACAATGAAGATCATGCCACTTTTTCTATGGCAGATGAGTCACTACCGATATCACCCCAGGCCAAACACATTGCTGAATTTGAATTTACTTCTATATCAGATAGTGAAATAGCAGCGCATCTCCTCAATCAAAAAATTAAATTACAGTGTGGGCCGGATCTACTTCCGTCAATGCTACTGAGGCTGAGTGCGCCTGTTACTGCGCGACCCATTGCCTGCTTAATCAATGCATCCCTTTCCTCTGGTTATGTCCCCAAAGCCTGGAAAAAAGCCAGAGTTATCCCCATTCACAAAAATGGGGATGTAAACTTAGTGTCAAACTACAGGCCTATTTCACTGCTACCCATACTTTCTAAAATCCTGGAAAAATGTGCCCATGATCAACTGTGCGAGTATTATCAACGCTCCAACTATCTAACCTCGCTTCAATCTGGGTTTAGGTCAAATCACTTCACGATAACTGCCCTCTTAAAGGTGAGCAATGACATTCAGAGTGGCATGGAGAGGGGTGAACTCACAGGTGCTGTTTTCGTAGACTTTGCAAAGGCCTTTGACATGGTTGATCATGAGCTGCTGCTAAACAAGCTAAGTTGTTCCGGTGTAAATGAGAGGTCGCTCTGCTGGTTTCGTTCGTGTCTGATAGAATATAGTGACAGAAAATCCAGCATAAATGAGTCTAAATTTACAATTTCTTCCGGAACCCCTCGAATTCTGAGGTTTTGGTGCTGAGACCTATCTTCTAGGTCTCAGATTTGGTTCTCCAATTTTGAAATTGAGCCAGTCAGTACTTCATTCTGGGACTTTAAATCTTCAACTTTTTGGAGCGCTGATTCAATCTCTTGCGCTTGAGACTGTAAAGTTGACCTCAGCTGCGAAAGTTCCTCTTTAAAGTCTAGTAAATTACTGTCTAGATCCATTTTTATCTTAGCATACAGGGAGTCCAATGCTCTTTCCAAGATATCGGGAGTAAGTTGAGAGTCTGATTCCATTAATGAAGGTTCGCTTAAATGATCAGAGGATGATTTCTCTGAGGTAGTCGAAATATTGGATTGGCTTCTTGGTGAGTAATATGCACTTATTGGGTGCCCTTTACTAGGTTTATTAGGTTCTTTTGTTTTCTCAGGTTTACCTCTATCTCCTTTGGGCCCCATTGTAGTGGTTTATGGGTTAAATGTGAAGTCAGGAGTATATTCCACTTTCCTCTAGATAAAAGAGGTTATAGACGACCTCTGCAAGAGTCTCAATGGCTATAATTCTGTGATCTCAAAGCAGTAAGCCACAGGTGCTGGTTTATAATAATAAGAAGTTAAATATCAGGATATCCCTGGAGTTGTAAGCATTGAATTAGGAGGATAATTGAGAAAATGAGGTCTATAGTAAGAGATGGCAGATGCTGATAAGTTACATTGGACCCAGACCTATCTCCCCAGTAAATTAGAGGAGTGTTTGATGTATAATAATTCGCCTCCCCAAGTCTAACTTCAGAGTTTTTTAGGGGGATTAAGTCGTGTAGTCTCCAGACAAGTCTCTATGCTTTAATAAGGTTAGCCAGGCTTTGTACATAGATTCTGGATGACTTTAACTATGCGCTCTTTCTGTATTCAAAAAATGGATCAAATGTGTCCGAGAGACTGTATTTCAGGTTGCTGTAGATAGCAGTACAATTGGTGTTACTATAATTACTAAGATTATACACTCAGCTTGAACCCCTTGATCACAGTTACCAGGGGAATCCCCAATTCAGACACCCATAAGCAGATTGGTAATTAATCTGCTACTGCTTGTCTGATTACATACAGAAGTTAAAGTGGAGGATCAATTAGCAATTAATACCCAAAAAAAAGCAGCCAGCAAGCAATTGCGTGATTTAGACATTTAACTTCGGCTAAAATATTTTAGAGAGTTCCTCATCCATTTGGAACTAATAATTTTTTTTTTTAAGCACTCAGCTTGAAGGTTTCCTGATGAAATACTAACAATCTCTCCACTATTATGTAGTTCAGACTAATTTACTGAAAGTTCAATATTCCACTACCAGTATAACCCGGTTCAAATTTTCAGGCTGTTGATATCAACAAGGATACTGCACCACATCGGGTCTTAGCGTAGTTTATTTCAGCTAGTAGGTCTGAGCTCACATTAAGTGCAGTAAATAAACATATGGGAAACATCTATCTACAACGGATAAATGTACTTATCTGTGTTAAGCAGCATAAGGAGATCTCATAGATCAAATTTCCAGGCGGCTGATATCAGAGAAAGAACTGCATCACAACAGGTCTTAACATAAGTTAATTCAGCCAATAAGTCCGAGCTCACATTAAGTTCAATATATACAAATAGGAGGAATATCTATTTACAGCGGATAAATGTACTTATCTGTCTTAAACCGCATAGGGAGATTTCATAGTGTCTTCATCGAGTTAACTTGTCCCCCTTCTCTTAAACTCTGATTTTTTTAATGCCGGAAGACGCAGAGTAGATTAGGAGATCTTTAAGGGCCGTCGCTTTCCAGATCTTTCGGTGCTCCATTAGGTTTATTTTTTATTTTTTAAAGGACATCCAAAAGCATGCCGGCTTGTAGAGAAGTCTAGGTCTCAGACCGCCATTAGCTGAAACTCTATATAATTTGAAAGTTGAAGATAAAACAGAGGAAATAAACGAATATCTTAAGAACACCAAAATCCAACAAATCCCAGAAGAAAAACTTAGAGAGCTGAATCAACCATTCTCCCAAGTAGAAGTGAGAAAAGCAATAGAGAACTTAAAAACATAGAAATCTCCGGGACCAGACGACTTTAGTGCAGAATTTTATAAGAACGTAAAAAAACAATATCTCAGAACATCTTATGACTCTCTTCGATGAAATGACAGAAAGGGGAAATCCTCCAGAAGA
The DNA here is from genome assembly GCA_036172795.1 of Pelodytes ibericus. NCBI lineage: Eukaryota > Metazoa > Chordata > Amphibia > Anura > Pelodytidae > Pelodytes > Pelodytes ibericus. The sequence goes on along the minus strand of CM069857.1, from coordinate 98,471,040 downwards.
ATTATTACGGGCAAATATATTACCCATCATAAAACCAAATAAGTATCCCGAGGAAGTCACAAACTATAGACTGATCTCCCTTATAAACAAAGACATGAAAATCTTTGCTTCGTTGCTGACTGAAGCATGTAATCTCATTACTGGTTCATCCCGATCAAACAGGATTTCTACCGGATACATTAGCCTATAATAACATAAGGCGAATTATTAACATCTTAGATTACGCTGAAAAATGAGGAATTCTATTATTAACGATAACATTAGATGCAGAAAATGCTTTTGATCAGGTGAACTGGGGATTCATGCTTCAGTCTCTCAGGGCATACGGTATTAGGGGCTGGTACTTAACAGCAATAGAAGCACTATACTCGGGCACCACAGAAAGAACAATTGTTCAAAACATAAGAGCAGACTGGTTTAGACTTAAGAATGGAACAAGGCAGGTATGCCCCCTGTCCCCATTGTTATACGTTCTAACAATGGAGATAATGTATATCAACATAAGAAACAATAAAAAGATAAGTGGAATTAAGATAGGCCAGGAAGAATTTAAATTAAGGGACTCTATTTTGGTTTATAGAAAAGCAATAGCATTACATGTATAACAAAAACCGAAAGTCTATAAACCGAAAGAGATTCGGTTTATAGACTTTCGGTTTATGTAATACATGTAATGCTATTGCTATTCTATAAACCAAAATAGAGTTCCCATTCATAAAAATAGGTCAATTGCCTATTCGTATGAATGGGGACTCTATTTCGGTTTATAGAAAGCATACATTAACAATATACATCCGATAATTCCTGTATTCTATTTTTTGCCAAACATTCATAAAAACATAGATAGCCCTCCAGGAAGACCTATTGTCTCTGAAGTGGGGTCATTATATTCAAATCTATCCCAGTATTTAGATTTCATCCTACAACCCTATGTGAAAACCACCCCTTCATACTTAAAGGACACTACGAGTGTCTTGAATATTTTGAAAAATTTAGTATGGGATCAGAATATGTGGTTAGTGACAAGTGACGTGACCTCACTTTATACCATAATAGAACATGAGAGAGGTTGTAAAGCGGTAAAAAATACCCTAATGAGGGATAAAAATCTAGAAGAAGTATTTGTGGCCTTTGTAGTAGAAGGTATTAGTCTTATTTTAAATAATAACTTCTTCTGGTTTGGCGATAGCTTTTTTCTACAGAAATGTGGAACGGCTATGGGTACTCGTTTCGCCCCAAGCTATGCAAACCTTTTTATGGCGGAATGGGAACGCCAGTTTGTATGGTCTGGACACGAATGGGAAGCGAACCTGCTTAAATACCGCCGCTATATTGATGATCTGTTCTTTGTGTGGAGAGGTGAAGAATCCAATCTAAAGTCCTTCTTGGCCCACCTTGAGAACAATGATTGGGGTATAAAGCTTAATACGTAGTATGACCGCCATAGTGTCCACTTTCTAGACCTAGAAATATACATCGAAAATAATTTGGTTAAGTCAAAAACTTTTTTTTTTAAAGTTGACGTTAACAGCTTTATAGGCTATGATAGTGGACACTATCCTCCGTGGCTGAACAATATTCCGAAAAATCAAACTTTAAGACTAAAAAGGAATTGTACAGATGAGAATGTGTGCAAAGAACAACTGCAGGTTCTCAAAGATAGACTTATGAATAGGGATTACCCTGAAATTGGGATCAATAAGGCTATTGAGGAAGTAGACAAAATAGAAAGAGATTCCCTTCTTTCTTATACTGAAAAGAAAAATGATAAGAATGAGATAATTCTCACCATAGTCTTAGATTATAATAATAAGAATCGCCAACTAAAGAGAATTTTAAAAAAACATTGGTCTATCTTGGAAAAAGATGACCTTTTAAAAGAAATCCTGCCCAAAACACCTAGGATTATCTTTAGGGGAGCTCTCAATATACGAAGATGTGTTACTAAAAGCTACACAAAGGAACAAGCAAAAACAAAGGACACCTTTCTGACTCAAAATCCTGTTTTTTATCGTTGTAATAACTGTAACGCGTGTAAACAAACTAAAAAACAGCCAAAAAAAAACTGAATACATTCAGATCTTCAACAACTGGGAAAGAATATGAAGTTAAAGAATTCATGAATTGTGACACGTGTTACGTTATATACTTATTGGAATGCCCATGCGGGTTGCAGTACATAGGTCGCACTACAAGAAAGGTAACTAAAAGACTGAGTGAGCATTGTAATAATATTAAAAACAAATTGTTGACCCACAGTGTACCCAAGCATTTCCTGCAACATGGCAGTAACCCAAAGGAATTAAGTTTTATGGCTATAGACAAATTTAAGAAACACTGGAGAGGGGGTGACTCCTGGAAAGGGCTTGGCAAACTGGAGATGAAATGGGTATATGAGCTCAAGACACTTACCCCCCTTGGATTAAATGCAGAATTTGATTTATTAAATTTTTTATAAAAAATGATTATAATGATTTTAAGGGATAATATTTTTATCCATTGTTTTATAGTAGTGGAAAGGTACTGCAACCCATAGAGGGTTAATTTTATTAATACTCTTTTATTGGATTGTATTTGATTGCCTTTAATATGAGAGTTCAGTGCAGATACTGTTTTTAAATGTTTTTAATATGATATCTTGTTTGCTCTGGTTTTATTGGCAGCTAATGGGTTAATGATCCTTGTTAAATGTGTGTAATGAGAAGCACTTTATTATATTGTATAGTCATTGCTTTCACTATGCTAATAATGTCCCCCCTTCTCTGCTATCTGCCTTTAACTATGTCTGTGAGCCAAAGCTATGAAGATTCCATCTCCATAGCAACAAAGAATGAACATTCACTGCAAGCATGAAAGACTGCAGCCCCATGGAAACGGATATATAAACATCCGGCCATAGGGAGGAGCAAGATGGAGGAGGGTGTACTCACTGAGAGTACATGCAGAGTCACTATAGATGCGACTGGAGTGTGATGTCACGTGAGGCGACGCTACAAGCGGGAAATTTGAAATCTGGACTATATAAATGAGGTTTTAAGGACAGGAGACACACTTGAGAAAGCCTGAATAAGGAGAAACGCGTTGTGTGTGGGAGAGGAGAATTCTACTAGAACTTCATGCACCTTACAAGTCTGGAACTACATGCACTTTGCAGCTGCTTGCTGTTTGCTTTGATGTAAGATTTTATATTTTTGTATTCTGCATTATTAAAGAAAGTTTTACTGAAGATATATCTCCTTCCTCCCCTGTCCTATTCTTTATGACCTTGAGGATCATCTGATAACATCTGTGAATTCAAGACCCCTAGAGGGGCTCCCGAATACCTATGACACTGAGCAGGGTACTGCTCAGGAAGATGTGAGTGGAACCCTCATATATTATATGTCTTTTGGTCCACTTAGTCTTAATATACTACACTATATTATTTTATTTTGTGTTTGTTTTTCTTCCCCTTACATTATATACGGAGAATATTGCCTCCTATAAGGGTAAATAACAGTGTTTAGTGTTTTGGGAAGCGCACAATTTCACTTATTTGTTTTGTATGTTAGGTGTGTGTGTATGTGACTGACTGTATGTGAGGTGTGTGTGTGTGCATATGAGGTGTGTGTGTGTGTATGTTACTGGCTGTGCATGTGAGGAGTGTGTATGTGCTGACTTTGCATGTGAGGTGTGTGTGTGTGTGTGTGTGTGTGTATGTGACTGGCTGTGTATGCAAGGCACTTAGCAAAATCTAAAAATATTTATATTTCCGTTGGTGGTTGCTCTCCTGAGCGACCACATTCGCCGGAAAAAGGGAGTGCTGCCTGTAGAGATGGCACTTCCCTTCTAGTGGCAAGAGCAATGGAATTGATGTTTTTTCACTTACGTTTCTCTAAGGGGCGCTGGTTAATTATACCCGCTAGGGGATTACGTGTATTGGAAACAATTTTTTGAAGCTGTCTGATTGGATGTATAGCGATCAGTAACAGCCGATCATCGGCAAAGGCAGTTTGGTGATAGCTCAGGAGAGCATCACCACTCGCCTGGTCAGATCAATATTTATAAATATTGATCTGACTCGTGTAGATCTGCCTTACTCTGCTCAATTGAGTTTTAATGAGTGAGAGACAGATTTGTATAATGTAAGTATTACATTGCAAGACATCCTGCAACCATTGAGGCATCCCACTCTGTGGTGCTCCTTGACCACAAGATTATCCTGATCATCTTGGCTGCTGATCTATAAAAAGAAATGACCTGTGTAATAGTAATACTCAATCAGTAAGTAGCCAAGCCCAGAAACTCAGTATAAATAAAAGATACTTACTGTGCCAAATTTGGCATATGTTTTTGGCCATTAGATCATCCTGGCTCCTCCTGGCTCCTTATGTGTCCACAGACTGATACAGTAGTACAAGCCTATCCTATATATACACTGAAGCTATTGTGATGCGTTGCCCAGCCCCTTAACAAACAATGGTGGGTGTTATCTAAATACTGCCGATATAAGGAAAAGGGCAGGGCTGGGCCAGTATTGCAGCAAATGGATATTGATATTATTGCAGATGTATGTTTCAAGACGGCTCTAAATTAAAGTCCAATGCTTAGATTTGAGTGCAAAAAACATAACAAAATATTTTCAAATAACATTATTATTAATTGAACTTTATGAGCATATATGAAACAATGCTTAAATGAGGCAGTATGTATTTTTTTCTGTGGCTGTGTATGTGAGGTGTGTGTATGTGACTGGCAGTGTATGCGAGGTATGTGTATGTGACTGGCTGTGTGTGTTAGGTGTGTGTATGTATGAGACTGACTGTGTATGTAAGGTGTGTGTGTGTGCATGTGATTGGCTGTGTATGTGAGGTGTGTGTGTGTGTGCATGTGATTGGCTGTGTATGAGAGGTGTGTGTGTGCATGTGATTGGCTGTGTATGAGAGTTGCGTGTGTGTGCACGTGATGTGTGTGTATGTGACTGGCTGTGTATGTGAGGAGTGTGTATGTGACTGGCTTTGTATGTGAGGTGTGTGTCTATATGTGACTGGGTGTGTATGCGAGGCACTTAACAACACCTATAAAAACGTATATTTCCATTGGTGGTTGCTCTCCTGAGAGACCACCTTCGCCTATAAAAGGGAGCGCTGCCTGTAGAGATGGCACTTCCCTTCTACTGGCAAGAGCAACAGAAGTGATGTTTTTTAATTTATGTTGCTTAGGGGGGTGCTGGTTAATTATACCTGCTAGGGGATTAAGTGTAACGGAAACATTTTTTTAAGCTGTCTGAGCGCATATATAACGATCAAATTAGCAGCAAAGGCAGTTTGGTGATAGCTCAGGTGAGCATTGCCACATGCCCTATGTATGGTGTACCTTGTGTATTAACCCCTTCCCTGCCACTGATCACTGCATAGCAGCACCTTTTTTTCTTCTCTGCTTTTTTAGGGGTTACTTTTTTGGTACTGTAATAAATGCCCTTATATGAGCTATAAACCCCTTCTTTGCGCTAAATGTAAAAATTCGAAGTTGGAAAAATAACTTCTCAAAAGTGGCTGGTGGTACAATTAGTGCATGGAAAGTGTTAAAATATCACCATTTGATATAGCCTATAGTGTCTACTTTAAAAAATATATAGTTTTATGGGGTAAAATACACTGGCCGGCTTCAAATATCTCCCAGATGGGACATGGGCACTGGTTTTCTGCATGTCAAAATTCCTAGTTGGAAAACCAAAAAGCGCACCTCTCAAATGTTGTCTTTTAACCTCCAAACAAGCTGACAAACCTATGCATAGGTGAAATCCCTCTGCTAAGGAGATGATCCCTATGCTAAGGAGATGCTTTTGGGGTGTTGTTCGGCAATGACACACAGGGCCACCACCAGGAATTTCAGGGCCCCTTACTGAACAAATTTTCTGGTCCCCCTACCTCCCCCCCCCCCCAACAATATCTTCCACTCGCCCCACCTACCCTCAAAGCATGTTATCCCTGTCTAGTATATTATGGAGGGTGGTTGGGAACAGTTGGTCAATATGCCAGTAATATTTTGCCACTTAATATGGCAGTAATATTTTGCCAGTCAATAAGTCAGTATTATGCCCTCAATATGTCATTCTTTTGCCATTTAATATGCCAGTATTTAGCCATTCACTATGCCATTATTTTGCCATTAAACATGCCAGTATTTTGCCCCTCAATATGCCCTTCTTTTGCCATTTAATATGCCAGGATTTTGCCCCTCAACATGCCAGGATTTTACCCTTCAATATGCTATTTAACTCCTTCACGACAAAGGACGTGTCAGGCACGTCCTGGGAGAAACTCCCTTAACGACAAAGGATGTGCCTGGCTCGTCCTGCGGTGAATCAAGCGGTTTTCGTTTTAACGGTGCTAGTCTATTGCCTTTATGTCGAGGCAATAGCCAGCACTGAAATTTCTGCTCTGGGGCACCCATGATCGCCCCACGGAGCGATCGTGGGAGCCATATTGACGGAGCATGCTGCTCCATCAATATGGCTGTGCCCTCTGCCGGTCTGAGCTTCAGAAGTGAAAGTAACTTCACTTCCGTCGCTCTGCATATACTACTTGACTACCCCAAGTGGTAGTTAAGTAGCAAAGCAATGGAAAAAATTTAAAATAAATATTTAATAAATTAAAAACTGGTTATATAGTTAGATTAGCCTAGGGTTAAAATTGAATAATTTTTAGCATAAGGAACAGGGTTAAAATGACATTAAAATTAAAACATATTAAGGGATAAATTAAGGATTAGAGTTGGGGTTAAATTTAGTGTTAGGGTTAAATTTTGGGTTCGGGTTGGGGTCAAAAGTTCAATACAGGAAAAAAACAAAAAACACTATTTTTGGTTTTTGCCCCATAACTCGCAAAAAAATACTTAAAAATATGGAAACATGCATATTTCTGAACTCGGGACAACATTTAGAAACTATCTAGATGGGGTCTTTTTAATGATTTTATTTGCGTAAATTATATTTTAGGTCAAAGTTAGAAAAAGTGGGTAAATTATAACATATGATGAACATAATAGTATCTAATGAAAGCCCTTCTTATGATGATAAAAACAACATATAATTTGTGTGGGTACTGCATGTGAGAAAGAATAAAATTGCAGCTAAACACAAACACCCCAGAAATGTCAAAACAGCCATTGTCACCAAGGGAAAGTCAAGGGGAAAATGTCTTGTCACTAAGGGGTTAATATGCCAGTATTTTCCCCTCAATATGCCATTTAATATGCCAGTATTTTGACCCTCAATATGCCATTCTTTTGCCAATTAATATGCCAGGATTTTGCTCCTCAATATGCCAGGATTATGCCCCTCAATATTGTCACAACCTGAGATAACAGACCAGGGAGGAGTCTCGTTGCAAGGCAGGGTGTGGGGTCTGTCTGCACCCCACGATGCATAACTGGGAAGGACTGGTAGCTGTGACCGGGACTGAGACAGGACAGGTAACAGACTGGAACTAAGGCAGGACTGGTAGCAGAGACTGGGACTGAGACAAGACTGGTAGCAGAGACTGGGACTGAGTCAGGACAGGTAACAGAGACTGGAACCGAGACAAGACTGGTAGCTGAGACTGGGACTGAGGCAGGACAGGTAACAGAGACTGGAACTGAGACAGGACAGGTAGCTACTGCAACAGGTTTGGAAACAGAACAGTGTTATTCACCTGAATGGTATTATACCCTATGGTTGAGCCTCAGGTAAATGACCACCCAGGACTTGTACACTGACTGCAACCGCACACTGAAGCAGAGATACACAGGGAGTACTGGACGAGAAGGATAGTCAGCAGGCAGGGTCATCCACTAAACAAGAACAAGGTACAACGTAGGATATCAGAAGGCAAGGTCACTAGACAGGCAAAATGGTCGAGGCAGGCAGAAAACAGCCAGAGTCAAAATCAAGCAGGAGTCAGAACTGGGAAATCAATAATCAATATATAAATGCTAGAACTAGAAACAAGGCACTATCACAGGCTGCAACCAAAGCAATGCAAAGGCACTGATTGCCATAAGCTGCAGGTTTAAATAGGGAAGGGCCGAGGATAACGAGGCAGCTGGCAACAGGAGTAGAATGGGTACACTACAATAGCGGCCACTAGAGGTTGAAGACGAAACAGCCACAAACTCAGAAAAACAGTGACAAATATGCCATTCTTTTGCCAATTAATATGCCAGGATTTTGCCAATTAATATGCCAGGATATTGCCCCTCAGTATGCCAGCGTTATGCTCGTTATATCGCTTATTGTGCTCTCTGAGCTGGGTACACACTGGAGAAGTGGAGGTCCTGGATGGCGGATGGTATTCTCCTCTTTTCGATCCTATTTAAGTACTGTTTCGGATCCGGGGACCAATCAGCAGAGGAGCTACTATTCCCTTTAAATGAATTCCCTCCCAGTCAGCGGTTAGTTTGAACTGACTAATCACACTCCTGCCAACTCTCCATTCAAAATGTATTCAGATCTCTCAGGATATAAGTTATATTTAGAGAAATCAATGGCGCCACCCAGTAATATCTTGTTGAAGGATAAAGGGTATCAATCAGAAAATATGGGTTTATATGGGCTACCCAATATATTATTTATTGTGTGGTAAATATTGGGGTAGATCATACTATAAAAGTGGAATTAAACCTTTTGCCAGTTACTACAACAACTAATAATCAGCTACTTGAATGGAAACCAGTGGTATTGTCTTGGTGGTTGAGGATTAATATTGTGAAGTTGTATATATTGCCGCAATGGTCATACCTCTTCAAGATGTTACCTCTCAAAATCCCTAAACCATGGATAACCATGAAGCAATCAGCTATGAATAATTTTATTTTGCAATGAAAGTGACCACAGATGGGATCCGGCCCGCTTTCTCTCAGGGCCACATAAGTAGTTCTGGGGCTTCCGAGCATAGAGGTTTATTATCAGGCCAATAAGCATGGTAATAACAAGCTATAGCAACACAAAAAGTAGCTTTGAAGGAAGAAAGTTGGCAAGTGATTGAGCAAAATTCACTGGGGAGGCAAGAGCGAGATTTGTGGCTCTAGAGAACGAAGACTAAAGACTGTTATAAACAAAGTATGTCAGGGTCATGCACAATCCTTAATATCCTTCATGATTTAGTGCCTTGCTGAGATAAACTTAGGAGGATGAAACTGGTTAATAACATATCTAGAGGTTGTTCAGTAAGACTTCTGACTAAGTAAATTGAAGATTTGGATCTGAGGGTGTGGGTCAAACATGGCATGACTAAAGTTGATAATTTATATATACAAGGAAGAATGAAATCTTTTAGCCAATTGACGGAGGAAATAGAGTTTTCCAATAAGGACATTTTTATTACCTTAGAGCAGGGGCATCCAACATGCAGACTGCTGGACATGACGGTTCAGCATGCGTGAGATCTGCAGCGGAGACTGTACCTCAAAATGTAACCAGCGTCGGGGACTAAGTTCCTCGACATAGAGCCACAGATAGGGTTGCACCTATGTGTCTCTGTGTGTCAATGTAAATGTTTGAGTCTGTTTGAAAGTATAAGTCTATTTGTGAGTTGATGTGAAAGGATGTCCCACTGTTTGGGCCTGTGTGAAATGGTGTTTCGGCTTGTTAGTCTGTGTGAAAGTGTGTGAATGTGTGAGTGTATGTGTGTGAATGTGTGAGTCTGTGTGAATGTGTGAGTCTGTGTGAAAGTGTGTTTGAGTGTTTACGTGTAACTGTTTATTTGTATAAGTGTCACTGTGTGCACTTGTAGTTTTGTATGTGTAAGTCTCTGTTTGGTTATGAATGTGTGTGTGTGTCAGTGTATATGTGTGGGTGTATGTGAGTGTGGGTATGTGTACTGAGTTTTTTTTACTATAAGTTTTATTGCTGTGGAGTCTATGATACACTCACATGCTGCACATTACTGTAAGTTTTAATGCTGTGGAGTATAAAAGACTTCACAGCAATACAACTCACTGTAACATGCAGCATGTGAGTTTTATTGCTGTGGAGTCTGTGATTCACTCACACTGCACATTACTGTGAATATATATATACATTATAAGCCAGATACGTTTTTTTCTCCTGAAGCCCTCCAAAAAAACTTGACTCCCAAAATGGCAGCCTTCACACTTAGATCCCATCCGACACAGAGGAAATGGCCGATTCAGACCATGAAGAAGAGCAGACTTGGCATAAGTGAAAAAAACAGGATAACTCCATCAAAAGAATTATCGTTGACTTAAAGTTCACCATATAAACGGAAATGCAGAGGAAGAAATCTGAAATAAGCACAGATATTAAAGAGATTGGTGAGAGAACTGCCCATCTAGAAGAAAAGAAGGATAAGGTGATGGTCAAACACAATGATCTGTCGGAGGCCCATGCTTTGGTGGAGGCCAAATATTGATGCCTGGAGCTCAAGTTTGCTGATGTGGAAGACAGATCATGCCGCAACAACATCAAAAACCAAGAGACGTCATAGCTAGAGTACATTTCTTTGATGCTTAAGTGACCATTTTCAGAATCTCAAGGTCCAAAGACTCCCTCCTGAGCAAATACCAATTGCTTTAATTTTTTATTGACCTCTTCCATTGAAAAACGCTTAGAAGACGGGAATATAATGTCATCAACACAACACTAAGATTGTCTCAAGTGAAGTATACTTGGGGCTACCCCACAAAGCTGATTGTTTTCAAGGAATGGCTTCAATAAAGTGATATTGAACCCAAAAGAGGGTAGTCAGTTGCTTAAAAAGTGGAAGATGACTGTGGACCCACAAACCTCCACCACAGATGCAGCTTGTCTTGAAAAGATCAGACTGGATGTCAAATAGCAGGAAACCTTACCCCTGGTGCTCCATATCGGTGAGGCAACAGCTCCCTGAAAATATTCAAAGACTGATCCTCAAAAGCTTAGAATGAGTATATTCTGGAATCCAGTAAGAAGTGGACTGTAAGGCCACAAGTTATCCTTTTATCTTATGATCAATAACTATGCATACCTCTGTTTGATGGTTCCCTCTATAGTAAACACTACCTACGCTACTGGTTGATATTAAATTACAAATATGGTGAGACAGATGCACAGGCCCCCACTATGGGAAAAAAGGATTACACAGTACACTGCAAATGTGGGCACAACCCTGTTTATGGGTACTCCACTCCGCATATTAAGAGCAAGCCCTTTAAGTCACAAGTTGCATAACAGGTAAGTGGGTAGACAGACGGTTGCCTGCACTTCTGTAACCAAAGCTACCCTGAGGGCGACCAAAAAACACAGTTTGCTGTGGACACTACAAATGTGGGAGCACAAAATATTTTGCTATGGATTTTGCAACTTAATGCCCCCTCTTGCAGCTGGAGACCTAAAGCCCAAGCACCTCTACTCTTGGAGACTAGCATTTTATTCAGTGTCCTACATGCTGATCTGTTATTATCTGTCAAGCTTTTTCTATGCACATAGCTCCCCTTTCAAACTGCGTGCAAGCATTTAACCCGCCTTGCCACAGACGCCAAGACACACCCAGACATAGAGGATGGCTAGGATGCCTACACAAAGGCATGCGCAAGTATTTGGAATATTTTGTTTTTGGAGCACCGACGGTGCTTACTATTTGTATGTATATTTCTAGTTCTGTGTTTTTTTTTTATTATATTGGCTTTTATGACTTCCCTGCCTTACCTTGTTCCTTACCCTATTCTTACCTCCTTATCCTCCTCTCCCCTGTCACCCTGAGCGGGTCTGTCTGACCCCTAATCTCCAAAAAACCAACCAATATAATATTTCAAGCCAGAATAGCCACTTCCATGTACCTTCCCCATGACGATTACGGAAATTTTGCATAATGTTAAAAGTCTGAACTCATTGGAAACTAAATGGCACCCTCCTCTCCATCCCGGAGATTAGAACCAGGGTGTCTTATGCTTTAGAGGATTATTTCTAGCTGAATGACACTGAGAACATGAATATCACTACTGGATGGAACGCACACAAAGCCTCAATTAGAGGGCTCTACATACTATCAGGGCTCCAGAGTTATGAAACAGAGAATCTCCCAATCCTTAGAACTAGAATCAAAACTGAAATCCCTCACTGAATTGAATAAACAGAACCCCACATCCCATATCCTAACAGAAATCAACAACACCCAACAAACTATCAAACACTTGAAATTATACAATCTAGGATATACTATGAGTAAAATGAGACAACAATATTACAGCAAAGAGGCTACTAGCTCCTGGCTGACAAATTAAGTTACCAAGAGAAGAAACACAAAATAGCCTATATATAAGATGAATCCAGCAACAGAATATCTAACCCTGCTGATATAAGTAATGAATTAATTACAATTAATCGACAATTAAGGAATTCATAGACTAACTTCACCTTCCTTCTATCCCATAACACATGCACGCTGTGCTTACTGAACCTATCACAACATCTGAAGGGGAAGCTGCTATTGCCACACTAAAAGACCACAAAGCCCCAGATGGCTTTTCCAATATTTTCTACAAACGATTGAAGTCCATATTGGTTATTCAACCACTGCAAAGATATTGGCACTTCCACATGATATGCTACAATGGTAACATTACCCAAACCCGGCAAATCTACCAACACGTGCTAACTTTAGAACTATTTTCCTACTGAACACGGACAGGATGAGCCACCTCTTTGTCAAGGCCTGCCGAACACCTCTTTCACAACTTCGGGACACACAATCTTCACTTCTGCTCCTTGGAAGGAGGACTTTGGGAAACTTATTGCGGAACTAATGCAAACCATCAGGAATGAGATTTCCAGAAAAAAGAATGTCCAAACAGGAGGTGGTGTCGGACCAGCATGAGAGGAAAATTTTACAAGCCTCCAGAGCTGTATCGCAGCAAAATCTGCACCTGGCTGACTACAGGAGGAGACTTGAGGATCTCAACAATCATGGTAGGAGGCACAATATCATGGTTAGGGAATTACCTGAACAACCTCCCCAAGCGGACTGCGACATTGCTCAGGTTCTGACCTGCCTGTTCAATACTCTTCTTGAAAAGCCTGAGGACACGGAGACCTTGATTGACAGGGCACATTGTGCCCTGCGCCCCAGAGGGCTGCCTGAAGGGGCCCTTTGGGACATTGTCTGCCACTAGGCAAAGCAACAACTTTGATGGTGTGGCCATCTCCCTTTTCCAGGACATCTTGGGCCACACACTACAAACCAGGAAGGCACTCCATCCGATAACCATGGAGCTGAGAAGGAGGAACATACCCTACCAGTGGGTCCATCCATTTAATCTGTCGGTGCACCAAGGGAATGTCACAAACACCCTCCACTACCATCATAATATCACAGACTTCTTGGAGGCCCTGCAATCCAGATTCCAGATTGGAGTCTTCCAGACCTAGACCGAAATGGATGCACATGCTGCCGGTTCCAGAGCCAATAGTAGCGGCCCTCGCCCTCAAAAGACCCCCACGCCGGATAGAACAGGTGATCCAAAATGTGAATGCTGATATCTGAGTACCGAGGTCCACAGTGTGCTATTATAAAAGCAACCCACCGTGTACATTCTTTTAAAGTTTTCTTTCTTAACTCCTCGCGATTTTTAGGGACATCGGTAATGCCTATAGTCGCTACTATTCTGTACGACGAAACCCATTCAATACACCAACTGTTGACTATTTTATAACAAAAAAAACAGTATGTCTGGGAACATAACACAATATTTGGAATGGGACAAATAACTTGACTCCAAAGGGGTTGACTGGGGAGGGTTTTTAGATCTTCCTACTCCGATTTATTCTCACTGCAAGGTGACACGTCCAACCTAGGGCTTTTACTGTGACTCCCACGGGATATACCTGTTCGCCCTTCCTTTTTCCCTCCCTCTGCGGATCTGCCTGGTGGGTTCACCATTAAAAGTATCACTACTTAACAATGATTTTGGTAGGCTCCACTGTTTTTTGTTCAAAGTGCACACTGTACATTGCATGACTATTTTCCTGCATATTCTGCTTATGATGCATACATTTGGGAAGGTGGCAAATGTTTTTCTACACACCAGGGAAATGTTGGGCCCTTGTTATCCCAAATGGGAAATTTGGTAAGTGAGGACAGAGAAAAAACAGACATTTTAAATACTTTTTTTTCTTCTGTTTATACTAAGGAAGAACAGATGGATGAGCCCCTGCTACCGAAAGTTACGGAACAGTCACCACAAACATGGGATTGGCTGACACAGGAAAAAGTGTTTATGCAATTAAACTCTGTTAAGATAGACAAGGCCACAGGGCCAGATGGTATACACCCAAGGGTCCTTAGAGAGTTAAGCATAATTCTGGCCAGACCAATATTTATGATCTTTAGTGATTCGTTCAGTTCAGGTATAGTGCCAACAGACTGACGAAAGGCGGATGTCATTCCAATATTTAAAAAGGGATCAAAATCTCTGCCTGGTAATTATAGGCCAGTGAGCTTGACATCTGTAGTGGGGAAATTATTTGAAGGATTGCTAAAGGTGTGCACTCAAGAATACATCTTGGATCAGAATATAATTAGTAAAAGTCAACATGGTTTTGTGAAAGACAGGTCTTGTCAAACAAACTTAATAACATTCTATGAAGAGGTCAGTAAAAATATAGATCTAGGTGTGGCAGTTGATGTGATCTATTTGGATTTTGCTAAAGCATTTGATACCGTTCCACACAAAAGGTTACTCTACAAATTGAGAGAAATAGGATTGGGGGCAAATGTATGTATTTGGATTGAAAATTGGCTAAAAGATAGAACACAGAGGGTTGTTGTAAATGGTAAAGCTTCAAATTGGACCAGGGTAGTGAGCGGAGTACCTCAGGGGTCTGTTTTGGGACCTCTTCTTTTTAATATGTTTATTAATGATCTCCCTTGTTGTGTTGAGTGCCATGTCTCAGTGTTTGCTGATGACACAAAATTAGGTAAGGTAATAAAGACTGATCTTTATGTTTTCTCTTTACAGGAAGATTTGGACAGAGTGGGGAACTTGGCAAGAAAGTGGCAAATGAGGTTCAATATAGACAAATGTAAAGTTATGCATTATGGGAAAAATAATAACAAAGCAACATATACGTTAAATGGTATTTCCCTGGGAAAAACTACTAACGAAAAGGATTTAGGAATCATTGTAGATAACAAACTTGGCAACAGTGCCCAATGCCAGTCAGCAGCTGCAAGGGCCAATAAGATATTGGCATGTATAAAACGAGGTATAGATTCACGGGAGGAGGACATCATCTTGCCTCTATACAAATCAATGGTAAGACCTCACCTTGAATATGCAGTACAATTCTGGGCACCAGTCCTTAAAAAGGATATTAAGGAACTAGAAAAAGTGCAAAGGAGAGCTACAAAATTAATAAGGGGATTGGAGGATCTGAGTTATGAAGAAAGTCTTAAAAAATTGCATTTATTTACTTTAGAAAAAAGGCATCTTAGAGGGGATATGATAACATTATATAAATATGTGCAGGGCCAATATAAGGAGCTCTCCAGGGACCTGTTCATTAATAGAAATGTACAAAGAACAAGAGGTCACCCCCTGAGACTGGAAGAGCAAAGATTTCATAGGCAGCAAAGCAAGGGATTCTTTACGGTAAGGACAATAAAATTATGGGACTCACTGCCAAGAGAGGTAGTGCTATCAACCACAATAGATGCATTTAAAAATGATCTGGATGTTTTTTTTTAGAAAAGCAGAACATACAGAGGTATTAATAATAGAATAAACATTAATAATAGAGCTTTTTGATCCAAGGAGAAATCTGATTGCCCTTTTGGAGTCAAGAAGGAATTTTTTTCCCCCTAGGAGGCAAAATTCGAAAAAGCTTCCTTAGGGTTTTTTTTTTGCCTTCTTTTGGATCAAAACACTGAAATGATAGGAAGAAGGGTTGAACTTGATGGACTTGTGTCTTTTTTCAACCTAAATTACTATGTTACTATGTTACCATATTTTTTTCCACCTAATCAATTGGCTATTAAATTGTGACCTCACTTTTTTGGCCGACGCACCCCCCCACAGACAGAGGGCCCTTAGACACATTGACCTGGGTTTGGGTTGCGACTAGTTATTATCTTGTGACCCTGTCCCATTGGCCAATTGGTGCCTCAAGTATATTTCATTTGCACTTTTACCCCTCCCCTGTTGCCTTCTCCCTCTGACAGTCCTTTTTGATTACAACCAACAAGATCACACTGCGCATTAATGTGAGAGGAGTAGCAGCACAAAGACACAACCAGTGCTTCACTCCTGGTACAGAAACAAAAACAATACAAACAAGTGAATTTGTGCGAATCCCAAAACACTACACACTAGTAATTACCCTTTTATAGCGGCAATCCTCTCCGTATTGTGCAAAGGTAAGAAAAAGAAATATAAAAAATATATAGTGCAGTATATTAAACAAATTACCAACTACCACCTCACCCTACTGAAACAAGCAACATATGGCCTGATGGCCCCCTTCAGCTGATTCCCTTCCTGTTATTATACATGAGTTTCAGCAATATAGGGAATTGGCCAATCTTAAAAATGACTAAACTAAATCAATCACAGTTATCCCGTGCAATGAATGACAATACCAAGCTCTATGAACACTCAAGAGTCTGCTCAACATGCACTGATATTTTGCTCCTAATTCCAGAATGATTGATCCAACATAAATCCGCAATTCGGACCTCATAGCCAAGGATACGCTGAGAGCTTCCAAATCTAAATCATCCAAATTATGCCCATACTGAGATGGTAGCCTCTGTCCTTCCCATAGGCTCTTTATCAAAATGAACATCAAAACAAAATAAAACATTGTTATGTAGGGCTTAAAATTAATTTAAAAAATGAATGAGTTAAAAAATGGCATGATCAGAGTTTGCTTGTTTTGAAGTGACTGAATGAATAATTGACTGGTCTGTGATGTTTTTAAGATGAGATATTCTTGAAGATGGCAGCCGTAAGATGTACCAAGCCAGATACTCCAAATTATACAAGTTAAATATTTCCTTTGGACATTTCATTAAACTCTATTTTAAGGATGAAATCACCAGGGTGGTCACCGGAGAAAATAAATATCAATCAGACAAAGGATGTATGTGTGCCTATGCATCGAGCAGCCACCATGAAACCCAGACATACATAAGTCCTCCTGTTCCTGTTACCTGAGTCTTCTGACAAGATCTGTAGGTGCAATATTGGATCCCTGGCAAGACCTGTGAGTTGTCTGGCAATACTTGCAAGTTAGGTGCTCTTGCAAGTCCTGTTGCGCAATTTGTGAGGGTGCAATAGCAAGGGATTTGAGGGCAATAATGAAAGTAGGGAAGTTGTATAAAGAGGGAAGGAAAGGAAATATAAACAAGGAATCAATTTTATATATATATACAGGGAGTGCAGAATTATTATGCAAATGAGTATTTTGACCACATCATCCTCTTTATGCATGTTGTCTTACTCCAAGCTGTATAGGCTCGAAAGCCTACTACCAATTAAGCATATTAGGTGATGTGCATCTCTGTAATGAGAAGGGGTGTGGTCTAATGACATCAACACCCTATATCAGGTGTGCATAATTATTAGGCAACTTCCTTTCCTTTGGCAAAATGGGTCAAAAGAAGGATTTGACAGGCTCAGAAAAGTCAAAAATAGTGGGATATCTTGCAGAGGGATGCAGCACTCTTAAAATTGCAAAGCTTCTGAAGCGTGATCATCGAACAATCAAGCGTTTCATTCAAAATAGTCAACAGGGTCGCAAGAAGCGTGTGGAAAAACCAAGACGCAAAATAACTGCCCATGAACTGAGAAAAGTCAAGCGTGCAGCTGCCACGATGCCACTTGCCACCAGTTTGGCCATATTTCAGAGGTGCAACATCACTGGAGTGCCCAAAAGCACAAGGTGTGCAATACTCAGAGACATGGCCAAGGAAAGGCTGAAAGACGACCACCACTGAACAAGACACACAAGCTGAAACGTCAAGACTGGGCCAAGAAATATCTCAAGACTGATTTTTCTAAGGTTTTATGGACTGATGAAATGAGAGTGAGTCTTGATGGGCCAGATGGATGGGCCCGTGGCTGGATTGGTAAAGGGCAGAGAGCTCCAGTCCGACTCAGACGCCAGCAAGGTGGAGGTGGAGTACTGGTTTGGGCTGGTATCATCAAAGATGAGCTTGTGGGGCCTTTTCGGGTTGAGGATGGAGTCAAGCTCAACTCCCAGTCCTACTGCCAGTTCCTGGAAGACACCTTCTTCAAGCAGTGGTACAGGAAGAAGTCTGCATCCTTCAAGAAAAACATGATTTTCATGCAGGACAATGCTCCATCACACGCGTCCAAGTACTCCACAGCGTGGCTGGCAAGAAAGGGTATAAAAGAAGAAAATCTAATGACATGGCCTCATTGTTCACCTGATCTGAACCCCATTGAGAACCTGTGGTCCATCATCAAATGTGAGATTTACAAGGAGGGAAAACAGTACACCTCTCTGAACAGTGTCTGGGAGGCTGTGGTTGCTGCTGCACGCAATGTTGATGGTGAACAGATCAAAACACTGACAGAATCCATGGATGGCAGGCTTTTGAGTGTCCTTGTAAAGAAAGGTGGCTATATTGGTCACTGATTTGTTTTTGTTTTGTTTTTGAATGTCAGAAATGTATATTTGTGAATGTTGAGATGTTATATTGGTTTCACTGGTAAAAATAAATAATTGAAATGGGTATATATTTGTTTTTTGTTAAGTTGCCTAATAATTATGCACAGTAATAGTCACCTGCACACACAGATATCCCCCTAAAATAGCTAAAACAAAAAACAAACTAAAAACTACTTCCAAAAATATTCAGCTTTGATATTAATGAGTTTTTTGGGTTCATTGAGAACATGGTTGTTGTTCAATAATAAAATTAATCCTCAAAAATACAACTTGCCTAATAATTCTGCACTCCCTGTATATATATATATATATATATATATATATATATATGTATTTATAAAAAAAATTATCTATAGAAAAGGATGTGTTGGCACCTATATTGAATTGAAATGCCATACTTAATTGGTGACACAATTAATTGTGTCAAGAATTCCATCTTTTTGCTATTAATTATTATGAAAAGTAGAAATGTGATATACACAGCGCCTATTTTGTGAAATCAAAGTGAACCCTTTACCAAATACATAAAAAGAAGAAAAAATTATTATTATAAACGTATACAAACCCAGCGATACACTGATTGAGGATATTGACAATGAAATATCTCAGTGGATTGGACAGATGAGTCGCATTGAGAAAATAAGCTGCTAGTTTTTATGAGAAAACAGTGGGACAAGCCACTGTAAAGGGAAACAGAATGGGAAGGTGAGTAGACAGCGCTTGGCAGTTAAACAAAGTAAGTGTCAATCAATATAAAAAAACAAAGATAGTAAATTAATATAAAATATATAAATTTAATAATATATAAAAACAAATGCAATATATAAATACACATAGAAAAAATATATACACAAATGTAACAAGAAATGACAATAAATCGTCAAAAACAAGAAACAATGACATGTGCCTTTAAATACAAATGAACAGACACAAATACGAATGTAACCACAGGCAGAGTTTACTCACTTGCTGATTAGGTTAGCAAAATACCATGAATAGAAAGTACATGGATACAAAAACGTGCTGGTCAGTAAGGAAGGAAGAATTTAGAACCTGGCCAGGTAACTTCACTCAACAGGAGGGACGCGTTTCGTTCGGGGAACTTCTTCAGCCTCTAAACAAACAGGCGAGCATGCTGGTCTCGACACAGGATAATTCCCCCCGCGATGTAATAGTGCGCTTCCATAGTTGTAAAGTTAAAGAAGAACTACTCAGAGAACACAGGAAAAACCCGATAAAATCTGAAAAGTTTGCTCACTTATCACTATACGCAGATCTCTCATTCTCAACAAGGATGGCTAGGAAGAAATATGGTGATGTAACAGCATGTTTGAGAGAACATAAGATCCAGTATTCATGGGGGTTCCCAACAAAACTGCGCATTATTTACATGGGAAAAACTCACATATGTTTGGATGTTCAACAAGCCAAGGACAAACTTACCCTATGGGGATTACTGAAACAATAAATTAGTGTTCTCCCAGAAATGGGGGACACTGAGGTATAGATGGTTATGGCTGGAAAACACCCAATACAAGAAAGCTGGAACGTAGGAAGAATGAAGATAATGAGACAAAAGACGCATACCGACACATATGGGGAAACAGGAAATATGGGAGCGGTAGGAGGGGAAAAGAGGGGGGGAAGGTAACCCATTAAGTGTATGTCTTGAAGCATTTTTTGCCTACTACCTGTATTTTTTTTTTCTCTCCTTTTTGCACTGGCACAATGAACCTCTAAGAATTAGTATAAAGAGGAAATCAGTTAAGATGGAGTTTAAAGGTCGTTGACGTACTTTTTTTCTGTTTATTCCTACCTATTTGACTCTGACTCCTTTCCCTCCTGGGATATATTGTATATACACCATCTTAAATGGTGGTTCCATAGAAAGGAATGAGAGAGGGGGAAGGGGAAGGGAGAAAAGAGAAGGAAAATGTTTTTTTTTTTTCTGTCTCATTAGAGACTTTTGTCAGAGGCTCAAAGAAGCAAGGTGAATGGTTAGAGTTAGGACCCACCTAGGGGGGTCTGCCTTGACATTGGCAGGTGGGCTCATCCTCTCATGGCCATTGGAGGTAACTAAAAAACCTCCATTTGTTTTAAAAATACATAGGGATAAAGGAGAGAGCGCAGGTAACTTGTTTTTCTTTGGTTCTTACCATATATTGGGGCTGATGTGTACTGTAGTTGTTGCAGCCGCCCAGTAATGGGAGTGAGCGCAGGACTTTTCTTTCTGCATTTGTATCCATTTTTTGTATTACTCAGCCTTGTTACAATGCAGCCGCCCATCCCATGTGTTCCCTATTAAGGGTTAATAATGTATAGGGGTGTATATAAAAAATACCCCTTTCTGTCTCATTAGAGATTTTTGCCAGAGGCTCAAAGAAGCAAGGTGAATGGTTAGAGTTAGGACCCACCTAGGGGGGTCTGCCTTGACATTGGCAGGTGGGCTCATCCTCTCATGGCCATTGGAGGTAACTAAAAAACCTCCATTTGTTTTAAAAATACATAGGGATAAAGGAGAGAGCGCAGGTAACTTGTTTTTCTTTGGTTTTTACTATATATTGGGGCTGATGTGTACTGTAGTCGTTGCAGCTGCCCAGTGATGGGAGTGAGCGCAGGACTTTTCTTTCTGCATTTGTATCCATTTTTTGTATTACTCAGCATTGTTACAATGCAGCCGCCCATCCCATGTGTTCCCTATTAAGGGTTAATAATGTATAGGGGTGTATATAAAAAATACCCCTTTCTGTCTCATTAGAGATTTTTGCCAGAGGCTCAAAGAAGCAAGGTGAATGGTTAGAGTTAGGACCCACCTAGGGGGGTCTGCCTTGACATTGGCAGGTGGGCTCATCCTCTCATGGCCATTGGAGGTAACTAAAAAACCTCCATTTGTTTTAAAAATACATAGGGATAAAGGAGAGAGCGCAGGTAACTTGTTTTTCTTTGGTTTTTACTATATATTGGGGCTGATGTGTACTGTAGTTGTTGCAGCTGCCCAGTGATGGGAGTGAGCGCAGGACTTTTCTTTCTGCATTTGTATCCATTTTTTGTATTACTCAGCCTTGTTACAATGCAGCCGCCAATCCCATGTGTGCCCTATTAAGGGTTAATAATGTATAGGGGTGTATATAAAAAATACCCCTTTCTGTCTCATTAGAGATTTTTGCCAGAGGCTCAAAGAAGCAAGGTGAATGGTTAGAGTTAGGACCCACCTAAGGGGGTCTGCCTTGACGTTGGCAGGTGGGCTCATCCTCTCATGGCCATTGGAGGTAACTAAAAAACCTCCATTTGTTTTAAAAATACATAGGGATCAAGGAGAGAGCGCAGGTAACTTGTTTTTCTTTGGGGTTTTTTTTTTGTTTGTTCTTATGTAAGACAGCTGCACAGAATGTAACAGTCATTTATGAAACCACATATATTTATATGATTTCGCACTGCAAAAACTAAGATAGTAAAGGTTTCTCATTGATAAGATAATATTGATTTTTAGGTAAATAAGATTTGAAATCTGCAACTTATGAGTTAATGATGGACTCCAATAGGGTATCCTCGTATTAGCAAATCCAAGTATACATTTTATATTAGTAATATTAGATTATGTATCATGCTTATTCACTGATTGAGATAGATGTAATAGAGGGATCCCTGAGTAAATCAGGCCCGGAACAGAGCACTCACAATCACAATACGAAACGTACCTAATAATGCAACTTGATCACAGTAGTTACCATAGGCGTGCGCACGGGGTGTGCCGGGTGTGCCTGGGCACACCCTAATCAAGCCTCAAAATTGAGGCTCTCTCACCTCCGTGCAGGGCCGTCTTTAACGCGGGGCAAACGGGGCAGCTGCCCTGGGCCCATTTACTCCTGGGGGGCCCCAAGGCAGCTGTCCCGTGGGCCCCCAGCCCCTGCTGCCGCGTTCACAGCGCATTGCGCTTGTGAACGCTTTTTACCGCTTTTTATCTGATTGGCACTATATTACTGGGTATCTGATTGGCACTATATTACTGGGCATATGATTGGCACTATATTACTGGGTATCTGATTGGCACAATATTACTGGGCATCTGATTGGCACTATATTACTGGGCATCTGATTGGCACTATATTACTGGGTATCTGATTGGCACTATATTACTGGGTATCTGATTGGCACAATATTACTGGGCATCTGATTGGCACTATATTACTGGGCATCTGATTGGCACTATATTACTGGGTATCTGATTGGCACTATATTACTGGGTATCTGATTGGCACAATATTACTGGGTATCTGATTGGCACTATATTACTGGGTATCTGATTGGCACAATATTACTGGGTATCTGACTGGCACTATATTACTTGGCATCTGATTGGCACTATATTACTGGGCATCTGATTGGCACTATATTACTGGGTATCTGATTGGCACTATATTACTGGGTATCTGATTGGCACTATATTACTTGGCATCTGATTGGCACTATATTACTGGGTATCTGACTGGCACTATATTACTTGGCATCTGATTGGCACTATATTACTTGGCATCTGATTGGCACTATATTACTGGGTATCTGATTGGCACTATATTACTGGGTATCTGACTGGCACTATATTACTTGGCATCTGATTGGCACAATATTACTGGGCATCTGATTGGCACTATATTACTGGGTATCTGACTGGCACTATATTACTTGGCATCTGATTGGCACTATATTACTTGGCATCTGATTGGCACTATATTACTGGACATCTGATTGGCACTATATTACTGGGTATCTGATTGGCACTATATTACTGGGCATCTGATTGGCACTATATTACTGGGCATCTGACTGGCACAATATTACTGGGCTCTGGCTGGCACAATATTACTGGGCTCTGACTGGCACAATACTGGGCTCTGGCTGGCACAATATTACAGGCATCTGACTGGCATAATATTACAGGCATCTGACTGGCACAATATTACAGGTATCTGACTGGCACAATATTCCTGGCCTCTGACTGCACACTATTACAGGCATCTGACTGGCATAATATTACAGGCATCTGACAGGCACCATATTCCTGGGCTCTGACAGGCACAATATTCCTGGTATCTGACTGGCACAATATTATTGGTATCTGACTGGCACAATATTATTGGTATCTGACTGGCACAATATTACTGGTATCTGACTGGCACATTATTACTGGGCTCTGACTGGCACAATATTGCAGGCATCTGACTGGCACAATATTGCAGGCATCTGACTGGCACAATATTACTAGGCTCTGACTGGCACAATATTACTGGGCTCTGACTGGCACAATATTACTGGCATCCGAAAGTTACAATATTACTGGCATCTGAATGGCACAACAATTATGGCATATGTGTGTGTGTGTGTGTGTGGGGGGGGGGGGGGTAACATTGCGATGGATGGCGGGATTGCATGCAGGGGAGGGGGCAGGGTCCAGGGGGCCCAAGCAAATGCTTGCCCAGGGTCCAATCACTATTAAAGACGGCCCTGCCTCCGTGCTGCACTGCCGTCTGCCGCCCGAGTTTGTCTCCTAATCCGATCCTTCACTATGCGAGCGGAAGCACCGCATAGTGAAGGACGGACTTTCTCCTCCCTCAGACCTCCCCTGTAATGTTCGCGTACACGCGTTCCGTGACGTCACGCAGAGGCGGAGTCACGGCAACGCAAGGGTGAGGCCCAGCCGCAGTGCCAGAGGAGAGGGTGCAGAGCGGAGCACAGGCACATCGTTTTTTCCCAGGAGGGGTTCTGGGGCGGCCGGCTGGCTGGTAAACTTTAAGTAAGTGTTTTTTTAAGTTAAAAAAATGTGAAATGTTTGTTTACATTGCTAAATGCTTAATACAGTTTTTAAATGTTTGTTTATATTGATAATTATATGAATGCGGGTCTGTATGTAAGTATGCAGAGTGCATTTGTGTATGTCTGTGTGTGTGTATAGATATATAGATAGATATATATCTATCTATATATCTATACACACACACGTGTGCGGCGTGTGTGTTTGTGCTTTAGGGTGCACACCCTAATGCAATAGGCTGCGCACGCCTATGGTAGTTACAGCATAAATTAAAAATGTGTTAGTATTTTTTTAAGTATTGTATTATCTACATTCACTAGCAATATAATATTGATTGTCTGTTGGTGGAAAATTAAGGTCTTGTATAGCACAGTATGATAGTGATATATGGGTGGATGACATTGAGAACACATTCAAACAAACACTATAACGGAATTAAAAATGTAAGAACCTAGAAATTGTAATATATAGAAAAACAAAACACAAAGACTCTTTGGCCACAAGGTAGGAAGATTCTCCCTTGTTTCCCCCCCCCCCCCCCCCTCTTTCCTCTCCCTTACCTGGGATTATGGAAAATAAACATGGCAAAATACTTTATTGAGTTAGAGTTGGAACGCACTGGCGAAAACGGTTTCTTAATTTGGTGAACCTCTTCCCTCAGTGGATTGACCCCCAGTGGATTGACCTCCCCGTGGCGGCAGGGAGCCTTTTTCTTTTTCACTCCAGTTGGAGATGATATCTCTGATGGGAGTAAATAGGTGTGATGGATGTGTGTGTGACTGTGGGGGTGGACCTGTCTGGGCTCTTTGGGAGGAGTGGGGGGAGGAAGGGAATATTCCTGGGGAGAGGACCCCACACTGGCTATCGTTGCGATGCCTATTAAATTAGCCTCAATTAATTCGCAGGGTTTGAATTCTCCTGCAAAAAGAGCATATCTGTATGACACATTCCTTAGAGAAGACATTGATGTGGCATTTGTGCAGGAGACCCACTGGCAGCATGATAAGACGAACTACTGGAGATATTCTAAATATCCCCATGTGTATTCAGCCTCAATGACGACAGAGAAAAAAAGAGGGGTGGACATTATTATAGCGGCCAAAAACACATTTGAATTCATATACCAAAACATCCAGAGGCCCGTAGAATAATCTTGGTTTGCAAAATTAATGAAATCTTGTACACCTTAGTAAATCTTTACGTCCCCTCAGACCATACAATCAAGTTTATCGACGCCACTATGGAAAGTGTTGATAAATTCTTCAGGGTATTCCTGATTGTGAGTGGCGACTTAAATGCATTAACAAGCTTTGATTTAGACAGATTCTCAGTCGCTACAAGGAAACAAGAACCACAGAAAAGAACTAGAGCAGAAGCCTTTTCATCCGTCTGTTTAGACATAACCTATATGAGGTATGGAGGGTGCACCACCCGAAGGAGAAGGACTATTCCTTCTTCTCAACGGTCCACTTAACATACTCTAGGATCGACTATTTCTTAGTTAGGGCTCAGGCGCTTGCAAGGTGAATGGAGTTGCATATTGGTAACATTTCGTGGTCAGACCACGCCCCTCTATATTTGGTTATTAAAGACAACCCTGAGTTTAAAATACAAGACAATTGGAGACTAAACGTAATGCTGCTAGACTCAGAGGAAAGTAAACATGATCTGAAAGTACAAGCCGAAAACTTTCTGGAAACAAATGATAAGGGTGATACAACAGAGCAGACCCTCTGGTGCACTATGAAGTGCGTTTTGAGAGGCCATCTATTTAAAACGGGATCTTGGTTCAAAAAGAATAGGTGTAAGAATCTAGCGGAGCTATATGCAATATTAGTGACCCTGGAAGCTAAGAATAAAGAGAATATTACAGAACAGACAGTCAGACATATACAGGAGGTTCAAGAACAAATCACAAAAGGTCTTAGAAGGAATGCAGAAGCTGCAATGTCTCGCTTAAAATGCAAATGGTACCTTAGCAATAATAGAGCAGGGAAAGATTTAACAAAGAAATTGAAACATCAAAAATCAAGGTAAAAAATAAAAAGAATAGTTAAAGATGACACTATCGTTACTGCTCCAGACCAAATTGCAGCATCCTTTAAAGTGTATTAGGAAAAACTGTATAACCTGCCACAGCCTAAAACAACCATGGAGGAACTAAAAGACTTCTTGAGCTCGCTACATCTACCCCGACTTTCTGCTGACAAAGTAAATTCTATTAATCTTCCTATTACTTTGAAGGAGGTTTCTAGCGTTATAAAAGATATGAAAAAGGGTAAGGCCCCAGGCCCTGATGGGTTTCCAGCGCTTTTTTACCAAGTCCTGGAGCCTGTCATCTCGCCACTTTTGGTTAGGCTTTATAATTCACGTATGTGGTGAATTTCCTGAGGAGATGCTAGAGGCCTCTATCGTCCCTATTCCGAAGCCAGGAAAGGACCCATATCTAATTAGTAACTATCGGCCCATATCACTCATCAACTTAGATGTAAAAATATTCTCTAAGATATTGGCCAATCGCTTAAAAACAGTTATTCAGGACTTGGTCCATTCGGATCAAGCTGGATTTATGCCAGGGAGAGAAGGCCTGGAGAACACAAGAAGGGTTTTCGGCATCATTGAGTTAATACATCAAAGGAAAGTCCTATCTGTCATAGTCGCTCTGGATGCAGAGAAGGCTTTTGACAGGGTGGACTGGAGATTTTTGTCGGAAACCCTTCGAACGTTTGGTTTTTCAGGCCTGTTCTATGATGCAACTATTTCATTATATACTAAACCACGGGCCAAGATCAGTGGTCCTTTCCTGGCTTCTGAATTTCTTCCCATCCGTAACGGAACGCGGCAGGGCTGTCCTCTGGCACCTCTCTTATACGCCCTAGCCATAGAGCCTCTGGCCCAATACCTGAGAGGTTTACACAACATTAAGGGGATTAGAATAGGGTCAGATGAACATCTGGTCACAATGTACGCAGATGACATCCTTCTTACCATGACCCTCAGACCTCAATACCACCTCTGCTGGAAGCCCTAAAAATATTTGGTTCATATTCAAACTATAAGGCCAATCTATCTAAGACACAGATAATACCATTTTTTCTGCCACTATCTGACCAACAGATGTTATTAAAATTAGGCAGGAACAAAGGCTCCTGCGATTCAATTGAATATCTGGGGATCAGAATAACGAGACAGATAGATAGGATAGTTCCAGTAAACTACAACATCTTACGGGCAAATATCGAGGGGAAATTGTCACAGTGGTCTAGGACTGAGTCTTCATGGCTGGGCCGTATTATCATCTTGGAATCCTATATACTACCAAAGCTTCTACAGTATACCTACTCAGATCTAACCCATATAAAGTCCCAATGGCCACCATTAGAGAGTTCGACCTAATGTTTGCAAATTTGCATGGGCGGCTAAAAAACCTTGTATACCCCGCCAACTGCTTAAGCATAAGCTACAGCAGGACGGATTGGGCTACACAGATTTGAGAAAAACATATCAAGTAGCCCAACTCTCACATGTTTTAGCATGGAAAAATTCAAACTACGCAACAAATTGGCATAATCTTGAAAAATCTGATGGGATACAAGATATGACGCTTTTGCAATGGCTACCCCTTAAATTCTGTAAAAAGTGTGGTTTCACTCTCAGGATAGTCACCGATAGTATGTCCTCGTTCTATAAACTGAAAAAATCTTTGAAGGTGAAAGATACATTAACATTATCGGCACCTCTTCAGGTTCTCTCGATATGCCTACCCAATATCTCCCTACATAAATGGCTTAACCTAGGAATTAAAACCTTGGGCGACCTATATACTAACAACAAACTACTTTCCTATGAAATGCTTATACATAGCTATAACCTCCCAGACACCGACATTTTTAATTATGCAAGACTTAAGTCTTTCCTGAGTGAATTTCCACCCATGGAATCCACGGAATGGGATACTTTTCTAATTACAATCAGTAACATAAAACACTATAGCAAGATCATGTGCATTTCTCGACAAGGGGGTGATGGTCGAGAAATTTACGGCAATCACACAATGGGAAAGAGAATTGGACAAGACATTCCCCATACAGGCCTGGTTTAAAGCATGGCAGGACACCAGGAAACTAAACCACTGTATTAACATTCACGAACATTATTACAAACTACAACAGAGATGGTATTTAGTCCCGAGCCGATTAGCAAAATTCGATACAAATGCAACCGACCTTTGCTGGCGGTGCCAGCGGGCCGTCGGCTCGCACTACCATATCTGGTGGGACTGCCACAAACTAAAAATGATTAAACAGAAGGTATCGGAGGTATTGGGTTGGGTAACCCCAAATAGGGGGAAACTCACCCCACAAACTTTCCTGTTCCACCTAGAACTAGATGATTTGGATAAATATCAAAAGGCACTCTGCATTAATATTCTATTGGCCTGTAAAATAGTTTTAGCCCGTTGCTGGAGAAAACCAGGGGCTCCAACCTGGTCAGAAATTAAAATTCTAATAAAATTCCAGGCACAAGCTGAAAAATATTTCCGCAAGGGAGAAGCTAACACAAAGAATAAAGAAGGATTTTATAAAATATGGTCCAATTGGTTTGAAATTCTAGTACAATCAGAAGACCCCCCCTGAGGCCCGGTTCTAAACTTTAGTGGGAGACTAAGCAGCTCCATGTATACCCCGCGAAGAGTTGAGATCTTGCAGGAAGTGTGGGGTCCTAATTACTCCCATGACACAAACATTACAGATGGTTCCCCTTCCCCCCCTCCCCCCAATGGGTTTAGTGGAATCCACCAGAATGAGGATGATTGATGATTGAATGGAAGATATGGTATGAAGATA
Organism: Pelodytes ibericus; assembly: GCA_036172795.1. NCBI lineage: Eukaryota > Metazoa > Chordata > Amphibia > Anura > Pelodytidae > Pelodytes > Pelodytes ibericus. The sequence goes on along the minus strand of CM069857.1, from coordinate 98,441,732 downwards.
AGAACTAATAAGGAAAACACTCCCCTCATTATAAAGCCGTTGTGACGCAATAGTGGAGTGCCTCTGATATTCGGCTCTTGGGTACTCCACTGTTCTGGTAAACAATAAGGATTAAGAAATATAAATAATAGAAAATGATGAGGGACAGTGGGAATAAAGGCATAAATGATTGAAAGTATTCAATGTATGATGTGTTATTTATCCTGATTTTAATCATCTCAGAGAACAATTTTTTTTGGTCCATGCAATGATCATTGTGAATAAAATCACACTTCTGTACCCCACATCTCCAGCAAACTTCTACACTCCCAGGGAAGATTATATTCAATCTGGTTGGGACCAGATACCAGTGATTCAGGATCTTATAGTTTCCACTACATTTAAGCAATGTACCCAGGTATAGACTGCCCTTAATTAATTAACCCAGCTTTCTCGTGGTTTTTAATAACCCGACCTCTATCCAATCCTCAAGTGCCAGAAATTTGACCCCAGATTAAAAGCCTTTTAATCTAATGTATGTGAACACTTCTCCACTATCAATGTTATATTAATTTTTTTTAAAGTGTTTAATCTTTCTCCCTCTTATAGATCTTTAATATATTCTAATCTTTTTCTTAACCAGCTTCTAAGATTTAGATCTGTTATAAGAGCACCAAGAATGTTAAAAGGCAAACGCAGCAATACTTTCTTATTCAACTTCACAGCTCCTTTTAGTTTTTCACTTACATATATCACATCCTCTAAAATGAGAATCCTTTTTTCTTTCTTAAATTTTATACCGTTTTGCAAATCAATTTGCCAGAATACTGAAATTAAATCGCAAACACCATGATACTGTTGCTCTATCTTATACCATTGCTCCTTTTTGCTCTATTCTTTTTGTATAACTAGCGCATGTGAGATCATGTTGGCTGTTTAATACTCCTCTAGATGTGGCGCTCCTAGACCTCCCTGATTTACCTATTGTGTCATACATTTAGCTTGTATATGTGGCTTCTTTCCTTGACAAATAAATCTGTTCATTGATGTCTGGATCACAGGAATCCAAGTTTTTTTTAATTCTAATCAGTATCATTTTACACATTTATGTCCATTTAGGTAAAATGTATGCTTTTAGGACATGAATTCTTCTCTAATGGTTTCCAGTCAAAAATATTTTGTATTATGCCTCAACACTGCTTGTGACTGGCAGAGTGTGTTTCAATGGGGGTTATGCATAAGGAACAAATATAAAGCCATATATCCTTTTATGTGAAAATAGTGTATTATTTAGTTGTGTCTTAAAAATGCAATTTTCCTATTCTGAAATAATAATGGTGCACTGCTATGACCCTAGCATAATGATGATTTAATATGCTGTTTAACTTATTCCTTAAATTAGGCCCTGGCATTGATGCCCCTGGTATAGCCAACATTGTCAGCAATTGAAGAGGTATGAGGGGTGAAATTTTAATGTGCATTTTCAAAAAAATGAAATGGTAAAAGTAAAATAAAAGGGGGAATGAGCAGACTGGAAAAGATGCTAGTTATATTAATGGTGGTTCCCAGTGCATCCTTGTTAAAATCTTGAAATAATGGATAAATAATTGCGCTCAATCAAGGAAAGTAACAATTAGTGTCAAGAAATGTAAATAAGAATATAAAAATATTTTAAAAAACGACAGAAAAGAGTGATTTTGATAATTGTAATGGATAATATTACAAATACATAAAATACTGTATTGTACACACACAAATATCCAGAATTTCAAAGATTTACCTGCTCTATATTGTAATGAGCAGGCATTGCCCAGGCACATGTTAGTTAGTGCTCGTCTGACCTAAAGTATTAGCACCACATGAAAGTGAAAAGTGGTTGAAGCAGGCCTCAACATGGTGAAGTGGCAAAACAGCTGGCACAAAGCTTGTACAAAGTGGGCAGAGTTAGCATTCTGTCTGCTTTGCTTCAAGCAGTGCCCATAAAAGTGCCTTGACTGCCTAATGGCCAATCCTTCCCATCTGTGGGCGCTATGGATCAGCAGCTCTGTCATCCGACTGCTATTCCATGGTCCTTACTTAAAATATGACCAATATTAAACCAAAACCATTGTAGAGTTTAAAATAAATAAGATGACATGTAAAGAGTGGTTTTATTGCATTAAATACTGATTTTGTATTTTTATCAGAACAATTCTGGGGGTGTATAAACAAAAAAAATCAATAGTATCTTTAGCATCATCCTCACATCTGAAGCTTGTTACATTTATGGATTTGAAAAAAAACATAAGCAGCAGCAGTATGCTGATATCTTGTCGATGACATCACAAGATTCTATGATGCCATGTAGTTTTGATTCAAATCAACACAAGTTCTGAAAGCAGTTAACCCCTTGGCGACACAGGACGGACTAGGCGAGCACTGAAAGCGGAGTTTTTCCGCTTTCAGTGCTCAAGCCGCATTGTAACGATGCTTCCGTGTACGGAGAGCGATCGAAATGCTGGTTTTAAAGGCACAGTGCCTTTAAAACACGGGCATTTCAAAAATGAGCATAGGAAGCGAATCTTTCGCTTCCTATGCTCAGAAAGTGTTTCTGATTGCCTCGCAAGTCGAGGCAATCAGAAACACAAAAAAAAAATGCACGATTTTGGTCACTGGGTGACCAAGATGGCGCTGCCCTTCTAAGAGCAAGAGCACAGGAGGCAGGAAGTACCTGCTTCCTGTGCTCTCTGGCTGTCACACGATTGCCTCTTCACAGAGGCAATCAGTGACTGCCAGGCACACTGACAAGCAGTGGGGATGCTCTGCTGAACATCCCCACTGACTGGTCAGATCAATATTAACTCTATATTGATCTGACCAGTTATGATCTGCCTCCCTCTCCTCACATTTTTTTTAGTGAGGGAGAGAGACAGATCAAAGTAAGAAAAGTAAGTAACATTTTTTTAAAGCAATTCCCTGCGTTTAACCCCTTCCCTGCCACTGTTCTTGCGTAAGCAGTGATTGTGCACATCAGCGCATTTATTTTTGCTGTTTGTGCTTTTTTTAGGGGTTAATTTGTTTTGTACTGTAATTTATTACAGTACTACAAAGGCTTAAAGCAATTTTTATCTGTCTGCATATTTTTTATTTTTTTTATTTTCATTACATGTAAAGTAAAAATATTTGAGATTTTTTTTTTTTTTTTAAGCTGCCTGAGCGCATAGCGATCAGTAACAGCGAATTAGTGGCAAAGGCGGTTTGGTGATTTCTCAATTAAGCTCACCATTCGCCCTGGTCAGATCAAAATTCGTCGGATCAATATTCACAAAAATGTATCTGCCTCCCTCTCCTCACTTACATTTTTGTGACGGAAAGAGACAGATCAGTATTAGTGATATAAATTAATATTTTATAAAATTGTGAGGTTTTATGAAAGTCTTTCACTGTGTATTAACCCCTTCCTTGCCATTCATCACTGTATAAGCAGTAATCTTGCACAGCAACAGTATGTTTTGCTGTCTGCACTGTTTTATGGATTAATTACTTTGTACTGTAATGTATTACAGTACTAGATAGGCTCTTCTAAGAGCTATTAACCCCTTCTTTGCTCGAGATCACTGCTTACGCACTGATTCTGAGGTCGCGGACTCAGGGTTCGATTTTGACCCTGGTCAGCTTTCTGATACATCATCTAGTGATGTATCGGTGGCTGCTGAGCCCTTGCCACAAGGAGTAATGGGGGTCTACCGTTAAAAAAATATATGGTTTGGTGGGGGTAAATTACATTGGCTGGCTTAAAAGATATATCCCATATAGGACACGGACGCAGGTTGACTACATGTCAAAATTCCAAGTTGGAATTTTGAGATGCGCATCTCACAAATGTTGCCTTCTAGCCAAAAAACAAACCAACAAACCTATGCATGGGTGCTATCCCTGTACTCGGGAGATGTTGCTGAACACATATTGGGTTGTTGTTTGGCATTGACATATACTGAAATCTGTGAATTCATGCCTGAAGTACAATGTATGTGGAAAAAAACCTCCCAAAAAAGTACTACCACAAACTTTTACAAAGGCTGGTGGTAGAATTAGTACCTATACAGTATTAAAATACCACCATTTGAAATACCTTAGGATGTCTATTTTCCAAAAATATATGGTTTGATGGGGTACAATTCATTGGACGGCTTCAAAAATGTTCCAAATGGAACATGGGCGCAGGCTGACTACATGTCAAAATTCCAGTTTGGAATTGCGCACCCCCTAAATGTGGCCTTTTAGCCCCAAAACAAAACAACAAATCTATGCATGGGGGGTATCCCTGTACTCAGGAGATGTTGCTGAACACATATTGGGGTGTTGTTTGTCACTGACACATAATAGGATCTGTGAATTCATGCCCGAAGTACAATGTATGTTAAAAAAAATTACTATCCATAACATTGACATAGGCTGGTGGTAGAATTAGTGCATGGAAAGTGTTAAAATACATTTGAAATACCCTAGGGTGTCTAGTTTTCAAAAATATATGGCTTTGTGGGGTAGAATACACTTTTTGGCTTCAAAAATTTCCCAAATTGGACATGGGCGAAGATTTTCTGGACATCAGAATTCCAAGTTGGAAAACCAAAAAGCGCACCTCACAAATGTTGCCTTTTAACCCACAAATAACCTAACCAACCTATACATGGGTGGTATCCCTGTACTCAGGAGATGTTGCTGAACACATATTGAGGTGTTGTTTGGCACTGACATATAACAGGATCTGTGAATTCATGCCCAAAGTACAATGTATGTGAAAATAAATTACTACCCAAAATATTGACATAGGCTGGTAGTATAATTAGTGCATGGAAAGTGTTAAAATACTACTATTTGAAATACCCTAGGGTGTCTAGTTTTAAAAAATATATGGCTTTGTTGAGTAGAATACACTTTCTGGCTTCAAAAATGTCCCAAATGGGACATGGGCACATGTTTTCTGCATGTCAGAATTCCAAGTTGGAAAACCAAAATGCGCACCCCCTAAATGTGGCCTTTTAGCCCCAAAACAAACCAACAAACCTATGCATGGATGATATCCCTGTACTCAGGAGATGTTGCTGAACACATATTGAGGCGTTATTTGGAAATACCCCTTCACATTTTAAGATAATGTTTACCTAAATTGCAATCTATGCGAAAAATTTTAAAAAAAGTTTTTTTGCTGCAAACTTTGGCAAAGATTGGTGGTAAAATGGCTACATGAAATGTGTCCAAATACCCCAAGTTAATTGCCCTGAGTGGTCTAGTTTTCAAAAATATGTACATGTTGGGGGTCATTCATGGATTTAGTACAGAAATCAGTGTTACAATGTCACTATCACTAATTTTGAAAAAAAAAAGGATTTTAAAATAGCTTTGCACTACTTACAGTTCTGGCCCTGTAACATGAATAAAAAAACATAAAACATGGGCTATTTCTGAACTCAGGACATATATTAGAAACTATTTAGCAGTGTTTTTTTGTTGTCTCTTGTACATGAGTATACGATTTTTCAAATAAAAGTCATAAAAAAAATTTTTTTTAATTTTTTTGCCATATTTTATTATTTTTTTTACATCAAATTATATAAAATTATCAAAACAATGGTATCAAAAGAAAGCCCTTCTTATAACGATAAGAACGATATATATTTTCTGCATGTACACTAAATGAGACAGAAATAAATTACAGCAAAACACAAACACCTCAGAAATGTTAAAACAGCCCATGTCACCAAGCGTCGGACAAGCCAAAAAAGTCATGTCACTAAGGGGTTAATAGTCCCAGAAAACTGACCAGCTGTTGGGGAAGAAGGATTATAAACATTTAATCTCAATCATACTAGATATAATACGCCTCAGTACAGATAATATTAACCCACCTGCCATCAAAAAATGGGAAAAAGACTTACAAAATAGCATAGAGATCGATGAGTGGAACAAGGCTTTAAACTTAACATACGTAAACATCCACTGCCTGAATCTAAATGAAAATCAATATAAAGTGATGAATAGATGGTACTTAACACCTGTCAGGTTAGCAAAAATGTACCCCGATACATCACGGTTGTGCTGGAGATGCGGAAGATGGAGTGGAGACATGCTACATATATGGTGGGAATGCCCAAAAATGAAACCAACCTGGGACACTTTATCTGAGAAAGTACTAAAACTATGCGGAAAGGAATGGACCCTAACCCCAGAGCGTGCCTTACTACATCTCAACTTTCCAGTCACACATAGACAGAATATACCACTCCTGGTACATCTGTTGACAGCTACCAAATTTTTGATTGCAAAAAAGTGGAAAACACCAGACACCATAAAATGGGAGATGATTAAGCCACAATTAATACACCAATGTCAGATGGAAAGGGGAATAAACTACCAATATGGGGGAAACAAACATAAACCCCGATACTGGGATAACTGGGGGAAAAAAATTCAGAACGGGGAACTTGACAGGTAATTTTCCCTCTGTGCAATAGGTCAAATATTCAGCCACCCCTCCGGGGTTACACCGAGCCAGCTTAATCCAGACCTTCAATGACTATAAGAGAAATTGAGTCCACAGTAAGTTATGGTTAAATAGACAGCCAATTGTACAATTTTGGCTGTGTCAGAAGTTTATTTAAAAATAACATGTATGTAATAATTTATATATTTGTATGTCTTTTATATTTTGACAATAAAAAAAAATAAAAAATAAAAAATAGTCCCAGAAAACTGTTGCATTATAATTTGCTCTTTTCCACTGAATGCTATTTATTATACAATTTAGTTTGATTTTTGTGAGTTTATTTTTAAAAATCCAGCAAATATGTATTCATAAATCTCTGCTGCAATGTTACCTGTTTTCGCGATTAGGTTTTATGCTGCAGAGATGGTTTGCGGCCTCCAGTTCCTGCATGACCACGGGATCGTTTATCGGTTAGTAAAGTAATGTTTTCTATCAGTCTCCTCTAGTTCTTTGTTCAGATCTATGCATGTTTCATGGTAGTGTCCCTACTCCTCACAACCCTCTTACATTGACATAATGTACTCTCAACCTGCTCATTCAGAGATCTGAAACCAGAGAATATTGTCCTGGACAGCAAGGGACATGTGCGTATCATCGACTTCGGACTTGCTGAGGAGGGAATGTTCGACGGTGGAACGACGAGCGTCATGGCAGGAACATTGAGATATATGGCACCTGAGGTGAGAACTAAGTATAACATTTGCAGCCGTAATATGTATCATAACAATAACTAACTCTGGGATATTACAGCTAAGCTGTGTCTATACACTAATTGATAACACTATCTAGTGAGAGATTACCAAACCATGATTACAGATGTACTTGTAGAATGTGTAACATACAGTTCCTGATGATTACATATATACTGCATCCTCCTTCATCTGCAACTTCTCAACCTTATTATAGCTCTCTTTTGCCTTCTTTGTCACTCCTCTCTTTGGTCTAATTGTCCTCCACCCATCCTGACATGAGTCTAGCTCACTCTTCTCCTGCGTTCGTTGTCATAGAAATATATTTATGAACAACAACAATTAACAGAAAATTGAAGATTGAAGATACCACATGATTTAGAGTTCTAATTTACAGTGTTTTATGCAATAATTATATTATTTCTGATATATTCTCTTCACCAGATCTTGCTAAAAAAAAACTTATTCGTCTGCGGTAGATTGGTGGTCCTTTGGCATTACCTTATTCCAGTTGTCAACGGGCAGGTATCCCTTTTTTAATGGATACCGAGTCCAAGAAGTCTTTAAATCTATAACTAAGGACAGGCCCAAATTCCCCAAGTGCATAGGTGGTGATGTCAAACACATCTTAAAAAAAGTGAGTATGAAAAGTATATATTTAGAAGACCATTTAAACTGTATACCATCTATATTGTAAAAGGTAAATCAGTAAGTTTTGGGCACCTTCTCAACTAAAATGTTGACGCTCAAGTCAAGGGGTCAGTCTGTGCTCACGTATGGAGTGCTCAGCTATACTCACCTTCTTAACACATACAAAGAAGGAAGGGTATCGCCAGAGCAAAGGTCAATTAAGGTAAAGCATTCTTTATCCATTACACCATATTGAAATGTACAAATGTACAATATACACAAGTGCAAAGTGTAATCTAATAGAAATAAATAATGTGACACGTTTTTATTTACAAAGGGCACACCATTCAGCTGAATGAACTGCATTGGTTTCTATTAAAAATGAATATTATTTAAAACAGTCCTAACAATATATAATTATCAATAATATAAAAATGGTCAACACTGATGTTATAGGAACAGCTGTCATCTTCCAAAAAATGCAAAATATTCCTCTTAAACCAACCCAGGTTATGTGTGTATAGATTTTCATAACCCTATCAGAACCATAGTCCCCAAAACCCGGTGTGAAAATTACCCAGTGCTGAAATTCTTCACCGAGCAACATGTCACCACTAGCACCATACACCCTTACTTCCCACAGTGCTGACTTTAAACTTCTTGCCAGTGCCATATCTGATCACATACAGCTTGTCAGTGACATATTTTCCTTCACACATCTGGTCAGTACTATATTATCCACCTAACAGCATGTATGTGCCATCCGCTTCTTCACTCCCCATGTCCTCACGGGGAGAGGGCGAGCGCGATGGCGGTTGGTGCAGGCATCAGCAGGAGAGCTGGCCTTAAGTCCATGATGCCGACGCCCCCTTCTCTGCTTCTAGTGAGTGGTGTGTGTTTGGAGGGTGTGGCCCGTGATGTCTTGCATGATATCATGCTGCACAGCCCCTATAAAAGCCCCAGACTGCTCTAATGCTGGTGCTCAGTTATTAATCCATCCTGCTACTAATCAGTTGTCCCTTACTCTGATCCCTGTTTATCCTCATGCTGAGTTCCTCCTCTTATGACCGGGATTACTTTTGACCCCTCCACTGCCTTCTCCTACCATTGTGACCCGAACTGCTTACTGACCACTCCTTTGCAAGCCTCCTAAATTTGTGACCCAAATCTGCAGTCTGCCCCTGCATACTACTTTTTTTTTTTTTAACTTTCTTTCACAACCTTTCCACATGGATGAGCTTTATGCCTGCAATCAGAGGCATAGCTAGAGGGGGGCTACTGGGGCTGAAGCCCAGGATCTCCCCTCCATAGCCCCGAATGGAGACTCTGACCATGCCCCCTCGCACTCGGCTCCGCCCCCTCACGTTCGAACCCGCCTCCTGCATGCTGCAATCTGTATGCTGAACAGCACCAGACTCCGTCCCCTCATGATCAGCTCCGCCCCTCATACTTAACTCCGCCCCCTCAATATTTGTCAGAATGTGAGTGGCAGAGTGTGCATGTGTATATATGTAAGTAGCAGAGTGTGAGTGTAAGTAGCAGAGTGTGAGTGGCAGAGTTATTAGTGTGCATGTGCATGTATGTAAGTAGCAGAGTGTGAGTGGCAGAGTTATTAGTGTGCATGTGTATGTATGTGAGTGGCAGAGTGTGAGTGACAGAGTTATTAGTGTGCATGTGTATGTATGTGAGTGGCAGAGTGTAAGTGGGTGTGAGTGGCAGAGTTATTAGTGTGCATGTGTATGTATGTGAGATGCAGAATGTAAGTGCAGAGTGTAAGTGGGTGTGAGTGGCAGAGTTATGAGTGTGCATGTGTATGTATGTGAGTGGCAGAGTTATTAGTGTGCAAGTGTATGTATGTGAGTGGCAGAGTGTAAGTGGGTGTGAGTGGCAGAGTTATGAGTGTGCATGTGTATGTATGTGAGTGGCAGAGTTATTAGTGTGCATGTGTATGTATGTGAGTGGCAGAGTGTAAGTGGGTGTGAGTGGCAGAGTTATTAGTGTGCATGTGTATGTATGTGAGTGGCAGAATGTAAGTGCAGAGTGTAAGTGGGTGTGAGTGGCAGAGTTATGAGTGTGCATGTGTATGTATGTGAGTGGCAGAGTTATTAGTGTCCATGTGTATGTATGTGAGTGGCAGAGTGTAAGTGGGTGTGAGTGGCAGAGTTATGAGTGTGTATGTATGTGAGTGGCAGAGTGTGAGTGACAGAGTTATTAGTGTGCATGTGTATGTATGTGAGTGGCAGAGTGTAAGTGGGTGTGAGTGGCAGAGTTATTAGTGTGCATGTGTATGTATGTGAGATGCAGAATGTAAGTGCAGAGTGTAAGTGGGTGTGAGTGGCAGAGTTATGAGTGTGCATGTGTATGTATGTGAGTGGCAGAGTTATTAGTGTGCAAGTGTATGTATGTGAGTGGCAGAGTGTAAGTGGGTGTGAGTGGCAGAGTTATGAGTGTGCATGTGTATGTATGTGAGTGGCAGAGTTATTAGTGTGCATGTGTATGTATGTGAGTGGCAGAGTGTAAGTGGGTGTGAGTGGCAGAGTTATGAGTGTTCGTGTGTATGTATGTGAGTGGCAGAGTGTAAGTGGGTATGAGTGGCAGAGTTATGAGTGTGCATGTGTATGTATGTGAGTGGAAGAATGTAAGTGCAGAGTGTAAGTGGGTGTGAGTGGCAGAGTTATGAGTGTGCATGTGTATGTATGTGAGTGGCAGAGTTATGAGTGTGCATGTGTATGTATGTGAGTGGCAGAGTGTAAGTGGGTGTGAGTGGCAGAGTTATGAGTGTGCATGTGTATGTATGTGAGTGGCAGAGTGTAAGTGGGTGTGAGTGGCAGAGTTATGAGTGTGCGTGTGTATGTATGTGAGTGGCAGAGTGTGAGTGACAGAGTTATTAGTTTGCATGTGTATGTATGTGAGTGGCAGAGTGTAAGTGAGTGTGAGTGGCAGAGTTATGAGTGTGTGTGTGTATGTATGTGAGTGGCAGAGTGTGAGTGACAGAGTTATTAGTGTGCATGTGTATGTATGTGAGTGGCAGAGTATAAGTGGGTGTGAGTGGCAGTTATGAGTGTTCATGTGTATGTATGTGAGTGGCAGAATGTAAGTGCAGAGTGTAAGTGGGCGTGAGTGGCATAGTTATGAGTGTGCATGTGTATGTATGTGAGTGGCAGAGTTATTAGTGTGCATGTGTATGTATGTGAGTGGCAGAGTGTAAGTGGGTGTGAGTGGCAGAGTTATGAGTGTGCGTGTGTATGTATGTAAGTAGCAGAGTGTGAGTGGCAGAGTTATTAGTGTGCATGTGTATGTATGTGAGTGGCAGAGTGTGAGTGACAGAGTTATTAGTGTGTATGTGTATGTATGTGAGTGGCAGAGTGTAAGTGGGTGTGAGTGTATGGCTGTATTTGTGGCTGTGTATTTTTGTGCATAAGTGTAACTTTGAGTAATGTGAGTTTTCTGTGTGCTGCGAGTCTTATTGTGTATTGTGGTACAGTAATGTGCAGCATGAGTGTGTGATACACTCACACACTGCACATTACTATGAGTTTTATTGCTGTGGAGTCTGTGTTATAGTCACACATTGCACATTACTGTGATTTTTTTTGCTGTGGAGGAAGACACATACACACACACATACAGACAGATACACACATACAGTCGGTCACAGGCATACAGTCAGTCACACACACAGTCAGTCACAGACAGACACACACACATATAGTCAGTAACAGACAGACAGACACACACATACAGTCAGTCAGTCACAGACAGACACACACATAGTCAGTCACAGACACATACACATACATTCGGTCACAGTCAGACATACAGTCAGTCACACATACATACGGTGGGTCACATAAACACACAGTCACACACACACATGCAGTCAGTCATACACACACACTCTGTCCGTCACATACACTTACACACAAGTCAGCAATTTTGTTGTTGTTTACTATAAAAAAAAGTGCATCTATCAATATGCCCCCCTCCTGGCTGCTATACCTCATTCTAGCCTGGTCTGTGCCCTGCTGTTGTTTCTAGACCCGCTGAGAACACTCAGCGCTCAGACACAATAGTACGGTGCATGTGGGGATGGAGCAGGAAGACTGTGCAGCCGGTGCACACACTGCTCCCCCGCGCTCCGGTGGATAAATAAAATGATCCCAGCGGCGAGGGCACCATGCAGGGACAACAATAACTGGGCGCCAGATATAATTTCCTGTTTCCCAGGATTTGTTGAGCCTCGATATATACCCATATATACCTATTGTTCATTGGCGTCAATTGTATCAGTCTGTATGCCGCCTAAGCATGTGATCTTATTTACTCCACTTCTATCAAATCTATCATGGGCTCCAGCCCCGGATCTTTTGGAGACCTAGCAACGCCCCTGCCTGCAATTACAACTTTGCTGAAGTTATTGCTGATAGTTGTCCCGTACTCTGTTACCCGTATAACACTGATTGGTGTAAAAATTTGTATTTCTGTATGCATTTATCATTGAACAAATATTAATAAAAAAAGTTTAAACAGAAAAAAAGGCACAGGGCATCAATACCTTTTATCACTGGATTAGTTTAACTAATTGCAGATCCACACCTATCTTAGACAGGCATTCTTCTGAAGACATAACACTTCATAGCCATTCCATTTGTCATTGGGGGTCCTGTTTAAAACAGTTTAGTGTGTTTAAATAGAAGAAATAATGTGGTTGTTCTTTTCAGCTTCTTAGGAAAGATCCAGACCACCGTCTTGGGGTGCAAGGTAACATCAGAGGCCACCCATTCTTTCAAGACATCAACTGGGTGGAACTGGAAAATGGGAAACTGGAACCTCCTTTTAAACTCAGTGTAGTAAGTACATGCTACTATATATGCTGCAAGTTATTAAATAGCATTGTTTCTTTATTAGAATAATTAGTAGCTTTGCTGAATTTATATATTCAAAAGCCTCGTGGTATCATCCTCCTTTAGGGCGAGTGCCCCATTATCCCAAGTTGCTCCTCCAGGTGCTTTGATCAATGCACATGTATTTTACTGGTTCATAAAGCTGATAATCTACATACCATCCAAAATCTCTCATGATCCTCTTTTTTGGGGAGCTTTGTGGAGGATAATGGCCCTGAGACCTCCACTGACTAATAATTATTGTAACAGGACAGCTACCCAAGGCCGTTAGCACCTCTGTCCATTGTAGGAAATCACCTCTCCGATTAAAGCTCAGCATCCACCCAGCAAGTCTTTCTGGAACCTTGCTCTTTGTACCCAAATAGCAGACACGACCACTAGCAGTTAGGTACAACAATGAACAACATTTATTTGTCAAACAGCACAGACTTATATGCACACAGATGTGACATCAACTAGGGTAGAGGCACAGGGAACTAATTATAATATGTAAGCATTAAGCAATATAAAACCTTACTTAAAACAGGTAATTAAATACAGGTAAACGTTACATAAAATAAACATGCCATCTTTAGATCCAGACCTTCAGACTACAAGGGACAATAGATCGTTCACAGGACAGTAAACACTTAGTGATTGGATAAGTACACATTTCAACACTAACATATAATGACATGTCTTAACCTGGAGGAAACACAGTGAATAGAGCAGAGGCTTGGATCCCAAGGTACACATCCTGGCTAACATCCTGAGTGAGCTTGTGTTGAAGTCCAGCTGTATTGAAGCAGGGTGTCACTGATGTCCCCCCAAATTTAGCATATCCAAAGAAAGGGTCCGTAGTCCACAGGGAGGTGTTTGGCCATCAGGACCGTCCAAGAACCCCAGTCACGCAAACTGTCATGATTCCCTCTGTGACTATTATAATGTATTATTATATATCCAGTGCATTTCTTAGATAAGTCCTGGAAACTGGGCCCACTGGATGGAAAAATTAAAAGGAAAATTGATATATTAGAGGGTGATCCAGAAGTTGTGGAGATGTACATGAAATGCATTGGAAAGGCATTGGACAGGGGTACATGACATTATGTCCCCCTTATCCATTCAATGACAAAGGCAGTGTCTGAAGGCCTGACATGACGGGAGAGTTCCCAAGTGTCTGTGGCCGTTTGAGAGGTGCATTCCTCTCAAACTGCATAGTCCTTCACCAGCACCACTTTGGTTTAATTACTCTTTGGAATAATTTATTTTATTTAATTTAGCAATGGGACAGTTTCTGATACTATTTACCACGAGAAAAACAAAACCGGCATAGCAACTGCGTCCAGGCCTGACACTCCAGGAGCCTGGGCGACTACTGCTGCTGCCTCCTTAAAATCCACTAGCTGTAGGTGACACTCATTGAGTTGAAACTCTACAAACATGGAGTGCCAACTGGATGTGTGTGCATCCTTCCACCCTCAAATGATGACATTGGCATGCCACCATGTGATTGCACACTAAGCACAGGAGGATGCCAGCTTCATCATTTGGGATTGGATGAATATGTGCTTATCCACTCAGACCTTTGTCTTGCTAGAACCATCAGTCCCCTTCAGGTATGACGTCTCTTGGACTCTTGCGCTCCATATTTGCTGACGAGTTTGCCAGCAAATATGTAAATTATATGTAAATGCCTACCTGAAAGTGAAAACAAGTTTTGCTAATAAAAGTTTTACTGTAAGATGAATTACATACACACTTTCTTTTTCATTTTGTTATTATATGAAATTTGTATTTCCTTCTTTGCTGTAATCAGTTAATGTGCTCTCTTTTTGTAGCCACCAGATGATGATGTCATGGGGTGTCTTAAAAAGCCTGAATCCTGGAACAAAGACTTAAAATGCGAAGAAAAGGACCACCAATATCTCCCAGACTTTTCCTTCCAAGACCCAAATTGGTGTCTTTAAGTTCAATAATTTAAAAAATATAAAAATGATAAAAAAAATATAAAAACATAAAAAGATGTTTAGAAAAATATAGATAAGTAGATAACTAGGATAAGTAGTTGCATTACATGCATCACAGTAGACTAGATCTTATTGAGAGTGCAAGATACTTTAAGAGGAAATACATAAATAATTGAACTTTTTCTGGGCTTGGAGAGAGAGGGTAACACATTGCACACCACTTGGCAGCTAGGCATCTTATTCATTAAAGGATTACTAATTAAGGGATCATCCACTGACTCTCCTAACGGTTTGACAGCCATATCCTGTTTTTATTCTTAAAGGGTTGATTTCTAGGTATCTGTTCCCTTAACCCATCTCTTATCTTTTTCTCTTACAATTTCTTGTCTCCGTTCTTGACATTTTGCGTATAATTTTTGGAATAATGCAATTTTGTCTTCTAAACCCTTAGAAAGGTCATGATAGGTAAAGGCATCCTTGACCTGTCATGACCTTTCAAAGACCCCATGCTTGACCACAAAATCTCTTTTTCCTGCCTCCATCTTCTTTCGATAACCAATTTAGCAGCTAGAAACATCTGGATAAAAAATATGTTCTTTCTTTGTTCATTTTTTTTCTAAATTGAAGTGTAACAAGGCAGTTTGTGGAAAGCAAGGGAGACTTATCCCCAAGATATTTTATTAATTACCCTAAAGACTTGTTTCCAACACTTTTTTACCTTTTAACATTTCCACCATATGTGGTACATCATGCCCTGGTTCTTTCCACAGATCCAACAGACATTGTGTGTCTTTTGTAACTTTTGAGGAACCATATACCACATATTTATGATCTTAAACTGTATTTCATGCAGTGTGTCACCTTTGTCATGTTAATCCAGGCTTGCGTCCAAGTGTCATCCATAATAATAATTCTAAGCGTTCTTGCCCACCTGTCTCTGACCTTGGGGACACTCTGTGCTTCAAGATCCTCCATCGCTTCCACACATTTATTAAATATTCTATCTTTTAGATCAAATAAGGAGTTCCATCTTGGACTATTACCATTGGCTATCCGTCCAGAGTTATCTTTCAAGTAATGTTTCAGATGTGTGTATGTATACTCATGCTTAGCCGCTATTCCATTTACTAGTTGATAAAAGGGTTTCATATATTTGCATGGTACGTAAAAATCCAGATACACTTCTAATCTCTATGGTGTTTAGTTTGAGTTATCTTCTGGTTAGGATTCAGTCGACTTTCTTGGCTAAAAATCTCTGATCTCTATATTTATTTTCCTCTTAGGATCTTTTAAGGCTGAATCTTGTGTGATCCCTCATCGGGCAAGTTAAGTGTACATAAGACTCTAGTGAATAAGATAGCAAGCAGTGCTGTAGAATTACAGGCTGATCAGTTGCCAAATACTAGCTTTGTAATGTGAAACCCCTCTTGAACTATGTTCGCTCAAATCAATTGTGTGACAGCTTCAGCACTGAAAAAGTTTAAAATGTTATGTATTTCCATATCCCATAAGGAAATCAGTAAAAATGTTAGAATTTTCCTAAATTAGAATTATTTGTTATAATAGGCTAATAACTTTATGGCCATATAATGTGACTAAATCCCCATTGTTTAACTTCAGTCAGATGTTTTAAACAGCAGTTTTTAAACCCATTGCCTGTATTGTGTGGATATGCCCTGATTCCCATCTATATTGTATATAATGACTACTTAAATCCGACAGCACAGTAAAAGCGCCCCTACATCACACACAGGTATCTCATTGTGGGTGTCCAAAGAGAACTTTTAATAAAAATGAGAGTCTCAGACTGACTCAGGTCCCAGGAAAAAAGTTAGGTTAGGTTAGGGCCTCGCCTAAAGTGGGGTACTTTGACGTAGTGGCGAGCTAAGCAGGATATGGCCATATAAATTGTGTTTTGAATTGTGATTGTCAGTGATGGTGATTAAGGAACAGATTTGGCAAGCAATCATCTGCTTCTTATTGCCTTTCACCGCATAAATTGACAAGTGACCAACAAAACATCTACCATTAATAACTTAATTGGAAACTTCTCCAACTTGACTAACTTTCCAGTTCAGTCTGTTTTTTCAGTAGATGACTTGCAGTTCACTTGTTTGAATTGTAGATTGATGCACTCATGGTTTATTTATATTAAGAGATTCCTTCTCTAAATTACCTTTACTCATCTCCTTTGTTAAAATAAAACGTATTGAAGTTTTTGATTTATATTATTTGATTTATAATATCATCTCTGATGCTTAGGTACATTGATTTATCGTGGATGTTTTTAAAACAGGAAGGGGTCATGGCAGATGATTGGTAAAGGTCAATGAATTGGTAAAGATCAAAGGAGATTTACAAATAATTATTTAAAAAATGTTCCAAAGTAGTGTGCACTCTTTTGTTAAATAAAATACTTAGGTACATTTTGTGTGCAATAATAATAAACATTCACTTTTTATAAATCAGTCTATCAAAACAAAGAAATTAGTCACTTAACTCCTTCATGACAATGCCGTACAGGTTCAGGCTCGCAATGCATTGGTGACAATGCCCGTACATGTACAGGTTGTCTTTAAAACAGCACAACTGCAGCATTTTCACCACGATTCACACTATTCTTGGTTGTCCTGGAAGTGGGTGAAGGCTATCCTGTCAATCACGTACCCTCACCCTTTGGAAATCGGATGAGGCGTGTTTCAGGCTGCCTCCGACTAAGGCAGGTCTGAAACACCCAGTTAAGGGGATGTCTTAGACGGCAATAGCGGAGAGAGACTGTCACAGCCATTGCAGTGAATACTGTGTCTAAAGACATATCACAATTAATGTGATCACTGTGAAAATCAATCACATTGATCAAATGCAATGAATGAAAAAAATACAGTAAATGACAGCCAGTGCTGTATGAACAGCCCTATCGGTCCTTAAAAAAAAACCAATAGAGTATATGTGGGGATTGATTTAAAAAGCAAGCTTGCACATTCCGAAAGTAGCAAAAAAGCTATTATCCAGAACGGATATCAAAACATAGAAAACCATTGTCTTGAAGAGTTTAATAAAAGAAAAGAAAAAATCCCACTCAAAACCAAGTGTATAAAGACCTGTTAAAATTCGGTACCTAAATGACTCAACATTAAAGGGAGTGTATCACCTAAACATTTCTTATACTGTATGCATTTGCCATTTGGTTGGAGTCCGTCAGTCGATTATGTTTGTCACAGGCACCATTTTATTTGAAGGAACACAGCGCATCTTAATTCCAATCAGACCAAGAAAGTGCAAATAAAAGCACCCACACCTTTATATACATAGTGGTAAAGGCTTTCAAAGTGGTTTTATTTATATTTCTGCATTATAGATTTTTATAATGTCAATGTTATCTATTATGCCCTTTTACCAACAATATTATTTTTGGTTTTTCACTACAATTGTCCTTAAAAACCAGCAAAGACCATAAAAGCCCAGCTAGTGTTACAACACCTAAGCATCTGTTGGGGGAATTTGGGCAATATGTGGATTAAAGTTTATATGTCTTTGAAATTGGCAGGGTGAAAGGTAAGTAGCCAAGTAGAGTGAAACACATCAAACCACAATTTTTGATAATCATATCAATGTTTCTGTGTAAGATTAGTATTGATGTGAAAATCAAACATATTGAAGCGGTACTATTTGATTTCTAATATAATCTCCGATGTATACATTGTTACTTATGGTGGATGACAAAAGTTCTATACATTTCACTGCATAGCAGCACTGTAATTGAGTGCCTGATGGAATTGATTGAGTCAAATAATTTGAGAGCCTGAATTACATGTAAAATAAAGATTGAGGACCCACCAATATTGGAGTACTTTGAAACAGTGGTGGGCTAAGCACTTCAGTATAACACTGTATTAAATATGGTGGTTTAGATTTATCATCCCCCATTTCCTTGTTTCTATATGTAAAGAAAGGGGAGAGAACCCCCAATAATATGGAGTATTTATCACATAAATGTTTGATAAGGGTCTTCATCTTATAACAAGTGCTGCCCACATTTTGCAAAGTCTATACAATCACAGAGAGCATATTAGGCTTAATTAAACTAGTTTTTATTGCATTTGTTTTACCTTAAACCTATTCTCTCTAACAAGTACATTTCTTACTTAATAGGAGACCATGAAAAGAGACGGAAGAACCAAAGGTTCTTTCTAGCAGTTCCAAGAGGAGACATGCTGTTAAATTAAGTCACATCTATAGCCCCCAGAAGACAAATTCCATTCGTAATTCCAGTTCAAAATCTATTAATAAACATAAATACAAATAAAATGTGTTTCTTTTCTTTTATGTTGTGAAATAAAAGATACAAAAATCAGAAAAGAAGTTATTATTTTATCCAACATTGTAGATATAACAGTAGACAAGTATATGGTACTGTACTTAATGTTATTAAAGACAGCAGAGAGTTATTACCGTATTCGTTGACATATATTGTGTTTTGAACTGAAGTTGTTTAAAGTATATGTACACCATTCTGTCATCTGCATTATACACTAATCGTATGATTGAATTGTTTTGGAGTATAATTTAAGGTATACTATCACCAAAACATATGCATGTAAATAAATGCAGGTACATATAATACAGAAGGATATGATATGGGTCACCTTACAGTTTCTGAAAATTTTGTCTCAACTGTATGGTACTATAGAAATGTTTGCATGGGTGGATACACGTCTTACTATCAGAGCATTTGACCCCTTGCCGACATTGGACGGACTAGGTCCATCCAGTCTGGCAAAGTGTTGCCAACATGTGACAGACCTAGTCTTTCCTGTGGTTAAACGAGCAGTGTTTGCATCCTAAGATTGCAAACACGGCAAAAACTGTGATGCTTTAAACATTCACGAACCCCCGTGCCTAGGGCACCCACGATCGCTTCATGGAATCATTCGCGGGCGCCTTATTGAAATGCAGCATTCTCCTCCAATATGACTGCTGCCCTTTTGTGGGTAGAGCATCGGAAGTGAAAATAATTACACTTTACAATAATAATCCATTACTCTGATGCTGTAGCTGGACATCCCTTAGAGGTAGTCAGCAACATTGCAATGTAAAAAAAAAAAGAAAAAAGACGTCATTAGCTAAGGGTTAAGGTTAGAATAATGATAAGGGTTACAATTAAATTAGGGTTAGCATAAGGGTTAGGGTTAAAATTAAATAAAAATTAGAATAAATTAAGCTGTAGCATAAGAGTTAGATTAGGGTTAAATTTAGGGTTAGGGTTAAATTCAAGCTTCGGGTTGGGGTAAAAGGTCACTGTAAGTGAAAAAAACAACACTGTTTTTGGTTATTGCCCTATAACTCGCAAAAAAAACTACAGAAAAAAATGGAAACAGGTATTTTTCTAAACTCGGACAAAATTAAGAAACTATTTAGACTGGGTCTTTTTTAATGTTTGTGTAAATTATTTTTTAGGTCAAAGTTAGAAAAAGTTTTTTTTTTTCATATTTTATTATTTTTTTTTAGTAAATTATAAGATATGATGAACATAATGGTATCTAAGGAAAGCCCTTCTTATGGCGATAAAAACTGTATATATTTTGTGTCGGTACAGTATGTGAGAAAGAAGAAACTTACAACCAAACACAAACACCCCAAATGTCAAAACAGCCCGAGGGAAAGAGAAGGTCAAAAGGTCATGTCACTAATGGGTTAAATGTGTCCTCTGTAGATGTGAGCAAGTTTTTTTATTTTTTAATTCAAAACATGGCATTTAACAAACTCTTCACAAAGGTCACCTGCTTGCTTCAATGTCTAAGTAGCAGTAGTCATTATGGCTTTGTGAAGACATTTTAAAGGTATATTTGAGTACCAAATATAAATAAAAGCCAGAATCCTAACAAACTGTCCTATTGTAGGTAGAAAGGATGTCATCATTTGGGGGCGTGTCCGGAACGTGATGAGAGCAGACGCACACTGAGGGAGCTCCTGATTCCCGGGCCAAAAACGGACATTACACGCAGCCTTTCTCACCTCCAAATTATGGGGAAACATACAAAAAAGAGTTCCCCACTCAAGGAGCCCCCGAGAAGTTCTAAAAAACCGACCATGGTCAACCTAAAGACCTTTTTGGTCCCGATGTCTCCACGAGGAGGAGAACCCAAAATGGAGGCAGACACTTCTGAGGAAGAAACCCCACATAGCGTCCATACGGAGGAATTGGAGGGTGAGGACTGTTCTTCACAACCTGCCCCCTACCACCCGAACACGGACTCACCGACAAGGTCGGATTTTGCTACCTTCACCCTGCAACTACAGAGAGATTTGTCCACAGCAGTCGAACGCATCACTTCCATGATTAAAGGCGAACTGCGGGACATAAAAACGGACCTTAAACAACAAGGCCACCATCTGGAAGTAGTTGAGCAAGATCAGAATACACTTCACACAACGCTTTCAGTCCTGCAGAAGCAACTCACGGAACAAAGAGCCCTTATGTCCCATATAGCACAACAAGTAATAGACCAAGAGAACTGCAACAGAAGATCTAATTTGAGAATAAGAGGCTTACCTGATGTCAAAGGCCCCGAAGATCTGTCGGAAATACTTGACAACCTCTTTAGGGGTATTGTGCAATGCAACTCGGATCAACCGCTCTACGCCCTAAGGACGTGAACAATCCTCAACCTAGAGATGTAATATGCTGCCTACACTCGTTCCTACTAAAGGAAGAGATTCTACGGCAAGCACGTAAGAAAGGCCCCATTCTTTACAAAGGTTCATCGCTTCTGATACTGCCCGATGTGGCTTGGGCCACCCTGCAGGCCAGGAAACTACTAAAGCCGATTACAGACCTCTTGAAAAAAGCTGTGATCCCGTTCAGTTGGGGAAATCCCCTTTCCATCACCGTCCGCAGAGGTTCCAATCCCATCATGTTGAGGTCTCCACAAGACTTACAGCATTTCTGCTCCACCTTACAGTTGGAGACCAGAGACTTACCTGGATGGCTGGATGGAAAAGACGATCCCCCTCTTATTCCGACTTTGCAAAATTCTTCCTGGATGCCTAGGGCGCAGCGTAAGAAGAAACCGAGGTGATTTGCTCAGCAAAATATGCCCACATTGGAGGACTCTGGGCCATCTCACCCATCGCTATCCCCTTGAGATTGCATAGGCTCAGTGAGTCAAATAACTTTTATGCCATAGTATTATGCGCCTGACACAAACGATTTTGTCGGCCGGCATTTTCAGACTATTTTTATTTTTATTCTCAACCACTCTGCCCCTGTTGACAGACGGATGGACCGTGTATCCGTCGGACATTTGGTTACTGTCCTAACATTGTTACTTCTTGAAGACCGCATATGTTTGAATTTTTCAACTTGATTGATCACTCTTAGTATGTTTTATCTGTTATCTTTCAGCTGTGTGTAATCTTTATTCCCAATGTTTCCATAGTGACCTAATAGATTTATTGCTACTTCTAATATAACTTGGTCACAACAAACTTGTAGGATTGGCCCGGGGACCATTGGGCCGTTTCCGTTGTTAACTTTCCCCTACGAACATGCTGCGAGCTCTGCAAGGCCTGCCACGCTCTCCCCAACAGAGAAGTGCCTATGTATATAGTGGAAGCCCTCATGCACCACATTGGGGTGCATGGGGTCACTCATTTGGCACAACTGCCGTCTCGGTCATTTTGACCCATTGTAAATATTATATATACTGTGTTTCTCTACTCCTATTCTCCGTCTAACTTTCCTCTCTCTATACTCTCCTTTTTAATTTTCCCTTCTCTTCAATGCGAGAGCCCGAGGTGAATTACCATAACCTAACCCAAATTTTGCACCCTTCCTATGACTAACAAGGGCCAACTAAACGTAGTTTACATCAATGCTAAAGGCTTTAATTCCCCCTTAAAACGATCACGTCTCTTTCGAGAATTGAAGGCACTTCGTGTCGATGTAGCACTAATCCAGGAGACACATTTTTTTAGACGTAAGGTCCCAAATTTCACCAACCCCCAATTCCCACAGGCCTATTATTCTCACTCTCCCTTCCCAAAAAATAAGGGAGTGGCGATCTTTATTTCTAGCTCTCTTTCCTTTCTTGTCCAGGACCAGTGGTCGGACAGTGAAGGGAGAGCCTTATTTTTGAAAGAATCCATAGGTGCTGATGTCCTGACTATCGCTTATTGTTACTCTCCCAATGTGTCTCAACATATATTTCTCTCCACCTTGATAGGGAAGCTGCAGGATTTTGCCTCGGGATTGGTGATTCTTGGACCTTAACATGCCTCTTGACCCTCGAATCGACTCCTCCACAGGGACTTCATCCCTTCGATACGCTAAGATTAAACAGGTAAAACGAGCACTACACAAATCCCAACTAGCTGACACCTGGCGCATTCAGCATTCTAACCAGAAGGAATACAGATTCTACTCACATCCTCACTCAAGATACTCACGTATTGGTTACATCTTCATACCCCACAGACATCTCCCTCACTTAATTCGTACCGAGATTGGACATATTACATGGAGCGATCATGCCCCCATACTAACCACCATTACATTACCCTCACTGACTAAACGACAACCTAGGTGGCGACATATGAACGTTGATCTAAAGCTATTCTCTAAAATTCTCAGTAATAGGATCCAATACCACCTACCTGCACTCATCCATCGAGATCAGGCCGGTTTTGTCCCGGGTCAGGAGGCTCCGGACAACACCACTAAGACCATTAATCTCATACACCTAGCCAAATTACGTAATATCCCTGCCATGCTGTTGTCAACTGATGCGGAGAAGGCTTTTGACAGGGTGATTTGGTCTTTCCTGCATGCAGTCCTGGTACATATTGGCCTGGGCGAGTCTATGATACACTGGATAGGTTCTCTTTATAGGACACATACTGCCCGGGTCCGGGTTAACGGTACGTTGTCAGACCGGTTCGCCATGTCAAATGGGACCAGACAGGGCTGTCCCTTGTCCCCCCTTCTCTTCATCCTCACACTGGAACTCTTGGCGTGTGCTATATGAAACAATCCTGATATTTCTGGCCTGGAGGTTGGTCCCCATCACCACAAACTAGCCATTTATGCGGATGACCTTTTATTGTTCATAACCAACCCGATAGTCTCTTTACCAAATCTCATGAGGGAATTCTCCACATTTAATGCACTATCCTCTTTCAAAAAAAATTATAAAAAGTCGTAAGCTTTAAATATCTCACTCTCACCGACTGTGGTAACGACTATAACAACTTCATTCCCGTTCCGCTGGAATGAACGACATATTAAATACCTAGGCGTCTTCCTCAAGGCTGACTTATCTTCATTGTTCGATATCAATTTCACTCCTCTCTTAAACACATGCAAACCTGACCTACATAAATGGTCCTCTAAGAGGCTATGCCCGTGTTCATACCAAAGACCTTTTTTAACACACTTAAAACTATTCTCACTAAATTTATTTGGCACAACAAACGACCTAGGATCAATTACCTGACCCTCACGCGACCCAAAGGTTTGGGGGGTGTGGGCCTCCCAGATATTGAACGCTACTATAAATCAATGCATCTGTCTGGACACGCCAGGTCTAGTCAACTCCCCCTCATTACTGCAGTCGCTGATTAGTAATAACGACTTCCCTCCTGGTTTTACAAACTCCTTTTTTAGGCACCTTTTCCAGACACCAGTAACATACCCCAGACTAGGACACGTCATTGAAGATGGCAGCATGCGTCCAATATCCCAAATAGCTCCAGCCTCTCCCCCGACCCCGGAACATGTATACAAATACACGCAACTATCGCATTTTGTTACTGCACTATCTGCAAAACACACGTTACCAGTGGAATTCACCGATTTTGAGTTACTGAATATAACCAAAGATCAGCCTGGGCGGCTTGTATCGACAATCTACAGTATACTTACGGACCTTAATGATTACAAGAAACCCTCTTACATTCTCCATTGGGAGAAAGATTGCAATACTGTCTTATCTACCTCCCAGTGGCGTAAGATAGCTAATTTGACACACAAATTCTCAATCTCCACGCACATACAGGAGAACGCATACAAATTACTCACCCGTTGGTATTACACTGCTGATACACTACATAAAATATATCACTCCACTACTGATAGATGCTGGAGATGTCATACAGGAATTGGTGACAGTCTCCACATATGGTGGACATGCCCCAAGATCCAACCATTTTGGTCTGCAGTGATTAAGGCAGTTAGAATACCTGGAGATGACTCTATCCTGGCAGAACCACTGACTATATTGCTGCACCACACACATCACCTTGTAGGGGCCTATAAAAGGTCACTCACTTTCCACCTGCTAAACGCAGCTAAACTACTTATCCCACGAAAGTGGAGGCAACCCCAACCTCCATCGTTTAAGGACTGGCTAACTTCAGTGGAGTCGATTCGAGTGGTCGAGAACATGATACAAACTTCTAATGGTAAGGGTCTACAACAAAAAAATAGATGGATGCATCGGTTACTGTATCTTGGCAGCCCGGAGTGTCAAACTGCAATCCAAAATGATGATCCCCAGTCCTAGCCCCCTTGAGTTCCTTGGCAGCGCGAACTCTATGATTTGCTGAATTCCCTCAAGCTTATGACTCGCCTCTCTTGCTCCCTTCTTCTTCTCTCTTCAAGTTCTCTCTCCTTTCTTTTCCAATCAAAGCTTTTCGTAATTTCCCACTTTCTCTCTGTTTAGATGTTCCTCCATTTTGCACTTAGTCTTTGTACAGACATCGTACCCCATTGAATATGCCTAATTTCCTGGAGGAAAAAGACCATTTGTTGTTAAGATTGACCAGGGGGATCTTTTTACCGTTGCTGGTTAAGGCAATAATGCCAACTGCAACTACCTTTGTTACGTTATTCTTTTCCCTTTTTTTTTCTTATTGTTGAAAAGTTTAAAGATACTGTACGGATACTGGTCTACCTCACTGAAAAGTATAATATCACACTGGTGTTATCTTTGATGCTGATTTCTGTACTTCATGTTGTATACTGTTGAATTATTTTTCACAAAAACTGATAATAAACAAAATTTAAACTAAAAAAGAACGGATGTCATTTACAACATTAATATCCAGTGCCCTACTGCAGCCATTTTATCAATTAACCTGTGTGTTTAAATGAAACACCTATTAGTTTTCTTTCTTGAAACTGTTAATGTTGCTACAATTCATGTGTATCTGTCATTAACACCAGCCATTTGGAAATATTTGGAATGATGGGTTAACAGAGGCGTCACTAGGGTTGGTGTCACCCGATGTGGTAACTCATGGTGTCACCCCCTGGATTTCCTCCAATACATTGCCGAACAGATTCCTTAGTGATGCCAGTCAGATGGCCCATTAACTATGCCACATACAGGAGCCACACAAATTAGGTCACACACAGGAGCCCCATGACTATGACACACATAAGTGCCCGATACATTTATTTATTTAGAAAGTGTTTTACTAGGAAGAATACATTGAGATTTCTCTCGTTTTCAAGTATGTCCTCAGTATACATTATGCCACACCAGAGTCCCATAAATTATGCCTCACCTTGGAGCTCAATTAATTATGCCACACCCAAGCCCCCCTGAATTATGCCACACACAAGTACCCCATAATTATGCCACATAAAAGAGCCCCTTAATTATGCCACACATGAGACCGCCTTAATTATGCGACACACATATAGACATACATATCTATACACACAGATTTCTTTCTATTTCTATATCTAGTTGCATTTATACTTATTTGAATTTTTTTATATTATATTAAACTATTTTCATATGTAATAAAAATGTTTTATTGAAAATTTGCATTCCTTGTTTTTATTCCCTTCCTCTGCACCCACATTGCACCTAAAGGACTTAACACAGCACCATACAGTACCCACAGAACTTGCCATGCACTTATATTGCACCCACAGCACTTGGCTTGCACTCATATTGTACCTACATGATTTGGCATGCCACAGTATCACTTTGCCCCACATAACTAGCCAGTGTCACTTTCCTCATAGTACATGTTATTTTGCACCAATAATCATCACTTTGCCAATTAAAATAAACCAGTTTTCCCATTAATATGCCAGTGTTTGTCCATAAATATGGCACAGCCAATTTGCCCAATAATATGACAGTATTATTTTGCCACTCAATATTCCATCATTTAACCCCTCAAT
Source organism: Pelodytes ibericus (assembly GCA_036172795.1). Lineage (NCBI taxonomy): Eukaryota > Metazoa > Chordata > Amphibia > Anura > Pelodytidae > Pelodytes > Pelodytes ibericus. Next base: position 98,414,856 of record CM069857.1, on the reverse strand, counting down.
ATGCCAGAATTGTGCCACTCAATATGACATTATTTAGCCATATAAAATGCCAATATTTAGACACTCCATATTCCAACATTTAACCTCTCAATATGCCAGTATTAGTTTGCCATTCAATATTCCAGCATTTAACCCCTCAATATGCCAGAATTTTGCCACTCAATATGCCAGTATTATTTTACCACTCAATATCCCAGTATTTTGTCACTCAATATGCCAATATTTAGACACTCCATATTCCAACATTTAACCCCTCAATATGCCAGGATTTAACCCCTCAATATTCCAGAATTTTGCCACTCAATATGCCATTATTTAACCCCTCAATATGCCAGCATTTAACCCCTCAATATGCTAGTATTAATTTGTCACTCAATATGCCAGGATTTAGCCACTCAATATGCCAGGATTTAACCCCTCAATATGCCAGAATTTAACCCCTCAATATGCCAGGATTGAATCCCTCAATCTGCTAGTATTATTATGTCACTTAATATGCCAAGATTTTACCATTCAATATGCCAGGATTGTGCCATTCAATATGCCAGGATTTAACCCCTCAATAAGCCAGGATTTAATAACTCAATATGCCAGCATTTAACCCCTCAAAGTGCCAGGATTTTGCTTGTTTTATTCCACCCTCCTCCCCCCTTCCCAAGTACACCTCCGCCAGGGGTTTCGCCAGGTGCGGTGCGCACCCCCCGCGGGTCACCACTGTGGGTCAATAATCTATTAGTAATTTTGGTTTCTGCTAAATGGAAGTGCAAAGTTGTCCATTTAACCCTTCATTAAGAAATAAGATTCATGAAAAGCCGCTTCTTGATGTCACTTTCTGAGGTGAGACTAAGACTTGTGGTGACATAACACCATGGAAAATGTTTGTCAGGGCTTTTGTCTGTTAAACTCTAGCTTATGTAGTTGGTGCTATTCACTAAAATTCAAGAATAGTGACAGGAGGTTGAATTTAATTAAAAAGTCGACCTCCAAATTTTACCGCGCATGACATTCAATATGAAAAGGATGAACACTCTTTCTATTTCTATGTTCCATTTAGTGAGCTGTGTGAAAATTTTGATTCCTATCATGCCCAGCCAAGTGGCTGACACAGTACAATGGTATAAGTGGTTCCCTAAGTAGAAAAAAGGAAAGACTGTAAACACTTGTAAAAAGTATAGTAAATGCCTTTTTAATAAACATAAATAATAAAAAGACAAATGTACATACATTTATACTGAATGGAATTTTGTAGTTTTGAAAGGGTTAAATTAATGTTGAGAAGCCCCCCTTGTTTGAGCAAGTTCAGTAAAAGGTCACAACTCCTAAGGATGTCTGTTGAGCCATAGCCGTTTGTGGTTGTTTGTGTTAGAACATCCAGACTACAATAAGAGGAACTAATGATGTAGCAAGTTTCAGCTATATTTGTGCTTGAGTGACAATTATGAGTTTTATTTTAGCTATCCTGCCTAATGACAATATGAGCACATATGTTTTTTGTACTAATTATAACCAATCAATATGTAGGACAACGCCTAGATTTGTATATAAATACCAATGTGTAATAAACTACACTCAGAGCTGAGGATAAAGAAACACGTGCCTTGTGTCTTTGTTTTCAGCCTTCACAGCTCTCCAGATATCTGCTAGCCTGCCACACATCAACGACCTTAGAAGAAATTGATCAAGAAGTAGAGACCGGCAGTTCCTTTCAATTTGGTGATAGAAGTGGGATTTGGATATACAGGGTGAGTACAAGTTATGCATGGTTGTATTATATACTTCTGTGCCCGTGCTCCCTATACTTCTGTGCCCGTACCAAAAAATTCTGTGCTTTAATTAAGCATTGGGTTGTTGTTAAACACTTGTCACTGGGACTGGGATAATATTGTGTTTCTGGTACACAATTCAAAAATAATCTATTTATCTATGGTACTTGTCACTGGGACAAGAAAACATTGTGGTTCTGGTACACAAATAATAGATATAGATATTAAGATTTCACTGGGAAATCGACACTGGGTCACGGCACAGTTTAACAAAACCTATTCAGAGATATATATGTATATATGTACATAAATATATACAAATAATAATTAGCAAGTGTTGCTTTCTAAGAAACTATCTTTGGTGTGTCAAAGGTTATTTGTACATAAGTTAAAGTATAAGATAATAATTTTATATTAAGTTGTGTGAACTGCATAAAATTATCTGTTCGTAATGGGACAAAAGTTAAGTGATTTAGCAACTACAAGTTTTATATTAGGTAAAAGGAATGATGTCCCTTTGTATGACAATACATAAGTGGAATCCCCATTATTACACCCAAATTTATGTGACCGCAGTATGTGGTTCAGGTATGATAATGTCATAATAATTAAAGAAGGCAAACCCAAAGGGAGAGAAAATTAACAAGGGTAAATCTAAATACCCTAAGAGACCTGTCCCACAGAAAGCTAAGACAGCATCCAGCATTTCCTGTTTGCTTAGAGCCCCCACAGTACAGCACGGCATGTAAATTGTCAGATAAGGAATTAACTGCTTTGTCTATGGCCATAAGGTATGTTTGATTTGTCTCCCTGCAGTACAGAGTGTTTTAAGGGTATAGTAGAAACTTTATGTATAAAGTATAAGAGTAGTATAACATTGAATTATTAAAGAGAATTATAAGTATTAAGTATTTCTAGTGTGGCTGTTACATATATATAAGTTAAAGAGGATGTATCTCCTAGATCACTCAAACTGTGAGCGCTCACCAAAATACGGCACTTTCAGCCTTTAATATAATTGCTTTAGTGATCTTTGAGTGACGGTCTTCTGGACTATATTCATGAGTGTGATTAGAAGTTTTATATTAAATAAGTTCATTCATGTTATGTTCTTTGTTCGGTATAAACTTCCTGAGGAGTAACCATAGTTACTGCAGTTTTGTGTTATTGTTTGGCAGAAAAGTTGCAGAGTTATTTTTTTTTTTGGCATAGTCATTAATTTTATTAGTGGTATGCATCGTTTTTTTTAATTAATTTGCTTCTGTATTTGTGTAACTGTTTCTTTAAGTAAGTAAGTAAAATAGAAATAGTTGTGTGTAAAACAGCAAGAGTCATATATTACCCGAGGTCTCTTGTAGACATTATGTTAAATATACATGATTGATCTATTAAACAGTATAACAGCTGTAAAATTGAATAAATGCCATTATTAGATTTTTATAAAGGTTTTGTTTTATTCAATCTACATGTGCAGAGGCATTGTGCAAAATTATGAGGAAGAAAATAAATATTCTCTATTACTGTATCAATGTTATTTGTTGTGAATCTTCCCAGCTGTATATTCTTTGGGATATTTTAAAATACTGGTTCAGGTTACAGTTTTATGTTCTGGCAAAGCATTTTAAAACTTGTTAGATAAAATAGATAAGGGAAGATGTATTGATTGTTTTTAAGGTATTTGAAGGTACAGATATGCTTTAGATTTAAGTAGGATTTCAGAGTTTGTACTATAGAAAGACTTGAGTAACGTTAAATTCGTAATATGTTGAGGTGTTTTTTTGTGTGTGTGTTATGCCATTGAAGGCTTTGTGGGCCATGAAAATGGCAATTGCTGGAGATAAAAGGTTTTTGTATGTTGTAGAAGGTGAGAGGTCATGTTGAAAATATGTAGAAAGAGAAAATGTTATGGGCTAGGAATATGACAGGATTTAAAACTGAATATTAATTTGAAAATGAAGACCTAAGTATTAATGTGAAATATGGTATATGGCAATAAGAGGCAGAACTTTTGGTTTATACTGAAAAATATTGATCAGTTCAGTGTTTTTAAATAAACTTCCTGCCTATCCAATGTAATCTGGGGTAACTTGCATATACTGTAATTGCTTTTATCTTTTTGGTATGACCAGAATTATTTTTACATCGCTACTTACATTGTTGGTGATATATGAATATCATTTTCAAACTATAGGGAAAGTCAGATTGACAGCTGGAGAGCATACACACACACGTGATGCTAAAAATGTTAATTTGTTGCACTCCAATTTTTGTTATAATTAAGGCAAAATGCCCCATGTGTCTATTTGCAGATAAGAGAATTGTAGCAGTGGCTGTAAAAGGTTTTTTTTTTTGTGTGTGAAGGGAGGGGGAATGGGCAACAAGTTGTCTATGTGTTATGTGGTAAAATGTCCAATGGTCAAGAGATACATTTTTGTTGTCAATAATTTTGATGAAGTATGTGTATCAATTGTAAATTCTTTATAAAATATTTGTTTTGACAGGTCACGCCTGTTAGTTTTATTGAAGTAGCACCAGCCTATAATGATGTTGTTTCAGAGTTTACTGATTAAGCCAGCAAATATAGATTATTACAGATGCAGTTCCAGTAAGAGGTCTTAATCACTAATGAAGTGCTAGCGATTATTAACAGTGAGTGATTATTATCAGTTCTATATTACACGCATCATGCTCAGTCAGGAGATTTATAAAAAGAATAATAATATCTTTAAGAACAAAAGAGTGGTCTAGTTATTTTGAGACACAAACTAAGAGTCATAATATTTGAATGATATTTTAATGTGAAGCAAATAAGCCAAAATGTTTAATGAAATGTTGCATGTTGTTAACTGGAATATTTTTAAGTTTTATTTTCATATAGATTAAAGCTGTACAGCCAACAAAAGACAAGTTTAAAGTGCACCAACAAATCTATTGCTGATAAAATAATATTTATAAAGAAAGAAAAAGTTTATTTTCAAAGAAGAAATAGTTTTACAATACAAGTAAAGAAAGGATCCTAACAAAGTCTACTGGAATATTGTTGTGAAAAGTGTTCAACTCAACTCCTGGATCCATGTTATTTACGTAAAGCACATTCCTGTACTGACAAACAGGCCAACAAAGGAGCAACAAGTTAGTGTTTTGATGGGCATAATAAACCCTGACCACTAGCCAACATAAGCAGATTCTTCACCCTAAGGGTAACTCGCAAATAGAGCATCCAGGAGTCTGCAACAGATATAACAGTCTATGACAGATCATCATTGTTGGAAAGTATATTTTCATTGCTTACATATGTATAAAATTGTTATTGATGAATTGTAATCTATGTAGTATAGATTTGTTTAATTGTGATATTATAGGTATTTTTATAGTATAGTGAGTTTTTGAGATTTAACAATCAGACTGACTCTACTAAACACAATTGAGTCAACCCATCAGAAATTATATTTTGATAATATTTTTGTGGAATTTTTTGTAGACAGTATATAAAATGTCAGGAAATGTCTTTGATACTTTAAATAAGTTAGTTCTTTTTTTATTGTAAGAGAGTTTAATCAGGAAGGATTATGGATTTAAGAAGCAGGTTAAGAAGTGTCCACAGGTAATCCGTGAAATCCCCTGAGACTAGGAAATTGGGTAGGATCACTTGGAGCGAAACTTGTAAGTGGTTTGGCATGTGTGATATCCATGTTGCTAATTGTCTTTGTTTATGTTGTTTGTTTCAAGGGTCTCATCTTCAAGTGCATCCTGACCACTGACATAATGCCCCTACGAGAAAATGCTGCTCAAACATTTCCCATTATGGAAGCATACAATGCAATTAAGCTGGATGATCTACCAATGTGTGAAATTGAGGAAGTGTGTCTTATCACCTTGGATACAATGATTATGTTGACCAGGCAACTCCTGATGGTTATCCTTAAAAACAGACAATGTCAATTTATAAAAAAATAAAAGGGGAGAACAGTATGAACATTATATGGACAGTAGGGGCCTCTGGAGTTATATCGTGTATGGGAGACCATATTGTTTTGTCCGCTGCCATTTCATGTGGCTGCCGCTTTGTGTTCTGAATGCATGCCACTTTGTGTGTTCTGAATGCATGATGTCAGTTGTGCTTCAAGTTATTTTAAAGTATTCTGCAAATGACTCAGCCTTGGGAATTGCAAACTCCTGAATAATGTGTTTGATTTTTACATACATCTATTGGTTTTAGAGAAATGCTAACTAATAATATCAAGGGTTTTATTAGGCAGGGTAAGAGGAGCAATGAACAATAGATATTTCATTTGGTTTTTGGGTCATCAGGTCATGCCATTATGTAACATTATCTAACATATTTAGGCAGTTATGGTAGGCCTTCCATATTAAGGTGAGAGTTACTGTGAATTTTTTTAGATTGTAAATCCTTGTTGAGTGAAAGCTGATGTCTGTGCAGTCGTCAAAGGTCTAAACCTAATCTCAAAGGCTATTAAAGTTAATGTTAGATGTCAGTAGTGTCCTGAGGCAGTCGGTTATTAAAGCTGAAATATATATGTGAGGATTTTTTATTCAATATGTTGTTTTAATTTATCAGACCACTTCAATTTTATCCAACAGTATTTAAATAATATAAGAGATGTGGTCACAGATATCAAGTAGGCCACAGGTTTTGACTGGACATTCAAAATATGCTCGTGGTTAGGAGATATGGGAAGGAAGATAGTTAAGTGTTTTGTTTTAATAATAGCAATATTAGGTGATTTTTATATAATTGTGAGTAGAGTTGAGAAGACACCTGGATGTTCGGGTTCGGCGGGTTCGGCCGAACTTTGAAAAAAAGTCCGGGTTCGGGCTCGAACTTGACCCCGAACCCCATTGAAGTCACTGGGGACCCGAACTGGATATAAGACTAGGACAAGTGCCATGCAAACAAATGTGGATAGATAAATAACTTAAAATAACATAAAATACATAAAAATTTAAAATACAGCGGAGCCATAAAATAGCACTAGATGGAATCTTTGATTTTAGCTTTGGAAGAACATAAATCAAAATCTAAGGCATGGCTGCCAGGAGGATCAACAGAATTATCCAACTGAGAGAGGGTTGGAGTGCAGGGTATTCTCTTTCATTGTTCAGACTGAGCTCAACTCCTGATGCATGGAGAAAAGGCCTTCACAAGCCTCTGCTATTGTGTACATAGTTTATACTAAGTGACCCATAGGTTGAGGAGGCGGTGACCGTGGCGGTGTAGGTGGAAGCGCGGTGCAGGAGGAGGCGGTATCCAAAACTGTTTTTTATTTGTTTGTTTTTTGTTTTGTTTTTTAAATTGGGGTAGCCCCCAAAATATTGGGACATATAAAAAAAGAAAACAAATAAAAAGTGCACTTGAGTATAACAATGGCTGGGTGAGGCTGGTATAAATGTCTATTCTGCACAAGGTACAGACAAGTCTGGTGGGATCCATCCCTGGTTCATTTTAATAAACGGGAGCTTGTCCACATTGGCTGTGGACAGGCAGCTGCGCTTGTCTGTGATAACGCCCCCTGCCGTGCTAAACACACGTTCAGACAATACACTGGCTGCAGGGCAGGCCAGTACCTCCAAGGCATAAAGGGCAAGCTCAGGCCATGTGCCCAATTTTAGACCCAGAAGTTGAATGGGGAGGACCATCAGTCAGTACGTGTAGGCGTGTGCACACGTACTGTTCCACCATGTTGCTGAAATGCTGCCTCCTGCTAAGACGTTACATATCAGATGGTGGTGCTGGTTGTTGTGGCGTGCTGACAAAGCTTTTCCACATTTCGGCCATGCTAAGCCTGCCTTCTGAGGTGCTGGCGGTAACCCAGCTGCGTTGGCGACCTCTTCCTCCTCCTCTAACTTCGCCTTGTGCTTCCATTGAGCCCACGGTGTCAGTTGGGAATGCCCTCAGCCGCGCGTCTACCAGCTTGCGCTAGTAGTCGCGCATCTTCCGATCATGCTCCAGTGGGGGAATTAAGGACAGCACGTTGTCCTTGTAAAGAGGATCCAGCAGGGAGGCCACCCAGTAATCAGCACAAGTTAGAATGTGGGCAACTCGGCAGTCGGTGCGCAGGCACTGTAGCTTGTCCTCTGTGGGAGGTGTATCGTCTGTGTCCTCCATATCCCCCCAGCCACGCTCCAGTGATGCCCACGAGCTGCGTTGGGTGCCAACCTGCTGTGAGCACGGTTCCTCCTCCTCCTCCTACAGAACTGTGCCCTGGCTGGACAATTGTGTACCTGGCCTGTGATGGTGCAGGAACCCACCCTCCAAGCCACTTGTGAATGACTGGCCTGATAACCATGGAAATGACCCCTCTTCCTCCTCCTCTCCCTCCTGTGCCACATCCTCTGTCACGATCTGGTACAAGGGTGGAACCTCTTTGCAGAGTAGGTATAGGTTTTGGCAATGGACCCCGGCAATAGAACAGAATTATTCTGCCTGAAGGAATTCCACCCTATGGTTGAGCCGCAGGTTTCGTTCCCCCAGGACTTTTGCACTCTGAACTATCACCAGAATACCAAAGCTAAACCTAATAGGACGGCAGCTGGATACAGAGTAGGACCGAGGCAAAGGTATCAAGGGTGCAGACGGAAGAATAGTCAGGACAGATGGCAAACAAACAAAGTCAATTCAGGCAAACAGGTCGGGACAGGCAGCAGGACAGGCAAGGTCGGGCAAGCAGGAGTCGGCAACAGGAATCAGCAATTCACAAAAATACACAAACCCTAGTAAAGGCACCAGGCAGTATTACAGGCAAGGACTAGTTCACAAATGAGGGTTTAAATAGTGTAGGAGAGATTGGCTGGCCAATGGAGGCTTTGGGGAGGAGAAACAGAGGTTTTATTACTGTCCCTTTAAGGGGCAGTAAGGGCAGGAAGCCAAATGTAGAACTGCACATGTGCAGAGCAGTAACCTAGGGATAGTCATGAGAGACCTGCTAATGGAGCTTGTGTGTCTGGCTGGGAATCCCTGCAGAAGACCCAGAGGGCAGTGAGACAGAGCTCCGGGGAGTTCTGAGCAGGTAAGGAGGGAGTGATTTGCAGTGTGACGGTGCTGTCGTGTCATCCTCTTCCATCATCGCCCGAAGCGTTTTTTCAAGGAGACATAGAAGCGGGATAGTAAAGCTGAGAACGGCGTCATCGGCACTGGCCATGTTGGTGGAGTACTCGAAACAGTGCAAAATGGCACACAGGTCTCGCATGGAGGCCCACTCATTGGTGGTGTGGTGGTGCTGTTCCATAGAGCGACTGACCCGTGCGTGCTGCAGCTGAAATCCACTATCGCCTGCTGCTGTTCGCACAGTCTCTCCAGCATGTGCAAGGTGGAGTTCCACCTTGTGGGCACGTCGCATATGAGGCCATACTTCCTCTTTCTCCCTAGTGTTTGGGAAATGGACAGCTGAACGCTTCCATGGTACAGTGTGGAGATGCTTGGGGACGGTGGCGGACATGGTAGCGTTGCTGCCACATCCTCTGTTTGAGGGTGGCAGGTGCCAGTGTGACTCCAGAGGTGGAGGAAGAGGCCAAGACAACAGCAGAAGAGGAAGCAGGAGGAGCCTGGGACCTTTCTTGGTTTTTGAGATGCTTACTCCACTGCAGCTCCTGCTTTGCATGTAGATGCCTGGTCATGAGGGTTGTGCTCAGGTTTAGCACGTTTATGCCTTGCTTCAGGCTCTGATTGCACAGCGTGCAAACCACTCGTGTCTTGTCGTCAGCACATTGTCTGAAGACCTTCCACGCCAGGGAACTCCTTGGAGCTGGCTTTGGTGTGCTCGGTCCCTGGGTGTGGTGGGCAGTAGCAGGCATACTGTCTAGGTGACGGCCGCTCTGCTTTTGCACCCTGCTGCCTCTTATGCTGTGCTGGTGCCTCTGTGCAACCACCGTCTCTTCCTCCAAACTGGACACATCACTTGCATGACCTTGATTCCATGTGGGGTCTGGGACCTCATCATACTCCACATCATCTTCCACCCACTCCTCAACCCAGCCCTCCTTGCCAGTCTGCACACTGCCGAAAGCCACAGCAGTTGGCACCTGTGCTTCGTCATCATCATAGACGTGCTGCGGTGGTCCTCGCATGTCCACATCCTGACACATAAGTGGTTGTGCATCAGTGCACTCAATCTCTTCCACTTCTGGAGCAGGGCTATGTGGATGGCCCACGGAAACCCCGCCAGCAGAGTCATCAAAAAGCATAAGAGACTGGCTCTCAGATATGAAGTGCAGGACGCAAATGTACTATTTAGCACACAAAACTATTAGAATTTTTCAAAGTACACTGTAAGCACAGTATTTGACGGTTCTATTTGACTCTCATATATGAAGTGCACCGCAGGACGCAAATGTACTATTTAGCACCCAAAACTATTAGAATTTTTCAAAGTGCGCTATAACCACAGTATTTGATGGTTCTATTTGACTCTCAGATATGAAGTGCACACCCCAAATTTACTTTTTATCACCCCAAAAATTTGAACGGGTCAAACTGCGCAGTAAGCACAGTGTTTGATGGTTCTATTTGACTGTCAGATATGAAGTGCACTGCAGGACACAAATGTACTATTTAGCACAAAAAAGTGTGATTTTTTAAAACAACAATGTAACAGTGGTATTTAAGTATTTTATTAGTCTGCAAGAAATGCAGTACGCAAATGTACTATTTAGCACCCAAAAAATTGTAGTATTTAACTGAGCTACCAGAACAGGATTAAAGTCATGTGCCTGGCACACATGCAGTTGCAAGTGCACTGCACTCTCTGTGGCACTGGGCTGAGGGCAGGGTACAAAAATGTAGTATAGCACCCACTAAAATAATAGCTGTAGTTTGAATAATCGCTAAAGTTTGCAGATTCAACACTAGAATTCTTTCCTAATATGTCCCTCACAGCTGCAGCATCCTCTTCCTACACTAATAAGAGCTCATGTGACGTGCGGCGCTACGTGACTCCAGCTTAGATATAGAGGCTGGGTCACATGCTGCACTGGCCAATCACTGCCATCCCATTAGTAGACATGGCTGTTATGGCTTCTAAGGGAAAACAAGTCAAACGCTTGTTGATTGGCTGCCCTGCAGCCTTTCAAAATGCGCCATTAAATCACCAAACACCGAACTCCAACCCGAATATACAGTGAAATGTCCGTTTTCGGGTCCGTGGTCCAAAAACCGTAATGTTCGGTACGAACCATAACTTTGCAGTTCGGGTTTGCTCAACTCTAATTGTGAGGTGTTCTAAATGCATCATTGCCAAAGCTGTTAAACCAGCTCCAAAACTACAATACCACACGTATTACATTACCTATGCTAGAGCTTCTCAACCGCAATTTTAAGATTGTTCAGCAAGTGAACAAAAGAGTGGAACTGAAAGGGTTAAATTAATGTTGAGAAGCCCCCCTTGCTTGAGCAATTTTAGTAAAAGGTCACAACTCCTAAGGATGTCTGTTGAGCCATAGCCGTTTGTGGTTGTTTGTGTTAGAACATCCATACTACAATAAGAGGAATTAATGATGTAGCAAGTTTCAGCTATATGTCTGTTCAAGTGACAATAATGAGTGTTATTTTAGCTATCCTGCCTAGTGACAATATGAGCACATTTGTTTTTTGTACAAATTATAACCAATCAATATGTAGGACAACGCCTAGATTTGTGTATAAATACCAATATGTAATAAACTACACTCAGAGCTGAGGATAAAGAAACACTTGCCTTGTGTATTTGTTTTCCTGCTCCACAGCTCTCCTGATGTCTGCTAACCTGCCACACATCAACGACCTTAGAAGAAATTGATCAAGGAGCAGAGACTGGCCGTTCCTTTTAAGTTTGTTGTTCAAAGTAGGCAAAACTTTGGAGAGTGGAGAGAGTGGAAGAGAAAAGGGAGTAGATGGGAAGTTAAAAATAGATAAAAAGGTTAATTAAATACTAATGTATTGGAAATTATATGGCTATGGAAAAAGACATGATAGAAAAAAGTTGATCAATGAAGAAGCCACTATGCTGAAAAATCCCCACTTTCTTGTTTCCCATGACAAGGAAGGGTTCCTGACGTTCCAAGAAAAAAGAAGAACAAAAAATAAAAAAGTTGGCAAAATCTAGGGCCCTGACATGTTTCACGAAAAAAAGAGAGAGAAAATAAGAATGGAGAGAGATAAACAAAGTGATGGTACTGATGTAAAAAGTCTACATACCCCTGTTAAAATGTCAGGTTTCTGTGCTGTAAAAAAATGAGACAAAGATAAATAATTTCAGAACTTTTTCCACCTTTAATGTGACCTATAAACTGTACAACTCAATTGAAAAACAAACTGAAATCTTGTAGATAGAGGGAAGAAAAAATATAAAAATAAAATAATGTGGTTGCATAAGTGTGCACACCCTTAAACTAATATTTTGTTGAAGCACCTTTTGATTTTATTACAGCACTCAGTCTTTTTGGGTATGAGTCTATCTATTTTGACTTGCCAAGATTTACCCACTCTGTCAGATTGCGAGGGCATCTCCTGTGCACAGCCCTCTTCAGATCACCCCACAGATTTTCAATCGAATTCAGGTCTGGGCTCTGGCTGGGCCATTCCAAAACTTTATTTATTCTTCTGGTGAAGCCATTCCTTTGTTGATTTGGATGTATGCTTTGGGTCGTTGTCATGCTGAAAGATGAAGTTCCTCTTCATGTTCAGCTTTCTAGTAGAAGCCTGAAGGTTTTGTGCCAATATTGACTGGTATTTGGAACTGTTCATAATTCCCTCTATCTTAACTAAGGCCCCAGTTCCAGCTGAAGAAAAACAGCCCCAAAGCATGATGCTGCCACCACCATGCTTCACTGTGGGTATGGTGTTCTTTTGGTGATGTGCAGTGTTGTTTTTGCGGCAAACATATCTTTTGGAATTATGGCCAAAAAGTTCAACCTTGGTTTCATCAGACCATAACACCATTTGCCACATGCTTTTGGGAGACTTCAGATGTGTTTTTGCAAAATGTAGCCTGGCTTGGATGTTTTTCTTCGTAAGAAAAGGCTTTCGTCTTTTCACTCTACCCCATAGCCCAGACATATGAAGAATATGGGAGATTGTTGTCACATGTACCACACAGCCAGTACTTTCCAGATTTTCCTGCAGCTCCTTTAATGTTGTTGTAGGCCTCTTGGTAGCCTCCCAGACCAGTTTTCTTCTCGTCTTTTCATCAATTTTGGAGGAAGCTCCAGTTCTTGGTAATGTCACTGTTATGGCATATTTTCTCCACTTGATGATGACTGTCTTCACTGTGTTCCATGGTATATCTAATGCCTTGGAAATTCTTTTGTACCCTTCTCCTGACTGATAGCTTTTAACAGTGAGATCCCTCTGATGCTTTGGAAGCTCTCTGTGGACCATGGCTTTTGGTGTGGGATGCGACTAAGACAATTTCAGGAAAGGCCATCTAGAGCAGCTGAACTTTATTGGGGGTTAATCAGAGGCACTTTAAACGATGGCAGGTTAATGCTGACTCCTATTTAACATGATTTGGAATGGGATTGCTTAATTCTGAACACAACTACATCCCCAGTCATAAGAGGGTGTGCACACTTATGCAACCACATTATTTTATTTTTATATTTTTTCTTCCCTCTATCTAAAGATTTCAGTTTGTTTTTCAATTGAGTTGTACAGTTTATAGGTCACATTAAAGGTGGAAAAAGTTCTGAAATGATTTATCTTTGTCTCATTTTTTTACAGCACAGAAACCTGCGATTTTTACAGGGGTGTGTAGACTTTTTATATCCACTGTAGATAAATTAATTAATTAAAATTTTATTAAAAAATGCATATAAAAATGTGGGATATATAAAAGGGGAAATCAGAATAGTAAAATGTAAATAAAAAAATAGTATGTTGTGTTCAAATAAATAAATGTTGTGTTCAAATAAGAAGAATTTAAAATGAGACAAGCTGCCTTGGTGACAGTTTTAACATTTCTGCGGTGTTTGTGTGAGGCTTTAATTTATTTATTTCTCATTTACTGTACAAAACGTATTTATTGTTTTTATCGGCATAAGAAGGGCTTTCTTTTGATCCCATCATTTTGATCATATAATTTTATATATAAAAAAAAAAAAAAATATTTGAAAAATATTATATTCATTTATAAAAGCTAATAAAAAAAACTGCTAAATAGTTTCTAATATTTGTCCGGAGTTCATAAATAGCGCATGTTTTATGTATTTTTTGCTTTTGTATTATAGTTACAGGGCTATAAGTACAAGTAGTGCAATTATATTTGTAATTTTATTTTTTTTAAATTAACGATAGTAACATTGTAACACTGATATCGATCATGAATCCCTGAATCACATGTACATATTTTTCCAAACTAGAAAACCCAAGGTATTTTATCCCTTTTCATATAGCCATTTTACAACCAAACTTTGAGATAATAACCACAATATTTTTTTTCACACCAATGCAATTCAGATATAAATGTACTGAAAATGTAAGGGAGTACTGCCAAAAAACAACTCAATGTATAAGATACAGGGATACCACTTATGCATAGGTTTGTAGGATTGTTTGGGGGCAAAAAGGCCACTTTTGGGAGGTGCACATTTCCAACTTGGAATTTGACATGTAGTCAGCCTCCACCCATGTTCATTTGGGAAATTTTTAAGCCAAAAGAAAGAGGTCTCCTCAAGAGACAAGCTGTCTCCACTCTTGGCAGTAAATAGATCCTCTTGTGGATTTAGTGCACTGGATCAAAGGTGCTTCATCGAGCTGTTGAAGCAACGGTAGCGAAGAAAAGAAATAAAGATGTCTGCATTCCTTGTTCCAGTCAAAGTATGGATAATTTATTGAAAAATTGTGGATCGGACAATGAAAAATAAGTGGATTAATAGCAAGGCATATATGGGGGGGGGGGGGGATGGGACTCACCTTATGAGTTTCGTGTGACCTCACGCTTTATCATAAGCTGACCAAGAATACAAATCTCCACTAACAGATACATGGTACACTTAAAGAGGACTAATGATACGCTAAGAACAAAATCAACCACAAAGCTTACAGAGCCAAATCAAATAAACAAGAAAAGCTGCTTAGAATACTTTACTGATAGCTGTGTGCATCATTAATTAGTTAACCATCAAATGGTTTAACATGTAGAAGTCTCTTTGCTAACAATTTGTTCCAAAGCCTGCTCATCTATTCATTAGAGTTTCCTCCAATTCAATTCTCATTAGCTCCCCTTTACATACTGGCCATGTACATAATTCACAAATAAAATCCATCAAAAACACTTGCCATTCAGCCTATTGCAGACCTCTGATATTTGTTAACTTTTGAACTATATAAAAACTAACGAATAATGTTACTATGTTCAAAGATATTATCCAAGATAGCATAGTTTGTGATTTTACAAATCAAACTTCAAGGACAACTGTAGCCACAAAAATAAATTGTTAAATAGTATATAGAAGCATTAATGTGCAGGAAAATGTTATGAAATACTAAATTTTTATTGTTATTTCAAAGAAGTAAAATTAAACACGCACTTTTAAAATACAGGACACCGGGGGTGGAGCCAACTGCCGAACTGAATAGTCGCATTCTGGCAAAGCTCCCAGCAGAGACATCATATTATACCTCAAAACTCATATTCACACCGAGTAAAATTGAACACAAAACAAATACTATACCAGCAGATATACAAAAGATACCAGCAGACATACAAAATATTTTAATAGACCTGCAAGAAGCTTGGAGAACTGACATTAGTGATTAAACTGAATAAAAAGTTGTCTACTCTGGAAGGACAGGACTGAGGACAGGAAGCAAAAGGAGGCTGCAAAAATATTATGATATCCCCTTTCATCACAGTAATCTGGAGAAAGTCAGTCTCCCCTTTGACTACACACCTACAGACACTGTCAAATATTGTTTGAAGATACCATATTCCATATCGGTAGAGCAAGACAACAAAGGGTTCACCCATGAAGATATTGTGGACACAGATGTGTTCCTGGTCAACATGGGTCTCCCACAGCTTCACTTCCGAGCAAGAAATAAAAGTGAACACAGCTGCCGACTCCCTCAGATCAACAGACCGTATGGCTTAGAGCCCCAGACTGAGCTAATCTTTCGGACTGTGATGGCAATATGGACTGTGAGCAAGTTTCCCCATGCAATGTACACAGGCTTATCCTTTTCGGTGGGCTCTTCAAATTTCCCTTCTAAGAGATTTAACACACGTTTTTTTATTATGCCAGTATTCATCTTTTGTAAATTAGCTATTTAATTGGTTGATATTTGTGAATATTTTCAAATTAACAACTATTACACTAGAAATATGAAATGCATTAAATCCGTATACATCTGCAAATTTATAGTAATATTGGTCTAAAAATAAAAAAGATGATGTTTGGGAAATATATAATAGCAGCATTGCATACAAAGGCATATATTAATAGAAAAATATGTTTTAAATGTATCTGTTGAGTCTTCTGTTTATGATATCACATAGCAGCTTGATATGCAAATTACACATTTCCCATTGAAAAGGAGTCAATTCCATACCAAGCTACAGGTAGTGTCATAAACAGGAGACACCATAGACATTTTTAAAACACATATTTATTTTATTTTATGCCTTTGCTTGCAACTCTACTTGCACAATATCTGGATAGTTTGTCATCAGCTTTTATTCTTTACATGCATAGCGTGAGCAATGTTTGGGTTGACAAAGCCCTTTAAAACTTGATGTTAAGTTCTGAAATGCACAGTATGAAGCAGATGTCCACATCTTTCATCCTTTAACAAGTCTTTCTTTTTTAAACTTTTTTTCGTCTTGATGCCATTTGTAGGAGAAGAAAGAAGTTTTTTCGGCCTACAGCCTTTTTATTTGCCTTCGTTTGGATCAACAGCTGTAAACATGGACTAGAAAAAGGGTTGAACTTGAAAACCGCAAGTCTATTTTCAACCTAAACTATTATGTACTATGTGTCCTTGTCTGATGAAGATCTGATGGGTCCTATGGTATCTCACTTCTAGTGCAGAAAGGGACCCCGGTTCTTACGTGCAAGCAACAGAGGGGACCAAGCTAATTTAAAATCAGCAACCGGATCAGCCTGCTTGCTTCATAGAGAAGCATGGAGTATGTCAGTCGCATAAGAAAAATGCATGTCTTTTAAAAAGTACTTGTCAATTAATCTTCAAACTAGGAGTTTTCACCTGTGCTTGAAGCACAAGTGAATAAAACATATATCAAATATATTACAATTTTAATGAATTCATATATTTTTATAATTATTTAACTTGATTTGCATTAAATACAAGATTACAACTCATTTTTCAAGTCCAAGAGGTGTTATATTTATAAATATTCATCCTAACAGAAGCTCTCCTGGGACTTATATAACTTCACATCATGTCATTGTATTCATAGTATACAATTGTTGGTTCAGTCCCCCTTGAGTACATTCCATCAATATATGGAGGGTTAATGTGACAAATTGCTAACACAATTTCCTGGATAGCTTGTTTGTGCCACCATGGAGGTTAGTTTCTGGGTTTAATTGATCCCTTGTGAAATTATGTTATAACCAAGGTATTATAAATATAAGTGACATTACTTAACCTTTGAACAACTTGTAGTCATCACAGACCACTAGACACTGAGGTAAGGTGTATATAAGACACAAAGACATGCAAATACAGGGCTGACAGCAACATTACCACTGAGTTGTTATTTGGTTTTATTTGAAATGCTCTACACAGGAGAATGATGTGTGTTTTAATACTATTTATTTGCAGGTACCTCTTCTAAAAAGATTTCAAATGGATTTTCGCCTACTCAAAGCCTTCATCTTTATTTTGTTGACAGTGATAGGAATTCCAGGCAACATCTATATTGTGTTGAAATTTTCTGCTATTCGAGTCATAGAGAAAAAACTGCTCCCAACCAACCTGATCTTGACGGTCTTGGCGTCAGCAAACCTTCTGATTGTTTTTTCTCGTGTCATCCCACAATCTCTGAATGCAATTGGACTAGAGGACTTATTTGACAATGCTAACTGCAAACTCTTTGGATATACATACAGAGTAAGTCGAGCTATGTCTATCTGCACCACAAGTGTGCTTAGCTGTCATCAGTGCATTATTATTGCTCCTAACTCTAAGCTGTGGAGTTATCTCAAGCAAAAGGTTACTCACAATATATTAGTAATTATTGTGGCCATTCTGGTAATGAATCTCATTCTGTACCGCACCAGTTTCCAGTATGCTAATGCCAAACATAATTCCACATCTCCATATACACTGCACTTGATTTACTGTGATACAGACTTTTTAACATATATCTCTTACATTGCCAATGGAATCGTTTTTGCATTCACTGACTTTCTTTTCGTGGGGCTGATGACTCTGGCAAGCAGTTATATTGTGTACACATTACTCCATCATGAGAGATCCATAAAGGGCATGAGGAGCTCAGACAACATTCAAGGAAGATCAGTAGAGTACAAGGCCTCAAGAGCAGTCATTGTGCTGGTTATATTCTACGTACTATTATTTGGATTGGACAACTCCATGTGGATTTACACTTTGACCTTGGTCAGTGTCAAACCTGATATGAATGATGCCAGAGTAGTGTTATCTTGCGCTTATTCTGCACTGAGTCCTATAGTGATCATTGCAACCAACCCTAAATTGCAACAGATGGCAAAATGTTCACTTTTGAGGAAACAAACTTTTTTAGCAATTAGCAGTCAAATAAACTGTGTCAGCAAATGAATTGAGAGAGACATGATCTTGCATGTTTGCAAATGAACCTTGATGTTGCTACTTGTTGCTAAATGTATGTGCTATATTCTCTATAATAAAATACCGTCCCTAACAGATGATCAAAATAACTTGTATGTGCTTAATGAACTGACTGATTCCGGGAATTTTATGTACAGACACATTTTATCATTTTTTTCATTAACATGACTATGTAGACTTCCAATATACACTTTAAACTGTTAGACCTCCCCTCTGTCACTGCTATTTTAAAGAGGTTGATATAATATCTTCCTAGTCTGTGTACTGTAGCTCTGGGAAGAAAAGACCTGTATTGTCTAATTAACAACATTTATTATGCTGAGTTGATTAGTCAATTAGTGCTTTATAAAGAAGCAGCAGCCAAGTATGTTGAGCTGTATTCTCTTAGAGAGCTCCTCATATGTGGAATAGCCTCCCAGATTCCATCAAATCATCAACTAGTCTAAAATCCCTAAAAATTAACATTTCCGGAGTTCTAAAAACAGAATGTATCTGTTATTAAAGATTTAAATCTTCTATATATACTGTACATGTTTGTTGTTGTTTTCTCTATTTATCTGTATGAATAATTATATACCCTGTATGCTTTCTCCCAAACTGCCCTATATAAATATGTATTTATGTCTGTATTGCATTAAATGTGAAACTATGTGTAAAACCATTTTGGACTTGGTCCCCTAGGACATACTTGAAAATGAAGAAAATTACAATATATTCTTCCTGGTAAAAAAAACATTATAAATACAATAAAAAATATGCATCATGCAGGGACACAACTAGTGAGGAGCACACAGTTGGCCCTGCACAATGCATTTTTAAAGTGCAGTGAAGTAAACAGTTTCATCCTAAAGCAATGATCACATGATGAACAAAATACTTTTTGAATTCTTTATTCTATCATTAATTTTTCACTAGATATTGGATTTTTAATTAAGCACTTCTTTTTATTAGAATTCCCATTTTCTTTCAAAAAAGTATTTGTTGCTTAGAAAATTTCATGATCATCCTGTGACTTTTTATAATATTTCAATATTTGCACCTTCAGATCACATTCATATCTGTAGAATATATCATGTAAACAAGGCAATTACATTTATTTTTCAATTTCTTCACACTATTTCACTTTCCTTGTATTAATAATTATTATAAGACATTATCTAATGTCTTGTTTTTAATACTGCAAATACCTAATAAACATTGGATATTTTTAATTATAAAACTCCTTCAATTTTTCAATAAAACTTTCTAAAGGAATAATACCTATGGGGGTTCCAATATACCTCTTCTGTAAGGCATCTATTAAAAAACTAAACAAGGCAATTAACCTTTAAAATGTAATTGGAGGATATTTGTATGGAGGATGTATATTGTACATATTTCTTATATTTGTGACATGCACTTTAAAAAAAAAACAAATTACAGTTAATTTAAAATGATTCCCTGTGGGGCCTTGACATTTATTGGCATCCAATAATAATGGCTTGGAGTCAGCAACAGCAATGCACTTTATTTGCAGAGATAGGACATGTAGCCCCGATCCCCGCCTAAAAAAGGCTGAGAACCGGACAAATGACTCCCAAACCCTGTTTAAAACATTGAGGGCAGGTCAAGTAGCCCATACAAGAGCCCCTGAGGTCTGGAGGCTGGTCAAGTGCCTATGACCCAAAATAAAATCAATGACCCCTTGGGGACTGGTCAAAGACCCATTATATCCTTGATCCTCATCTTTGGCCCAGGGAAAGTGGCCATCCAAAAATAAAAATAATTCACCTATTTTAAAAATATTACACCAGCAAAAATGTAAAAAAAAACATGACAGAGCCCTTCCTCAATACATCCTGAGTGGAGGATGGATTTCTAAAGTGATATCAGCTCGGAGAGTATGGGATTTACAAAATGAAAGGAGGCTTCTGATTGACTGTAACCATTCACCCTTGTGCAGGATCATCCAAGCTGTATCCAGTCATTTTAGTATCTGATTTGCTTTGCTTTCTTGTTTATTATATATGCTGATTCCTGTCTGCTTGTATTCCTGTTATCTTCCTTGCATCCTTGTCTGGCCACATGGTGATACCCTTCCCTAGTTTGGTCTCAGAGCAGCACTTGCCCAGAGTGGCACATACTCAGTTGACTCTAATATGGTACCTGCCCAGTTGGCCCAAGAGCGGCCTCTGACCAGTTGCCCCTAATATGGCACCTGTCAGCTGCCCCCAGAGTGGCACCTGCCCAGTTAGTCCTAGTATGGCACCTGCCTAATCCGCCTTCAGTCCCGTTCCAGTCCAGTGACCTGTATCCTGTTTTAAATCCGTGTAATAGGAATGCCCTGAGTCCTATAATGGAGTGGCCTGTACCCTAGATGTCCTGTATCGAACCCTGTAAAGGGGTACACCTTAGGGACTTGCCTAATTGGGGGGTACCTTGATGTTGTTGGCAAACTTAATCTTATGGCCATAAGTTACCACACCTACCATTTACCATCTCTAATGTTAGGCTAGTTCCTGAATATCTGTTTGTTCCTTTGAATGTTATCTTGTGTCCATCTGTATGTAGTCTTAGTTATATCTGTGCCTGTCCCTTTAAGTTATGTATCAATGCCCTTTGTCTGTGCCCTGCAGTATATCTGTTATTATAAGTATCTCTGTTCCTTGTATTGTTTATCCTTACTTTGGTTTCTCCTCTGTCCTTCTCTAGTCTGTCCTTAGCCCTTCACTCTGTATTAAGTTCTGTTCTGCTTTTCTCCTTGTGCTTTGCTTGGTCTGTGTATTGGTATAGTCTGTCCTAGCCTGCAACATCCTGCTTTCCTGTTGAGTTATTATCCATGCCTGCTCAGGGATGTCTGCATGGTTTCTCAATCCTAACCATCTCCTCAACTCGGGCGCTCAGAATTTATTATAGTGCAGGCCAAGAAAAGGAGCCCTGCCCCCCAATGTATTATACAGCGTTGAGAGACATTTGTCCAGCTCGCTGCCAAATTAATAATAGCCTTGCTCCAATCTATAATTAAAATTGTGTCCCCCTGGCACACATATGGTGTCAGATTCTTAGAATCGAGACTATCAGCTCCTCCCCTTTCTCTCGCCTTATAGGGGAAACCGCGCCACAGTTCAAACGATGAGTTATACTATCTCTTCTGAGACATCGTGTTCAACACAGCTCCGTGTATCCAGCTTATACTCAAAACGAAAGTAACAGCTTCTCTTTATACCGACCCTCGTTAACGAACCCCGGCTTGTATTCTATCTACTATCCTGCTTTCTACATCCCTTGATCCTGAACTGGCTTTGCTACTATTCGAACTGTGAAAATCCTCTGAAATCGGACCGGCTAACTACTTACCTGGTTGTTCCAACACTAGACCTCGGCTTGTTAAACGGACATTCTTCATCCAGCACTGAAAACCTTACAGTCTACTTACTTCAAGTATATTATAATCAAATGTTATATTAATATACAAACCCTCCATTGTATGTCCTCTCTACTTCCTGTAACCGAGTGTTTGAAGTCAGAATCCTCAGAGTTCCACTGCAATACTTTGTTTCACTTCTGATTCACTCCTCCGTTACATTTGCATTCCGTTTGGAAGACTTTGACACTGCTGCCCTCTACTGTTGAGAATTGTTCATTACAACCTGCAATTGAGTTCCACTGAAATCCTCATTTATTCATATACCAGATCTGACAGAATAACTCAGCCTAATATGGAACCAGCAGAAATGGCTGCTCAAATCAATACACTAACTCAGAGGGTTGATATGCTTTCCCAAGGTATGCAAGACCTTAGAATTTCCAATGAAAGATTCCTTACTTATGTTACAGAAATCCAAAACAGGTCTTTATCAACTCCTCCTCCTATAACTATTACCAGGGAACACTCAGAACCTTCAGTTTGCAACCCCGAAAAATTCTCAGGTGAAAGATCCAAATACAGAGAGTTCATCAACTCCTGCAATCTGTTATTTGCTTTACGACCCAGATCATATCCTACCGATCGCATAAAGATTTGTACTGTAAAATCATTTCTAAGAGGTGAACCGATGGCGTGGGCACACACCTTCTTGGAGAATAATGACCCTATTCTCAATTCATTAGAGGAATTCTTCAATCAGATGTCATCCTTGTATGACGATCCAAACAAACAAATTACCGCTGATACAGCAATCAGAGCTCTCTCCCAAGGGAAAAGGCCGGTTGAGGATTACATCTCTGAATTTAAACGATGGGCTGTAGATACCCAATGGAACGACATCGCACTACGAAATCAATTTCGTCTAGGTCTATCTGAACACGTTAAAGATGATCTCTCCCGTACCGAATTACCATCCTTATTAGAAGGTCTAATACACCTCTCTATAACAATTGATCGAAGAATCAGAGAGCGAAAAGCTGAAAAAACCTCCACTGCTGTCAATTGGAAAAAACCTACCAATCTCCCAAGAACATATGAAAAAGCCAATGTTCCAGAACCTATGGAACTAGGAGTTCTTAGGGGACCTCTATCCCAAGAAGAAAAACTCAGAAGAAAAAACCTCAATCTATGCATGTACTGCGCATCTACTGATCACTCGTTAGATGTCTGTCCTATTTTAAAACGAAACAAGAGCGGTAAGATCAATACCAATTCCCCCATCTTTAATTTGTCTAATAATCTTTCAACCAATCATTGCATTGTCTCGCTCATCCTACAGTGGGATCAAGAAAGACTACAGACGTAGGCTATTATTAACTGGAACCTTTATTGATTCTTCTCTCGTCAACACTCACAAAATTCCTTTAACGCAAAAGAATTCATCCATATCTCTTCGGGTAGTTGATGGTTCCCTTATCTCCTCTGGACCAATTACGCAAGAATCAATACCTCTTAAGATCACCATTAATTACCACCATACTAAATTCATGACATTCGATGTGGTGAAATCCCCTCTATTCCCTGTTATTCTTGGCATGAATTGGTTGCAGAGACACAACCCCACCATTCAGTGGTCACCCATGGTTGTCAAATTCAATTCTGCTTTCTGTTTAGATACTTGTCTCCACAATTCTTCTATACTTCAGATTAACCCGGACACAGTTGTTCCATCACATTACTCCGAATTCAGTGATGTATTCAGTGAAAAGGAAGCTGAAAATTTACCACCACACAGGGTCTATGACTGCCCCATAGTTCTTCTTCCTGGAGTTTCAATACCATTCGGACACATATACCCTCTCTCCGACAAGGAACTACAAACACTCAAGCAATACCTTGATGACAACCTAAGAAAAGGATTTATTAGACCTTCCACTTCACCTGCGGCCTCCGGAATATTCTTCGTACGAAACAAAGATCAAACCCTCCGACCCATCATCGAGAGCTGAATAAAAGAACCATAAAAAATAGATATCCTCTCCCTCTTATTCCGGAACTCCTTGAGAGATTACGTTCCGCTAACATTTATACAAAGATTGATCTTCGAGGAGCCTACAACCTCATTCGTATTAAAGAAGGTCACGAATGGAAGACTACTTTCCGAACCCGATACGGGTTGTTCGAATAAATGGTGATGCCATTCTGACTCTGCAACGTCCCAGCCACATTTCAACATTTCATCAACGATATATTCAAGGATCTCCTAGATATCTGTGTAATCATATACCTAGATGACATCTTAATCTACTCCAATTCTCCAGAAGAACACAAAAAACATGTCAGATGGGTTCTCAACCGACTCCGTACTCATAACCTTTTCGCAAAACCCGAAAATGTTTTATTCGAGGTTACACAGATATCATTTCTCGGTTATGTCATCACACCTCAAGAAATACACATGGACAATTCAAAGATTGAATGCATCATTAATTGGCAAACTCCATCTTCAATTAAAGAAATACAAAGCTTCCTCGGATTCGCTAATCTTTATAGAAAATTCATAAAAAAAATCTTCAGTATTGTCCAACCACTCAACCTTCTAACTCGGAAGAATTCACCTTTTAACTGGAACATCAAAGCTCAATATGCTTTTGACACCCTGAAGCAACAATTCACTTCATCTCCCATCCTCAAGATGCCCGATTCTTCCTTACCATTTATTCTTGAGGTTGATGCCTCCAATACTACAATTGGTGCTATCCTATCCCAACAAGAATCACCACAATCTCCCATCCACCCAGTTGCCTTCTATTCCAGATCTCTATCCTCTGCAGAATGCAACTACCCTATAGGAGAAAAAGAATTACTAGGGATTAAGGCCGCCTTTGAAAATTGGAGACACCTACTAGAAGGAAATGAAAAACCAATTATTGTCTATACAGACCACAAAAATCTTGAATTCCTTCAACGTAGTAAAACTCTTTCAGCACCAAAGTTCCCTCATCTACAGCACCGCCACACATTAGTCCTGTATCTGCCAGTCCTCTAGTGGATCCTACCATTGATCTGGCAGGTCTCTATTCCATGCGGACTGAAGCTGTGCCTTCTGCTAAGTCACCTGGACTATAACCACCTGCTGCTGCCCCATATTCACTATATTCACCTGTTGATGCTTCACTATCATCTGGTGCACCATAACTATCTGCTGCTACTGCTGCCACCAGGAGTCAAGGTGAAAGGGAGGACAATTTCTGGCCTCACTGGATGGCCAGGGACAATCTGTCTGAGAATGTGACAAGAGTTTACATGCAGGCCAGGGACAACACATCTGAGAATGTGACAAGAGTTTACATGCAGGCCAGGGTAGTTCACCAGAGACAACAGCAAATCAATGGATCTGTGAACAGAGCCGTACCACAACTTGTTGAATGCAATCAGCACATGGCTGTTATTGCTCAGTGCCTGTCCTCCTCCAACACTGCCACCCCTATGATCACTCTTACTGGTGGCAAACCATCCAGAGTTACATGCAGCATCTCCAAAAAATCAACAAAGAAGTAGTCATGCGCCATCACTTTCCACCAAATAAATCAAATTGAATTTTTTTTTATAAAAATGCCCCTTTCCTGACTACACCTGTGTATTATTTAATTCCGTTGCTGTTAAAAAGTATTTTAGCAATTCACTACAGGTGAACATTTTATTTCACTGACAAAATGCATTGGACAGGGTACAACCTGTTCCAGCTCTGATTGAAGTGGAACTCCACAAACTGTTTCCTGAACAATCAATAGTATATAACAATTTTTTTGGTTTTGTTTCCAGCCTTTTGGCCACAATTTGGCAATTATTTTGTTTCGTGAATTCCATTTGTATGAATGGAATTCTTGAGATTTTTGTCAATAACATCAGCTGCCGAAATTTTAGCCTTGGTCCTCCCCATAGATTTTTTCGATAATAGTAGAGGTTCTCTTGTAATAGGCTGAAGTTGGGGAACAGGACTTCAGCTTATATCAGGGAAATTAGTTTGGCTGCCAAAATGTCTGTCTGCATAAAAATCAGCCACATGGATTCTCATTGAAAAATGGAACTTCCAGAGTTGAAAAATGAATGGATGCATGAATTAATTATTTTCGTTGATTCTGCATTTGTCCATTAATTTTTTTTGTCCAGCTTTGAATACTTTTCTTTCTAATCTGCATTCGTCCAAAAATGAATGCCCAAGTCTAATGTATAGACACGTGTGTGAGATTAAATGTTGTTTCCCTCCTCTGCATCTCACTGATACTGACTAGTCCCTAGACGTAGTACAAATGTTTACTACAGTTGTACAGGGTTATGGTGACCACAGCGCTAGATGGTATGGCGCAGCAACATATATAACGTGATAACCCAACTAATCACAAAAAGTAACAGATATAGAAAAAGGTGGTATTAGTGCACTCAAAAACACAATAATAGAATGATTATTGTCCCCGCCACTATGTGTGTTACAAAGAATATGAAATATGACATAACTTTTAGACTGCAACATAATTATATGTTCTATGTAATCCGAAAAGAAATATAACGAAAAAACACAAACAAAAACACAATAGTGCAATATGTCTTAATGTGAGAGATGCCCCCAGGATGTAAAATGCACTCACAAAACAAAAGATATTCAATGCCTAGAGTGCATCAGATCCAGAGTCACCTATATGGTTACAAAGAGAATAATTTACCTTTCCCCCCTCATTCTATTCCTCACTTGATCCCTTCCCCTTTCTGAGTAGCTGTTCCCCAGTTACACACTGATCCCATGATCACCCAGTAACCAGCCCCCATGCAAGTTTATAACATTCGGTTTATAGACTTTCGGCTTATGGAATACATGTAATCCTATTGCTATTCTATAAACCGAACGTTCGGTTTATAGAATAGCCATAGGATTACATGTATTACATAAGCCGACAGCCAATAAACCGAACGTTCGGTTTATAGGCTGTGGGCATTTAACTATACGGAGACAGAGTCTCCATTCATTATGAATGGAGACTTTGTCTCCGTATAGTTAAATGCCGTGCAGTAAAATGCCGACAGCCTATAAACCGAACGTTCGGTTTATAGGCTGTCGGCTTATGGAATACATGTATTCCTATTGCTATTCTATAAACCGAACGTTCGGTTTATAGAATAGCAATAGGATTACATGTATTACATAAGGCGACAGCCTATAAACCGAACGTTCGGTTTTATAGGCTGTCGGCATTTCACTACAAGGAGACAGAGTCTCCATTCATAAATTTATGAATGGAGACTTTGTCTCCGTGTACTGAAATGCAAATGTATTCTATAAACCGACTCTATTTCGGCTTATAGAATGCAATAGTACTACGAATGGACGAATGAACGAATGATTTTCGTTTATTAACCATTCGTTCATTCGGCTTTCGTTAGCTTAGCATTTTCGTTCTTTGTTTTTCGGACGAATGGACGAAAATGCTATTTTCGGACGAAAATGCTATTTTCGGACGAAAATTCATTCGTCCGAAAACGAATGCACGTGTCTATTAATTATATCAGGTGGACTGAGAGAAGCCTCGAATCATACCAGTGGATCTTAGGTGCCATAGTCCATGACATATATGGGGATGTTGTTGTGCCACCCTGAATGTTTGGGAATATGCAGGGGTGTTTCAAAATGGTGTACAAAGTTTGAAATGCATCCAGCATATACTTCCTCAGTTTTCATGTAACGCTACATGCCTGCAGTTACTCTCAGAGCTGCTTCGGATCCGAAGCAGCCTCTGAGATTGCCTACGGCAAAAACTGCCCCTAGAGGCAGTCAGCAACATTACAGTTGGAGAAAAAAAAAGGAAAAAGCTAACCCTAGATATACTAACCCTAGATCTAGGGTTAGGGTTATAATAAGGATTACAAGGGGTGTTCGGGTTATTACAAGGTTTAGATTAAGGGGTGAGGGTAGATTTAGGGTTAGGGTAAATTTAGGGTTGGGGTCAAAACGTCACTGTATTAGAAAATGGTTAGGAAACAAACACTAATATTGATTATTGCCCTATTACTTGAAATAAAACATAGACAAACATGGAAACATTGGTATTTCTAAACTCAGGACAAATATTAGAAATATATAGACAGGGTCTTGTTTATCATTTGTAATTGTTTAAACAAAAATCAGGTCAAAGTTAGAAAAATTGTTTTTTATGGCATATTTTCATCATATTTTATATATTTTTTTTAAGAGTAAATGATATCATATGATGAAAATAATAGTATCAAATGAAATCCCTATCAGTCCTTTAAAAAAATGATATATAATTTGTGTGGATGGACTGAACACAAAGAAAGAAATTCACAGTTCAGCAAACATATGACAAAAGTGCTGGACTTCAAGGTACATCAAATGCAACATAGCACTCTGTCACTAAGGGTTTAATATGCAACTATCCAAAACACTTGAACACAGTAGTAACCAAATGGTTAAATATATACAGCAATTCTGCAGCAATGTAACAAAGTATGTGAAAGGTATTTAGCTACCTTGGAGATGTAATTACTCCTTTGTGTGATCAAGTGAGGGAATTGTGATTATAAATACAGGTAAACTCTGTGAGCTATATCATCTGGAAACACTGGATAAATAGGTATGCTATCAAAACTGTATTCTTTTGTTGAATCACCAGTAGGTAAAATTAAATATATAATGCCTTCTTCGTTGGGAGATTGTACACGTGTAAACTGCAGGGCTGTGTAGAAACGATTTAACCTTCACATAGTTCACATCTTCTCATACATAAACAATAAAGCAGAGTACTGTCTTATTAAATATATTTTCAAAAACCTCCTTTTCTGGAAAAAATAATAACCATTGTATTGCTTGAGGGGTAATTAGTAGTTACATTTACATTGTGCTGCAGGTAAAGTACTGGCTATGTCCTAATTCTATCTACACTCTCTCTTTCATGTTACAAGCCTGGTAAGATTCCTATTTAGCTTATGTATTGTCTATCTGGAAATAGTAATGGAAATGAAAACCATATGCATGAATACAATTATGTTACATCCTTTGCTTGTTACTTTTCAAAGTGTTTTTTTTTTTTTCCCCAGAAGCCAAGCCATAACAGAGTTATTGTCTTTCTTTTTGTAATCATCACCATCAGCACCTCCTGATGGCTGTAAATTTTGCTATACAGGTTTAAATATGCGTATACGAGTGTTTGTGTGTGTGTGTGTGTGTGTATATATATATATATATATATATATATATATATATATATATATATATTTGAATGTGTGTGTATATATGTGTGCATGTATATATATATATACAGTCCAAAGTACCAGCACTCTGCGCAGCATTCGTCGAATATCTGTAAGTGCCTGGGTGCAGCTCCCATCCAAATATGCAAATCCAAGTATAAAAATCGAGGATGCACTCACAGGTCTTTAAATATCACCATTTAATAGCGGAGATGTGAACAAACGACGTTTCAGGCTAGCAAGCCTTTTATCAAGTGTCACATATAATGTAAAACAAACGTATAAATACACCTAAAATCAAACACTTACCAGCCGCAGCTGAAGAAACCCGCTCCCTACACCCGCAGTGGAGAGAAAACAGCAACTTCCGGGTATAGGAGAAAAAAGACGGCTTGCGTGTCATTATGCGTGTCACGTGAATTACCCAATCACCTAGCAACTGTGTGGACGCTAGTGTGAAGAACGTCATGTGAACCTGAGACAAAGCAGACCTATCAAGAAAGGTCCTGCCGCGGAGAAAAACCTCACACCAAGTTCCCAAAGCACCAATAGACGTCTAAATTCCATAGTCTTTATAGCCCCAGGACAATTCAATAAAATAAAATAAATAAACGTGTGACTCTCATATCCCAATACAGCAAGATAGTCCTTGTGTTAAATGCCATTAACCAGTGCCTTACCAAGTAGGAAAATATACATGCAATGTAGATAGGAAGTAAGCCCCAGTGCTGAGGATCACAGGGATCACTATATAGCCATTGAACATATAATCTTACATACATTATATATATATATATATATATATATATATACATACATACATTATAAGGATATATGTACATTTAAAAGACATGCACAGTATCATGCACAAAAAATGGTCACATGGTAATATGGAATTTCTGCCTTATAAGGCCTTATTGCAGTTGTATACATTTGTATAAAATGTGTGTGAATATGTTATGTGTGAATAAAAAGTGTGTGAATATAATTTAGATACATACGTAGAAAGAAGTTCTTATCACTAGGCTATTAGTAATAGAAGTGACATAATCCTGTGGGTCAGTGCTCAGCAATGCCTTCATCTTTTATCGGTCACATATATGAAATTATATATCAACCTAGGCCTAAAAATTATCTCCATGAACAAAGCTGGATATTCCCATAAGAGAATGTGAGCTAATGAACATGTCATCTCAAAGGTAGGGAGATGAGGCTGCATCTACTTTGCAAAATTATATTCAATTAATTACTTCCTGTCTAGGGATTTGCATAGGTTGCAAAGAACAGATATTGCACTACATACACAATGATGTTTGTTTGCGACCTAAATATATTAAACAAAATATGTAATGCAAGAAATATTTAGGATGCAGTGGTTTTGTTTATAAAGTGTTTTACCAGTAAGAATACTTTGAGATTACTCTCATTTGCACATATATCCAGTGCAATGTAACACTGTTAAACACATACAAACACATACAGCAAAATGTCACACATATAAACACACATACATATCATATGTATCTACAAATATATAACATGTATGGGTGTACCATTTATTTTAATATCAATGAGGTGCACATCTTTTACGTTTCATGCTCAGTATTGATTTCTGAGAAGTGCATTTTTGGGAATACAAAAATGCAAGAACTGTATCTCTGAGGTCAGTGCTCCTAATGTAACAGCATGCAGTACCCCTAGAGAGGTGTGGGCTGAAGTATGCTGGTAGTTTGGACAATTGATTTTATCAAAGCAGTAGCTCTTATGATTAGTTACAAGTGCATTTTTGCTAGCATGACTTTTAATAAGATTGTCCTTTCATATGTTTCCCCTCAGGCCTACAAATGGACATCCGCCTTTTAATCAAAGCAGTTGGTTTTTTTCTTCTGGTGCTGATTGGGATCCCTGGAAATATATATATTTTGATCAAATTTGTCACTGTTCGAATAATAGAGAAGAAACTTCTACCAGCCAACATCATCCTAATGGTTTTATCTTTAGCAAATTTTCTTATTATCATCTCCCGTGTCATCCCCCAATACCTCTATGCCATAGGAGTGCAAAATCTACTAGATGACACAAAGTGCAAACTGTTTGTATACACTTACAGGGTAAGCAGAGCTATGTCCATCTGTGTCACCAGTTTGTTGAGCTGTCACCAGTGCATCCTCATTGCACCTAATAACAAACTGTGGCTTTATCTTAAAAAAAAGATCACTCAGAACATTTGGAAAATAATTTTAGTTATCCTGTCTGCAAATCTATTAATCTACCGTACTAGCCTCATGTATGCACATTCTAATATAAATTCTACAGTCTCACCATATGCACTCAATTTGGTCTACTGTGATATAGATTACTTGAACTATTTCAATTACATTTCAAATGGAATAGTATTTGCGTCACAAGACTTTCTTTTTGTGGGGCTGATGACTCTGGCCAGCAGTTACATTGTGTACACATTACTCCATCATGAGAGAACCATAAAGGGCATGCGGAGCTCGGACAAAGCCCAAGGAAGAACAGTTGAGTACAAGGCCTCTAGAGCTGTCATTATGTTGGTTACTTTGTATGTGCTATTGTTTGGGTTTGATAATTCCATGTGGATTTATACCCTGACTCTTTCTAATGTCAAACCTGACATGAATGATGTCAGGATAGCACTGGCCTGTTCTTATTCTGCGCTGAGTCCAATAGTCATCATTGCAACAAACCCAAAGTTACAATATAAAACAAAGTTATCTATTTGGACCAGATGTCTACTGTGGAATCACCAAAGCTATATGGGAAAAGATGTACATGTAGAATGTATTAGTTAATGTCAGTGATGAAAAATAAACATGTTGATCAACCAGGGTTGTCTACTGAACAGAACTTGCAGATAGGTGATCAACTAAAAGACCTCCATTGGCTAGTTATCTTGTTCTCTCAACTCAGATAGTAGGAGAATGTCACCAACCTAATTCTGTGTCTACTTTCTGTGTTAAAAAGAACAGGTCAGCAAGGGTTAAAATAATCAACCCATACATTATGTCTATAAATATTTCCAAAGTCATTTCAACTTCATTATTTGAGAAAACATGAGAACATTACTTTGGCCCATACATATGATCCTTGCCAGAAGCAAGGAGACTTCAGCCAGGAGACCATTCAAACTTAACATCCAATAATATTACTGTACAACTACATATTGACAAGATGATTAATGTACACGTCTGTTCCTGTTCAACACATTCCAGTTCCTCATGTCCTTTTCCTTCAGTTTTCAGTGCAGTTGTGGATGGATATCTACAGAACAGGAATTATCTCTTTACATTACTTCTTCTCACTATGCAGATACAAGCTTCAGGAATATACTTCCATATTTTTCTGACTGTGAAGTTAAACAGCTCATCTTACTTACATGGTGACAGGGCTGCCATTTTGATTGACAGAAAGCCACAGAGATTTAAAGCCTGCTACTCATTAAATGACTCAAGATAAATCCCTAGTTATAATTAATATGTCAATTTAACCAATTAAATGCTGCTATTTCAATAGAATTATATCTAGATATAACATAGTCAGTTTGTACTATGCATTTTGAAACTTTGACTATTTGATTTTTATTTATAACACCCCTGATGACTACATTCGGAAAAGCATGATTTTTTTTTTGCAGTCAGACAATCTGTTAGTGTAACACCCCAGAGATTATGATACTCTCAGACATATTCCACTACTCTCAGACAAGCAATCAAATTTGCACTGACACAGCAGCCCACGGAGACGATATTGCTAATCCAGATATTTCTTCTTCACTCTGCTCCATTACTAAGAAATTACATACATAGAAGCACAAATGAAAAATGCAATAACCCTAGTTTGAGGATAAACTTGCGTTTACATTTACTAATGTTACATGCTAGCTTATCCTCTGACCAGCAGCTGCCATGCAGAAGCAGGAAAGCTGGTCTAGATGGAGACTGCCTCTAATGTCCCATGCAGGACAAGCGTTTAGGAACTAATATGTAAGACGGCCAGGGCCGGTGCAAGGATTTTTGCCACCCTAGGCAAAATAAAAATTGCCGCCCCCCCCCCCATTATCATATTATTATTCCCCTCAATATCATACGATTATGCCCCACAATATCATACGATTATGCCCCACAATATGCCAGGATTTAGCCACCCAATATGCAAGTATTATTCCCCTCAATATCCCAGGATTATGCCCCTCAATATGCCAGGATTTAGCCACCCAATATGCCAGGATTATTCCCCTCAATATCCCAGGATTATGCCCCTTAATGTCCCAGGATTATGCCCCTCATTATCGCAGGATTATGCCCCCCAATATGCCAGGATTATGTCCCTCAATATCCCAGGATTTTGCCCCACAATATGCCAGGACTTAGCCACCCAATATGCCAGGATATTCCCCCACAATATGCCAGGATTTAGCCACCCAATATGCCAGGACTTTCCCCCCACAATATGCCAGGATTTAGCCACCCAATATTCCAGGATTATTCCCCTCAATATCCCAGGATTATGTCCCTCAATATGCCAGGATTTATCCACCCAATATGCCAGGATTATTCCCCTCAATATCCCAGGATTATGCCCCTCAATGTCCCAGGATTATGCCCATCATTATCCTAGGATTATGCCCCTCAATATGCCAGGATTATGCCCCTCAATATCCCAGGATTTTGCCCCACAATATGCCAGGACTTAGCCACCCAATATGCAGGATTTTCCCCCACAATATGCCAGGATTTAGCCACCCAATATGCCAGGATTTAGCCACCCAATATGCCAGGATTATTTCCCTCAATATCCCAGGATTATGCCCCTCAATATGCCAGGATTTAGCAACCCAATATGCCAGGATTATTCCCCTCAATATCCCAGGATTATGCCCCTCAATATCCCAGGATTATGCCCCTCATTATCCCAGGATTATGCCTCTCAATATGCCAGGATTATTCACCTCAATATCCCAGGATTATGCCCCACAATATGCCAGGATTTAGCCACCCAATATGTCAGGATTATTCCCCTCAATATCCCAGGATTATGCCCCTAAATATGCCAGGATTTAGCCACCCAATATGCCAGGATTATTCCCCTCAATATCCCAGGATTATGCCCCTCAATGTCCCAGGATTATGCCCCTCATTATCCCAGGATTATGCCCCTCAATATGCCAGGATTAAGCACCTCAATATCCCAGGATTTTGCCCCACAATATGCCAGGATTTAGCCACCCAATATGCCAGGACTTTCCCCCACAATATGCCAGGATTTAGCCACCCAATATGCCAGGATTATTCCCCTCAATATCCCAGGATTATGCCCCTTAATGTCCCAGGATTATGCCCCTCATTATCGCAGGATTATGCCCCCCAATATGCCAGGATTATGTCCCTCAATATCCCAGGATTTTGCCCCACAATATGCCAGGACTTAGCCCACCCAATATGCCAGGATATTCCCCCACAATATGCCAGGATTTAGCCACCCAATATGCCAGGACTTTCCCCCCACAATATGCCAGGATTTAGCCACCCAATATTCCAGGATTATTCCCCTCAATATCCCAGGATTATGTCCCTCAATATGCCAGGATTTATCCACCCAATATGCCAGGATTATTCCCCTCAATATCCCAGGATTATGCCCCTCAATGTCCCAGGATTATGCCCATCATTATCCTAGGATTATGCCCCTCAATATGCCAGGATTATGCCCCTCAATATCCCAGGATTTTGCCCCACAATATGCCAGGACTTAGCCACCCAATATGCAGGATTTTCCCCCACAATATGCCAGGATTTAGCCACCCAATATGCCAGGACTTAGCCACCCAATATGCCAGGATTATTTCCCTCAATATCCCAGGATTATGCCCCTCAATATGCCAGGATTTAGCAACCCAATATGCCAGGATTATTCCCCTCAATATCCCAGGATTATGCCCCTCAATATCCCAGGATTATGCCCCTCATTATCCCAGGATTATGCCCCTCAATATGCCAGGATTATTCCCCTCAATATCCCAGGATTATGCCCCACAATATGCCAGGATTTAGCCACCCAATATGTCAGGATTATTCCCCTCAATATCCCAGGATTATGACCCTAAATATGCCAGGATTTAGCCACCCAATATGCCAGGATTATTCCCCTCAATATCCCAGGATTATGCCCCTCAATGTCCCAGGATTATGCCACTCATTATCCCAGGATTATGCCCCTCAATATGCCAGGATTAAGCACCTCAATATCCCAGGATTTTGCCCCACAATATGCCAGGATTTAGCCACCCAATATGCCAGGACTTTCCCCCACAATATGCCAGGACTTAGCCACCCAATATGCCAGGATTAATCCCCTCAATATCCCAAGATTATGCCCCTCAATATTCCAGGATTTAGCCACCCAATATGCAAGGATTTAGCCACCCAATATGCCAGGATTATTCCCTTCAATATCCCAGGATTATGCCCCTCAATGTCCCAGGATTATGCCCCTCATTATCCCAGGAGTATGCCCCTCAATATGCCAGGATTATTCCCCTCAATATCCCAGGATTATGCCCCTAAATATCCCAGGATTATGCCCCTCAATATGCCAGGATTTAGCCACCCAATATGCCAGGATTATTCCCCTCAATATCCCAGGATTATGCCCCTCAATATCCCAGGATTATGCCCCTCATTATCCCAGGATTATGCCCCTCAATATGCCAGGATTATTCCCCTCAATATCCCAGGAGTATGCCCCACAATATGCCAGGATTTAGCCACCCAATATGCCAGGATTATTCCCCTCAATATCCCAGGATTATACCCCTCAATATCCCAGGATTATGTCCCTCATTATCCCAGGATTATGCCCCTCAATATGCCAGGATTATTCCCCTCAATATCCCAGGAGTATGCCCCACAATATGCCAGGATTTAGCCACCCAATATGCCAGGATTATGCCCCTCATTGTCCCAGGATTATGCCCATCATTATCCAAGGATTATGCCCCACAATATGCCAGGACTTAGCCACCAAATATGCAGGATTTTCCCCCACAATATGCCAGTATTTAGCCACCCAATATGCCAGGACTTAGACACCCAATATGCCAGGATTATTTCCCTCAATATCCCAGGATTATGCCCCTCAATATGACAGGATTTAGCAACCCAATATGCCAGGATTATTCCCCTCAATATCCCAGGATTATGCCCCTCAATATCCCAGGATTATGTCCCTCATTATCCCAGGATTATGCCCCTCAATATGCCAGGATTATTCCCCTCAATATCCCAGGATTATGCCCCACAATATGCCAGGATTTAGCCACCCAATATGCCAGGATTATTCCCCTCAATATCCCAGGATTATGCCCCTAAATATGCCAGGAATTTAGCCACCCAATATGCCAGGATTATTCCCCTCAATATCCCAGGATTATGCCCCTCAATGTCCCAGGATTATGCCCCTCATTATCCCAGGATTATGCCCCTAAATATGCCAGGATTAAGCACCTCAATATCCCAGGATTTTGCCCCACAATATGCCAGGATTTAGCCACCCAATATGCCAGGACTTTCCCCGACAATATGCCAGGATTTAGCCACCCAATATGCCAGGATTAATCCCCTCAATATCCCAGGATTATGCCCCTCAATATGCCAGGATTTAGCCACCCAATATGCCAGGATTTAGCCACCCAATATGCCAGGATTATTCCCTTCAATATCCCAGGATTATGCCACTCAATGTCCCAGGATTATGCCCCTCATTATCCCAGGATTAAGCCCCTCAATATGCCAGGATTATTCCCCTCAATATCCCAGGATTATGCCCCTAAATATCCCTGGATTATGCCCCTCAATATGCCAGGATTTAGCCACCCAATATGCCAGGATTATTATACCTCAATATCCCAGGATTATGCCCCTCAATATCCCAGGATTATGCCGCTCAATATCCCAGGAGTATGCCCCACAATATGCCAGGATTTAGCCACCCAATATGCCAGGATTTAGCCACCCAATATGCCAGGATTATTCCCTTCAATATCCCAGGATTATGCCACTCAATGTCCCAGGATTATGCCCCTCATTATCCCAGGATTATGCCCCTCAATATGCCAGGATTATTCCCCTCAATATCCCAGGATTATGCCCCTAAATATCCCTGGATTATGCCCCTCAATATGCCAGGATTTAGCCACCCAATATGCCAGGATTATTCCCCTCAATATCCCAGGATTATGCCCCTCAATATCCCAGGATTATGCCCCTCAATATCCCAGGATTATGCCCCTCAATATCCCAGGAGTATGCCCCACAATATGCCAGGATTTAGCCACCCAATATGCCAGGATTATTCCCCTCAATATCCCAGGATTATGCCCCTCAATGTCCCAGGATTATGCCCATCATTATCCTAGGATTATGCCCCTCAATATGCCAGGATTATGCCCCTCAATATAACAGGATTTTGCCCCACAATATGCCAGGATTTAGCCACCAAATATGCAGGATTTTCCCCCACAATATGCCAGTATTTAGCCACCCAATATGCCAGGACTTAGACACCCAATATGCCAGGATTATTTCCCTCAATATCCCAGGATTATGCCCCTCAATATGCCAGGATTTAGCAACCCAATATGACAGGATTATTCCACTCAATATCCCAGGATTATGCCCCTCAATATCCCAGGATTATGTCCCTCATTATCCCAGGATTATGCCTCTCAATATGCCAGGATTATTCCCCTCAATATCTCAGGATTATGCCCCACAATATGCCAGGATTTAGCCACCCAATATGCCAGGATTATTCCCCTCAATATCCCAGGATTATGCCCCTAAATATGCCAGGATTTAGCCACCCAATATGCCAGGATTATTCCCCTCAATATCCCAGGATTATGCCCCTCAATGTCCCAGGATTATGCCCCTCATTATCCCAGGATTATGCCCCTCAATATGCCAGGATTAAGCACCTCAATATCCCAGGATTTTGCCCCACAATATGCCAGGATTTAGCCACCCAATATGCCAGGACTTTCCCCCACAATATGCCAGGACTTAGCCACCCAATATGCCAGGATTAATCCCCTCAATATCCCAGGATTATGCCCCTCAATATGCCAGGATTTAGCCACCCAATATGCCAGGATTTAGCCACCCAATATGCCAGGATTATTCCCTTCAATATCCCAGGATTATGCCCCTCAATATGCCAGGATTTAGCCACCCAATATGCCAGGATTTAGCCACCCAATATGCCAGGATTATTCCCTTCAATATCCCAGGATTATGCCACTCAATGTCCCAGGATTATGCCCCTCATTATCCCAGGATTATGCCCCTCAATATGCCAGGATTATTCCCCTCAATATCCCAGGATTATGCCCCTCTAAATATCCCTGGATTATGCCCCTCAATATGCCAGGATTTAGCCACCCAATATGCCAGGATTATTCCCATCAATATCCCAGGATTATGCCCCTCAATATCCCAGGATTATGCCCCTCAATATCCCAGGAGTATGCCCCACAATATGCCAGGATTTAGCCACCCAATATGCCAGGATTATTCCCCTCAACATCCCAGGATTATGCCCCTCAATGTCCCAGGATTATGCCCATCATTATCCTAGGATTATGCCCCTCAATATGCCAGGATTATGCCCCTCAATATAACAGGATTTTGCCCCACAATATGCCAGGACTTAGCCACCAAATATGCAGGATTTTCCCCCACAATTTGCCAGTATTTAGCCACCCAATATGCCAGGACTTAGATACCCAATATGCCAGGATTATTTCCCTCAATATCCCAGGATTATGCCCCTCAATATGCCAGGATTTAGCAACCCAATATGACAGGATTATTCCCCTCAATATCCCAGGATTATGCCCCTCAATATCCCAGGATTATGTCCCTCATTATCCCAGGATTATGCCTCTCAATATGCCAGGATTATTCCCCTCAATATCCCAGGATTATGCCCCACAATATGCCAGGATTTAGCCACCCAATATGCCAGGATTATTCCCCTCAATATCCCAGGATTATGCCCCTAAATATGCCAGGATTTAGCCACCCAATATGCCAGGATTATTCCCCTCAATATCCCAGGATTATGCCCCTCAATGTCCCAGGATTATGCCCCTCATTATCCCAGGATTATGCCCCTCAATATGCCAGGATTAAGCACCTCAATATCCCAGGATTTTGCCCCACAATATGCCAGGATTTAGCCACCCAATATGCCAGGACTTTCCCCCACAATATGCCAGGATTTAGCCACCCAATATGCCAGGATTAATCCCCTCAATATCCCAGGATTATGCCCCTCAATATGCCAGGATTTAGCCACCCAATATGCCAGGATTTAGCCACCCAATATGCCAGGATTATTCCCTTCAATATCCCAGGATTATGCCCCTCAATGTCCCAGTATTATGCCCCTCATTATCCCAGGATTATGCCCCTCAATATGCCAGGATTATTCCCCTCAATATCCCAGGATTATGCCCCTAAATATCCCAGGATTATGCCCCTCAATATGCCAGGATTTTGGCCACCCAATATGCCAGGATTATTCCCCTCAATATCCCAGGATTATGCCCCTCATTATCCCAGGATTATGCCCCTCAATATGCCAGGATTATTCCCCTCAATATCCCAGGAGTATGCCCCACAATATGCCAGGATTTAGCCACCCAATATGCCAGGATTATTCCCCTCAATATCCCAGGATTATGCCCCTCAATGTCCCAGGATTATGCCCATCATTATCATAGGATTATGCCCCTCAATATGCCAGGATTATGCCCCTCAATATAACAGGATTTTGGCCCACAATATGCCAGAATTTAGCCACCCAATATGCCAGGATTTTCCCCCACAATATGCCAGGATTTAGCCACCCAATATGCCAGGACTTAGCCACCCAATATGCCAGGATTTTTTCCCTCAATATCCCAGGATTATGCCCCTCAATATGCCAGGATTTAGCAACCCAATATGCCAGGATTATTCCCCTCAATATCCCAGGATTATGCCCCTCAACATCCCAGGATTATGCCCCTCAATATGCCAGGATTATGCCCCTCAATATCCCAGGATTATGCCCCACAATATGCCAGGATTTAGCCACCCAATATGCCAGGATTATTCCCCTCAATATCCCAGGATTATGCCCCTAAATATGCCAGGATTTAGCCACCCAATATGCCAGGATTATTCCCCTCAATATCCCAGGATTATGCCCCTCAATGTCCCAGGATTATGCCCCTCATTATCCCAGGATTATGCCCCTCAATATGCCAGGATTAAGCACCTCAATATCCCAGGATTTTGCCCCACAATATGCCAGGATTTAGCCCCACAATATGCCAGGATTTAGCCACCCAATATGCCAGGATTATTCCCCTCAATATCCCAGGATTATGCCCCTCAATGTCCCAGGATTATGCCCATCATTATCATAGGATTATGCCCCTCAATATGCCAGGATTATGCCCCTCAATATAACAGGATTTTGCCCCACAATATGCCAGAATTTAGCCACCCAATATGCCAGGATTTTCCCCCACAATATGCCAGGACTTAGCCACCCAATATGCCAGGATTTTTTCCCTCAATATCCCAGGATTATGCCCCTCAATATGCCAGGATTTAGCAACCCAATATGCCAGGATTATTCCCCTCAATATCCCAGGATTATGCCCCTCAACATCCCAGGATTATGCCCCTCAATATGCCAGGATTATGCCCCTCAATATCCCAGGATTATGCCCCACAATATGCCAGGATTTAGCCACCCAATATGCCAGGATTATTCCCCTCAATATCCCAGGATTATGCCCCTAAATATGCCAGGATTTAGCCACCCAATATGCCAGGATTATTCCCCTCAATATCCCAGGATTATGCCCCTCAATGTCCCAGGATTATGCCCCTCATTATCCCAGGATTATGCCCCTCAATATGCCAGGATTAAGCACCTCAATATCCCAGGATTTTGCCCCACAATATGCCAGGATTTAGCCACCCAATATGCCAGGACTTTCCCCCACAATATGCCAGGATTTAGCCACCCAATATGCCAGGATTAATCCCCTCAATATCCCAGGATTATGCCCATCAATGTCCCAGGATTATGCCCCTCATTATCCCAGGATTATGCCCCTCAATATGCCAGGATTATTCCCCTCAATATCCCAGGATTATGCCCCACAATATGCCAGGACTTAGCCACCCAATATTCCAGGATTTTCCCCCTCAATATCCCAGGATTTAGCCCCACAATATGCCAGGATTTAGCCCCACAATATGCCAGGACTTTGCCACCCAATATTCCAGGACTTTCCCCCACAATATGCCAGGATTATTTAATAATCCTAAATCCTGGCATATTGTGTGGCATAATAATCATTATTATGCCACACAATATGCCAGGATCCTCACACCTTCCCCCTTACTTACCTCCTCTCTGCTGCTCTGTCTCCGGTGCAGGTCCGTGGCTGTGAGGGAAGCGTTGTGCGCTCCCCTCCAGCCAATGCGCATTCAATAAAGTTTGTTTAACCCCTTAACGACAGGTGACGTGCCAGGCACGTCACGGCAAATCGAGGACTTGCCGACAGGTGACGTGCCTGGCACGTCATGCACTAAATGGAGTAAAGAAAGCGACCAGCGGTCGCTTTCTTTACTCTAACGGTGTTGTACAATGCCTCTAGGTAGAGGCATTGTGCAACACCCCCCAAATGTGCAGGGGCGCGCTACGATCACTCCACGGAGTGATCGTAGCAGCCATTTAAAAATGGCTGCGCCCGCTGCACACATGTGCTTAGAAAGCGAACGATCGTTAGCGAGGCACTTAACAACACCTTCAGCTGCCCCAGAGCCGATGGTGGTCGCTCTCCTGAGCGACCCCATCGGCTCAGTAGAAGGGAACGCTGCCTATACAGGCAGCGCTTCCCTTCTAATGGCAAGAGCATCGGAAGTGAAAGTATTTCACTTCCGATCCTCTAGGGGGAGCCAATCGATGCCGGCACAACAGATCTATGTGATCTGTGTGCAGGCATGTATGGTAAGTGCTCTGATGAGCACTTACCATACTGTCAAAGGCAATATTAGTAAATATTGCCTTTGACAAGTATTGATCTGCCTCCCTCACCTTACTAGTTATAGTAAGGGAGAGAGACAGATCAGATAAAGTAAAAAAATAAAATAAAATAATAAAAAAAATATTTAATAAAATTTTAAACACCAAGGGCTTTTATAAAAGCCATTTAACCCCTTCCCTGCCATTGATCGCTGTGTACGCAGTGATCATACACAGCAGCACATTTTTTGCTGTCTGCATTTTTTAGGGGTTCATTTTTTTTTTTACTGTAATTCATTACAGTATAAAAAAAAGCTCTTTTAAGAGAGATTAACCCCTTTCTTGCTGTAGATCACTGCCTAAGCAGCGATCTGACGCAAATGCAGCAATCTTGCTGCAGAAGCATTTTTAAATTTTTTTTTACTTTTTTATTACACCCGTCACGTGTTAATTATACCCGATAGGGGACTACGTTTAACGTAAAAAAAATTTTTTTAGCTGTCTGACCGCATGTATAGCGATCAGTAACAGCTGATAAGTGACAAAGGCGGGTTGGCGTTTGCTTAGATGAGCATCACCATTCGTCTGGTTAGATCAATATTTGTAAATATTTGATCTGACCCGTGTAGATCTGCCTCCCTCTCACTTGAGTTTTAGTGAGGGAGGGAGACAGAGCTGTATAATGTAAGTTTTTAATTATAATATATTTAATAGAATTGAGACCCAAAGGCTTTTATAAAAGCCGTTTCCAGTATTTAACCCCTTCCCTGCAATTGATCGCTGTGTACGCAGTGATCTTACACAGCAGCACATTTTTTGCTGTCTGTGCATTTTTTTAGGGGTTATTTTTTTTTACTTTGATTTATTACAGTATATCAAAGGCTCTTTTAAGAGCTATTAACCCCTTCCTTGCCGGATATCACTTCCTAAGCAGCACATATGGTCACTGCCTAAGCAGTGCATATGGTCACTGCCTAAGCAGCGCATATGGAGCAATCTAGTCGCAGAAGGATTTTTTTTTGCTATCAGCATTTTATTTGTCAGACTCGCTAGGGGTTAGTTATACCCACTAGGGGATTACGTGTATTCCTTTTGAAGCTGTCTGAACGCGTGTATAGCGATCAGTAACAGCCGATCAGTGGCAAAGGTGGTTTGGTGATTTCTCAGATGAGCATCACCATTCGTCTGGTTCGTAAATATTGTTCTGACCCATATGGATCTGCCTCCCTCTCCTCACTTGAGTTTTAGTGAGGGAAAGAGACAGATCTGTATAACATAATTTTTTAGTCCCAAGGGCTTTTATAAAAGCCATACCCTTTGTATAGTGTAGTGTATTAACCCCTTCCCTGCCACTGATCACTGCACAGCAGAACCTTTTTTCTTGTCTGTGCATTTTTAGGGGTTAATTTTTTTGTACAGTACTACAAAGGCTCTTATAAGAGCTATTAACCCCTTCCTTGCTCTACATGTTCAAATTCCAAGTTTGAAAATCAAAAAGCGCACCTCTCAAATGTAGCCTTTCAACACCCAACAAAGCTGACAAAGCTA
This sequence comes from Pelodytes ibericus, assembly GCA_036172795.1. NCBI lineage: Eukaryota > Metazoa > Chordata > Amphibia > Anura > Pelodytidae > Pelodytes > Pelodytes ibericus. The sequence continues at coordinate 98,371,034 of CM069857.1, read as the reverse complement.
TGCATGGGTGGTATCCCTGTGCTCGGGAGATGTTGCTGAACATATATTGTGGTATTGTTTGTCAGTGACACATACCGAAATATGTGAATTTGTGTCTAAAGTACAATGTATGTGGGAAAAAATACACAATAAAATGACTACCACAAACTTTGACAAAGGCTGGTGGTAGAATTGGTGCATGGAAAGTGTTAAAATAACACCATTTAAAATAGCCTAGGGTGTCTACTTTTACAAAATATATACTTTTTGGGGTAAAATACACTGTCCTACTTTAAAAAAAAGTCCCAAATGAAAGATGGGCTCAGGCTGGCTACACGTCAATATTCCAAGTTGAAAATGCGCACCTTCACAATGTGGCCCTTTTAGCCCCCAAACAACCCAACAAACCTATGCATGGGTGGTATCCCTGTACTCAGGAGATGTTGTTGAACACATATTGGGTTATTGTTTGGCAGTGACACATACCAAAATCTGTGAATTTATGTCTAAAATACAATATTTGTGAAAAAAAAACACACAAAAATTACTACCACAAACTTTGACAAAGGCTGGTGGTAGAATTAGTGCATGGAAAGTGTTAAAATACCACCATTTGAAATAGCGTAGGGTGTCTACTTTTAAAAAATATATGGGTTGATGGGGTAAAATACACTGGCTGGTTTCAAATATGTCCCAAATGGGACATGGGTGCAGGCGGTCTGCATGTCAAAATTTCAATTTGGAAAACCAAAAACTGCACCTACCAAATTTGGCCTTTTACCCCCCAAACAACCCAACAAACCTATGCATGGGTGGTATCCCTGTACTCAAGAGATGTTGTTGAACACTTATTGGGGTGTTATTTGGCAGTGACACATACCAAAATCTGTAAATTCATGTCTGAAGTACAAGGTTTGTGAAAAAAAAACACAAAAAAATTACTACCACAAACTTTGACAAAGGCTGGTGGTAGAATTAGTGCATGGAAAGTGTTAAAATACCACCATTTGAGATAGCCTAGGGTGTCTACTTTTAAAAAATATATGGGTTGATGGGGTAAAATACACTGGCTGGTTTCAAATATGTCCCAAATGGGACATGGGTGCAGGCTGTCTGCATGTAAAAATTTCAAGTTGGAAAACAAAAAACTGCACCTCCCAAATTTGGCATTTTAGCCCCCAAACAACCCAACAAACCTATGCATGGGTGGTATCCCTGTACTCAGGAGAAATAGTAGAATCTATTTAGCATGTTTTTTCATTCACTATTGTCGATGAGGAGAAGTTGTTTCAAATAAAAACAAAGACATTTGTGTATTTATTTTTTTTTTACCATATTTTATTATTTTTTTTTAATAATATGATAAGATATGATCAAAAATATGGGATCCATAGAAAGCCCTTTTTGTCCCGATAAAAACAATATATAATATGTGTGGGTACAGCAAATGACGAAGAAGAAAATTACTGCTAAACACAAACAGCACAGAAATGTTAAAATAGCCATTGTCCAGAAAGGACAAAAATGTTTCAAAGGCTCTGTCCTTAAGGGGTTAAAAAAAAGTTTAATTTTTTTTAAAGCAGGGTTCTGGCGCCCCCAGCTAAAATGCGCCCTAGGCAGCTGCCTAGGTCGCCTTACTGGTGGCACCGGCCCTGAAGACGGCATAGAACATCCTATAAGCAGGAATGGGTTAACTAACAGAAAGAATCCCCCACACTAAACAAACCTTGATTAGCTGTGCAGGATTAGCACTTATTCTAACTGGGTGTGCTGATAATGTCAGGACTCACCAGACGTGCCATCAGCTCAATGGCAGAGCCAAGAGAAATCCGGTGTGTGTATCTCTGCGTGTAAGATACACATCAGATTTACTAAAGAGAAGGAACACTAATCTTTAAAACCCTTACTTGTGTTTTTAATTTAAGGAATCTGTGCAAACTGGCCTCGGTACTACAGTGTACATGAGCATTGGTGGTTCTTCCATAATGCCTGCATTGGATGGAATTACTCACAGACATAATCCAAATACATTGTTTACCAACACTAGTAACTATGCTTATTTACTCTCCTAATGGAGTCAGAAAGGAACCAATATGGAAATGTTTTAAACCTACCACTATGTCTGTATTCTTATCAATGCAGCAGAACCTCTTGCTATTTAGGTTTAGATTATGTGCCAATGTTTCAGTACATATTCCAGCCCCAAGAATAATTGAAACTGGACGCTCTACCAACGTCTCATTTTTTTTGTTTCAAGTAATGTAGAGGTATAGAAACAGATGTCTTTGCCTTTATTCTGTAACTGTGTAAATATTTCTCACACCTATGAATAAATTGAAACAGTTGAGTTATACATCTTTTTCTGGTGTGACTTGTGTGTTTCCCAAGCACTGATGTCTCAAGTCTACGGTTGCAAATCACACAGTCCAGCTCTCATCAATTTATCAATTCTGCATCCAGGAATTCAAGTCTCATGTAGACACCCTCACGGAGTGAACACAATAGTGCTAACTCTGCACTTGATTAATTCAGCAACAACGATGAACAAACAGCTGGGTGATAAGGGAACAAGACAAGAAGATCAGTGTGATCTGTGTGCCGGCAAGTAAGGTAAGAGCTCAGAGGAGCTCTTACCATACAGTAGTCAAAGGCAATATTTCACCCGCTAGGGGTTAATTTTTGCACGCTAGGGGATTACATTTAATGTAAACTTTTTTATAAGCTGTCTGACTGCATGTATTTTGATCAGTAACAGCCGATCAGGGACAAAGGCGGTTTGGTGATTGCTCAGATGAGCAAAATTTACAAATATTGATCTGACCCATCTGGATCTGCCTCCCTCTCCTCACTTGAATTTTAGTGTGGGGGAGAGACAGATATGTATAATGTAAGGTTTTAATTGTAATAAATTAAGTAAATTGTTACAAAATTTTTTTACTATAAAAGCCATAGCCCTAAATGCTTTTGCCTGCCACTGATCACTGCACAACAACACATTTTTTTTCATCTGTGCATTTTTAAAGGTTCATTTTTTTTTATACAGTACTACAAAGTCCATTTACCCCTTCTTTGCTCCACGTGTCAAAATTCCAAGTTGGAAAATCAAAAAGCGCACCTCTCAAATGTGGCCTTTTAACCCCCAAACAAGCTGACAAATCTATGCATGGGTGGTATCCCTTTACTCAGGAGATGTTTCTGAACACATATTGGGGTGTTGTTTGGCAGTGACACTGTGAATTTGTGTCTAAAGTACAATGTGTGTGGGAAAAAACAATAAAATTACTATAACAAAATGTAAAAAGACTGGTGGTAGAATTGTAGTCTGGAAAGCTAAAATACCACCATTTGAAATAGCCTAGAGTGTCTACCTTTACAAAATATATGGTTTATGGGGTAAAATACATACATTCAAAAATGGCCCATATGGAGCATGGTTTCAGGCTGACTACATGTCAAAATTCCAAGTTGGAAATGTGTACCTCCCAAATGTGGCCTTTTAGCCTCCAAACAACCCAACAAACCTATCCATGGGTGGTATCCCTGTACTTAGTAGATGTTGCTGAACACATATCAGGGTGTATTGTGGCAGTGACACATACCAAAATCTGTGAATTCACATCTGAATACAATGTATGTGAAAAAAATACACAAAAAAGTAGTACCCAAAACTGTGACAAAGCGTGGTGGTAGAATTAGTGCATGGAAAGTATTAAAATACCACCATTTCAAATAGCCCAGGGAGTCTACTTTAAACAAATATATGGTTTGATGTGATAGAATACACTGACCGGCTTTAAAAATGTCCAAAATCAGACAGGGGTGTAGGTTGTCTGCATGTCAAAATTCCAACATGGAAAACCAAAAAGCGCACCTATCAAATGTGGCCTTTTAACTCCCAAACGAGCTGATAAACCTATGCATGGGTGGTAACCCTGTATTCAGGAGAAATAGTAGAATCTATTTAGCAGTTTTCATTAGCTTTTGTAGATGAGTAAAAGATTTTTCAAATAAAAGTCAGACAATTTGTGTTTTTTATTTTTTTCACCATATTTTTTTTTTATATTATATTATAGGATATGATCAAAATGATGGTATCTAAAGAAAGCACTTATTGTCCTGATAAAAACAATATATAATTTGTGTGGATACAGAAAATTAAAAAGAAGAAAATTACAGCTAAACACAAACAGCACCTAAATGTTAAAATATCAGTTGTCGACAATGACCAAAAATGCTTTAAAGGGTCTGTCCTTAAGGGGTTAAAAAAAAGAAGGGTCTTTTTGTTTGTTTGTTTATTCATTTAATTTCAAGCTGATAGTAATATAAAAGCTGGTAGTGTTGTGCCATCTAGTAGTCTAACAATCATTATGATTTAACATGAACTGGAAAAGATTTTTGTTCACATTATTTCATACTTGTTTAGTAAATAATCCTGTGATTTTCATTTAACCACTTCCTGACGCTAGGATGTACTGTGCCGTCCTGATGTTCAGTGCCTAAAATGGGGCCCAATAAATATGCCACACACAAGCGCCCCATAATTATGCACACATGGGACCGCAATTAATTATGCAACACACAGGAGCCCCACGAGGTGACAATTGTACAATTATAGATACCAGGAATATTGTGCCACTCAGAGCCCAGTAATATTGTGCCAGTCAGATACCAGTAATATTGTGCCATTCAGATACCAGTAATATTGTGCCAGTCAGAGCCCAGGAAATTGTGCCAGTCAGAGCCCAGTAATATTGTGCCAGTCAGAGTTTTTTTTAAACCAGCGTGGTGCGGGGAGTGCCGGGAGCACGGGTGTCACCCCTGCTGGAAGCGTCACCCTGTGCGGTGTGCACCCCCCGCACCCCCCTCGGTACGACACTGCTAGGAGGGCATAGTACGTCCAGCATTAAACAGCTCATCGTGGCTACCCACGATGACCTGTGCTTGGATCCCACTGTAGGGACTTGCAGCGGGATCCTAGCTAGCACCGGCTACATTTTATTAAATCGTGCCATGCCTGAACTTCCGGGTTTGGGCACGCCTCCGTGATGTCACACATGACGTCCGGAGGTCTCACGATTTTTTTTCAGGGACCAACAGGTTCTATAAAGACCTTGATCGGGTCTCTGCCACAGTGTTCCTGGCTAACGATCACCTTGTGATCGGTGGCCAGGAACAAATCGTGATATTTTGGTGCTTGCGTCGTCTGTGACGCAAGCACCATGCGTCACAAAGGGGTTATGACCTTTCTGCTAAATGCTACAGCTTGATCCATTGATATGTAGTTGTATACAAAAAAATGAAGGGGCCTCGTTTTAATTTCCTTCATACATTATAGAAATAGTAAAATAATAAAAACAATTTAAAGTTTCATAAAATCTGAATTTTATACTAATAGAAAAATAGTTTACAACAATTTAGTCTGTATTTAATGTTATTGGTACGAGACCTCAATGTATGGAGGACAAACAAAAATAATAATATCAATACATTTAAAAATAAGCATGCAGTAGCAGTATTTATTATAAAGACAAACCCACAGAGAAACACATTATAAGGATTAAACTGTAAAAAAACACTTACAGGCCTACTAACAAAAACTGAATTGACAAGTGAACTGAAGAACTCAGGACTTAATAGCCAAGCTGGAGACATTCTCCAACTTGTCTATCTTTCTAACTCAGCTTTTAAAGTCAGATTATTGCAGTTGACTTTTACTCTAGTCAGTTAAGTTTTAGTGAATATTATAAGCAGCTGCACTGAGCAATACCCTTGAAGTCCAACCACTGCCTTCATGTTTTAAATGTATTAATAACAGTTTATTTATTCTGCGTACACCTATGGCTCCATCATGAGTACCATAACTTTAATGCTGATTTTAAGTAGTCAACATCAATAATAATAAAAATGTAAATATAAAGTTTTACAAAATGATTCATGCTCTGAGCACTCTTATAAAAAAAAGTTACATCTCATTGATTGCTTCAATAATGATGGTTTTTAATAATAGCTAATCAAGGATGTTTATGTTCTGTAACTCTCTCTTAATACAGTGAATTTGGCAGACCTACCGAGATGCGAAAAATTTAAATTTGATAAAGTTGCCCAAATAACTTGATTTATGAAAGTTTTGAGTTACATAAACACTACTGAAAACTTTGCTGGATCAGAATATAGAGGGTCTGTCAGTACTATAAAATAAATGAGTCCATCTCACTGGGAAAAAGCACATCTCATCTGAATGGAAACAAAATTACCTCAGAAAGAGGCAAGTCATATTGAAGATTTATTTGTGCAAGTGAAAGCTTTAGTAGCATTGTCAATGATGTACACATAATTTATGTAAGTTTGGTACCTCTAGTATAATATATTAATATTTTATGATGTTGCAAAGAGTAAAAATTAGACTCCTAAATCTTTAGATTCTTTATTTATTGGCATTTACTACATTATTGAGAAAGCTGTATATATTCATCACATTAATAGAAACTTATCAAAACGATAACCGACGTAAATCTTTTCCACGTTTTTTACTTTGGCTTTTCCATTTCTCAGTGCACCTCTGTGAGCAGTGAAGAACTTGCCATGGTAATGCTTCAAAAATAAGCTACAACTAACCAATGATTTAATTGGAAAAGTGAATGTTTTGCCACGTACAACGTCATTTTATTGTTTTTGTGTGCTAGGAAGACAAGCACTGACACCTTCATGGATCTGGCACATGTTCTTTTTTTCCACAATATGAGCTGATTAACAAATCTCCCAGTGACTCTTTAATCATGGGAATTTAGTTTTTTGGGTCTTGAAAGCTTGCACTTAAATTCTCACTTAGCTAATAAAAGCTTTTTTTATTTGTAAATCATGTGTGTTCCTCAATGTTGCAAGACAGAATGTAGTTTTATAAATAGTCATAGATATAAGCAATAAATCATATACATGATTTATAATGATGCCAATGAGCAATAGGTATATTTAATATTTAACATGAGAAATACATGCATACATGATTTATATGATGCAAGTAAGCAATAACTTTATATGTAAGACTTTATACCAATATAAATATCTAATTGGTGTATATGATGCCAATGAGCAGTAAATGCATATATAAAATGCATAACACAACTTTGTATATAATGCCAGTGCAGTAAATTCATAAAATTGATATATCATACCAATGAGCAGTAAAAGCGTAAACTTGATATATATATGATGATGATATATATATAACTTGATATATATAACTTGATGATATATTATGCTTCTGCTTTTTCTGTTCAGTGGCATGATAATGCCACTGAACAGAAAAAGCAGAAGCATAATATATCATGCCAATGAGCAGTAAAAGCACAAATTTGGTATATCATGCTAATGAACAGTAAATACACAAACTTCTAATATCATGCCAATGAACAGTACATACATAAACTAGTATATCATAGAAAAGAGCAGTAGATGCATATGCCTTATACTGTATTTGCTCGATTATAAGACGACCCTGATTATAAGACGACCCCCCCAAATTTGTACATTCCTTTAGGGAAAAAAAACTAAAAGCCTGATTATAAGACTACCCTATAGGAAAAAAGTTTAACTTGTATATATGTAAATTGCTTTTTAATATTTAATAAAAAATGTATATTATACAAATGCATTTCTTGTTTTTATTTGCTTTTATGTGCCAATGCGGCCTCTCTCCCACTCCCCCAGCTGTCTCTTTCCCCCCCAGCGTTGTCTCTCTCTCCCCCCAAAACTTCTCTCTTGTCTCTATCTATCCCCCCCTTCCCTTTTCTCTCTGTCCCCCTCCCTCCCCTTGTCTATGTCTCCCCCCTCCCCCTCCCCTTGTCTGTCTGTGTCCTCCCCCTCCCTTTGTCTCTCTCTGTCCCCCTCCCTCCCCTTGTCTGTGTCTCCCCCCCTTGTCTGTCTGTGTCCTCCCCCCATCCCCCTCCCTTTGTCTCTCTCTATCCCCCCCTCCCCTTGTCTGTCTGTGTCCTCCGCCCCCCCCCCTCCCCCTCACCTCGATCCCTGGTGGCTAGTGGGGGCAGCCGGGGGATGTCTGCACGATACGTGCAGACATCCTCCATGCTGCCCGACACGGCAGTCTATTATGACGGACAGCTGGTCTCTCCTAAAAAGAAATGGGGCTGGGAACTGGCAAAATGGCTCCATGCTCCCATAAAAGACAAATATCCCTGAACATGTTACCAAAAACAGGACTAGGAGCAGGTCAAATAGCTCCCCTATATAATACATCATGGGCCAGGGCAACTTGCCCTGTTCCTACATACGTATAACTGGGGGCTGTGAGCAGGGCCGGACTGGGAACAAAAACCAGCCCTGGAAAAAATTTATATACCAGCCCCATCGCATAAGATTTTTAAACCAGCCCATAGCATAATATAATTTTTTTATTCATAGAAGGGAAAATCATGCATTTTAAAAAGCACATCTGAACAGTGTATTATTTATAGATAAGACTGATATATAAGCCTGTCTAGGGCAATATATATACCTCCAGTATGTACACAGAGTTATATGAATTGCCCTGTGCAGAGGTATATATCAGGGCAGTGTGTGAGACATATCCTGTAGCCTGTCTCTCGCATATCTGTGCGTCTCTCTCTCTGTCTTTTTTTTTTTTGTGGCGTCTCTCTCTCTGTCTTTTCTGTGGCGTCTCTCTCTCTGTCTTTCTGTGGCGTCTCTCTCTCTGTCTTTCTGTGGCGTCTCTCTCTCTCTGTCTTTCTGTGGCGTCTCTCTCTCTGTCTTTTCTGTGGCGTCTCTCTCTCTCTCTCTGTCCTTTCTGTGGCGTCTCTCTCTCTCTCTGTGGCGTCTCTCTCTGTGGCGTCTCGCTCTCTCTCTGTGTGTCCTTTCTGTGGCATCTCTCTCTCTCTCTGTCCTTTCTGTGGCATCTCTCTCTCTCTCTGTCCTTTCTGTGGCGTCTCTCTTCCCACCTTTCCCCTTAGTGTCTTTCACCCCTTTCACCCTGTAGTCTTTCACACCCTCCTCTTCCCCTGTACAGTCTTTCACCCCCCCTTCCACCTCCCCCTGTTGTGTCTTTCACCCCCCCCTTTAGTGTCTTTCACCCCCCCTTCCGCCCCTGTAGTGTCTTTCACCCCACCCTTCCCCCTCCCCCTGTAGTGTCTTTCACCCCCCCCTTCCCCCCCCTGTAGTGTCTTTCACCCCACCCTTCCCCCTCCCCCTGTAGTGTCTTTCACCCCCCCTTCCCCCCCTGTAGTGTCTTTCACCCCCCCCTTCCCCCCCTGTAGTGTCTTTCACCCCACCCTTCCCCCTCCCCCTGTAGTGTCTTTCACCCTCTGCCCTTTATGTCTCACTCACCTTGCGTTCTCTGCTCCCCATCCCGCCGCCGGAACTGCTGCTGCAGCATCCGGCGGCAGCAGGCGAATTTCTTAAAGCGGCGACGGCCGCCGAATTGCTTAAAGTGGCCCACCGCCACTTTAAGCAATTCGGCGGCCGTCGCCGCTTTAAGAAATTCGTCTGCTGCCGCCGGATGCTGCAGCAGCCGAACTCTTAAAGTGGCGGCCGCCGCCGCTTCACTTTAAGTGGCCAAGGCGGCCCCGGGGCAGGCGGCCCACCGGGATTTTTCCCGGTATCCCGGTGGGCCAGTCCGGCCCTGGCTGTGAGCCATTTAACTGGCTCCCAGGTCTGTTTTCCATAGGGTGTCTTTTAGAATAGCCAAATTCATCCTGAATCTCTATCATCCCATATTTCGGTGCTTTTGGTTTTGGCCAATATCGGCGTTTAACCTGCGGACCTATTCAGTGGCACACCTGGCATATTGGGTAGCTCCAAATTCAGTCCACACAGTCCACAGTCCAGACTGAATAAGTCTGGACTTCAAAAGCACTATTCCAGGGTGAATATTGGCACATATTGAGTAGACCCTTAACTCTATGGGGCCACACCTTGCTGACACTCACATTTGACCCATTGGCCTCTGAATGGACACTCCTGCCCTAGAATATGTTTCTTATTTCCCTATTAGAAGTGAGTGATCCTAGTTTTATAATAAATAGATCATGAAAGGTGAAATCTTCAATAGGATCATAATATTTGTATTGTCTTCTTTTATTCATGTTTGTGTATATATTGGGTTCTTTCACATCACACTTTAGATATGGCATTTGACAAATTCTGCTATGCCAATGTATTTCTCTTTAACACTTAGCACACATTAGCAAATAAGAAACGTTATAATGTTACTCAAAACATCTAATGAAACTGGTTGCTTCTCTGCAAGTATGGACATGTTAAAGCATCTCTCTGACAAACAAACATAGTGAGTGCATCATATAGCTCCCCCAGCTTTCCTTTAAAATATATAATTAAGCTCTAGAGTAAATAGCAGAAGCAGGTTGATTAATTAGTATGCAATTATTAAAAGAAAATTAAGTGATCTATGAGCATTTTAATTATGGCTCTTCATTAACTGCACTTCAACTTAATGGGAAATGGCATAGCAGAACAGAACAACAGGGACTTTACCATTATCCTAAGTGTGCTGTTTTTTATTGCCTGTTGTAATTCTGTCATTGACAAATAAATCACCTTGAACATTGTATGTTCATTAATTGATGATAAGAAAAAATCAAACCTGCTGATTAATGTGCCTATATATATATACACCCTATGTGTGTGTATATATATAAATATAAAGATATATGTATGTAGACATAAGTTAATATAATTAAATAGATCAGTAAATTTATATAGATTTTTAATTAATTAAAATGAATCGTTATTTCTCGAACAAAGGGTCAGTGAAAGACTTACATATAATGTAGTTAAGTAACACGTTCTATCATAGAAGGACTTGATAATAAATTTGCAATGCTGGCTAGCATAGAGGAATGTCATTTAGTGTCGTTATAATAAGTCATTTGTGATTTCATCATCCTGTGACAAATGTCTGTGTCCATAGCCAAAACACTGTAACACGTAAAAAACATGCAACCAATGGTGTGAAGTACTCTATATATTCAGGTACACTACTTCTGTTGTTATAAATATGTAGTGGTAATGATGGGTCCAATAAACAGTCACTATATGGCAACACAAGTTACATGCAATTGGTGCCCTTTCCATCAACAAAACAAATTACGTATCTGGGTCCCACGTATGTAAACTCCATCCAAAGTTTGCAAGATCAACAGGAAATCTCATGATTTTTGCCAGTGATGCCACACACCACTGCAAAACTCCATCTTAGGAGGCACATATTAACAGACTGGTCCACTGAATCTTCACTGAAAAACTATCACAACTACAAACTATATTTTAAAACATAAAACAAAAGTTACATTTTTTATTAAGTGATATTATCTTTGCATGAATGAGTATGATTCAAATTAATTTGACTTATGCATTCATTCAAAACATTTTTAGGGCTGACTGTCTTATACACAAAAATACATTGGAAATAAGCAAAACCAACAACATTAGGAGAAAAAGTTATAAGTTCAACTGGGAATTATAATTGATCACTAATATGGCTAATGTTAAAAAAAAAAACATTCTCATTACAACATTATCACTGCTACAAAGTAATTTAGTCACTTTTTACATGAAATGCACATGAGTTTCATTTTTCTAACCCCTAGGAAAATGTTTTAAGCAATGCAAATTAGTGTTCACACATTTCTACTAATCTGTTAATATTGTACTGCCAGACCCACATTACCCGACTTATGGTTTGGTATTCTAGCTAGAAAAAAAAATTCACATTTGTTTGTTGTTGTCTGCTCTATTATGTTAGCATGGTTTTGTTATGTAGTTCGGTTTACAGGCCCACTCTGAACTATTCATTATGCATGTGTGGTACACATAATGGTATACAAATGTGCATGCGTGGTGCACACAGCAGTGTATACATGCACAATGGAAGTTTAAGTCTCCTGCACAGTAAAATGATGGGATGTGAAAGAAAGGTGCCATCGCTGTTTCTTATTTGTATTTCTATATATCCTGTCACTTTACAGTGCAGGAGAACTGTTTGGTGGATGTTCTCTGACATAAAAACTTTTTGGGGAGGTTCTCTGACACTAATCAGCCGCTTAAATATTGCAAGTTAAACACAAATTAATGTGAGTTTTATAACTGTCAAACATATATTTTGAGGTAAATGGGTAATTTAGAAGCAGAGCATGTGTAAAAGTAAATGAATCCTTGGTTGCATAAGCCTAATTAAAGGTAATGATTAGAAATACATGGAAGGGACCAAATTGGTTGATTTGGGACCAGTTCTGTGAGTTCCCTGAGTACTTGGTCCTATACATATATGATATGATGTGTCCAAAACAAGTATGAACTTGCTGCAAGTCATACTTGTTTAGGACGCATCGTATTATTTATAATTCATATATATATATATATATATATATATATATATATATATATATATATATATATAGTACTCAAGCTGTTGTGGTTTAGTGCACAAACATATTCCTTTTCCCTGTTTGTAATCTAAGTAATCGAAGACTAATATAATAATAATACATTAAGATAATCTCATCAGAGGTGAAACACTAATATGATTATTTACCACCTCTATGCATCTACCTAATTTTTTTTGCATGTATTCCTTTTTTTATTTTATTAAGTAGCAACATAATTTATACAAAATCTGTTTCTCACCCTCAAGAAGTTGGCATCACCTGTATAAACATATTAGAAGTTTTGAGAGCTCTTGATTATGTTACTTGGTTATGTGGCCTGATTAAAATTATATTAGATTTCTTAATCTTGTTATTTTGATATATGTGAAAACTAATCTACAGCTAAATCTATTCATATTGTCAGACTTTAATGAATTACTTTATTGCTATTTTTTTAAAACCACATTGTCCATATTGCAGTTTCCATCAATACTTCATACTGTTTCACAAAACAAATAGAGAACCAAACAAACATACCTGAAATCTAAAAATGCACATTCATTAAATGTTATTGTAGGTGTTGGCTGACAGCGTAATTACATCAGTGTTGTCATGGGGCATTGGTGGGTGTTTATAAAAGGAATAGATACAAGCATCTAAACATCTTTTTGGTACCACTGTTTAACCAAGACACTATGAAGAAGCATTTAGGATAGCATTGCTATTATTGGTGAGTAAAATTAGTAGCACATTATTTAACTGTTGTTGCATGTTAGAACATACTTTGAAATATACATTTACATTTGCATCTTTATATATACAATTAATATATGCATGACTATATATATTTATATATCACTATATATATATATATATCACTACATATATACATATGCATGACAATAGGTATATATATATATATATATATATATATATATTACCTTAAGGTCATCAATATATAACATGCAAATGATAAAAAATGGTATATTTCACCCCTGACTGCAGAATCTTTTAAAACTTCAAGTTTCCGGGTTCAAATCCCGGCAAGATCACCTCAGCCCTTCATCCTTCTGAGTTTGATAAAGGAGGACCATCAATTGTGTAATAATAACATCTATTATTTCAGCTGCTGATTCTGTAAATTCTGAGAGCATGCGCTAAAAAGCACCTTGAGCAATGAGAGGAAGGAGTTATGATTTGAAGACCTTTCCATTGATATATAGTCTTCCAATGAAAACTGCTGGTTCAGTTTTTTTGTACTATGTTTGCTTGATTTTATATATACTAATGAGTTATGAATGCGTAGAGGAGATTTAGGAATTACCAGCGGTCATCATTGTCTGATGTCCACCAGAGGCTGCCTGTCCAATGACACACTTAAAGAATTATATTCCTATGCAAGAACATTTCATCACTTCCCATAATTATCACTTCACTTATAGAACTCACTGAATTGCTCTCCGCAAATATGACCTATCAGTTGACTCTATGTATTGATTTACATCGTATTTGTCAACATTAATGTAAAATGTGATTTATATTTCATATATAAGCAAAAGCAAAGGAAACCAGAAAGAGAGAAAAGTAAAGCGTTCACATTGTAAATATTATTTTTAAGAGATTTGTTAAAAGATAAAATTAAGTTTTATATTTGAAAATATGCAGCTTCTGAAATATCCAAAGGTAGTGTTTAATCTATGTGTTTAATTACCGTATTTTCTTGAATATAAGACAAGGTTTTTTTCAGAGCAAATGCATCTTAATGCATTCGAGGTCGTTTTATAGTCTGACCTCAAACTGAGGTCAGGCTATAGGACAGGGATCTAGGTCCCCTGCAGAGCTGCAGGCGACCTGGATCCCCCTCACTAACAGCTGGTGGATGTGTGCGCGATACGCGCAGACATCCCCCGCTGCTGCCAGACATGTCCGTCGTGACTTTTATGATGAAGCCGGGTCCTTCCGGCTTTATCAGATAAGTCCCAGCGGATGTACCGGGCAGCAGCGGGGGATGTCTGCGCATATCATGCAGACATCCTCTGGCTGCCCCCACTGGAGACAAGGGAGATTTGAGCAGCCGGGGGATGTCTGCACGATAGTGCAGACATCCTCCATGCTGCCTGACACTTCCGTCTATTATGACGGACCGGCTGTCCGTCATAATAGACTGAAGTGTAGGGCATCACGGAGGATGTCTGCACGTATCGTGCAGACATCCCCCGGCTGCCACCACTAGCCACCAGAGAGAGACAAGGTGAGGGGAAGGGAGGGAGGGGGGACAGAGAGAAACAAGGGGAGTGAGGAGGGGAAGAGACAGAGACAAGAGGAGAGGGGAGACAAAGATAGACACAAAGGGAGGGGGAGAGAGAGACACAAAGGGAGGGAGAGAGACACACAAAGGGAGGGGGAGAGAGAGAAAGGGAGGAAGATGAGAGAGAAAAGGTTGAGGGAGGGGAAGAGAGATAACAGTGGGGGGGGGGAGACAGACAACACTGATGGGGGAGAGAGATAACGATGGGGGGAGGCAAAGCTGGGGGGAGGGGAAAGAGAGAGGCAGCATTGACACATAAAATAAATTAAAAACAAGAAATGCATTTTTTTATATCATAATTTTTATTAAAAAGCAATTTACATGTGAATATATACAAGTTGAACTTTTTTCCTATAGGGTAGTCTTATATTCAGGATTTTATTTTTTTTCCTAGAGGAATATCCAAAGTTTGAGGAGTCGTCTTATAATAAAGGTCGTCTTATAATCAAGCAAATACGATAATATGTGTCTACCTCTTATGACATCACCCTGTGGCTTGATATGCACATTTCACGTTTGTTATTGAAAATTATAGTGATGTCATAAACAGGAGACAACACAGACACATTTAAAACATATTTTCTTTTATGCATTTAAATGCCAGTCTGCTAACACAATCAGAATTTTAAATAGCAACGTTTAGGTCAACAGAGTTCTTTTAATGCCCACTGAATCACTTTCTATGAAGTGTTTCTGAAATGCATCAGTTAATAGTGTATTAATAATTCTCTTTTTTTATATATTATTTCACAGGGAGATGCACTGGAAATCTCCATAGCTGGTGATCTGTATGGGTAATAGATATGCATTTGTCTAAGGAGAAGACTATTACTCTAAATTTACGGCCTTTGTTCTTGTAAAACATTAAAAACGGCATACTTGCCAACTCCCAATTCATCTCATGTCAAGGAAGAAACAGCCCTGTCACAAAATGGATTTATGTGTGGTCATTAAGGGTATCTCCTTTTCCCTCCAGACATGTATTGGTATAGTTAGTAACTGTGCTATCTTACTAGCATATGTAAATATAGTTTTCAGTGGTTTTAAACTAATGCCAGTAGACATGGTCCTGTCTCACTTGGCATTTGTTAACATGATGGTGTTGTTGACAAGAGGTCTTCCTCAAACAATGACAGTCTTTGGAATGCAGCATATATTAAATGATGCAGCATGTAAAGCTGTTATATATTCTTACAGGATTTTTCGTGCTTTGTCTGTTTCTGTTACATGCCTGCTCAGTGTCCTACAAGCAATCACCATCTCTCCAATTCCAAGGACGTCCATCATCAACATCAAAGATTTCAAGAACTTGAGCATCTATCTTGCTTTCATCTGGGTTATTAACATGGCTGTGTGTATAGCAGCACCTTTCTTTTCTGCAGTACCAAGCGATGATAAGGTCCCTAAATTCACATTAAACCTGGGATTTTGCCACGTTCATTTTCCTGACCAAATCGGTTACATTATTAATGGTGTTGCTGTGTCAGCCAGGGATTTTGCCTTTGTGGGAATCATGGTATATGCCAGCGGATTTATCATGCTTACCCTTTATCGACACAAAAGACAAGTTCAGAACTTAAGGAGGCTGTCCAGTGGTCGTAATGTCACAGCTGAGTCCAAAGCTGCTAAAGATGTTCTCAGACTTGTTTTGCTTTATGTGCTATTTTTTGGAATAGACAACATTATCTGGATTTACATGCTAACAGTTTCACAAGTCCCCTCCATTGTCGCTGACATGAGGGTATTTTTCTCCTCTTGTTATGCATCACTCAGTCCTATATTAATAATCATGTCTAACAAAAAGATCCGAAACTCAATGAAGTGCACTTTGAATCAGCAAACAATAAGACGAGTCGAGATTTATGTCTGCCACATGTAAAGAAAGACAGGTATTAATAGGCCATTGAATAACATATTCCTTAAGTCCACAATTGAAATTTCAATAAATAACAAATAAAAGTTCAAAAAGTGTATTTTATCACAGCCAACATAATGATTTGAATTACTTTTGATATCTGTCATGTTGTATATTATGGATGATATGTAATAAAGTTTAAAAAAGCATAAATGTTGCACTTTCTTGCTTCAAATATTATTTAATGTGCATATAAGGTGCTGTCAGGTACAATTCAAGTTGGAGAGGATCAAGCCAATAAACCTTTTTGCTTTTGTGCCTACACTAGCACTTACTCATTGGTTTTACTCACAGATTGGTGCTCAACCACTGTATTTAAAGCTGATTTGTCACTTTGTTAATTGCACATGCTATTAAAATGAAATTGTTTGCACTGTGTGTGTCGCTTATGAGTAAGTGCCAGTGTAGGAGCAATACTCTATTGGCTTGATCCTCTCCCATTTGAATAGTTCCTGATAGCACTTTATTTGCAAATGAAAAAAGAGTTGGAGCAATATAATGCAAGTTTTCAATTTTTTCATTGGAATTTGTTGGTGCATGTCTGGAGCACTATGTTCCTATGGCAACTTGCTTTACCACTATGGTTTATATAGATGCTACGTTGCCATTTTATTTAATATATTACTTAATTGAGATTATAATCAAACTATGTTGTCCTATATTAAAGAGTATTTAAAAATAATAAAGTCGATGTTAATCATATAATGATCGAGAAATACTTGGAAACGAAGACGTGTTACTTTGTAACAAACAAAAAACTTCATTGGGTTGAAACGTCTGAAGCATAATCAACCACCTCCACTAAAGTGTGCAGTGCATTGTGTCTGTTACATAGTAACATAGTAACATAGTAATTTAGGTTGAAAAAAGACACAAGTCCATCAAGTTCAACCCTTCTACCTATCATTTCTGCGTTTTGATCCAAAAGAAGGCAAAAAAAACCCTAAGGAAGCTTTTTCGAATGTTGCCTCCTAGGGGGAAAAAAATTCCTTCTTGACTCCAAAAGGGCAATCAGATTTCTCCTTGGATCAAAAAGCTCTATTATTAATGCTCATTCTATTATTAATACCCCTGTATGTTCTGCTTTTCTAAAAAATCATCCAGACCATTTTTAAATGCATCTATTGTGGTTGATAGCACTACCTCTCTTGGCAGTGAGTTCCATAATTTTATTGTCCTTACCGTAAAGAATCCCTTCCTTTGCTGCCTATGAAATCTTTGCTCTTCCAGTCTCAGGGGGTGACCTCTTGTTCTTTGTACATTTCTATTAATGAACAGGTCCCTGGAGAGCTCCTTATATTGGCCCTGCACATATTTATATAATGTTATCATATCCCCTCTAAGACGCCTTTTTTCTAAAGTAAATAAATGCAATTTTTTAAGTCTCTCTTCATAACTAAGATCCTCCAATCCCCTTATTAATTTTGTAGCTCTCCTTTGCACTTTTTCTAGTTCCTTAATATTCCTTTTTAAGGACTGGTGCCCAGAATTGTACTGCATATTCAAGGTGAGGTCTTACCATTGATTTGTAAAGAGGCAAGATGATGTCCTCCTCCCGTGAATCTATACCTCGTTTTATACATGCCAATATCTTATTGGCCCTTGCAGCTGCTGACTGGCATTGGGCACTGTTGCCAAGTTTGTTATCTACAATGATTCCTAAATCCTTTTCGTTAATAGTTTTTCCCAGGGAAATACCATTTAACGTATATGTTGCTTTGTTATTATTTTTCCCATAATGCATAACTTTACATTTGTCTATATTGAACCTCATTTGCCACTTTCTTGCTCAGTTCCCCACTCTGTCCAAATCTTCCTGTAAAGAAAAAACATCAAGATTAGTCTTTATTACCTTACCTAATTTTGTGTCATCAGCAAACACTGAGACATGGCACTCAGCACAACGTGGGAGATCATTAATAAACAGATTAAAAAGAAGAGGTCCCAAAACAGACCCCTGAGGTACTCCGCTCACTACCCTGGTCCAATTTGAAGCTTTACCATTTACAACAACCCTCTGTGTTCTATCTTTAAGCCAATTTTCAATCCAAATACATACATTTGCCCCCAATCCTATTTCTCTCAATTTGTAGAGTAACCTTTTGTGTGGAACTGTATCAAATGCTTTAGCAAAATCCAAATAAATCACATCAACTGCCACACCTAGATCTATATTTTTACTGACCTCTTCATAGAATGTTATTAAGTTTGTTTGACAAGACCTGTCTTTCACAAAACCATGTTGACTTTTACTAATTATATTCTGATTCAAGATGTATTCTTGAGTGTACACCTTTAGCAATCCTTCAAATAATTTCCCCACTACAGATGTCAAGCTCACTGGCCTATAATTACCAGGCAGAGATTTTGATCCCTTTTTAAATATTGGAATGACATCCGCCTTTCGCCAGTCTGTTGGCACCATACCTGAACCGAACGAATCCCTAAAGATCATAAATATTGGTCTGGCCAGAATTATGCTTAACTCTCTAAGGACCCTTGGGTGTATACCATCTGGCCCTGGGGCCTTGTCTATCTTAACAGAGTTTAATTGCATAAACACTTTTTCCTGTGTCAGCCAATCCCATGTTTGTGGTGACTGTTCCGTAACTTCCGGTAGCAGGGGCTCATCCATCTGTTCTTCCTTAGTATAAACCGAAGAAAAAAAAGTATTTAAAATGTCTGCTTTTTCTCTGTCCTCACTTACCAAATTTCCCATTTGGGATAACAAGGGCCCAACATTTTCCCTCTTTAGCTTTTTTCCATTTATATACTTATAAAAAATTTTGGGGTTAATTTTACTCTCCTTGGCAATCCTTTTCTCGTTTTCCAATTTAGCCATTTTAATTGCCTTTTTGCAGGCTTTGTTGGCATCTTTGTATTTTATAAATGATAATGTTGATCCCTTGCTTTTATAATGTTTGAATGCCATTTTCTTGTTTTGCATTTCCTGTTTCACGGTACAGGTAAGCCACATTGGTTTTGATTTGTGTCTTTTGTTGTTTCCTAATAAAGTACTTTCCCACACCATTCAAGTTTATTGTGTGATATAGTACAACACAAAACATAAACAGTATCCAATCACTGTGTAGGAACATTTTCATTTATTTCTAAATCTTGGATTATTTTTATCACTTTTTACAGTGGTGAGGTTCTCAAATATTTAAGTATGAAGCAAGCCTGATCCAGGCAGCTAGATCAACACTGTACTTTTTGATGAATGTCATGAGGTGTCATTTTGGAATTTGGTTGAATAGAGCTTAAGTTTGCCTATTTAGATTGGGATTTAAAAACCCTCAGTTGCTGCTCAAACCTTGCCTGTGATAGAGATCACCTCATTACTGGTTACCTGAACACTTGTTCTGCTTCTAATTATGTGCGTCTATCTTGTTATTGATCCAGCTTTCATGACCACCTCTACTGTCTCCAAATCTGACCTCAGCTTATGACTTGGCCTGCTCCAACTCTGATTATTTCCCTTGACTTCATCCTTGCCTGCTTCCAGTCTGCCCTTTTGCTTTGGTAACACTATGTGCTCTAGGAGGTCTACTTAGTTGGCCGCCGAGAGTGTGTGTTTTGTGCTCCAGCGGCTATTTTGTTGTAGCCTTTTCACTGCGGTTTCAATACTCGGCGGCCATTTTAGGTTAGTCACGCGCTGCTTGTGTCTGGTGCTTACCGTTCCTTTCTGTACACATGCTCTCACAACATTTTTTCCCACCTCAGTGCCTTCCCAGTGACAGATCCTCACACAGCTCCGTGTTTTCTCTGAAGTTACAATGCTAATATATTACCTGTCTGCCTCCAGCTCTCTAGGTACAGTGTTTTTGTTGCTTATTTTAACTCATGCAGAGTCATACTCCTCAATATACTATATATCCCCCTCTCACTCCCACATTACTGACATAGGTGACACTGAACATAAGGGAGATGATTCCCATTCTGACCTTATAAATTCTGAGGAATTTCAAGTGCTTTTGGATAATACCATGGCAAAATCAGTATCACAAGCTATGCACTCTGCAATGGGACTAATGTCCTCCACTATTGAGCAGTCTATTTCTGCAGCACTTATATCATCTACCATGTCTGGGTCACAGCCTGATAAATTAACTCCTGCTGTGCCACCTACTAATATTGTCACCGGCCGCAAATGTGTTAAGAAAACACGTCATATTGCGCCCTCAGCCTCCAAATTTAAGAGATTTGGCAAGATTTCACCTGCACCAGAGAAAGTTGCTGACCCACTAAAGAGAGCCCCAAGCCGGGCAAAATCGGTTCGATCTTGGAAGAAGGCAAAAGCCTCTACGTCTGATGAGGAGGAGGCTTCTGACTGCTCAGTTCCATCAGAGTCAGATAATGAGTCCATTAGTGACCTTTATGATGGCCATAGACCACAACAGCACCAACAACCCAATGCACAGACGGATACTGCCGTGTTGCTTGATAGTTTCGGGGAGCCCATGTTTGACCCAAACACACTCCAGCAACCTCGCTCTGCTGAGTGGTTCCCCTCTGAAAATGTGAGTCAATACCTGGCCCTTAGGGTCCGTAAACCATTAGACAAGGCCACCAGGAGTAAACTCTGGGCTGTATGTCCTAGGCCTACAGTCCCAGACTCAGTCTGTGTGACCCCCAAGGGTCTTGGCAAATCTGGGTGGCCTTGACTATGCCTTACACAACTGTCAGGACAAAGTCCTTGATAACTGGTTACACTTTCCTTGATCTGCCCACCATGAAAGGGTGGTTGCAAAGAATTATTTGCCTAATTGGCAATGCAAATACTGCTCTGGCAACTGAATGCAGCAAGGCAATTTTGATCAAAATTGAGCCTAAACTTACTAGCATGGCCATGTCTGAACCTGGCCCACGGGTCAAAGGGTATTTATTTGGTGACTCATTTGTTAAAGACTTGTGCTCCAATGTGTCAACCTTTACGGCAATAGACAAATCCCAGTCTAACCTCAAGAAGGTTTTTTTATCCGAAAATGAATCACGAAGTCTGGCCCATTCAGGGGCCCATTACGGGACTACAGGCCACCACAGTCTGGTGTCTTCCCACAACGGGGCAACCCATGGCAAAACCGGAGTTCCCATGGATCATATCAGTCCAGAAGACCATATGGTAAGTACCCATGTAACTCACCTTTCTTCCCATCAAGGTGTAGGGGGCAGATTATGATTCTTCCAAAAGTCATGGGAACTGATCACTACAGATCCCTGGGTACTGCAAACCGTGTCAGGTTTTCACCTAGAAAACCTTTGTCACAACCCCACATCAATCACACAATCTACTCCCAATCTGTTTTTCAGCCACAGACCGACTTTTAGTGTCAAAATAAATAATCAACTTACGCTCAAAAGGGGCAATGTATCTCACACCCAGTGGCCAGCAAGGTTTTATCAGCAATATCTTTTTAGTCCCCCAAAAAAGGCAGCTGAGTCTGCCTGGTTATAAATCTAAAGCCCTTGAACACTTTTGTGGCCTACCTTCATTTCAAGATGGCTGGTATTTATTGTATCAGAGACCTATTACTTGTGGGAGATTGGATGGTCAAATTGGATCTCAAAGATGCTTATGTCCCAATCACACCGGACCATTGGAAATATCTTCAGTTCCACTGGAGTCATCGAATATAGCACTTCACGTGCCTTCCCTTTGGGCTCTCCTCAGCACCTGGTGCTTCACGAAAATTGCTAAAGCCCATAATCGGCCACTTACGCCAACAAGGGGTTCGCTTATTCATATACCTGGACAATATACTAATCTCTTGAAAGACTGCAACACCGCTCCTTGAACGTCGGTCTCTCCTACGACCACACTATCCCATTAGATTGCGAAGCTCGAGAGGAACTAGCTTGGTGGCTAATACACATAGAAGTGTGGAACGGCAGGGATATTTTCAGTTCGGTACCAGATATGGTTATAGATTCCGATGCCAGCTTGCTTGACTGGGGTGCACAATGCAGTCCTATCTCTACGGGTGGGAAATGGTCCCAGGCCAATAGTGGTCTTTATATAAACTGTCTAGAACTCCTCACAGGGAGTTTCGCTTTTCGCAGCCTTACCAGGGATGTAGGGACTTGTACAATTCTGCTCCTCATGGACAATGTCTCAGCCGGATGTTACATAATCCACCTAGGCGGAACGAGATCCCACATACTGTCCCATCTGGCCACAGAATTTTGGCACTTTTGTTTACCACTCAATATTTCCGTACACGTGGAACACATCCTGTGCCTTTCCTACTCGGAAATGGACTGGAACTCGCGCTACGGGATCTATGGGATCACAGCGATTGGCATCTCTCTCCGTTGATGCTCTGCCATCTGTCAGACTTATGGGGCCCATTCAGAGTAGACCTTTTCGCCTCCAGGCTCAATTCCCATCTTCCCCTCTTTTACAGTTGGAAGCCAGATCCGGAGTCTCTGCCTACCCATGCCTTCATACAGAGTTTGCCACCGAATCAACACTACGCGTTTCCCCCGTTTTGTATGATCTCACAAGTACTAGTTCACCTCAGGCACCTGCATGCCTCAATTTTTGTGTTCACCCCATGGTGGGACACTCAGATATCGTTCCCTACCCTGATGGAACTATCCATGGACATACCCAGGCTATTATCATCCATTCCGAATCTAGTAGTGAACTTGGGCGGTCATGCTCACCCCAGATCTAGATCAGGGTCACTTACGACTTCTAGCTTGGCTCCTTTCAGGGGACCCTGGTTTGTGCCTGGAGTTCCACCTTCAACTCTGGCACTATTGGGAGGTGCATGGGCAGCCGGGACCAGAAAGACCTACAAACATGCTTGGCGAGCATTGGATAGTTGGTGCATGGAACGGCACCTGGATCCAGTTTCAGCCCCTTTAACCTCCATTCTAGAGTTCCTTACTGTCCTCTATGACCAAGGTAGTGCCTATAATTCAATTAATGCATATTGTTTGGCCATTTCGGCGGGGCACTCCAGTTTAAATGGTGTTTCGGTTGGTCGTCATTCCGCTTATCTGTCGGCTTTTGAAGGGCATATGGTTGGCTCGGGTTCCCTTGCCTAAATATTCTGTTACCTGGGACATCAATTTAGTGATATGATTCTTTGAATCTTGGCCCATGAATACTGACCTTTCATTGCGACAACTGTTGGACAAACTGGCCGTTGACATCCTTTACCCCAACTAGTGTCTCTTTTACCATCTCTAGACATACTAAGACTTCAATTACTTCTGTGTTTTACCAGTTTTTACCAGGTTACATAATTTAAATTGTGTTTCATTTAGGTTTAGCCAGTGGATAGCCCTGTAACATCTATCCAGCGCCAAACACCAATCATTCTCTTTTACTTTTATGTGGAGATATTTTTCCCACTTTCTAATTGCGCCTAGTGTCATAATTATTTTTGATTGCTTAATTATCTCAAGTGATTTTTTACATCAACTGTTTATATCCCTGCTGGCATAAAATCTTACTTGACAATCCATCAGGCAGGTCGTATCACAATACACAAAATTATTTTATCTTATTATTTTCTATCAAACTCCCAATCCAAATCACACCTTTGGAAACACAGGCAAAAAGGTCAATATTTTCTAATAAATTGTTAATCAGATTAGTGATAGAGAGGGGATCTTATTCCTAAAGCCAATCATATTCCTGAGCTCGGTCCAGTTCTCAAGAACATGGCTTAAGGCCAAACACATGTGAGGGTTTGGGATGCTGGATAGAGGTCTCTATGCAGAATCTGTAGGTAAACCCTGAGGCACAACACAATAATGAGTATATACTGCGTATACAATGAGGGGGGGAAACGATCTTTGAACCAGTAGCTTGATAGTGTGGTACTTCGTACAGCACTATGAACAATAAAAGTTCTTAATATAAAGTCCAGTAATAAGGTGGATTAGGTAGCAAGGAAGGACACAATATCTGTATTCCAGCAATGAGATGGTTAAGCAGGAACACACCACACTTGTAATCCAGCACTGTGAGGGTTAATGCAGGAACACACCACACTTGTAGTCCAGCATTGCGAGGGTAAATGCAGGAACACACCACACTTGTAATAAAGCACTGGGATGGTTAATGCAGGAATACACCACACTTGCAACCAGCACTGAGATGGATATGCAGGAGGGTCACTATATATAGCCAGGGTCAGGGTCACAAGATATACAGCAGAACGATACAAGCAGACCAGGATCAGGGGTATCAGAAAATCAGCAAAACGATTACCAAGCCAAGGTCAGGTTACCAGAATATCAGCAGCACGGTTAAGCAGTCCATGGTCAGGGGCACAGAAAAACAGAAGAATAGCCAGGAGCATCTATTCATATCTTTCATCATAGGGATAACGTTAATCTGCATCTACATTTTGGGGCCTGAAGATATATTCACCCCCAAGTATGATATGCTTTGTTTAGTCCATGTAAAATCATATATTTTGTCTAAACATGAGATCCGAGTAGGTGTATACAGTCTTTGTAATGTTTAATTTATAGTTTGACACCTGGCTATATTTGGCATAATTTGTCTACTTGGTCTACTGATCTCACTTGATCCTCCACAGGATATCATTGGCTGCACAGAAATTTCTTACGGGTCTCTTATGTCCTGGTTCTCTTGGTTGTCTCTAGCTAACAGCTCCTCCGTTAATACATACAGAAGTGGGGACAGAGGACATCCCTGCTGAGTACCATTGGAACCAGGGAGACTTAACCCCAGAACCTATGACCCTGTCACTGAGTAGGGAGCCATTATAGCCCAATGGAAATTTCCCACTAGACCAAACGCAGTCAGGGTGTTCCCCAGCCAACCTTATCAAAATCCTTTTCTCCATCCAATGGCAGGGATGGCTGGGGAACACCCTCCCAGGACAGATGCAGGAAATGTTTGCCAAGGATCTAAGTGAGCTGTTATTAAGGGGATAAGGCCCACCTGGTTAGGACGTAACAAATATTTGATAACTAATTTAAGTCTATCAGCCAGAATACTGGTGTAAATTTTTATATCTAAATTTAAAAGAGATATGGGTCTATAACTCGTAACCTCTTCCTCCTTTTTACCATTTTTAAATATCGGGGACTATATTTCCAATATCTCTTCTGGGAGGGAACCTCTATCCATGGCTTCACTAAAGGCATAATTTAAATATGGGGATAATTCTCTATGAAATACCCTATAGAACAGGGCATCAAAGCTGTCGGGACAAGGTGCCTTTCCAGTTTTCTGCCTAAACATCTCTCACCTCTTCAGTAGAGAATGGTCTATTCAGTTCTGTGATTGCCTCTTGGGATGGGTTTGGGAATTCACCAGCCTTAAAATAGTCTATGAGCTCCACCTCTCCTGTCTGTGCAGGCAGATTGTACAAATTATAATAATGATCATTAAAAGTCTGTCTGATTTTCTCAGGGGAAAGGCAGATGTCATTCTTGCAGTCAATTCTAGTGATCTTAATCCTTTTAGTTCTTTTTTTCTGCATATTCGACATAACTTTATCCTTTATAATACAAATGGGCTTTCAGTTTAATTATCTTATTTTCTATAACTTTAAGCCTCGAATTAATCTTCTTCTGTATTCCTGCAATCGTATCTGCCCGCTTTCTTGTTATTAATTCTTTATTCAATTTGGTTTCCTAAAATAATTGAATATGTTCGTTAGACTGAGATTTGCTTTTTTCTTGTGATCCAAACTTAATATAAAGGCCCAGTGCTACTGCTTATAGGCGCACCAAATCTTGGAAGAACAGGAGTCTGGGGACTTATGTTCATCAACATAATGATTTGTCATTGTCCTAATAAAATTAGTCTCATCCCTGTGTTTCAAATCATTAGGGTTTTAAGGCCAATCTGACCTTGGTTTGGCAAAAACATCTTTATGGTATATCACCACTGTGGTCGGACCAGGTGATCTCTTTTATCCCAAATTTTTGTACCTGTGAAGTTAAGCCTACGTCCCCCATAATTGAGTCGGTCCGTGAGTAGGCGGAATAAGATTTTGAGAAGCAGGTGTAATCAAGCTCTGTTGTGGGAAACATCTGCCAAATATCAAAAAGGAATGTTTTATGCGCCTGGAAACATACTTTCCTATCTTTGATTATCCCTGTCTTTTTATCCATAGATGGAACGAAGATACAGTTGAAGTCGTCCATAAGAAGGAGGAAACCCTGTCTGACCTTCAATTAAACAATTTTAAAACTGTGTTGGATCTTATTGGAGGCAAATAAGTTAACAAGGGTCAGAGACTTATGGTCAAACTATATATCCTTATTTCTGGGTCTAGATCTATGTATTTAAAAGTTACACTTATATTGCAAGAGCTCATAATAGCAACTCCCTGTTTCTTTTTAGCCTGTAAGGAAGCTGAAAGTACGTTGGATTTTTTTTAATTTGGGGATTCGGACATTAAGAGTGGGAAATCTGACCATCATGTAGCCTCCCAATGTGTCAGGATCGCCGCCATGCCATCCAGACTGCCAGACGTGGTCGCCCCAGATGCACCCAGCAGGGGATTTGAACTGTGGTTCTTCTGGACTGTATCCTGCTATTTTGCCTCTGAGCCATTTCAGAACTTTGAAATACTCCTGTTTGTTTGTATTGCCTGCAGCACTAGGTGGCTGGACTTCACCAAAGGCTCAGACCTGTCAGTAACTCTCCAGCTGAATCACATACCTAATTAACAAGGTATAAGACACTGCCTCTCCCTAAGAGCAGTGTCAGTTCATTGACTCTGGATTCCTTGTTTGGTTCCTGTGATTTTGACTTCCAGTATTCCTAATCATTTTTGGCTTTTGACCTTGGATTTGTTACCCGTTTATTCTGAATTCTGGCATCCTCTGACCTCTGGCTTTCCCACGAAGATTCTTTTGCTCTTGTCCTTGTCTGTAACTTTACCTGGATATCCTGACCAGCCCCCGTGCACAAACTCACAGGCCACGTGGCTTCTTACCTGGTCACCCTGGTCTGTGTTTGTTTGCAAGGGTGAGCATACATCTCTGCCTAAAAGACTCCCAACAAAGGTAAGCCCTGACAAAACATCTCTTCCTAAAGGACTCCCCACAAAGGTTTCCCTGACACAATGCCTCTAACCACCCCTCTTTTCCACAAGATTGCCATGGACATATATGTCACACATAACATTAAAAAACAAACACATAAACAAGATTCTCCATCCCATACGACAAAGAATGTTTCCTTGCATATGTTTTTACCCTAAAATGCATGAAAAAATTAGCCACAGAAATTATGGTGGTTGGGTCGGTGTAATCAATGTACTCTGCACTGAGCATCTATAAACAAAAAGAAAACAGAATGATTTTGTTCGCAGATATAATAGCCGAACACACTGGTGGCATTGTTTCTGCAGCTGAAATCAAATATTGTTCAGAAAGTTCTTCCAAGCACAGTGGAGAATTTTGCATTTCACACTTCTGTTTAGCACATCCCAAGCCAGCTCATTGGGGTTTAAGTCTGGAGAAAATACTGGTCAACACATGATTTGAAGCCTACCATATTTTTCTTTTCATGTAAGTAAGTTCTGACTGTCGGATAGTAATAACTTTAAAAATATTAATATGGGTTATTAATTATGAATCACCAAAATATAAAAAAAATTATATGATTCATATATGGATCCAACCAAAGATACCCATTTAAAGAATTAATTATGTATATAGAGAGTTTGGATGACGTCTTTACAAAAGTAAATACAAATCAAAAATGATTAATAAAATAATAAAATTTATTGAAAATAAAATGATCAAAACATAAGCAAGAGAGTGTAACAACAAAACATAATATCAATAGATGTTAATCATAACTCACATGCATGACTTTTATAACAGATGTAAATAAGATAAAACATGAATTATGCATCTATGTATCCGTATCAACATGAATGTAGTATAATTTACTATGCAGTTGGGTTTTTGACCTCAAAATCGCCGTGCATTTTATTTAGAACCACACCTACATTGATAATAATTAGTAGTGAAAATAGTTAAGTACATTTTCTAAATCATATAACTCAATGTGGCTATTTATTACTCTGGCCGGTAAATGACAATGGATGTTTTCTAGCTTAGACTTTAAGAATAAGAATCATAGATAAACTCTGAAGATTAAATATTATATATTTGGGTGGATATCTAGACTATAAGAACTTATGATTCTTGGTAATATCTATAGGATATTTCTCTGACTTCCTTCTACACCAGGCTAAAACATATAGATCTCATAAATTGTGTGAATTAAGTTTAATTTACCCAAATATATATGCTAATTACAGCCATAAAAATGGGTTTTATAATGAGATTATGCTAGAAACCACATTTATACATTACCGGAAGAGGTTGATATGCAGTTGAGACTCCTTCCACTGAAGAATTGCATGATGGGAGTTACCACTGGGACTAAGCTCAATACTATGTGTATTGAGATGTCTAGGTTCTATTCAACATGTGCTTTTTAAAGCCTCATATTCACGAATTCTCCCCAAAAGGAGAGCCCTTTTCTAAAACATTCTAATCTCCCAACCCACTAGTGTGTGGCAGCTCTACTTCCCCTTCCCAGATTCGTTTTTTCTAGGTTGTTCCTCTGACACCTCAAGTCTCAAGTTATCAACCAAACCTTATATCAGAGTCACACCCTGTTCTCTGTAACTTTTAGCCAAATAAAAGTAATGGGTGTGTTAATTTAAATGAGATGTCATGATTTATAGCTATACCTGGATTGTTAGTATAATGTAAGAATATATATATATGTTGAAAGTATGGTAGTGTTAATACATTTTCAAATGATAGTATATATTCTTATCATGCAACATTAGGTTAAGACTCATAATAAAATGTATACCACCCTAACAAAACGATAAGAATAATATTCTAATTAATACGTAGGATAAACTATACTTTACATATTTATGACTGAAGGTGTGATATATAATTATATATTTTAATGAGATATTTGAATCAATTAGGTGTGTTTATAATAACCCTTATTACAGGGGCGTCCAACAACATTGAGGTGCGGCCCACGTGACAGCTGTAACCGCACTTCCAGCAGCACGTTACTGGAAGCAGCGTTGGGAAACTAAGTTCCCCGGCAGAGCGCTGCAGTTCGTGTAGGGCACATAATCCCTCCTCTGCCCTGCGCGTGATGTCATGTGCAGGGGTCAGAGGGAGAGAAGATTAAAAAAGAATAAGAAAAGGAGCCACTACTGGTGTGATGAAGCAGCTATATCCCCAGTAACAAGAAAATAAAGTAAAGAAGTCTATGTATGTGTGTGTGTGTGTGTGTGTGTAAGTGACTGTGTGTGTGTGTAAGTGACTGTGTGTATAAGCGACTGTGGGTGTGTGTGGGTTTGTGTGTGTAAGAGACCCTCTCTGTGTGTAAGTATCACATAAATCTGTGTGTGTAAGTGCATCTGTCTGTGTGTATATTTGTGTGTGTGTTGTATTGCTGTACAGTCTGTGATGCCTTCACACTGCACACAAAAACAATAATATATTTATGTATAATAAGTTTCCTGTGAAGTGTCCCACAGCAAAAAAAAACTTGAACACCCCTGCCTTATTAGATTCTTCAAATCTAAGATCCAAATAATCTCACAGCCTTCTCTTGTATGTATGCAGACACAGCTGGCACAATGAAATGTGGCTAGAGTCATAAACTTTCCACTAACAATGACCCCCTTATCTGTTCAGGCCTGTACTCTGAACATCTCGATCACTCATATCAGTAACAGATTTGGTTTTAGATAACAGAGTTAGGAATGTGGAATACTTTCTTTTGTCCTCAGAAACACAGAATACGATTTGAACAGACAGAAGGATGCCTAAACCATAACCCAAAATGGAGGCTGCTGGCATCCATCTTGTTATCCTTGGATTCTGTTTCATTCATATGTACCAGTCTCGAGATTATTGTTCAATATCTCTGACATGAAACAGTCTGGATGTATGTCTTGAGTCAGTATCTTGCTGTAGGACATACCCCTAACCAACTAGGTATAGACCAAAGGATATTGCATGCATGACAATGCAAAATGCTGTGGGAGCCTTTTTAGTTAAACGTGCAAGTTGCAGATTCAATAAAAGAGCCCTAGATCATCACACTTCCTTTCACCTCATTGATGGTGCACAAAAACCCTTTGTAATGGATGATTTCAAGTTTTGATTCATTGGTCCACAGTGGTGGAGATAGAAATGCAAGTAATGATGCTTTAAAATACAATCAAATGGATCCATGGTTGCAAGTGACAGAAAGTAGCAGCTGAAAGATCGTGTCAATTTCTTGGCAATCAGCAAGCTCCAAATATGAGACTTTGAACGATTGATCTGTGAGGGGAAATAAAAAACCACCATAGTGTTTCTTTACAGACAGGTTTTACTGTGCACAGTTGGTGGTTACTAACAGAAAGCAAAGATATGCAAGTTCATAATAAGCCAGCTAGGTCCACTGGCCACAAAGTCTGGAGCGCGATGTCCATTTGTAGGGCTGGATGACTGCTGTCAAGATTCTCCTACTTCCGTAATTCGTTGGTATTGCGCTACTCCAAAAGGTGTCCGTGCAGAAACAAAGTACTTCTGCCCTATGCGTTTTGTGAATGTCTTTAATCAATTAAGTGCTTGAGACTGTTAACTCAAATCAGCAACAGCATACAAATAAAAATATTAATCTGTCAAGGTGTAATTATGTACAAACACCGTTGTTTAAGACACATGTTAAAATAACTTTCATTCAATAAAATGCTTTAAAAACTATAATAATGGCATTAATAAAAACAAATAGCTGCAAATAATGCACTAAGTAGCTCTGGAAAAAGTTGAATAAGATAGGGAAGTGGGGCAGCGCTGGATTACACATGAAACAATATAAACACATTTTTGTAATAAGTAAAATACAAATTGTGTTTTTTGATAATATATAGTATCACACTCAAAACCAGTGGTCCAGGCTATCTGGAGAAGGTGTCTCTGTGGATGATTATAAATCACTTCTGCGTCTAATAGGATTCATTATGATAGTCATAAGATAAACACTGACATAATATCATATACATTCATACAAAAAGTAAAAAAAAAGTGAAGTATCCTGAAACTTTTGAACAGAAGTGTATTTTCTATATCTGTTGGATTGTGGTATGGTTACATTGCCCAAAGGAAGAAGTTCCCCTGACACTAATCATGTTGAACAGCGGTTTTGTCTTTTTATGCACACATTAATATGACAACCTAGTTCTAGTTCAATATGCTCTAGTTCGAGTTGTATTGAAGGTTAAGCAATAGTGATTATAGTTAGGAATTAGGATTCGATATTTATGTTAAAATTAGGGGGTGCCGAAGTATTCGGAGGATCATAACACCTGGCCCTCACGTCGGCTTACTGATGTGTGCTCTTAAGATGTGCAGTATCATGCTTTAATGAGTAATTGATCATAATCGCACCTTTCAGCTGTAAATAATCATTCCCTTTCTAAAAGGCAAGATTAGTTTATCCACTTTACACCAACAATAGTACTTTTATTTTTGTTTATGTTTTCTTTTTTTTTTCCAGAATGGCTAACTGGATTATGCATGGCAGTTCTTTGTTCCAAAATCGGCTGGATGTCTCACTTACCATAGCCCATATATTTTCATTAGTCATGGTGCAGGCTTCAGTTATCAAAGTAAAATGATACACTCTTTAATGACCATCAAAGAAGAGCAGATTGTTTTTCTTTTTAGTTTATTTATTTTATACCTTCAGTGGATGACTTAACAATCCTGTGATTTGGAATATATTCTACAACATTCCAGATAGAGGAACGATGACCAAAATGCTTGGAAATGGTACGATATTTTTTACATATAATATTTTTCACTGTTAAAAATGTATGGAATATGTCATTTCAAAAGTTTTCTTCCGTGAGAGTCCCGTCGGCATTTCCATCTTTGTGTGGGGTGTTTTCTTTCACAGGTTATTGAAATGTTTATTATTGAAAAATTCAAATCATACAGCTTCTTTGCTAGGTGTTTATTCACTAGAGTGAACAGTGGGGAATTGATAAGTAAAGTGCAAATATAAGGCATTTTTAGCCAAGTTAGAAAAATTGCTAAAAACATCTAAATACACAATTTGTTTTAAAATTTGGAATGATGGGGAAAAAAATGTTGTTACATATAATATACTCGATTTAATGACCTGACAATTTATTTATTGCAGGTTATTTAATACCCTATATACAAAAATGTGCGCTTCTCACCCTAACAAAGTGGCACCAAATATATAAGCAGAATATAAATGAGAGGTTTTGGTTATATGAATTGGCCATAGCATAAATAAGCTCACCGCCATGTCATGGCACACTCTTAGGAGGGTGAGGACTTACTCTCACCTCCTATTTAGTGGGGACACAAAGCAGTTTATACTGGTACCAAAACTTTTTTAATGTGTTGGTGGAGGTGCACTGACATTTTTGTTTTCTCTGTGTTCAAAACCATAGGCTGCAACAGACAATTCTGAGTTGTGATACCTCACATCATGTGTGATAGATTAGACCAGTAATGCTGAACATATAGTATGGATGCCATCTCTGAGGTGGCTCTTAGCATATGACAGTATTTCAACATCTTCATATATGGATGGATGTATAGCATATGGAAACACACTGAAATCAAGCAGCTAAAGGAATGAAAAATAAACAGGGAGTCTGGAATACAAATGGGGGAAGGGTATAGGGAGAAATGGCACTTCTACATTTTTACCCTGCTTGCCATCACTGGGGCTGGCCAAGGAATCAACATTATTGAATAAACAATATTTATCTTTCATGCAGTCTAACTATAAAAATGCATACTAATGTATTTTCTAATTTTTCTGCATATAGTTTATTTTAAATGTATAGTTGCAGTACTGATTTAAAAAATGAATTCACTCCATCCATAGTGGAAACCTCTCTGACTTTAACATTTTCCTCTAATAACAACATGGAACATATGGCTACATGATCATATATTGCATTGCTATATTGAGACTAATTCATAAAAGTGAATTCTGGGGCAGTGTTTAAGAAGTGGTCAAAACAATAGGTATGGTCCATTGGTTTTCATAGTGACTTCAACATGTGTTGTCATCTGGAGTAATTTTAGCTGATTCAATTAATTTATTCAAAAATGTTTTTCTTAATATAAAATGTGAATCTCACTGCCTGGGAGTCAAGAGGTAATTTCCCCCCCTTTCAGATGACATTATTGTCTCAGGGTTTTTTTTGCCTCTATAATTGTTTCATACTTTTCTTCAGCATTTCTATAATGTAGAACTATTCCTTAAAATCGAAGGTTAGTTTATGAGTAGTGAAATGTGAGGATGTACAAAATAGTATGACATCTTTTCATGCAACGAGAAATAAGAAAATTATCCAATCAATAAAATATTGTCATATCTTCCCCGTGAAGTTCCACAGAAGATGACAGGTTGCAGTATGTAATTGCTTCCAAATCTTCCAAATTTCAGAAGGCTTGAATACCCACTCATATTATATTATGAATAGCAGATTAGTTGGTTATTTAGATTAATTCAAAGGGTAGAACAGACAGTCGATCAAATCACATATCACCACACAAGCACAGCCTAGAAATATAAATCATTTAATCCACTACTGAAAGAGGTTTTGAAAATTTTGAAATAGTGAAAAATTATAATTTTGGACAAGAGTCTGAATAGTAATTATTGATGCTGGTCCGGTCTGATCATGATCAGCATTTTGCATGTTGTCAATTAAAGGGTTTTGTATGAAAATCAGAAATAATTGTAAAATGTCCTCTGAGCCCTATCATTTCTACTCATTTCCAAACTGTAAAGAAAATATATTAACATGTACACATTTAAAGTGTAATATTTACCTTCAGAGGAAAATAATAAATGTGGATTGGTGGCATAATTTAAATTTGAGTCCATGTCATGATATTTTTGTTTTTTTGTTAATACCATTTGCAAAACCTCCACAAGATCCACTCTTTGGCTAGTAGTAACACTTCAGTCCTTTTAAGCTGCTCTTTTAATTCTCATTTGGAATAGTCACAAGTTTGCTTCATTAGTAATATATGTGCATTTAATCTCTGGTATGACAAAGTGTGTAACATGGCTCTATTTTCTAACTTAATAATAATAATTGCACACAAGGTGATCTGTGGATCGTACATGATATGATAGGGTTAAATGTACAGTAGAAAGGTGAAAGAAAGGGGAGTGGTATTAATTAATATATTTGTTTGGATTGTAACAGATATATATTCAGATGATGTACTTGCCTCTTGGATGCCTTTTTTTCTGTTCAGAATGGATAAAAATATTCCCATCTATTTCGAAGAAGCACATAACAGGAGAAAGATGTCTCTGAAACTAAATGAAAAACACAAAGAACTAAAAACACAAAACAGAAAAAGAAATAGCTGGTAACATAATACATATTTACCAAATACAAGTGCATATGGGGACTGGAATCAAATGGCATAACTGATATGGCAGGGTGGCATTCTTGACATTGATTTTGAACGTGCTTGGAAAAAAAACACTTATTATCAAAGCCACTTTGTGCATACTGAGAATTTGAAACCATATTTTACTTCATGTGAAATATTCTGATAATGTTAAAAAAAACTTGAAATCAAATGATTTCATAGAAACTTGGCTAAAATTTCCAAGGCATCATTTCTTTATATTTGTAATTTTCAGTCATGTTGTCTAAAATCCATTTGTTGTCACAGGGTGTCAGCTGCACTAAGTGCTGTAAAATGAGTATTATCATGGCTGGCTTAAAATGTCCTGATTTTACTGTGGTTTATTCAAACCATCCCATACATAAGTGGTAATTAAACACTTTTAGTTTAGAGGGAGTGTACTACAATAATAATTCACGGCCCACCTGCAGGTAAAGTACATGTGAAACCATTATACACATACAGTAATTCAGATCTTAACAATGATGTAACAGGTGCAGGGAGATTACGATGAACAGCACAGGCTTTTAGGTTCTTAATGTCTGGTCAACAATGCCCAATGGTGTTTATTATGAGATTAATTCACTGTGGATATGCAGACCACAGCAGTTGTGAGATAATTGATGAAAAATTACTGTTCTGGACAGAGTAGTGAGTACATAATATCACAGTTTATTTTAATCTTAAATATATAGAGGACTGTCTTATTAAATGAATATAGGTATTTCTCACTGTAAAAAGTATTTTTATAAATATCCATAAAAAATTGTCAGGCCCTCCAGTTGGTGCAGAACTACAAACCCCATAATTCCCAGCCAGCTTTCTACAAAGGCGGGAATTATTGTAGTTGTATTACAGAAACAGCTGGAGGGCTATGGTTGGATGCCTCGGCACCAAAATAAATGCCAATCTTTTTGCCAAAAGAAGAAAGATTGCTAGAATTTGACATCAGTGCCTTTTCCTTTAACCATTATTTCAATCTAAACAAAGCACTTGGAAACATCTTGTATATGAGCATATATTATGCATGCAGTTATATATTAACATGTCCCTTTTGGAAAATGTGTATGTTAGTGCTATAACTTAACTTGACATGTATGTACCAGGCAACAAAATCTGCTAAAAAAGTTGAGATGCAGTAAAACAATATTTCTGATTAGAGTTGTGCGGACACCTGGATGTTCAGGTTCGGCAGGTTCGGCCAAACTTCGAAAAAATGTCCGGGTCCGTATACGAACTTGACCCCGAACCCCATTGAAGTCAATGGGGACACAAACTGTTGGCCACTAAAATGCCTCTAAAAAAGTCCTGGAAAGGGCTAGAGGGCTGCAAAATGAAGTAAAATGTGGGTAAGAGTAGGACAAGTGCCCTGCAAGCAAATGTGGATAGGGAAATAACTTAAAATAACATAAAATACATACAAATTAAAAATACAGCTGAGCCATAAAATAGCACTAGATGGAATCTTTGATTTTAGCTTTGGAAGAACATAAATCTAAATCTAAAGCATGGCTGCCAGGAGGATCAACAGAAATATCCATTTGAGAGAGGGTTGGAGTGCAAGGTATTCTCTTTCAGTTTATAATAAGTGACCCATAGGTTGAGGAGGCAGTGACCGTGGCACTGTAGGTGGAAGCGGCGCTGGAGGAGGAAGAGGAGGAAGCCAGAATTTTTCAAAGTGCGCTGTAAGCACAGTATTGGACTGTTCTATTTGACTCTCAGATATGAAGTGCACCGCAAGATGCAAATGTACTATTTAGCACCCAAAACTATTCAAATTTTTCAAAGTGCGCTGTAAGCACAGTATTTGACGGTTCTATTTGACTCTCAGATATGAAGTGTACCGCAAGATGCAAATGTACTATTTAGCACCCAAAACTATTCGAATTTTAACACCAACAAATTGTAACAAAAATGCCTAGATGTTGCCCACTGATCTAACAGAACAGGATTAAAGTCATGTGCCTGGTACACATCCAGTTGCAAGTGCACTGCACTCTCTGTGGCACTGGGCTCAGGGAAGGATATGTAGTATAGCACCCACTAAAATAATCACTGTAATTTGAATAATCGCTGTAGGATTATGCCCCTCAATATGCCAGGATTATGCCCCTCAATATGCCATTATTATGACTCTCAATGTGCCAGGACTTAACCACCCAATATGCCAGGATTATTATGCCACTCAATATGCCAGGATTTTCCCACAAAATATGACAGGATTTTGCCCCTCAATATGCCAGGATTATGCCCCTCAATATGCCAGGATTATGCCTCTCAATGTGCCAGGACTTAGCCACCCAATATGCCAGGATTATTATTCCACTCAATATGCCAGGATTTTCCCACACAATATGCCAAGATTTTGCCCCTCAATATGCCAGGATTATGTCACTCAATATGCCAGAATTTTCCCACACAATATGCCAGGATTATGCCCCTCAGTATGACAGGATTATGCCCCTCAATATGCCAGGATTATGCCTCTCAATATGCCAGGACTTAGCCACCCAATATGCCAGGATTATTATGCCACTCAATATGCCAGGATTTTCCCACCCAATATGCCAGGATTATTATGCCACTCAATATGCCAGGATTATTATGCCACTCAATATGCCAGGATTTTCCCACACAATATGCCAGGATTATGCCCTCAATATGCCAGGATTATAATGCCTCTCAATATGCCAGGACTTTGCCACCCAATATGCCAGGATTATTATGCCACTCAATATGCCAGAATTTTCCAACACAATATGCCAGGATTATGCCCCTCAATATGCCTGGATTTTGCCTCTCAATGAGCCAGGATTTAGCCACCCTCTTCCTCCCCCCTTACTTACCTTCTCGCTGCTGCTCTGTCTCCCGGTGCTGCAGGTCCGTGGCTGTGAGGGAAGCGTTGTGCGTTCCCGTCCAGCCAATGCGCATTCAATAAAGTTTGTTAAAAAAAAAAAGTTTAAACAAACTTTATTGAATCCGCATCGGATGGAGGGGAGCACACAACAGAGCAGCAGCGAGGAGGTAAGTAAGGGGGAAGAGGGAGGATTTTTTTTTTTCACGGTTCCGGCGCCCCCTGCTAAATTGCGCCCTAGGCAGCTGCCTAGGTCACCCTGCCCCTCAATATGCCAGGATTATGTCACTCAATATGCCAGAATTTTCCCACACAATATGCCAGGATTATGCCCCTCAGTATGACAGGATTATGCCCCTCAATATGCCAGGATTATGCCTCTCAATATGCCAGGATTTAGCCACCCAATATGCCAAGATTATTATGCCACTCAATATGCCAGGATTTTCCCACCCAATATGCCAGGATTATTATGCCACTCAATACGCCAGGATTTTCCCACACAATATGCCAGGATTATGCCCTCAATATGCCAGGATTATAATGCCTCTCAATATGCCAGGACTTTGCCACCCAATATGCCAGGATTATTATGCCACTCAATATGCCAGGATTATTGTCACGGACTGAGTAGGATCAGAAGACTGGATCCGCGATGCGAAGACCTGGTATCTTACTGCAACAGGTTTGGAGGCAGGACAGTGTCTATTCACCTGAATGGTATTATACACTACGGTTGAGCATCAGGTAAATGACCACCCAGGACTTGGAACACTGACTGCAACCGCACACTGAAGCAGGGATACGCAGGAATTACTGGATAAACGGATAGTCAGCAAGCCGGGTCAAACACAACAGGAGCAACGGTACAAGACGGTATGGAGGAGGCAAGGTCAAAAACAGGCAAAAGGATCAGGGCAGGCAGCAAACGGAGAAGTCAGAAGTCACAGCAGGAGTCAAAAACCGAAGAATCAAGAATCAAGAATAAACGCTAGATCAAGCCACAAGGAACTATCTCAGGCAAGGTCTGAGTAGCAACTGAAGGTTTAAATACAATTTGGGCGGTAAAACCCGCCCCTAATAGGTCCCCCAAAAAGTATAAGTATAGCCCTTTAAGGCTATGCTAATTTTCTGTGTGTAGCGGTACTGCGCATGCGCGCAGTTTCGGTTTGCTGCGCGTTCGTCGAGGGGAAGCGGTGAGCGCGTCTGCAGCCCTGGAGGGCTGAGACGCCGAACGGAGCCCTCGCTGTCCGTCCACCCTGCCTGCAGGGGCAGCGGCAGCAGAGGCACGGACCTCGCGGCGGCAGGTAAGTTTCTTTTTTATTACACTACCCCCCTCTTTATGAACGCCGTACCGGCGTTCAGGACCTGGTTTGAGAGGAAATCTACGATGAAATAAGGAAACTTTGGACGGAGCATGAACATCGGATGCTGGTACCCAAGATCTCTCCTCCGGACCGTAACCTTGCCAATGGACAAAATACTGCAAAAGACCACGGCGCAGCCGAGAATCCAAAATAGATTGTACCAAATACTCCTCATGCCCTTGAACGAGGACAGGTTTGGGAACCGTATGGGCGTCAGAGAAACGATTAGTTACAACTGGTTTGAGGAGGGACACATGGAAGGAGTTGTGGATGCGCATACTGGAAGGGAGGCGTAGGGTATAGGACACATCGTTGATTTTGGACAAGATCACGTAAGGACCGATATATTTGGGACCTAAAGTCCTGGAGGAATGACGAAGTTGGAGATACTTGGTAGAAAGCCATACTTTGTCACCAGGAAGAAGTACGGGGGCAGGAGAACGATGTTTGTCGGCAAATCTTTTCTGCAACACCTTGGCCCTGGATAGTTGCGAAGAAACAGAAGCCCAGTGAGATTTGAGATCCTGGACCTGACGGTCAGCAGCCGGTACTTCCGAAGGCAATCCCAAGTCCGGCCAAAGAGTAGGCTCGTAGCCAAAGGCTGCACAAAACGGGGATTTCTGCAAGGACTCATGAAAGGAGCTGTTTTAGGACAATTCAGCGAGATGGAGGAGAGAAGACCAAGTAGATTGATCCTCATCAACATATAACCGTAGATATTGTTTCAGAACCTGATTGGTCCTCTCCGTCTGACCATTGGTTTGCGGATGATGAGAGGAAGAAAATTTTAGAGAAATACCCAGCTGAGCACAAAGTGATCTCCAGAACCGGGACACAAACTGAGAACCACGGTCAGAAACAATGCTTTGGGGTACCCCATGTAGACGAATGATTTCCTTCATGACAACAGTTGCAAGCTGAGATGCTGAGGGCAGTTTGGGAAGAGCAACAAAATGAGCCTGTTTGGAGAATAGATCGACTACTACAAGTATGGTCGTGAACCCTCGAGACAAGGGAAGATCTGTGACGAAATCCATGGCAATATTCGTCCAAGGTCTCTTAGGGACAGGAAGAGGGCATAACAGGCCTGCAGGGTTACGTTTCGGAGTTTTGTATCTAGCACAGACGGTGCAGGCGCGAACAAAATCCTGAACGTCAGATTGCAAGGAAGGCCACCAAAATTTCCGGTCAATGAGAAACTTAGTGTTGCGTACACCACGGTGACCCGCGACAGAGGAAGCATGAGCCCAGGACAAGACTTGTCTCCGAAGGTTGGATTGAACAAAGTAACGACCGACAGGAGGGCGACAATTGGTGGGTCTAGGGAACTGGGATCTGGTAATTTTCCACAGGAGGGAGGTGGACACCGAGGCAATGATCCGAGAGGCCGGTATAATGGAATCAACCACAGGAGGAGCCGTTTCAATGTCAAAACGTCTAGACAGAGCATCCGCCTTGCCATTTTTCGACCCGGGCCGGTATGTGATGGAAAAATTAAAACGGGTAAAAAATAAGGCCCATCTGTCTGGGATTCAATCTCTTAGCTTTTTCTATGTATAACAAATTTTTGTGGTCGGTGAGAATCGTGATGGGAATTTGAGTACCCTCTAAGAGATGACGCCATTCGTCAAGAGCCATCTTGATGGCCAACAATTCGCGGTTGCCTACATCGTAGTTGCGTTCCGCTGAGGTAAACGTCTTAGAGAAATATGAACATGGATGGACTCTGTTGGAGATTTGGTCTCTTTGAGATAAAATAGCCCCAGCGCCAGATTCAGAAGCATCAACCTCCAAAATGAATGGTTGAGCTGGATTGGGTCTGCGAAGAATGGGTGCAGAGATGAAGGCATGTTTCAGGAACTGGAAGGCTTGGAGAGCCTGGGTAGACCATTTAGCCGGATCACTTCCCTTCTTAGTGAGAGCAGAAATGGGTGCAGTGACTTTAGAGAAATTCCTGATAAATCTTCTATAGTAATTAGCAAAGCCCAAAAACCTTTGTATCCCTTTGAGGTTGAGCGGTATTTGCCAGTCTTGGATAGCAGAAACTTTGTCAGGATCCATCTCTAGGCCGTCAGAGGAGATAATATAACCCAGGAATTTGATTTTTGAGCATTCGAATTCACATTTTTCGGCCTTAGCAAAGAGGTGATTTTCTCGAAGACGACGTAATACCTGTTGAACGTGCTTTCTATGATCGGAGATATTCTTGGAATATATAAGGATATCGTCCAAATAGACCATGACATGAGATAACAACATGTCCCGGAAAACGTCGTTAACAAAACTCTGGAAGACTGCTGGTGCATTACATAATCCGAAAGGCATAACTAGGTATTCGTAATGCCCATATCTGGTATTGAAGGCCGATTTCCACTCATCACCCTCTCGTATGCGGACCAAATTATATGCACCACGTAAGTCTAGTTTGGTGAATATCTTGGCATCTTGGAGTTGGTCGTATAGTTCAGTGATGAGTGGTAGTGGATAACGGTTCTTTATGGTGATTTTGTTCAGCCCCCTGTAGTCTATGCAAGGCCTTAAGGTACCGTCCTTTTTGGCTACAAAAAAGAATCCAGCGCCTGCTGGAGAGGAAGATGGTCGGATGAATCCCCTCTGAAGATTATCCTTTATGTACAAAGCGAGTGCTTGATTCTCAGGTGCCGAGAGAGGATAAGTATGCCCCACCGGAGGGGAGGAACCAGGTAATAGGTCGATGGCGCAATCGTAGCTCCTATGAGGAGGAAGAATCTCGGCCTTGGTCTTAGAGAATACGTCTAGGAAGTTCCAATATAACTGTGGAACCCGGGAACGAGGATCCTCAGGAGGAAGAGTACTAACTGAATTGAGTGTAGGCAGATTGTCATTAAGGTCCTGACCATCTAGACCCCACGAATCAACTTGTCCCAAACACCAGTCAATGGAAGGATTATTCTTTTTCAACCATGGTAGCCCCAATATGATGGAGATGTGGGGACTGGAAAGGACGTCAAAGCTTAATTCTTCGTAATGGTTGTGACCGATCTTTAAACCCAAAGGTATGGTTTCCTTGGAAATTATACCAGTGCCTACAGGGGTACCATCCAAGGCAGACACAGAAATAGGCAGGGCTTTAGACTTCAGAGGAATATTCTGTTGAATTACCCAAGATTGGTCTACGAAATTTCCAGCTGCTCCGGAATCTATGAAGGCTTGGGTGGCCACTTGGTGGCCTGTCCACTGGAGCAAGACCGGTATTAAAAGTCTCTGATTAGAAGGAGAATTAATGATGTTAATGCTCAGTGGGACTCCTTCTTTTTCCACTAAGCGTTGGCGTTTCCCGATTTCTGGGGACATTTCAGAGCAAAATGACCCCTTAGACCACAGTACAGGCATAGATTTAATCTCCTGCGACGAGATTTTTCTTCGTCAGAAAGTCGTAGTAAAGGACCAATTTCCATAGGTTCACTAGTTAGATTGGTCTCAGGCTCTGGAGTTTTGGTAGCTTGATAGTATTTAGGTTGGAAGTGTCTTGGGTTCTTATCACGATCCAACCTCCTTTCTTGGCCACGAGCATCGAGTTTAAGACACAATGTAATAAGTGATTCCAGGTCCTCGGGAAGATCTCTATAGGTTAAAGCATCTTTAAGAGTGTCATTAAGACCTCTACGAAATGCCGCCTTTAATGCGCTCTGGTTCCACTCTGTCTCATATGCCAAGGTACGAAACTCTATGGCATACTGACCCACTGATCTTTTGCCTTGTTGCAACTCCATTAGTTGAGTCTCTGCAGACTCCCTTCTTCCTGGAGCATCGAAGACGGATTTGAAGGCTGAAATAAATGCGTCAGCATCTTCTAACAGGGGAGAGTTCTGTTCCAGCAAAGGGGATGCCCAGTTCAAGGCCTCTCCTTTCAGGAGATTAACTATGAACGCCACTTTTGCGGTGGATGAGGAGAAAGCGTCAGGTTGTGTGCGAAAATGTAGTAGACACTGGTTTAGGAACCCTCTACATTCACGTGGAGAACCGGAAAACTTTTCCGGTATGGGCATCTTAGGTGGTCTTGAAGAACTACGAGCCCCCATGACAGAGAACCCTTGATCAGACATGGTAGGAGCGGTCGAGACTGGATTCATATGAGTGGTGAGTGACCGTAATAGTTCGGTAACAGTATCCAGTTTATGTTCAAGGGATTGAAGATGTGAAGCGTGCGTGGTCAGGATCTTGTCATGGCATTCCTGTCTGGCCGAGACTCGGGCCAGGTCCGCGGGATCCATAAATATGGCCTGAGATAATGTCACGGACTGAGTAGGATCAGAAGACTGGATCCGCGATGCGAAGACCTGGTATCTTACTGCAACAGGTTTGGAGGCAGGACAGTGTCTATTCACCTGAATGGTATTATACCCTACGTTGAGCCTCAGGTAAATGACCACCCAGGACTTGGAACACTGACTGCAACCGCACACTGAAGCAGGGATACGCAGGAATTACTGGATAAACGGATAGTCAGCAAGCCGGGTCAAACACAACAGGAGCAACGGTACAAGACGGTATGGAGGAGGCAAGGTCAAAAACAGGCAAA
Source organism: Pelodytes ibericus (assembly GCA_036172795.1). Lineage (NCBI taxonomy): Eukaryota > Metazoa > Chordata > Amphibia > Anura > Pelodytidae > Pelodytes > Pelodytes ibericus. The sequence continues at coordinate 98,327,187 of CM069857.1, read as the reverse complement.
AGGATCAGGGCAGGCAGCAAACGGAGAAGTCAGAAGTCACAGCAGGAGTCAAAAACCGAAGAATCAAGAATCAAGAATAAACGCTAGATCAAGCCACAAGGAACTATCTCAGGCAAGGTCTGAGTAGCAACTGAAGGTTTAAATACAATTTGGGCGGTAAAACCCGCCCCTAATTGGTCCCCCAAAAAGTATAAGTATAGCCCTTTAAGGCTATGCTAATTTTCTGTGTGTAGCGGTACTGCGCATGCGCGCAGTTTCGGTTTGCTGCGCGTTCGTCGAGGGGAAGCGGTGAGCGCGTCTGCAGCCCTGGAGGGCTGAGACGCCGAACGGAGCCCTCGCTGTCCGTCCACCCTGCCTGCAGGGGCAGCGGCAGCGGAGGCACGGACCTCGCGGCGGCAGGTAAGTTTCTTTTTTATTACAATTATGCCCCTCAATATGCCAGGATTATGCCCCTCAATATGCTAGGATTATTATGCCTCTCAATATGCCAGGATTTAGCCACCCAATATGCCAGGATTATTATTCCACTCAATATGTCAGGATTTTCCCACACAATATGCCAAGATTTTGCCCCTCAATATGCCAGGATTATGCCACTCAATATGCCAGAATTTTCCCACACAATATGCCAGGATTATGCCCCTCAATATGACAGGATTATGCCCCTCAATATGCCAGGATTATGCCTCTCAATATGCCAGGACTTAGCCACCCAATATGCCAGGATATTCCCACACAATATGCCAGGATTATGCCCCTCAATATGCCAGGATTATGCCTCTCAATGAGCCAGGATTTAGCCACCCTCTTCCTCCCCCCTTACTTACCTCCTCAATGCTGCTCTGTCTCCCGGTGCTGCAGGTCCGTGGCTGTGAGTGAAGCGTTGTGCGTTCCCGTCCAGCCAATGCGCATTCAATAAAGTTTGTTTAAAAAAAAAAGTTTAAACAAACTTTATTGAATCCGCATCGAATGGAGGGGAGCACACAACAGAGCAGCAGCGAGGAGGTAAGTAAGGGGGAAGAGGGAGGATTTTTTTTTTCACGGTTCCGGCGCCCCCTGCTAAATTGCGCCCTAGGCAGCTGCCTAGGTCACCCTGCCGAACCACGAACTCCAACACGAACATACAGTGGAATGTCCGTGTTCGGGTCCGGGGTCCAAAAACCGTAATGTTCGGTACGAACCTGAACAGTGCGGTTCGGGTTCGCTCAACACTATTTCTGATATATGATCTAATTTTCCCAGTGCAATACATGTCAGAAGATGGTGTAATAAATTCATCTTTTTAGAAGAGATCAGCAAGCTAAGCCTTATTCTATGGAAGACAAAAAAAAGCAGGACAGTGCATAATCTTGTTTTTGGGAAAAATACATTCTTTATTTTATTTCGTTAATTGATATTAAGCTGAGATGTCTCTGGCCACTTTACCTAATATATATATTTTCTCAATAAATAAAATATTTTTCCAAAATCCAAATTGTGTGCAGTCCTGCTTTTTATTAGTTTTCTTTATGTTCATGTATACATCATACAGAAGGGAGTGTGTTAGCAGACTCACTTGCACCTAATTATTGTAGATATAATTTGCACTAGCTTTCAAATCTTTTTTGTATGCCTAAATCTGTCATAGCTATTTGGAATTGAATAGATTTTATATACAATAGATGAAGCTCTATTTTCTTCAAACATTTACTAACATTACAGGACGTCAGAAAAATCTGAATCCTAGAAAAACTATAGTATTCTTTGGATTCATTATGTGGCACACAAGCTTCAGTAAGTACCGGTAGTACAGTGGGTTTTATGCTTCCAGTGGCTTGTATTGGCGATATTGAAAATCTATAATATTGCTTTTTATTATGTACTACATATTAATTAGCAGCTCACTTGCTATGTACATACCTGCTAATATAAATTGGGCCGGTGGGTGCCTTTAAAACATAAATATGGAGTCTCATGTACTGTTGCAATACTACTCTAATTATTACACTTCAACATTTTCAAACACACATGCCCAATCTTATGTCATATCCCTGAGGATGTGGGCTGGTGTTATAAAATCTGAGGTTCAAGCAAGTCAAATTAAAGGAGCCTTAAACACGTCAAGAGGTAAGTGGAGAGATATAAAATAATGTTGTAGGTATGCAATATATTTAATAACTACTTTTAAAAATATTTTAGGACATTCTGCAATCATTTTTGGGGGTCTTATTTTGATACATTTTTAAAAATGTATTTTAAAACGTACATCATAATATTATAAAAGCATATTGTTTATTTAAAATTTCATACGCTATTCATTAGTGTTAAATAGTTGATAGAGATAGCTCAATCAATTTTAGTGCATTTTAGATTAGCTTCAGTCTACTCCCTTAAATTGTCAGTAAATTTTAACATTTGTATATACTTTAGCTTGTATACATAGTCATGTTGAAACAGATTTTAGTATGAACATACTCTTGTCTGGTTCATTTATTTAATATTTTATTGTTACTCACAAATATCAGGTTCAGGGATGTCCGAGAAGGTTTGTGAAGGTCCAAAGAACAACAGTAGTGAAGGTCCATAGAACATCATTAAATTGTCTGCCACAGATGCTAGTAAATGTCCACCAAAAGCAACGCAAATGCTTACACGTGATCAGCCTAGGGCGGCAAATTTTGGGGGGCGGCAGCGCCTCCCAGCACTAAAAAAAAATTTTTTAAAAAAAAACCCGGCCCTTTAAAAAAAAATAAAAAAAAGACCGCGCTTGCAGGCAGAGACGGAGGTGAGAGGGGATCGGAAGATCCTCCCTCACCATCGTTCTGCCTGCCAGGCTGCACGGGGAGCAGAACAGGCAGCACAGAGAAACCTCCAACATACGTGACGTCATACGTGCGCCGGGTCACGTGACCTGTCGGCACAATCGCCTGGGAGCCGAACAGGCAGCATGGAGGAGACCATGCTGCCTGCCACTAGCCACCAGGGAAAGGTAAGTGCTGGGGAAATGGGGGGATTTGGGCAAATAAGCTGGGGCTTAATAAATGGCAAATAACACTGGCATATAATTGGGCAAATTGGCTGGGCACATTAAATGGCAAAAAACACTGGCATAATATTGGGCAAATTACTAAGGGCATATTAAATGGCAAATAACACTGGCATATAATTGGGCAAATTGGCTGGGGCATATTAAATGGCAAATAACACTGGCATATAACTGGGCAAATTGGCTGGGCATATTAAATGGCAAATCACACTGGCATATTATTGGGCAAATTAGCAGGGGCATATTAAATGGCAAATAACACTGGCATATAATTGGGCAAATTGGCAGGGGCATATTAAATGGCAAATGACACTGGCATATTATTGGGCAAATTAGCAAAGGCACATTAAATGGCAAATAACACTGGCATATAATTGGGCAAATTGGCAGGGGCACATTAAATGGCAAATAACACTGGCATATTATTGGGCAAATTGGCAGGGGCACATTAAATGGCAAATAACACTGGCATATTATTGGGCAAATTGGCAGGGGCACATTAAATGGCAAATAACACTGGCATATTATTGGGCAAATTGGCAGGGGCACATTAAATGGCAAATAACACTGGCATATTATTGGGCAAATTGGCTGCGGGATATAACATGGCAAATAACACTGGCATATTATTGGGCAAATTAGCAGGGGCATATTAAATGGCAAATAACACTGGCATATTATTGGGCAAATTGGCTGGGGCTTATTAATGGCAAATAACACTAACATATTATTGGGCAAATTGGCAGGGGCATATTAAATGGACAAATAATACTGGCTTAAAATTGGGCAAATTGGCTGGGGCATACTACCGGAAAATGGCAGAATAACACTGGCATATTATTGGACAAATTGGCTGGGGATATTAATGGCAAATTATACTGACATAATATTGGGCAAATTGGCAGGGGCTGATTAAATGGCAAATACTGGCATATTATTGGGGAAATTGGCTGTGACTTATTAATGGCAAATAATACTTGCATATTATTGGGCAAATTGGCTGGGGCATATTAATGGCAAATGATACTAGCATATTATTGGGCAAATTGGCTGGGCACATTAAATGGCAAATAACACTGGCATATTATTGGGCAAATTACTAGGGGCATATTAAATGGCAAATAACACTGGCACATAATTGGGCAAATTGGCTGGGGCATATTAAATGGCAAATAACACTGGCATATAATTGGGCAAATTGGCTGGGCATATTAAATGGCAAATCACACTGGCATATTATTGGGCAAATTAGCAGGGGCATATTAAATGGCAAATAACACTGGCATATAATTGGGCAAATTGGCAGGGGCACATTAAATGGCAAATAACACTGGCATATTATTGGGCAAATTGGCTGCGGGATATAACATGGCAAATAACACTGGCATATTATTGGGCAAATTAGCAGGGGCATATTAAATGGCAAATAACACTGGCATATTATTGGGCAAATTGGCTGGGGCTTATTAATGGCAAATCACACTGGCATATTATTGGGCAAATTAGCTGGGGCTTAATAAATGGCAAATAACACTGGCATATAATTGGGCAAATTGGCTGGGGCATACTACCGGTAAATGGCAGAATAACACTGGCATATTATTGGACAAATTGGCTGGGAATATTAATGGCAAATTATACTGGCATAATATTGGGCAAATTGGCAGGGGCTGATTAAATGGCAAATACTGGCATTTTATTGGGGAAATTGGCTGGGGCATATTAATGGCAAATGATACTAGCATATTATTGGGCAAATTGGCTGGGCACATTAAATGGCAAATAACACTGGCATATTATTGGGCAAATTACTAGGGGCATATTAAATGGCAAATAACACTGGCACATAATTGGGCAAATTGGCTGGGGCATATTAAATGGCAAATAACACTGGCATATAATTGGGCAAATTGGCTGGGCATATTAAATGGCAAATCACACTGGCATATTATTGGGCAAATTAGCAGGGGCATATTAAATGGCAAATAACACTGGCATATAATTGGGCAAATTGGCAGGGGCACATTAAATGGCAAATAACACTGGCATATTATTGGGCAAATTGGCTGCGGGATATAACATGGCAAATAACACTGGCATATTATTGGGCAAATTAGCAGGGGCATATTAAATGGCAAATAACACTGGCATATTATTGGGCAAATTGGCTGGGGCTTATTAATGGCAAATCACACTGGCATATTATTGGGCAAATTAGCTGGGGCTTAATAAATGGCAAATAACACTGGCATATAATTGGGCAAATTGGCTGGGGCATACTACCGGTAAATGGCAGAATAACACTGGCATATTATTGGACAAATTGGCTGGGAATATTAATGGCAAATTATACTGGCATAATATTGGGCAAATTGGCAGGGGCTGATTAAATGGCAAATACTGGCATTTTATTGGGGAAATTGGCTGGGGCATATTAATGGCAAATGATACTAGCATATTATTGGGCAAATTAGCTGGGGAATATTATGGGCAAATAATATTGGCAATGTGTATGTAATGGGGTGAAAGAGGCATGTAAATGGGGTGATGGGGCATGTCCTTGGTGTGCAACGTGGGTTATGGGTCATGTCGTGGGTGTGCATCGTGGGTAGGTGGGGTGCCCAAAATTTGTCTGCCTAGGGCAGCACAAAACCAAGATACACCACTGATCAGGGTAGCCTCTTCTACTGACCCTCCATAAATGTTTCCCAGGTTCCTTGCACTGCACACAACTACATGTTTTCTAAAACAATTTATAAAGGAAAAGCCACATTTAGAAAGCCACAAGCCAGATGATGCAGTATTTTTTTACTAAGATTGGGACATGGAAATTATCTTAATTGACCAATTGGATTTAAAAATGATCTACCTTTTTCCCATCCATAATAAACTTAAATAAAAACATATGTAATCAATAAAATATAAATATACTGAAACCCATCCACCGTTCCTCCACCACAGTTTCACACAGCCACGCTCCTCTATGGAAGTAATTCGCAATAATCTTGCAAGGTACTGCCAGGATGTTAATTTTCCCTTTTCCCAGTGTATGCACGCTGGAAATGTTAGTTAGTTAGTTAGAGTTATTTGAGCTTGTGTTCAAGTAACCCTTATTTTACTTAATAATATATTTACTTAATATAATATAGCATTGCTACTATCCACAGTGTAAGACATCTGCAGGGCAGCTTGGAACCTATCCACTGTGGATATGGGGGTTTGCAGCTTGTATTGACCCTCTCACTAAGTCCCACTCAGCATATGGCTGAACATGGGTGTAAAAGACATTTTATTAAAAAGCAAATTTAACTAATGATAAATATACTTGCAATGTGTAGACCATGTATCGTACAAGAGTCTATCCAAAGCACACATATGCAGGTTTACAGTAAGGCAGGTCAAATAGTTTGCTGGACACATATAATAACTATGTATATGCTCTCTTGCAGAATACAGAATGCAAGTGTGTTTATGGGGAACCAGTTAGTCAAGAAGTAGATCCCATACTAACTACCTTGATTAACTGATGATGCAGGTCAGCATGTAAAACAACAAAATGACCAAACACGTATGCATTGACTCTAAAGAAAGAGTAGTTAAGGTATGTATATAATAGGAAAATTTCAGCAATTCAGAAAGTGAATGGGCCGCTTACGGTACAAGTAATATAATGGCAAACTTCATTAAACATCAGTTTTATTCTTTATATCACTTCATGAAATGCTAATAAATGTTATTGAAATTAACATAAACATTATCTAAATTTTTGTTAACATTTTTTTTAGAAAAAAATATTTAATACAATTCTTACTTCTTCAATGTCATTATATTTACAAATTAAATAGTTAAAATTAACAACCAAGAGGTAAAAAATACACTGGCTGAAGCAGAAGGAAGCTCACAAAACTAGATACTTTTTGGGTATAGCAGAGTAAAACAGAAGTTAAGATACTATGAACCTATCATAATTAGTAGTCTAACAATTAGTTTATAATTCAGAGTTAAAAAGGATAAAACATTCTTCTTGTAAGCGTCCCTTTAAAACATTTAACAACGTTTGTGGGATTTGAAAAAAAAAAAAACCAATCCGGAATTAAAATAATAATGTATTTCAAAATGTTAAGAATCTGAAACATTTACATATGAGTTAGACTAGCCAAACTACCCATTGTTAATTTGTATTACAAACACATTGAGGTCCATTCACTTAACAATAAAAGCCAGTGTCCTGCTGGTAAATAGAAATAATTAAGCCAAAATAGATGAAGTGTAAAATTCTCCAATATACTTATGTTAATGCAAACATTTTCCAGTGATCTACAACAGTAGTTCTAATGTTTAATTAATAACATCAATGTTTAAAGACTGAAGACTTAATCAACCTTAAGTAATTTTGATCTGCATTCTGAAATCTGCTCATGGACTAAAGATTATGTGAATTTCTTTTGAAATTGATTTCAACGAATTGCAATTTTTAAACCCCATTTTAGTATTTAAAAATTGCCATATATTGTTGGTTTCCTATTCACACCAGCATTCCAATTCACACTTACATAGTACATAGTGTATGATGAAAAAAGCGTCCAAAAGCATTTCAATGGGGGAACGATTATTTCTTGACTCTGAATGAGATCAGTCTGAATCAAAATTCTCCTTCAATCAGCAAGCACTAAATAAATATTAATGCCTATACTAACATATATAGCCCTGTACCCTCTGCTTCATTAAAAAAAATTATTGAGGCCCTGTTTAAAAGCATCTAATTCATTTGATAGCACCACCTCTTCAGGCAGTATATTCCATAAGTTCATTGTCCTTACGTAAAAAATCCCTTCCGTTGTCGTAGACTAAAACTCCTTTCATCAAGTCTTAGCAGGTGACCTCGTGTCCTTTGTACTGTTCTGTTAATGAACAGAGTGCCCTTTGTGTTGGCTCTGCGCCACGAGTGGACTGACTGGTTGGGCATACGGGCACTGTGGCTAATGGCTTGGGTAAGTCCTGAGTTTCCAGTGTGGGTGATGGGGCATGTCATGGGCCTACAATGTGGGTGATGAGGTATGTCATGGGTGTGCACTGTGTGTAATGGAGTATGGTCTGGCTGTGCAATGTGGATGATGGGGTATGTCCTGGGTGTCCAATGTGGGTGGTGTGGCATGTTCTGGAGTGCTTGGGTGAATCCAGGGAGTACTATGTGGGTGATGGGGCATATGCTTGGGTGCTGGAGTAAATCCTGTCTGTACAATGTGGGTGATGGGGCATATCCTGGGTGTGCAATGTAGGTACCAGGGCATGTCCTGGGTGTGCAATGCAGGTAATCGAGCATGTCCTAATAGCATTATTTTTAAATATGGTTCTATTTATCCACCTTTTCAGCATGGTAGAATTAAAAAAAAAAGGTGGATAAAGAACCATTTATCAGCAAGGTGGGGAAGGGGCTTATATGGTGGCAGGGCTTCTTTATTGGTGTGGCTTGCACGTAGGCAGAATTGAACTTGGGCAGAATTGAACTGCAATCATTGAATAAAACATAAGTACATTTCTTGCATATAGTTGTCCTGTACCTTAAAAAACACATTTTAAGCACATGCTTTATATGTGGAACATAATATATATATATATATGGAGTACTTTTCTGTTAGATGTACTTTTCTGCAAGATATTTTGATTTTTGTTATACAGGTTGAGTATCCCTTATCCAAAGATCCAAAACCGAAATGCCCCAAAATCAGAAAAAAATTATTCAGATGTGGGTCAATTCAGATAAGGGATACTCATCTTTCTGGTGTGAGGTGGTGAAGCTCCTCTGCTTCACCCATCCGGGTGCCGTAAATGAGAAGCCAGCCATCATGGGAAATGTAGTTCCCAGAGGAAGGAGGGACTACACGCGACGGACAGATCATCTCGGCAGTACCGTGGAGCAGGTAAGTTCACCAGCTCCACATCTGGAAATTATCTATATTACCTAAATTAAATGTGAGCAAGTTGCTCACATTGAATTTAGGTAATGTTGATCATTTTTCAGGCTGCTGCTGAAATGATCCATCATCCGTAAGTATCCATTATCCGAAATGCTGCCAGTCCTGATCATTTTCGGATAAGGGATATTCACCCGGTATTGCCATTGTAAAGCTCACTTTAAAACAGTATCTCTGGATTTGTCTTGTATACATTCACATTGCTGAGACTGTGGTCAGTTTTATATTCCACAGTAAGCAATAAAACAAATAACATGGGAAGGAGAAAGAGAGACATTTGAAAGAGAATAGAGACAGACATGGGAAGGGAGAGGAGAGACAGACAGACATGGGAAGGCAGAGGAGAGAGAGACAGACATGGGAAGGAAGAGGAGAGACAGACAGACATGGGAAGGGAGAGAAGAGACAGAAAGACATGGGAAGGCACGGGAGAAACAGACAGACATGGGAAGGCACGGGAGAAACAGACAGACATGGGAAGGCAGAGGAGAGACAGACAGACATGGAAGGGAGAGGAGCGACAGACAGACATGGGAAGGGAGAGGAGAGAGACATGGGAAAGAAGAGGATACAATGACAGACAGGGGAAGGAAGAGGAGGGAGACAGACATGGGAAGAGAGAGGAGAGAGACAGGCGGACATGGGAAGGGAGAGGAGAGCAACAGAAGGACATGGGGGAGAGGAAAAAGACAGACGGATTTGTGCTCCTCCCGAAATCAGGCTAAGAATCCGCCCCTGGATCTACTCAATAAAGAGTTTGGAGATTTGAGTTTTACAAGTTGTCTTTTATTACTCTGATTTTTTGGGTCAATGTATTTTACAAAATTTGGCACCAAGCCAATAAAATAACCCTCAGACAGGGTATAAGGGGTCTACTCAATAAACAGAGAACTGCAGGAAATTGAGAAGTAAACTTTAGGCCAATGAAGCCAAGTTGGAATCTCCAATGCAGCTGAATGAGATAATTTTTTTAACTCAGCTAGTTTGGTCTTAATTTGGAAATTCCCATCTCAGGAACCTGCAATTCTCTGTTTATTGAGTAGATCCTTAAAAAATCTCAAACAAGTCTACTAACTAATATTCGAGTTTTAGCTCAACTTTCATTTTGAGACTAAGTCAAATTCGGCACCCAAGTTTGACTTAGAGAAAAAAAACCCAGGTTCTACTCTTCCCCAGTGAAAGTAATGGGAGGTTGAAATGATCAAAGCTATTTTTGAGACTAAGTCAAACTCGACCTCCAAAGTTGAAAAGTTGACCTCCTCAAGATAAAACTCGAATATTAGTGAATAGACCCATTAGAGTTCACCCAGTTGTTGTCTTTTTGTATAGACTCTATAAAATGGATAACAGGGAAAAATAAAGCGATATGGACATGCACTGAGACACTTAGGTCAAAATACACCTGCTGGTAAAATATCAGCTGGGTGGCAACCTTAGCTGCAATGCAGCCTATGGTTCCAACTTTTATGGGGTTTGAATTGATATTATTATGATGGGCCATTGGGGATTGGGACCAACAACCTCATTATTAAATGTTTTAAATGTCACTATTTAATAATAAACACACACACACAAAAATAAAATTGTGGAGCATCATCTGATAGAAAAGTTTTTTCAGCAGATATTCCATTTTAATTGATGGGTCTCCTTAGCAGTTTTTAGAGATTGGCTAACATTCATAAAGTTAGGGCGAAAAGTATTAGATCCCCTGCTGATTTTGAACATTTGCCCACTGACAAAGAAATGATCAGTCTCTAATTTTAATGGTAGGTGTATTTTAACAGTGAGAGACAGAATAACAAGAAAAAAATCCAGAAAAACGCATGTAAAAAGTTATAGATTGATTTGTATGTCAATGAGTGAAAGAAGTATTTGATCCCCTTTCAATCAGCAAGATTTCTGGTTTCCAGGTGTCTTTTATACAGGTAACGAGCTGAGATTAGAAGCACTCTCTTAAAGCTCATTACCTGTATAAAAGACTACTGTCCACAGAAGCAATCAATCAATCAGATTCCAAACTCTCCACCATGGCCAAGACCAAAGAGCTGTCCAAGGATGTCAGGGATAAGATGGTAGACCTACACAATGCTGGAATGGGCTACAAGACCATTGCCAAGCAGCTTGGTGAGAAGGTGACAACAGTTTGTGCGATTATTCGCAAATGGAAGAAACACAAAATAACTGTCAGTGTCCCTCGGTCTAGTGCTCCATGCAAGATATCACCTCGTGGAGTTTCAATGATCATGAGAACATTGACGAATCAGCCCAGAACTACACGGGACAATCATGTTAATGATCTCAAGGCAGCTGGGATCATAGTTACCAAGACAAAAATTGGTAACACACTAAGCCGTGAAGGACTGAAATCCTGCAGGGCCCAAAACGCCCCCTTCTCAAGAAAGCACATGTACAGGCCTTTCTAAAGTTTGCCTATGAACATCTTAATGATTCAGAGGAGAATTGGGTGAAACTGTTGTGGTCAGATGAGCCTTTGGCATCAACTCAACTCGCCATGTTTGGAGGAGGAGGAATGCTGCCCCCAAGAACACCATCCCCACCGTATAACATGGAAGTGGAAACATTATGCTTTGGGGGTGCTTTTCTGCTTAGGGGACAGGAGAACTGCACCACATCAAAACATAAAAAAAAAATTATAAAAGCAATTCCCTGCGTTTAACCCCTTCCCTGCCACTGATCTTGCGTAAGCAGTGATCGTGCACATCAGCGCATTTATTTTTGCTGTTTGTGCATTTTTTAGGGGTTAATTTTTATTACAGTACTACAAAGGCTCTTCTAAGAGATATTAACCCCTTCTTTGCCGTCGATCACTGCTTACGCAATGATATTGAACACAAAGCAATTTTTATCTGTCTGCATATTTTTTACATTTTTTTTTTTACACATACCTGCTAGGGGATTACGTGTAAAGTAAAAATATTTGAGATTTTTTTTTAAGCTGTCTGAGCGCATAGCGATCAGTAACAGCGAATTAGTGGCAAAGGCGGTTTGGTGATTGCTCAATTAAGCTCAACTTCGCCTTGGTCAGATCAAAATTGGTCGGATCAATATTCACAAATATTGATCTGCCTCCCTCTCCTCACTTACATTTTTGTGACGGAAAGAGACAGATCAGTATTAGTGATATAAAATAACATTTTATAAAATTGTCAGGTTTTATGAAAGTCTTTCACTGTGTATTAACCCCTTCCCTGCCATTCATCACTGTATAAGCAGTACTCTTGCACAGCAACAGTATGTTTTGCTGTCTGCACTGTTTTATGGATTAATTTCTTTGTACTGTAATGTATTACAGTACTAGATAAGCTCTTATAAGAGCTATTAACCCCTTCTTTGCTCGAGATCACTGCTTACGCACTGATTCTGAGGCCGCGGACTCAGGGTTCGATTTTGACCCTGGTCAGCTTTCTGATACATCATCTAGTGATGTATCAGTGGCTGCTGAGTGGCTGCTGAGCCCTTGCCACAAGGAGTGATGGGTGTCTACCGTTAAAAAAAATATATGGTTTGGTGGGGATAAATTACATTGGCTGGCTTCAAAGATATATCCCATATAGGACACAGACGCAGGTTGACTACATGTCAAAATTCCAAGTTGGAATTTTGAGATGCGCATCTCACAAATGTTGCCTTCTAGCCAAAAAACAAACCAACAAACCTATGCATGGGTGCTATCCAAGTACTCGGGAGATGTTGCTGAACACATATTGGGTTGTTGTTTGGCAGTGACATATACCAGAATCTGTGAATTCATGCCTGAAGTACAATGCATGTGGAAAAAAACTCCCAAAAAAGTACTACCACAAAAAAGGCTGGTGGTAGAATTAGTACATATACATTATTAAAATACCACCATTTAAAATACCTTAGGATGTCTATTTTCCAAAAATATATGGTTTGATGGGGTAAAATTCATTGGACGGCTTAAAAAATGTTCCAAATGGAACATGGGCGCAGGCTGACTACATGTCAAAATTCCAGGTTGGAAATGCGCACCCCCTAAATGTGGCCTTTGAGCCCCAAAACAAACCAACAAACCTATGCATGGGTGATATCCCTGTACTCAGGAGATGTTGCTGAACACATATTGAGGTGTTGGTTGGCAGTGGCAAATACCAGAATCTGAAAATTCCTGCCTGAACTACAATGTATGTGGAAACAAAACATTAAAAAATTACTAACCTAAAATTTGACAAAGGCTGGTGGTAGAATTAGTGCATGGAAAGTGTTAAAATACTACCATTTGAAATACCCTAGGGTGTCTAGTTTGCTAAAATGTATGGTTTTGTGGGGTAAAATACACATTCTGGCTTCACAAATGTCCCAAATGGAACATGGGCGCAGGTTTTCTGCATGTCAGAATTCCAAGTTGGAAAACCAAAAAGCGCACCTCTCAAATGTAGCCTTTTAACCCCCAAATAATCTAACTAACCTATACATGGGTGGTATCCCTCTACTCGGGAGCTGTAGCTGAACACATATTGATGTGTTGTTTGGCACTGACATATACCAGGATCTGTGAATTCATGCCCAAAGTACAATGTATGTGAAAAAAATTACTACCCAAAACATTGACATAGGCTGGTAGTATAATTAGTGCATGGAAAGTGTTAAAATACTACCATTTGAAATACCCTAGGGTGTCTAGTTTTAAAAAATATAAGGCTTTGTGGGGTAGAATACACTTTCTGGCTTCAAAAATGCCCCAAATGGGACCAACAAACCTATGCATGGGTGGTATCACTGTACTCAGGAGATGTTGCTGAACACATATTGAGGTGTTATTTGGAAATACCCCTTCACACTTTAAGGTAATGTTTACCTAAATTGCAATCTATGTGAAAAATTTAAAAAAAAAAAAAATTGTTGCAAACTTTGGCAAAGATTGGTGGTAAAATGGCTACATGAAATGTGTCAAAATACCCCAATTTAAATGCCCAGAGTGGTCTAGTTTTCAAAAATATGTACATGTTGGGGGTCATTCATGGATTTAGTACAGATATCAGTGTTACAATGTCACTATCGCTAATTTTGAAAAAAAGGATTGTAATATAGCTTTGCACTACTTATAGTTCTGGCCCTGTAACATGAATAAAAAAGCACAAAAACATAAAACATGGGCTATTTCTGAACTCAGGACATATATAAGAAACTAGTTAGCAGTGTTTTTTTGTTGTCTCTTGTACATGAGTATACGATTTTTCAAATAAAAGTCATAAAAAAGATTTTTTTTTCTTTTTTTGCCATATTTTATTATTTTTTTTACATCAAATTATATGCTATTATCAAAATAAGGGTATCAAAAGAAAGCCCTTCTTATGATGATAAAAACGATATATAGTTTGTGTGGGTAGACTAAAATAGACAGAAATAAATTACAGGAAAACACAAACACCTCAGAAATGTTAAAACAGCCCATGTCACCAAGCGCAGGAAAAGCCAAAAAAGTCATGTCACTAAGGGGTTAACATGCAATTCAATTTATTACTTTGTTGACATGCATTTTTCTGGATTTGTTTTTGTTATTCTGTCTCTCACTGTTAAAATACACCTACCATTAAAATTATAGACTGATCATTTCTTTGTCAGATGGCAAATGTTCAAACTCAGCAGGGGATCAAAAACTTATTTTCCTCACTGTATCTATTCACTGAACACACATTTGGCTCCCTGCACAACCTACTATTTATATTAAAACATGTCAGTGGACAGAGCTGGTGGAAGCTGAAAATATAGCCTGAAAAAGATCAAGATGAGTTTTCATATTACAGAACATTTATTCTAAAAACATGTTCAACTGCGGAATTCCGGATGGCTGAATTATTTAAAATGTAATAACTAAATAGCTGTATTTTAAATCATGTTTTACAGACGGGTGGAAAAAATCTACAACATCTTCACCATTCCAAGAATGGAATTCTGGCTCATTTTTGGCTTTGTTTCATTAGACATTATAGGAATTCCTGGTAATCTGATCATCGTGTTTGCCTTCCTCCACACATTCCACAGTTATGGTAGAGTTAGCACTGGGGAAATCATCCTTGGAAAATTGGCTTTATCTAATCTTCTAGTGATAGTAACATGGGGGCTTCCCATCACTCTGCAAGCCACGGGGATCTACAAGGTGTATGGTGATCTATCGTGCCAGATCAGTCTTTACCTTTACTGTGTAGGAAGAGCTATGTCTGTTAGCATTACCTCCTTGCTAGGGTGTTTCCAGTGCATTTCCATTACCCCATCTCCTCGACGTTGGTTGCCTTTAAGAAAGAAACTCCTTGACCACCTGTTCACTATAATGCTAGTTCTCTGGATTTTCAATCTCATTATAAGTAGCACACGGTTGGCATATTCAACGGCTTCTATCATCAACACGACTTCAAGGTATACAATGAGCTACAAGTTCTGCTATGTGGTCTTTCCAAGTTATCTTGTCTACTTAGGTAATGGAGTTATCTACGTAGTCCGTGATTTGTTCTTCTTAAGTCTTATGATGTTTTCCAGTGGCTATCTCCTCTATGTTTTCTACCAACATGGGAAGCAGGTTAAGTGCATACCAACACTGAACACAAAGCATGCTGAGATGCGTGCAGCCAAAGCAGTACTAACTTTGGTCATGATGTACATTGTCAGTTTTGGTCTTGATAACCTGTTTTGGATACTGACTCTCTGTACCTATCCACTGTATCCTCGTTACACAGATGCCCGCATCTTTTTTGATTCTTGCTACTCTGCTATTAGCCCAATTGTAATAATACTAACTAACCGGAAAATCCAGCTAGGCCTTATGTGTGCAAGAAAACCAAGAGAGCCACAAGTAGTGAAATGTATCTCAAACTGTAAAGAAAAGGTGTTAGATTAAATTCGGCGCAATGTAGAAATGCAAACCTAGTTATTGTAACTTGTATTTAAGATAATGATAATAATAACTGTAAAATAAAAATAAAAGATTTTGAAAAAAGAATGAAAAGACCAGAAAGACGATAAGTGTTTTTTTTCCCCCTTTATGGAGTCGCTCATTGTTTTAATAGGTTCCAAACATCTTAATAGGTTCTACATCTTGTAGAGTTATGGCACATCTAATGGAATGTCAGAACAGGCATTTTCCAACTGGAATCAGCAATAGTGGCATATTTATAGATTCTGTAATTTACCTTCACGTATGTGAAGATGTTCAGAGAACTTGCATTGTTGCTGATCCATGAGGGCTGAAGAACAATTATGAAAATGGGTCTAGATTTCTGAAGATGTCCAGAGAACTTGCATTGTTTCTGCTCCATCAAAACAACACATTAAATTTGTATTAATTGTACAAATGTTCGTTTTTTTAAATACAGTATATATTTTTAATACTGGGCTATATTCGATGACCTGAGGTAATTTATCTCTGGCCATTGAACAAGATTGCTATAGAAACATTTGAATTAAAAATTACTGGTAACTCATTACTCAAGTCCTTCAATAGAGCCTAATAAAATTCAACATGATTACACTTTCACTATGATCCACTGAAAAACCAGAGATGTATTAACCTCTACTACTTCTGCTGGAAGTTCATTTCATGTATCCACTAACTTCTCAGTGAAATAATACTTCCTGATATTACTTTTAAACCTTTGCCCCTATAATTGAAGAACAGGTCTCATCAACTTATTTCTCTTTAACTTAGACCAGGGGTCTGCAATCTTTTTCCACTTAAGAGCCAGAAGTCTGTGAGGTGATGGGGGGCCACAATATTATATAATCTTTATATAGTAATTTTCCACGTGTATCCCATTCGTTGAATCATATTAATGGCTCCTTTATTTTACCGCACTTTTCACCTCCGTTAGTAGGGAACGTTATTTCATGTAACACCATTAGTTAAAAGCTGGCTTAGTGTGTAATGAGCATTAATTTAATGGCCCCCTTTGCCATTGAATTCATGTTATTCCAATTTAATAATGTGTATTAAAATGTTAATTATTTTTTTTTTACTTTTACCAACTCACAGTTGTATTATGCTTGCAGGTGATAACCTAGCAGCATTCAATGTTCCAATTAAATCATTGTCCATGGTTACAAAAATTCATGAAGTCTATGATAAAAAATTCTTAAAGTCTATGGTAAAGTCTCATATCATAAGGTTAATATTAAAAAATGTCAAGCATTATGTATTAATTTAGCTTGGTCAACTTTACACTCAAAAGGATTGAAAGTAGATTGTGTCCTGTTTAGCTTTTTATAAATTATTTATGACTATTTATATGTCTTTATTTCATCTGATACTGCCTTTCCCCTGTTTTTTTAGATGGGCTTTGTATTTAAATGTGACAAGTTTGATATTGGATCTATGTATTCTCTATTTGATAAACAAACAATACAGTATACTGCGCCAATAACTGTGATGGAGTAAGCTAGCACTTGTGCACAGATAGTGTCTCACTCCTAGCAAACCAGTGAAAACAAATACAATAAAGTGAACATGTGCGCTAGTGACCAACACTAGAAAAAAAAAGAGCATTACCCTTTTCTATGAGACGAAATGCTCAGACATTATGCAAAGGGAAAAAAACAAAAACAATAATAGTGTAGTATATCAGTGCAATGATATATTAGTGCAAAGTGCATAAATGGTACACTCACATTTACATGAGCAATACCATGCTCAAGATAAACAGCATGGGTGAGCTCAGATAAGAGCAGGTAGATCTTGTAAACCAGCTCCAGAGGCAGCCCAGATATCCAGATCACATGGGAAGGAGAAGGCAGGATTGCACAAGTAAGTATTTTAATATATAAGCAATAAAACCAACAAACAGTAAGATCTTACATTTAAAAACGTTTTAAAAGTCCCAGATGCTTGTCCATAAAACCAATAGTGTTGTCTGTGCACTCCTCTCCTCTCACACAACGCGTTTCCCCTCTTGTTGAGGCTTTTTCAAGTGTCTCTATTTGATGTTTTATAGTAAGTATATAATATAGGTTTAGTGTATATTGTTGTTTTTTTACTACTTGAATGCACTTCCCATACTTTCTGGTATCAATGGGTTTAAGCTTCCTCTGGATGACCATGCATACATAAGGATAATCAGATTAGCGGGGGTTAAACATCTGAAGATCCCTATTTGAGGCCTGATTATGACAACCTCCAAGACATTTGCTCTAAAAAACTCTTTTATATAAAACCTTGTATATTGACCAAATATGGTACAACCCCTGCTCTTCTGGTTCAAGGAATCCTGTATGCTTTGGAAAATATTACGATTTAGAGGTACATTGTTTGTTCCAGTGCATTAGACCAGGATAACAAGTAAACATTTGGGGAATGTCCTTTTGTATGATTTGTTTTTATTTTTAGTTTAATAAAAAAAATTAAAATGACTTTGGAAATTACAGGAAACAACAGATCCCCGCTTGCTCTAGGTGAATTACAAATGATACTGCATAGCTCCCATCAGTATATATATACTCACACACATAGTATATATACATCGATCAGCCATAACATTATGACCACTATCAGGGGGCAACCCGGCGGAGGCAGTATAGTGCTTTGGCAAATGTTCTGATAGAAAACCTTGGGTCTTGAGATTCATTTGGATGTTACTTTGACATATAGCACCTATCTAAGCATTGTTGCAGACCATGAATCTTTCATGGAATCATTATTCCTTGATGGCATTGGCCTCTTAAAGCATAATATTGTGCTTTGGTCCAGTAATTGTTTGAGGAACTCAACAAGGTGTTCAAAGTGTTGACTTGGCCTCCAAATTCCCTAGATCTCAATCCAATCAAGCATCTGTGGGATGTGCTGGACAAATAAGTCCGATCCATGGACACCCCACAACGCAACTTACAGAACTTAACGTCTTGGTGCCAGATACCCCAGTATACCTTCAGAGGTCTAGTGAAGTCCATAACTCAACTAGTCGAAGCTGTTTTGGCATAAAAAGCCAAAGCCAATTTGCCCATTAGTATGCCATAGTTAGTTTGTCAAGTAATATACCGCAGTCAGTTATGCCACAACTAATTTGCCCATTACTATTCCACTGTTAGTTTGTTCATTAATAGGCCACAGCCAAATTGCCCATTTACCTACCACAGCCAATTTGCCCATTAATATGCTACAGCCACATTGCCCATTATTATGCCACAGACAATTTGCTCATTATCATGCCACAGCCAATTTGCCCATTATCATGTTACCCCAGATAAAACATACCACCCTCATCTCTCCTTCCCCAGTACTCACCTGCTCCATTGCATGATGATGTCACATGACCCGCGATCGTGCTAAAACTGCGCAAATTGCCAGGATTGTCCCGGGGATGAGAATTCCCTGAGATAATCTTTGTTTTTGCTGGGACTGTCCCAGCAAAAACGGGACACTTGGCAGCTATGGGCTTCTTAGAGTTTTTTTCCCCCAGCAGCAGCCAATAAGAGTCTGAATGCAATTTCCTGTTTCCCTAGTGATGTCGTCAGACAATGTGTTGCACTATTAGACATCCTAGTGTCTACAAGTGCATTATACGTTAGGCATCCCATTTCTTATGCCAAGTGGCTGAGAGGGATAAGCATTCCATCACTCATGTAAACGCCAGATGGTTGAGAAGCATAGACATTCCATAGTAAAAGTATTCAGGGGAGGGGAGGTTATAAGGGGATATGAAGCGGGCATTAGAGGGGCAACGATTTAAAAGTAATATCAGGAAGTATTACTTTACTGAGAGGGTAGTGGATGTATGGAATAGCCTGCCAGCAGAAGTGGTAGAGGTAAACACAGTCAAGGATTTTAAGCATGCGTGGAATAGACACAAGGCTATCCTAGCTATAAGACCGGGAACGGGGGACTAATAAAAGTACTCAAAAAAAAAAAAAAATTGGGCAGACTAGATGGACCGAATGGTTCTTATCTGCCGACACATTCTATGTTTCTATGAAGCAATACCAAAGTTAGATTATAATAAGACGAAACTCACAGGGTTACTTTTATTTTAAGATTCCAAGGTGACCTTATTTTATTATATCATTTTTGTTTGGTTTTATAAAAATACCTTTCAGATTTGGATTGAAAATGTGTTTGGGCTTTAATCTCTGACCAAGTTGGAAAGTCTTGTTGTCTCCAGTACCTGGCAATATTGATTTTAAAACACAGTAGCATGTTAATAAATAGATAATTAGTTGATTTATCAATGGCAGGAAGATAAGTATGTAACAAGAAAGCATGGGGTGCTAGAGAGCAGTCCTTCTCCAGAATAGATGCAAATATCTCTCTCATTTTATAACAGTCTCACCAGTTGTGACACTGGGTTCCCAAAGCTTTTTCACATTGCCAATGGGCATTGGAAGAGGTAGAATGAAATCTATGCAAACATCTGTGGGTGAGTTTATTATATTGCTCTTGTATTCTGATGCAATGGGTGGCTCTTCTAGTTAAGTAATGCATTATTACATAATATAAAAAAAAAACAGGGGAAATCCATATAAACAGTGCGGGGTCAAGGTTGTTACACTTATATCTTTCAATATCGTACCATCCAAGGTTTTTCCCTCCATAAATACTAGCATTGTCAAGATAGCTCAGGCAAGGATAGCCCAGGCCATATTGGTTAACAAGTATCACTTGGAACTAGGGTAGCCACCTTTTATACAAAAAAATACAGGCCATGCTACTGCCTCCATAGACTTAACATTGGTCTCAAGCCAATTTTTTACCGGCCTGCCAATAAAATACCGGCCAGGTGGCAACCCTACATGGAACTTGGCTGAGCCAAGATAACTCCACCCCCTTGCAATTGTACAATAATTTTGAAATTTCAAAGATTAAGTCTGTATAATTTATCGAAATAATTTGGCTAAGAATCAGACAGATCTTAATACTCAGCTATGTGATAATTGTATTATTCTAATCCAAAGAAGCCTGAGCATTTACATAATAATAACTAAACATTTGTTAAGTAGAATGTTAAAAGAAGTCAGGATTTCAAGCTTTTCTGAGACTGAGGATAAAGGAGAAGACATTGTTAAAAAGACATCATCCACATATAATGATACCAAATGTTCCTGCCGGCCTATCTGTGTTCCCTTAACATCTTGGGATTGTCTAAGAAGAGCCGCCAAGGGTTCTATAGTTAAAACATATAGGAGTGGGGCCAAAGGGCACTGGCTCTTGGGACGGAGTACAATGTTATAGTTAGCGCCATAAAACAACCTGTCAGGCTAAACACCGACATGGTCTCATGCAAAAATCGCCAGTTAACTCTGTATAATGCCTTTTCGGCATCCAAGGTCATAAATACAGAGGGAATTTTGTACATTTCGTCCCAAGAGAGGAGTGATAGGTTGTAAATTATGGGAAAAAAAAGAAGGAAAACCCGTCTGGGCCAGGTACTTTTGCTTGTTTTTAAGTCCCTAATCTCATTAGATACATCTGTATGAGAATCAGGTTCATTCGGAAATTCCACTTTGATCAAGGTTCTTTAAACACTCTCTAATCTCTGTGTTAGATTTATCATGCTTTGGTAGGTTGTATAGTGATTCATCGTATCATTTAAAAGCCTTGCCTGACTGGAGGGAGGAAAGACAAGTCCTTCCATCTTAATCTTTTTTATTCTATTTTTTTTTTATTTTATTTTTTTTCGAGAGTGCTCTCCCCCAGGGCCGGCCTTAGGGTTGTGAGACCTGGGGGAGGCCTGCTCTCCCCACTCTATTATTAGAATAGTTCAACTGTTGTCTTAATCGGGAAAAGGCTTTATTTGATTTTTCTTTTAATTTGATCTTGATTTCATCTTGATCTTTTTCTATCTCCCTATTGATGACCAAAGAAGGATTAAGTTTATTCCCAGCCTCCAGATCGGCAAGGGAAACATTTAAGTCAGACAAAGTTTTACCCTGTATCTTTTTTTAAATATGAGCCTTTCTGTATTAAATATCCCCTTATATAACATTTTAACAAACACCACAGTGAAAAATCTGATACTGCTCCAGTGTCGTTAATCTGAAGTAAGTAATTTACTGTATCAATAAATTCAATTTTTATTGACCTCAGATGTAAGTTTCTTTTAACTTCCAGTTTGAGAGTGAACCGTAGCCTGGGGTATCCTGAGCTTTCAAAATAGTGGAGCACGATCCGACAATAGATAGACATTCCATCTCTCACTCATGTAAATGCCAGTTGGCTGAGAGGGATAGGCATTCCATGATAGGTGACACACTCATGCAGACTCACATCACACTAAGTCACACACAATCATACAGACTCACAATTTTTTTTTTTTAATCCTCTAACCTGCTCCCATAAGCAACCAGTACGCTGTCCGCCCATGCTGTGAGGGAGGGAGCAGCATTACCAGCAGGAACTGTTGTCCTCTCGACTGGAGAAGAGGGGACGCAGCATAAGTAATCAGTAGCACTGCCCCCTCGAGCTGCGGGATGGGCTAGAGAAGGGAGGGGGATTAACCGAATTGTAATGTTGTCCCCTGGTAGCACTTGGGGGGGAAGGAACCTAATAGTGCTATCACCTTGCGCAGTGGGTCCGGAGGAAAAGTGGGTTTCCAAGCAGTAGGGTGATCAACGTTCCTGTGTCAGATGGGGGTGAAGGCAGAAACTGAGTGTGAAAGTTGCTGGCTAGCACACTGAGCTGCTTTCACAATTAAATTAAAACATTATTACTGAATTTGCTTGACTATAAGGCATGTTTTTTAAAATGTTCTGAAAAAAATTACTTGCCTAATGTTTGAGGTCGCCTTGTAATCAGACTTATAAATGGAGGACTGGTTTTATGTCTTAGATGTCCAGGTATCCAGCAGAGCTGTGGAGGCCTGAATCCAGCAAAGCACATGGATGGGGGGGAAGTTGGATGTAGGTGAGCTTAGTTGGAGCACAGACATTTGCTCAGGGTACTTCATTCTGCCTGAGCATCTGTGGACGTCAGAGTGGTGGGAGTCATATCACCTATTGGCGCTCTGATTTTTGAGACATGCAGGCAGCCTGAGAAGATGTCTGTGCACCCGGGCAATGCACAGACATCTAGACCACCTGTGAGTGAAACTTGGGGTAAGTCCTGTGGGTGCAATGATTGTGCTGTGCCAAGTTTTGTAAGAAAAAAAGAGCATTGTAGCAAGGCACTCCCATGTACACAATACAACACCATACCAAACAAATCTCTGAAAAGCATTATGCAAGTAAAAGAAATAGCAGGTGTACAGAATACTTAGCATAGTGATCCTTGAAAAATGCCTATAGCTAAAACATTGGGGTTCTCATGCATTATTTTTTTTATCTTGTCACTATGCCTGTTTTAAAAATATTTGTTTATGCTGTAGAATAGATGATGCGCATATGCTTTATTGAAATTGTTGGTGTTTTTTTAAATAAATATATGCTATTTTTCACCTCCTAGTTTCAATGTTTTGCAATTGCAATATGAGTGCTGTGGCAGGTCCTGTGGATGTAATATAGGTGCTGTAATATAGGTGCTGTGGCAAGACCTGTCGCTGCAACCCAGGGTCTGTAACAAGTGTAGTGGGTGCAATCTGGGTGGTGGTGCGATGTGGGTTCTGTGGAAAGCCCTGTAAGTGCAATCGAATGGAACATGGCTGTTATCTGGTGCAATTTTAGTACTGTAGAAAATGTGTGGGTGTGACAAGTCATATGGGTGGAAGGTAGATGAAGTTGTGAGGTCCAATATGGGTGTAGTGACATGCCCTGTAGGTACAATGTGTGAAGCTCTTTTGGTGAAATCCGGTGCTAAGCGTGTGCTGTGGCATGACCTCTGGATGCTATGGTAAATACTGTTGTGGGTGCTGTGGCAAGGTATGTGGGTACAATCTAGTACCCACATACCTTGCCTTACAATCTAGTACTGTGATTAAATTGGCAAGTTATGTAGGGGTAATAATTAAAGGAGGAACCAAGAACTGGAATGAAGGGGCAGAGGAAGGAAATACAAACACAAAACACATTTATTGTACAAAAAAAAAAATGTATTAATTAGAAAAAAGGTTTACATTTAAAGCAATATTTCCTAGCAAAGCCCCCCCCCCCCCCCCCCCCATTCATTACGGTCTAAAGTTTGGGGGGCACCACATTGTAGTCTAGCAAATACAGAACTTGGCTTCACTGCAGGTAGACTTGCCAACTGGCTTGTATATTAGGGGGCAATACTTTGTTTTATGCTTCTGTTCTGTGTATATTTAATGTTTAGAATATTATTGTGCTTTTTTATGGGGGGAAGGGGGGGGGGGGGGTTCTAACTGTGCAGCCTATGAGCAGTGGTGTATCTTGATTTTGTGCTGCCCTAGGCAGACAAAATCCGGGCACCCCCCTACCCAAGCTGCACACCCACGTTACACACCTAAGACATGCCCCATCATTCAGACTCACATCAAGCTTACACTCCCATCACACTCAGTCACACACTCCTACTCCCATCACACTCAGTCACACACTCCTACTCCCATCACGCACACACACTCACTCCCATCACACTCAGTCACACACACTGTCTCCCATCACACACAGGTCACACACACTGTCTCCCATCACACACACTCTGACTCCCATCACACTCAGTCACACACAGTCTCCCATCACGCTCAGTCACACACACTGTTTCCCATCACACACACTCTGACTCCCATCACACTCAGTCACACACACTGTCTCCCATCACACACACTCTGACTCCCATCACACTCATTCACACACACTGTCTCCAATCACACACACTCTGATTCACACACACTGTCTCCAATCACACACACTCTGACTCCCATCACACTCAGTCACACACACTGTCTCCCATCACACACACTCTGACTCCCATCACACTCAGTCACACACACTGTCTCCCATCACACGCAGTCACACACACACACACATCCCATCAGCACTTACCTTTCCCTGGCAGGCAGGCAGCATGGTCCCTCCATGCTGCCTGTTCGGCTTCCCGGCGATTGTGCCGACAGGTCACGTGACCGGGCGCGCATATGACGTCAGCTCGCCCGTCACGTGACCTGTCGGCACTTCCGTGTCGGCACACTGCACTGGGAGCCGAACAGGCAGCACGGAGGTTTCTCTGTGCTGCCTGTTCGGCTCCCCGTGCAGCCTGGCAGGCAGAGCGTTGGTGAGGGGGGATCTTGCGATCCCCTCTCACCTCCGTCTCTGCCTGCAAGCGCGGTGGGGTTTTTTTTTTAAAGGGCCAGATTTTTTTTTTTTTTTTTTTTTAATTTTTTTTTTTTCCAGTGCTGGGGGGCGCTGCCGCCCCCCAAAATTTGCCGCCATAGGCATCCGCCTAGGATGCCTCGCGGTAAATACAGCACTGCCTATGAGCACACACTTTTAGATGAAAACCAGATATCAGTACCAATAGAAATGAGCAACATAGAACACCTGTATTTCATCTAAAAGTGTGTGATTATAGCCTCATATTGTTCAATCACACCTTCACCTGAAAGCTGTACAGGGGGGTAAAAAAAAAAAACAATGACGACCATATTTATTAAAAAGAACAATAACATGCTAAACATTCAATATACATGTTATCTGTTACATAAAAAACACAATACTTTGCTCCAGACTGAGAACTGTCTGCTTATGGAAATTGGATTTAAATGTCACAAACACAGTACAGAGCAGAAGCACAAAACCAAGGACTGCCACCTAATATACAGGCCATTTGGCATGGTTAAATAATCTAGAAATGGTTGAGCTCTTATTTGCCACTTAAAACAAGTCATTTTTGCTACATTATGTCCAACTGAAACCTCACTTTAGATTGCTTTTTAGCAAGGCAGCATAAGTATTTAACACTTAACAGTGGTGTTAATAACTAACTTTTCACACTACAGCTGATGTGGATTGCAGACCTGCCGGTGCTCAGCCTGGAAATATAATTAAGTTGCTGTGGCTGTCACCCGATTTGCTAGAGGTTAGACATTACTTCGGGGTCTCTTGATGGGGTTTTCATCCACCTTATTGGCAGTACCATTTGATCAGGATCACATGTGACAAGACAGACCAATCACGCGATATCTCTTATATCAGATGGAGTTTTGGTGCGCAGTTGTTAGTTGCTGACATGTTAAATCCCTGCAGGGTCGTGCTGTTATTAAGCTCTAAAACTTCGTTTACTTTTAAAAGTTTTTTTTATCGAGGAACAGATAATTGAGTTAACTCATAGTTATATTACAGGGAACCCGATTAACAAACATCAGTCTGATGGTAAAAACAAAACAAAAAAACAGCCCAATGCATGATTTAGATGAAAGCTTTTTGCAAAGAAAACCACTGCTTGCTGGAGATGCGGATATAATTAGAAATGAAACTGCGTTTTAGATTGGATATCTAAAGATAGATTAATATGGTCTGGGATGGGAAAATGATTTATCGTGAATGCTGTGTTATCTACAATATAAAAGTGTCACTTGCATATCCATAGATGTAGAAGTAATTTTAGACTAGTTTACATGTATGCAATTAAAACCCATCAACGTTTAATTCTGTAATCTGTATACAATTGTGAATTAGCAAATTGGACCACAGAGATTAATTCTAGGGTACAGAGTTATACTGTAAAATGGAGTGTTCCAAATACTGGTTGTACAAATCAACTTTGCTCATGTGTTTCTTCATAAGGCAGTGAGATTATTCAAATGGAGATGCTTCTGTTCTGTCATTCAATAAAAGTTGCAAACAATTTTTATTTTGCATAATAGTTATTTCACCATGTGTAGATTTTTAATTCCGTAATACTTGTGCATGTTCTCTAAAGACCTCCCAGCCTATGTTATTTTTTAGATATGTCTGTTCAGCCATGATTTTGCCTTTTTTTTATTGCATATGTGCACTCCCCTCCCATTTTGGATTTGTAAGGACAAGTGGGGTTTGTTTAATGCCATTTGCATATGTATAACCCATAATTTAAAACTGGAGCTTTTAATAGTTTTTCCTGATTTTTGGAAATGCTTAATGTGTATATAGCCCACTTAAGTATATGTATCTTTTGAAAATGGTTTTTATAGGAGAATTTCTAGGTGCATTTTATGCAGCCATCATGCCACCATTTTCACTATTGTTTTTTATTTTTTCATATACTGCCATGTAATTTTAGAATTTCCTGAGTAGGTTCTGTGGCACAACAAAGAATACCCTTAAAACATGCCTAGCTACATCTCCTGATTACAGAAATAACCCCACTACATAGATATGTCCTGGTTTTCTGACAGGATAAAGTTCCCTTCAGAGTTCCCAAAATGTAAATTTTTTGTTTATTTTATTTTACTGCGACTAGGTCACATTTGGGACACTTTAGCAGCCTACCATTTTCAACATTCAACATATTTTCTCACTTCTTTGCCATGGGAATCATTTCTCTTCTAGTCCACCCAAATGCATTTTGAGTAAGTCAATGCTTGCATAGTAGTTGTCAACATAATTGGTTGTCCCCTCTATTCTGTAAGGACAGAGAGGTCCCACACTATTTGCCACTCTATGGGACATCCCTGGAGGATCAAGGTATCCTCATAAATACAAAAGTGCAGCCTTGATGGCTTTCACAAAGCTGATCACATGGTATCCCATGTCTTAATTTTGAAGGCATATCATACTTGAAAAGCAATTCGGATTTGAATCACAAGTGATGTCGCAGATATTCCTTTCAGGTGTATACGCCTCCACAAACCTGGCAGCAAGGTGGGTAATAAGGGGGCAGATTTTGTACAGCCTGTCAAACTTGGGGTGATCCCTGGAGGAGCACAGGCTCTTGTTGCCAAAGTGCATGAAATCCAGGATCTTTTCATACCTCACATATTCATAGATGGGGGGCTAAATAGCTGTGCTACAAATGGGGCTAGTGCTCAAGTAGGAGTAGATGGAGGGCTTTCTTTAAAAAATGTGGGTTTGCAGCATGGAACTGCGGAATGTAAAGGTTATTCTTGGGGGACACTGCCCCCCAAGAGATCTGCCGGAAATAACCTGAGGAGACTCCTGTGGCATTAAGACAGATACAGACAGACTTTGTTGTAATTAGAACTATTAGAATGTGTCCGCAGTTAACGGTTATTATCTACTTTTTTTATTGGTCCCTGCTCTTATCTGTATATCTAGATAAGATAGAAGATATTTCATGTCTAGTAATTATTTGCTAAATACTTTAATAAAGATCTCAGATATACAAAAAAAATTAAACGGGGACAGTGCCCTCATGTATGGATTTGGAACAGCATCATACTGAAG
The DNA here is from genome assembly GCA_036172795.1 of Pelodytes ibericus. Lineage (NCBI taxonomy): Eukaryota > Metazoa > Chordata > Amphibia > Anura > Pelodytidae > Pelodytes > Pelodytes ibericus. The sequence continues at coordinate 98,298,954 of CM069857.1, read as the reverse complement.
TATAAAGAATAGAAATGTTAAACAAGACATAAAAAGTGGAAATGGGGGAAAGGTGAGTGAAGAGAATTCAGAGATTAGAAAAAGTAGGACAAGTGTGGGCCTTTTAGCCACATTTTGTGGTCTGTTAACCTTTATATCCTATATTTAGGGCAAATAGGTGTAGGGCAGTGGCAGTCCCGACATGTTAGATTACATAGCCGCCACTTTATTTTGTACCGTTGCTACCTCTTTCCTGTCTGATGCACTTCAGCCTTAATCAAGGGTGGTATATGGTGTAGGAAGCGTTTTTATGTCACTTTTCGTGGACAGACCAACTCTATTTGCAAAATTCTTATAAATACAGGTTATGGTTTTACCCATCCTGAACTCCTGCTCGCCATGATGTTAGTGGTTGGGAGATGTTCCTCCAATAGTTGTAATACAGGGGGTTCCTCTACACCAGGGGTCACCAACCTTTTTGAAACTGAGAGCTACTTTATGGGTACTGAGTCATACGAAGGGCTACCTGTTTGATACGCTCTTCTGAAATAACAAATTTGCTCAGTTTGCCTTTAGTTATACATTATTAATAATACTCATATATGTGAAGACACTAATACCTGAATGATTTCTCACAATAATTAGCAACAATGACAATAAGGAGGGAAACATATCAATATTCAGCACTTTAAACTCAGTAATTGTTACATTTTTAGATGATCACTTACATCACTATATTTCATAGGAAAATGTCCCATTTTCACTAGCTACTGACAAACCCTTTTAACAAATCATGAACTATGTTGTTTCAAAAAGTTATCAATTATGTAATGTTATAAAAATCAACTTACATATTTTTAAATAAATCTTGTCACATTTTGAACTAATGACAAAATCTGTGGCATTTTTTTTCAAACACTTTTTAAATTGAACACAATTCTTCATTATTTTAATTCAACTTCGCCATGGCACTGCCATGTTACCACTGACAACATCTGGTATCAATTTCTTTTTTAGTGGGAAGACTAGCATTGCATACTGTTCACCAGTGTATTGTAATCTGGTGTATAACTTGACACTGCAACTGTGAGTGAGTCTTTCAGATGTGCATCAGTAAGGCGTGTTCTGTGTTTGTTCTTGATGAAGTTCATGTCAGAAAACACTGATTCACAGAGATAGGTTGAACCAAACAGGCTAGCAACCTTCATAGCTGCTGTGCATACTCCACTGTACTTCTCTGTGTCAACAAGAGACCAAAAGTTTGGTGCAGCCTGGTAGGCTTTGAGGTGGAGGTCATTTTGCAATGTTATGATTTCAATCTCTTCCTGTCCAGCATCCAAGTTGAACGTTGCACTTAGTTGCTCAGCAAACCATGTTGTGTCCACATTCATGAAAGGATTGGAAATGAACGACACACATGACTCAAGCTGATGAAGGTCACAAAACCTAAAAACACTTAAGAGGGAACTCATAAACTTTCAACGGGATAATGTAAATAAATAAATAAGCGCACCTTGTATCTTGAGGTCTGGTTCCTATGTCCGGAGTAATCCTTAGATAGTAAAGGCTGAATCCAAAAAACGAAAAGATAAGGAAAACTGCAACGGTGTGGAACTCGATACCTTAAAAATTAACTTTTATTCAGAGAGTAATAAAAAGCAGCTTGTCATAAAAAGGACTGATCCATTTACAGAGATACATACAAAAATAAATCCAGTAGCTGACCAAACTTGACGCGTTTCATGCTCGTAAGCACATAGTCATAAGCTGACTAGGACAGCTGAAAACGTGGTTATATAGGTATACTCCAATCAGATTAAGATAGAAGGGAGGGGGAGAGAGACATTCCTGATTAAACCACCTGTATAGGGCCTTTCAAAGGAGGTGAATACACACCTAAAAGGCACCTAAAATAAGAACACCATTTAACTTATATTTGATAATATAATGTTAGCCAATACTTCCATTGCATATACAGGATATTTGGCTACATATTTTTTTGTTTCATACAGTGATCAAACATAGTTAATCAAAAAAGATAAATAGAATTAATACACGTATAAATCAAAAACTATAAAAGAATAAATGAGTTATCTTGAAAATAAATGAAAAGAATACTTTTAGGAGTTAGATTAGTATGTATCTATGTAGCCTTCAAATATCTATGTAAGCAATAAAAATATAGATTTATATCATATAGGGCTACAGAAAAAACAGATCACATATTGATAGATTCCAATGTATATAGCAATATATTGTATATGCCCACAGCCTAAGGTTAAGAAAAAACGTATTAATGGATACTGAATAGTGTAAAAATCAGTAGGAGATAATTTCAACATATTACGATTGCACAAAGTGAGAGACATCGAATTTAGAGTTTAATCCCTTTGGCTTTCTAGTTTGAAGATAGAATATCCATTTTACTTCCAATCTGGATAAAATATTTGACACATCTCCACCTCTAGAGGGCACTAAAGCTCTTTCTATGCCTTGAACTCTACATTTTGTAACATCTGAATTGTTATATGTAAGAAAATGAGTTCACAAAACCTATTCTCAAACTCTTGCCCAAGTCTGTTTATGACTTCACAGTACTTTTCTGCAACATTGTCAAACGTCTCAGAAGCATTGTCTTTCAGCACCGACTGCACAGATGGAAAATGCAGCACCTTTTTTCTCTGTAAATCCACAGAGAAAATGTTCATCTTGGCTTTAAATGTATTTAAAGCACTTATCATATCAATAACAGTCTTACCTTTTCCTTGCAGCTGGCAGTTCAAGTCGTTTAGTTACCCAGTAATGACCGTCAAAAATTCAAGGTCAAGTATCCACTCTGTGTCCTCTAGCAGTGAGACGTCTTTGCCTGTGGACTGCTTGAACTCTTTTATTTCACCCAAAACTGACAAAAAAACCGAAGTAAAACTCGTCCTCTGCTGAGCCATCGGATTTCTGTGTGTAGCAGCAGGTCACCATATTCAGCTGACATCTCCTCCAATAGCACCTTGAAAATCCTGTGTTGTTTTGCTTTGGAGTGGATGTCGTTTATGATTTTTACAGTGGGAGTCATCACGTGTCCAAAGCCGATCACTTTAGCACATAACGCCTGCTGGTGAATGATGCAGTGATAATGCAGAAATTTTGAGTCTGGGTCACTTTTACAGTGAGCGATGAAACCTGTATGCCGATCATAGCAGGAGCCCTGTCTGTAGTCACCGCTACCAGCTTTTCCAATGGTACCTTTTTCTGCACGAAAAAATCCTTCCTCGTAGTTGTCTTTAATGGCAGTAGTGTCAGCAGTTCTTCTCTTGTAGAGAAATCGTCAAACACCATCCGGATAGAAACTTAACAGCTGCGCTGTACTGCTGCTTTCCACGTACTCGTCGCACTGGATGCTAAACCAGGTCCAGCTCCCGGTCCAGCTGATCTGCCAAATTACCATACATATCTGACACTCGTCTAGCCATTGTAGATACACCCAGTTGCACGTCAGAGAGAGAGGAGATTAGATCGGTTCCATTTTTCTCGTCTTTAATTACAGTGTTAGCAGTTATCATCATTGCTTCTTTGAAAACTAATCCGTCTGAAAATGCCTTCTTCTTCTTGATCAGAAAATGTGTAGCTCTAAACGAGGCTTCACACTCACACACTTACACAGACACTCATGTACACACACTTGCACAGACACCCTGTAGTGTACACACTGACATACACTTTCCATATATTGACACATACTTACACACACACAAACACCCACATTTCTTTTTAACCCCCCCCCCCCCCCACTTATGCTGTCCCCCTCCCTGCTTAATTACCTTTATGTGCAGGGACCTGCGGCCCGCATCTCCTTGTCACAGCAAGCACAGGGCGACGGGTGAAAGCTCCGCTCCCGTCGCACTCTCTGACTGCAGTGGATTGGCCCTGCCTGCGTGCGTCTCATGTGGTCCTTGGGGACGACCTCGGTGACCCCTGCTTTACACCAAATGGACAGTGGGTCTGTTGGAATTGGTAGCCAACAAGTTTCCCTGTGTAGCTGTACTGAAAGTAAGGAGTCTGGATGGGTATCTCCAACCATCACAAAATGAGATGATGAGTTTTGTGTTGCCCTATGCGCTTTTTGGGTAACTCCCAACTTCCTCAGGGAATGCGCAGAACAAAACAGTACTAAAACAAAACACCTAAACTAAGACAGTCACACTATGCATATTTTGTTCAGGGTATTAAGAAAGTGCTTCTGACTGTGAGGGATGGAAATTCAGCAGAAACAAACTAAATTGGAAGTGGACGTGGATTTTCTATTTAAAGACCAGGAAGCACAAAGGTTACTACTATGCAAATTCCCAGTTTGAGGAACCAAACTTTATATAGGTGGTCACCCCAGTTAAATCTAGGTTATAAATACATTATATGGATTGTTGCTCATAATTTGCAATTTTCTGCTTTTTTATTGACCTACAAAGCATTGCATCAAATATTTCATTGTTCTATTTAAGATCTACAAAATAAGCCGGCAAATCATTCAAGGGGGATACTACTGCCCAAAAAATTTAAAAATCCCTAAAAAGGTGAGGGTAGTAAGTAATAAAGAAATAAAAAAAAGGAAAAACCTTGATCCACCAGGAAAGAAAGGAGAGAAGCAGCATTATGAGCACCCCGGGGGAATCTGAATATTCGTTCCTGATAGCCACAGAAGGGATGGGGTGACATGGACCCAGTAATTTGTAAATAGAGCATAAGACCCATAAGTATAATATTGGTGGGTCAGATGTGTTGTGGAGAGGGCATATACAATCAAACATGCATCCATGTAGGGTAAAGGTGCCACTCACCTTTTTTGAACCCAAACCAGAGGCCAACACCACCAGATAGAGGTTGCAAAAAGTGTATTGTAGACTTCATTCAAACCTTTTTTTTGGTTGTAGGCAATAGTCTGTATAGATCCGTGTGTGTGTGATCATAGTGCCAGGTCAAATATGCTGTTTAATAATGGGTATATTAAAATACAACTACTTTCGCTCTGGAATGACGAGAACGACGGCACGTACGAGTTTGCCCGCAAATTCTTCTGAAAACCCATTGTGCTGGTAGTAAAATACCAATGTTCTATTTCCTTTTTTCGAAAATAAACTTTTAATTTATTGCGACTGTCAGTCCTGTTCCTGTCAAGGAAGGATTCCTTAGCAATGCAGCCGCACAAACCTCTCATGTAAATATTCCAGTTCACAAAAGTATTGTGTACTCCTGACTCCATGAATACACGAAAAACATAGCCGTTTTGAAGACTCATGCTGTGAGCCACGTATTTAGAATATGTCTTCTCTTCTAAGGTTTTTGTAGCCTCTCCTTCTCTCTCTTCCTGTTAATGCCAATGTCCTCCTGCTCAGAAGAGCAATTTATTTGTGTATGTAAAATGTATTTTGTCTTGTAGGAAACATGGCCATTTTGTCTTAACAGTTGTTGTGAAATCAAGATAACTCATTAGAGATTGGTTATAGGAACACTGCTGAAATGCTAATGATATGAGAACTAATGGACCATTTTAGAAATGTTCCAATTCTTTCAGGGTATTGAGAAAGTGGTTCTGTCTGTGAGGGTTGGCAATTCAGCAGAAACAAACCTGAACTGGAAGTGAAATGAGTTTTCTATTTAAAGGCCAGGAAACACGTAAGTTACAACTATACATGAAATATGTCAGTTATATTTAGAATATGTGAAGATTTCTCCACCCCGCCCCCCTTTTTTTAAATGTATTGTGGTTCCAAAGGCTCATAATTGTCAAAGTCTACCATAGTGCCACTTCAGAAAAACCTTTTTCAAGAGATGAATGGCACTGTATCTGAAACAGTTTTCTGACTATTGGATGTGGATTTGCTAGGACTGGTCTCAGAGATGAGAGCATTTAATCCTGTACTGAACCCAGATACAAGACTTATCCAGTGGTGGATAGACAACCCCCACAATATTCATTACCTCCATCCCTTCCTGTCCAGACTGCAACTCTTCCTCTTTTTTAGATTCTGCCTTTATATCTAGGCACCTCCTTTTTATCTTAGCTACACCTTTTCCACTTTGTATATTAAACATGGATATACAGTCTACTTGTTTATTTTTGTTTTGTGCACCACTTATTTCTAATGGTTTTTAGTGATTTTTTTTTTGTTTTTTTACATTTTATTTTAAGAGAATCTATGTAATGTAAATGCAACCATTTTCCTCCAGCAGTCATCCATGTAAACTACACTAGAAGGATCAGACACTTAATCTGGTTAAAGTAGCAGGTGGTCAGTCCACATGACCAGTACCAAGGTTTCATACGCTGTTACCATATCAACATATCCTGCCTTTCATTTTGAGAAGAAAGGTGGTGGAAGCACAAACTCAGCACCACAATAGCCTGTCTTATAGGATGGTAGCTACACTGGAGGGCATCGTCGATTTTTGCTTGCTAACACCATTACAGAGGAAACCACTCCATTATCATATCAGGCTAATACCACCCATAAGGGCAGTCTAAACCCGAAGTGCATGACCAGTCTCACACGAGGAACACGGCAAACCACAGATGTACGTTCTGGCCTACATTTCCCTCGTCCTGTCTTTTATGCTAATTATAGTAAGCCTTGGCACCAGGGCCGGCCTTAGGGGTGTGCAACCTGTGCAATCGCACAGGGCGCAACACTCCAGGGGGCGCCTGCCCCGCCGTTGAAAAAAGCAAAAAAAAAAAGCCGGTAGTGGCACTAGATGGGGGAGATCAAAAGATCCCCCCTCACCAGCCCTCTGCTCGGCATTCTGTGCTGGGTCCGGGAAGGGGGCTTAATGCAGGCATGGGGAGCCTAGCAGCACTTTCTATTGCTGTCCGTGGCTCCCTGTGAAGCAGACGCTGCTCTGCTTCACACGGTGGGGGCGGAGCTGAGCCGGTTAGCTCCGCCCCCTCCCTTGAACCACATTTGCAGGCAAGGGGGGGGGGAGAGACAACGGGGTGAGAGAGGGACAGAACGGGGTGAGAGGCAGAACAGGGGAGGGGGGAGAGAGAGACAGAACGGGGTGAGAGGCAGAACAGGGGGATGGGGGGGAGAGAGAGGCAGAACAGGGGGAGGGGGGAGAGAGACAGAACAGGGGGCGAGAGAAGGACAGAACGGGGTGAGAGGCAGAACAGGGGGAGAGAGAGACAGAACAGGTGGTGAGAGGCAGAACAGGGGGAGGGGGAGAGAGGCAGAACAGAACGGGGTGAGAGGCAGAACAGAACAGGGGGTGAGAGGCAGAACAGGGGTGAGAAAGACAGAACAGGGGGAGAGAGGCAGAACAGGGGGTGAGAGAAGGACAGAACAGGGGGAGAGAGAGGCAGAACATTGGGTGAGAGGCAGAACAGGGGGTGAGAGGCAGAACAGGGGGATGGGGGAGGGAGAGACAGAACAGGGGGAGGGGAGAGGGAGAGACAGAACAGGGGGAAAGGGGGGGGGGGGAGAGAGACAGAACAGGTGGAGGGGGGATAGAGAAACAGAACAAGCGAGGGGGAAGAGAGAGAGACAGGAGGTGGGAGAGAGACAGAACAGGTGGAGGGGGGGGAGAGACAGATATGGCAAGGAAGAGGAAAGGGACACATACATAGTGGGGTGAAAGATGTGGGGGGGCGCCATGGGGGAAGCCCGCACAGGGCGCCGGAACACTTAAGGCCGGCCCTGCTTGGCACATACCATTCAATCCATGCTTGCCTTAATTCATCATGAAAAATACATTATTTTAATAACTTAGATTTTGTATTCTAAAATTGAAACTAAAATAACTGCAAACTGTTGAATCTGACTGAATAAAGCTGTGCTTTATTGAACGTGCAGATTTTTGAAGGTGTTTCTACTGTGCTATGCTTCAGCTATACCTTTTTTTTCTTTATCATTACATACATTTTTGTATAGCTGTTTTCTACTTAGTCCAGAAACGTTACAGATACTATTCCATCCAAGCAGTCATCTAGAAGATTTCATTTATTATGGGTTTGTAAATAATGCCCTCGCTTTGTGAATATTTTTTTTTTTTTTTTTTTTATTAGAAAGATGCAAAAAGGTACAAAGACTGACAGTTACACATATGGATAAATATAACAATAACATAATTATGGCTGACCTCAATTAAAAAGTGCTAGTTAATACCTTATAGCTGCCATATTAATAACAGTCCGCTGACATACACAACAGACCTAACAAACAACAAATATCATAGGCAACAGGCAACATAGGCTGGGCGACACAGCTGGCTTTCAGATTGACCAGTAGACTAATTTCTCAACCAAAGTAAGCTTTATCTCAAAGGAAAACGTATGGGTATATATCTCATCTGGTAATCAGTCCACCAAATGTCTGGACATCCAGGGGGCCCATCTTCTATCAAATACTTCCCAGTTATCAAATTGAAAGACCAGGCCCTTTTCCATTCTATACTGATAATTTACTTGGTTGATTATATTATTCCATTATGGGAGCGCTTTCTTGTTCCAATGCCGCGCAATAACCATCTCTGCTGCCATCATAAGGTGGATCAGCAAATATATTTTATCAAAGGGGATACAACCGGGTACAAAGTGGAACAATGCCGTTTCAGCTGTGTTAGAGAATGGCACATTGATTAAAGCAGAGGGCTCCTCAAATCCTTTCTTCCACACAGTATTCTAACCGGGGCATTACCACCAAATGTGCAGGTGGCCACCCACACCCTGAAGACAACGCCAACATTGGTCCAAATTTGTGGTTTTAAATTCATGCAAGATCGTAGGGATGTATTGCCACCTATACATTATTTTGTATTGAAGTTCTACAAGGTTCACGCAATGAATTGCCTTTCTAGCCTCTACTAATGACTTATCACAACATTCCTGTATCAGAACACACCCCAACTCTTTTTCCCACAAAGAGATATATTTAGGTTTGTATAACGTCAGCTGATTAACTACCAACACAAAGCATTTTGTAATCAATTTTGTTTTTCTAATATTATCAAAAACCTTAATAAATTCTCTATCAAATGAGCCTCTTGTATCACTAAACAAATGATGATCCATACGTATATATGAGAATTTCTTTTGACGGGATTTTTAACTCCATTTGCAGCTGGGGAAATGATTTCAGCTTATTCTCTGACAACAGCACCTGGATTTGTGTAACTTTTCCTAGGCCCCAATGGTTAATGTTAATATTTTCCATATTGTAAGACATTTTTTTTTTAAATCGGAACCATCAATTAGGTTGTTACAAGTAAAGGACTATGTTTTGCCAGTCTGTAGGGCTGGAACAGGGCACAGGGAGTGGAAGACATTTGAAGTTGGTCACAATTCTTTATTGGCTTCCCAACTGGAGGGAAAGGGCAAAGAGCAGGGAAAAACAGTCCAGAGGCGGTTAGGTAAATCCAAGTTGGGGAACAGACATACGGGAGGTCAAGTTCAGGCCAAAGGTCGGTACATGGGAATTAAGAATAAACAGCAATCTCAGGAACAAGGAAGGAATGGGACTGATAATAGGCTCCACAGCTCAACAAGTAAGCATGCACTATAGGGCTTGCAGGGATTTTATTGTGCCATCCATCCAGGAACCCCTCCCCTGTGCACCTGGCATCCGCCCCCATCACATACAACGTATAGAGAGGGTGAGTGGTAAAGATTCCACCCCCTTCTCCCCCCACCGAGACACCACCAATCATAAAGCACCATTCGCTAGGCAATCGTGCCCCCTGAGTTGCACATGGACCTTCGCATTACCCGTGATTGGATTCCCTGTTACTCGAGACCGCGGATGGTTTTTCTTTGTCTCTCCCTCCCCCCAAACTTTTGTCTCTCCTCCCCCTAAACTTTTTCTCTCTCTCCCCCTCACCTTGTGTCTCTCTCCCCCCTCCCTCCCCTTGTGTGTGTCTCTCCCCCTTCCCTCCCCTTGTCTCTCTCTCCCCCCTCCCCTTGTCTCTCCACCCCCCTCCCCTTGTCTCTCTCCCCCTCCCCTTGTGTGTCTCTCTCCCCCCCTCGTGTCTCTCCCTCCTCCCCACCTCACCTTGTCTCTCCCTGGTGGCTAGTGGGGGTAGCCGGTCCGTCATAATGGACGGAAGTGTCGGGCAGCATGGAGGATGTCTGCACTATCATGCAGACATCCCCCGGCTGCCCAAATCTCCCTGGTGCCTAGTGGAGGCAGCACTATACGCACCGACATCCTCTGCTGCCTGGCACTTCCGCTGGGACTTCTATGATGAAGCTGTACGGATCCGGCTTCATCATAGAAGTCATGCCAGGTGGCAGCGGAGGATGTTTGCGCGCATCGTGCAAACATCCACCTGCTGTTAGCGAGGGGGATCCAGGTCCCCTACAGCTCTGCGGGGGACCTGGATCCCAGTCTTATAATCTGACCTCGATTTGAGGTCAGATGATAAGACGACCTCCAATATAAGACAAGGGGTCTTTTTCAGAGCATTTGCTCTGAAAAAAACCTTGTCTTATATTCGAGCAGATACGTTACTAATCTTAAACCATTCTACTTCCGGACCCACTGTTCTTGCAACTGGGTTAGAGTACAAGGCCATAATTGCTCGTCCGAAGGGACCCAAAATTCCCACCTTTTCCAGAACCTGGTCCAGAAATCCCCAGCTGACCCTGTCAAATACCTTCTCTGCATCCAAAGACAGTGTCAGCTGGGGAATCCCTCCATTCTCTACAAACTCCAAGATGTTTATCAATCTGCGGATGTTGTTAGCACAACGACCCTGTATAACCCTAATTTGGTCCCTATGGATCAATCCGGGAATCAATGGTTTCAGATGATTAGCCAACACAGAAGAATACATCATTAAATATGCATTAATCAAAGAAATAGGTCTAAAATTTGCTACGTTGGTATGATCTTTCTCTGGTTTGGGGATTGGAGAAATTGTTGCCTGCAAAATCTCCAAGGGCACTGTACCCTTACGTTCAATCTCGTTAAATGCGCTTGTAAGATTATCACTAAACGTCTTATAAAAATTATTGTTATAACCATCGGGACCTGGTGCTTTATTCTTTTTAAGGCTAGCAATCACCTCTTTTATCTCAGGGATCTTAAATGGAGAATTAAGCTCCCGTCTCTGGTCCTCTTCTAAACTTGGCATGATAATGTATTTTAGATATTGCCTAGAATCTTCTTCACTTTTATCTATACTGTGTAAATTATACATGCCCAAGCAGAACTTATTAAATTCCCTTCCTATATCTTTGGGGCCTCTGTAAGTTACCCCCCTCACAACGACTTTCTCAATTCTCTTTTGGGCTTTAACGTTCTTTAACCTGTTAGATAGAAGTTTGTCCGCCCGGTTACCCTTGCTATACCAGACCTGTTTTAATCTCAACAAAGCTCCATTGGCCTTTTCCAATAAGCACTCATTGATCTTTAATGCAGTTTCAGATATTTTCTCTGTCAAATGCCTAGAGAGAGATATTTTATTTTCCCTTTGCAAGTTATAAAATTTAACATATAATTGATTTAAGTGGGAGCCCCCGTTTCTTTTTTAATTCCAGTCCCCAATTTTATCAGGTGTCTCCTTATAACACATTTAAAAGCCATCCAGACAGTGATTCCTGAAAGGTCTTCCGTTAGGTTTTCACTGAAATATAGCTTAATTATATCCGCCAGATATTCTCTATTCAATTTATCAGCCAGTAATTTAACATTTAATCTCCACGAACACCGACATTTACCACTATTGGATGCATTTATATCAAATAAAACCGCGAGTGATCAGACCAAACACAGTCCATTATACAGATATTTTCGCAATGCTGAACCGTCTGCAACCTAATAAGAAAGTAATCCATGCATCCGAGCTCCCATGAATACACTTTATTTTCAAAACCCCACCTTCTTTACGAAGTGTGGCGCACACTGCATCCGAGCTCACGTGAATACACTTTATTTTCAAAATCCCACCTATCATAAAGGTGAGGTTTTGAAAATAAAGTGCATTCATGTGAGCTCATTGCCCATTCAATTTCATTAGATAATTCTTTCACATTAGACTTAATTTATTTTTTTATCAGGCAAAACTGGGCATTGTAGTGTTTTCTGTGTGTAGTATTTTACATGGAGAGAAGGGGCAAGTACTACTTGATAGACACACAAAGTAGTTCTTTATTCAGCTCAGATGCACACACTAGGCAGAAAAACTGGAGACTCCCCAACCAAACTTAAGATGGCCGCCGACCATAGAGTTCTCCACAAACAGTCCAGAGTGTCCTTTCTTAAAGCAACAGTATACCACATCTCCCAAACTATTTTCAAATCCCCCCCCCTTTTTTTTTTAAAACATACATTACCGAACAATGAGGAGACTATAAAAAAGAAACTAAAAATACTTTATCCTATGACATAGGTCTCCATCTGAACCTGGCACTTCAGTCTCCAAGTCTGGATCATGTGTGATTGTTGACTCTGCTCCACTTCTAGTTACAAGTACCTGTGGCTCTGACTGGTCTTGATCATTTTTGTTATCCATTGTGAGATGACTCCAGTTTCTCCTGTACTTTCTGCCATCAGGTGTTTCAATTACATAAGATCTTGGCTCAGGACCAACAGATAATATCTTTGCAGGCTGGCAACCTACTGATGTCTCCATACACAATGCATCCCCTTTTTGGAAGGCTGGTAGTAACTTGGCACCATGATCATAATGAACTTTCTGCCAGGGCTGACTGTCTCTCAATCCCCGGTGGGCATTCTTTGGAGTCCGGGGCTTTAATGCAGCAGCCACAACAGGTAAATTGGTTCGAAGAGTCCAACTCATTAAAAGTTATGCAAGGGAATAGGCCATTCCAGTGATTGGAGTGTTGTGTAGCTCTAAAAGCCCAATATGAGGATCCATGCTGATTCCCATGTCTTTTGGAGCATGTTTGAACTGTCCTTTCTGCCAGTCTGCCATTAGATTGGGGGTAGCCAGGACGTGAATGAGTAAACTTTATTCCCCATAGCACTGGCAAAGGGTACATGATCACTGATGACTTCTGCTGGGATGCCATGTCTACCAAAGGTAGCTTTCAGTTTAGCAATAACTGTTGTTGACGATTTATCAGACATCTTTGTCCCCTTAGTGACAGCGTGCTATGCTGCATTTGATGTACCTTGAAGACCAGAATTCCATTATTTTTGTCATATGTTTACTGAACTGTGAATTTATTTCTTTGTGTTCAGTCCACCCACACAAATTATATATTGTTTTTTAAAGAACATATAGGGCTTTCATTTGATACTATTATTTTCATCATATGATATAATTTACTATTAAAAAAATATAAAATATGCCATAAAAAACATTTGTACTAACTTTGACCTGATTTATTTTTAAAACAATTACAAAAGGTAAAAAAGACCCATCCATATAGTTCTAATATTTGTCTTGAGTTTAGAAATACCAATGTTTCCATGTTTGTCTGTTTTATTTCAAGTAATAGAGCAATAAACAATATTAGTGTTTTATTGTTTTCTAACCATTTTCTTCTACAGTGATCTTTTAACCCCAACCCTAAATTTACCCTAACCCTAAATCTACCCCCACCCCTTAATCTAACCCTTGTACTCACCCGAACCTTTCTGTAACCCTAATTATAATCCTAGATCTAGAGTTTTTCCATTTATTTATTTATTAACTGTAATGTTGCTGACTGCCTCTAGGGGCAGTCAAGCAACGGTTTCAGAGCAACGGAATAATTTTTTTTGTCTAATTACATCTATGCCCATCTTGTGGTTGATGGAGGTATAGAGGGCTGATACATCTGCCGTTACCAAAATAAAATTTGATTCCCATGTGATTTCATTAAAAGAGTTAATTATGACTGTGTATTTTTGGCAAAAAATAAAAATATGGAACTACCGGATTAGGAGATGGTAAAAATTTGTATTCTTGTTTATTGAGGGCTCCTTGTTCTTTCCCCTTATCTAGGAGGTTATTGATGACAGTTTGAAATTTAAAAGTGGGGTCTCTTTGTACATTCTGATAGGTAGCCTCGTCACCCAGAAGCCTATTTGCCTCTTTTAGGTACCCTTCTCTGCTCATTATGACCACCCCTCCTCCTTTATCTGTACGTCTAATGATGAGGGCTGGATTGTCTTTTAGTTCCTTAAGAGCTGTCTTTTCTTTCAAAGTGAGGTTGTGATGTTTTTTAATTTTATCGAGATCTAATGTTTCTGTATCTTTGAGGACCAGCTTTCTATACATATCTAAATTCTTCCCCCTCTCAATGATGGGTACGAAGCAAGATTTATCCTTTAAAGAAGTGTGGCTGACTCTGGATTGTGGCTCTTCAGTAGAAGTGGAATCCTGATTTTTTTTTAGACTTATATATTCCAAATGTTGACTCCTATCTCTACCTTTATTTTTGGCAAAAAATAGTTTTATAGCCAATTTTCTTATGAACTTTTGATCATCGATATACAAATTGCACTTATTGGGCAATTTAGTGGTAGCAAAAGTCAGACATTTGTTTAAAACCTTCTCTTGATCTTTAGTGAGGTTTATTCCACTGATGTTAAATATATTTGTATTTAATTCAATAAAATTCTGTTTATTTTTCGATACTCTCTGTCCTCAAAGTCCTCTTCTGGTCCGTATTCCCACCTTTTTCTTTTTACTACCTCTTGTGTTTTTGGATTTAAAGGTGGGTTTTCGCTTCTTATCTCCCTGTTTGGGAAACTCTCTCTTTGGTTCAGTCTCTTTTCTGGATTCATTGGGCCCCTCTCTAAAAAGGGACTTTTATTAATAATGTCTCTGGGTCTTCTATTTGGAATTACTTGTCTCCTTTTATAGGGGACTTCTCCATTGTTGTTTGTATCTTCGGGGGTAATTATATTTTGTTCTTGGGCTTATATGGTACCGTCTATATGGGGACTGAACCCGCCTTTTTGCAGATTACATTTTTATAGATGACATAATTTTTGTATAGCTTGGATCAGAATCGATTTAATTGCTTTTAAATTCTATTTAAATGAGAATGACCATAATTTTAAATTCACTTTTGCACATAGCACTAAAACTATTGATTTTTAGATCTAAACTTTTATGTCAAGGATGGCCTCCTTAAATCCAAAACCTTTTTTTAAAAAGTTGATAGTAATAATTACATAGACAGAAGGAGTTGCCATCACCCGAATTGGCTAAATAATATTCCTAAGGGCCAATTTAGAAGAATCAGGAGGAACTGCAGTGACATCAACATATTTAAAGAACAAACCAAGATCTTAAAATATAGATTCAGTCAAAAGAACTAGAAAGTAGAATTACTAGATAAAGCTAAACATGAAATAGAAATAATGAATTGAACTGATATCCTGAAACCTAAGACAAGGGAGGAGGGACAGAAGGCCAAAGATTACGGCATTTCCTTCATCACTGAGTAGAATATAGCTGCTCCCCAAATAAAAAAGATTTTATACAAACATTGGAATGTTGTACAAGGAGATGATATACCTGCCCCCATAGTGCTAAATAAACCAACGGTCATCTTTAAGAAAGCACCGAACTTGAAGTCAGAATTGGCCCCCAGTGTTATCAAAACAATTCCTAAAGCCAATAGATCAAGCTGGCTTATCAATAACAAGGTAAATGGATTTTTTAAATGTGGGTCATGTAAAGCCTATACACATCAAATTAGAAAAAGGATGGAATTTAAATCTAACAGTACAGGAAAAAATATAAAGTTAAGAGTTTTATTAACTGTTATACAACATATGTAGTTTAAATAGTAGAATGTGGCTGCGGTGCCCAATATATAGGACAGACAAAAAGACCTTTAAAAGTGCGCATTTTGGGTCTGATGAGCAAGGATTGCGATAGGTTTAAATATAGCTTACCTAACCACTGCCGCAATTGCCCTAAAGAAAATAAAGAAAACATCAAATATATGGGAATAGAAGCAATTCCAACCTCCTGGAAGAGGGGGGGACAGATCCAGAAAGCTACTCCAAATAGAGGCCTTCTGGATATATAACTTACAAACTTTAAACCCCAATGGGATCAGTTAGACTTCAAATTGAAAGCTTTTTTTATAGCCAAACTTGCTATTTTCCACCTGTATATCCTCTTTTTTGTCTTTACACCATTGCCCAATCAGAGGTTAAGTATTGTGGAAGAGATTTTTTTATGTACTCTTTTAGGCATTTTCCTATGTATTTTTCTAATACATTTTTGTGTTTTTTTACAATTATGGATGTTTTCAGATTTTTTAAATTAATTATGGTTTTTTTATTCAATATTTATAATATTTTGTACTCTCATTAGACCATTTAAATATGTTTTTGTTTTATACATACTTGATGGACTTACACTGAAGTCATTGCATGCACTTTAAATGCTTTAATAATGGTATTTTCGAAGTTATTAAAGTCGAATTGTATTGAAAGAGACTTTATATACGAAAGGATCCATAAACCGAATTTGAATTGCTTATGCCGATCATTTCGTTTTTGTATATACCGAGCATTTCGTTTTAACAAGCAAAGACCTTTTCGGATTAACGATTAAACGAATTGAGGAAAGGTAAATAAAGAAACACTATTTTGCATACCTCTATTCTCCTGATGAAGTCCCGACCAACCCTGAAGCGCACAGAGTGCTGTCTGTCAGAGAGGACTTGTGGACTCACCTGGAGTTTTTTCGTCTTTTGAGCGGTTTTAAAAGTTTTTTATTCTTTTACTGCATTTGGAATAAATTTTGTTGTACCCTGCATGAAGACCCTCTTTGCATCCAAACCAATCCGAGGAGGTGATCCCAGGAGTGGGAACAAGTACATTATTGCACACACAGATTCTATGCTCTTAGGTCATTAGGAGCTTTACTTGTAAGTCGTTTCCCTATTAAGCCATTAGTGGATTTAACTGTTTAGTACATATTGCACTATTAGTGTGTATTTTATATCTTCACAGGTTCATTCCACATGAGAAGCACCTTTATGCATTAAGTATATGCAGTTTTTGCATTGTATTGTCTACACTGGTATATTTAGACACTGGTATATTTGCAGATATTATATTGCACATGTATTTATAAGACTTTTTGCACTTATTGTTCAATTTTTGTTATTTTATTTTTCACTTTTTCTATTCAAGTGTCTATGAACTGTGCGCCGGAGAATTTCTTTGCTTTTTCATAACGCATTCTTAATGGGTATTGGTTTGTCCTACAGTCGGACAAAAAAGTGGGGGGTCTATTTCAACAGCCACCCCTCATGACCTTTAAGAATCACGTAATTTACGTGACTGTTTAACTGATAATAACCGTAGCTCTAAGTTAGCTCGTGACATTTACAACACCAACTGGCTGGCACCACCCGTAGGGATGCACAAATGTGGTAGATGTGTCAACTGTAATAGTGCCATTTTGTCATCCTATTTTACACATCCTAGGAGGGTTACGTGATTTCCCTTACATGAATATGTCAATTGTCAGCACACATTTATCGTTTGCTTACTTAAGTGTCCCCATGGCCTCGTCTACTTGGGTGAAACTAATGTTTTTTGCTTAATGTACGAATAGGTGAACATAAGAGTGCCATTCTCACAAAGAATCAGAAATCCCCCGTGGTTCTCCACTTCAATACGATGCATCACGGTGTTTCCCAACTTAAATTCATGGCCATTGAGAGGATTGCCACACATGTTTAAGGGGTGGACCGGACAACTTTACTTAAACGGAGAGAATTACATTGGATTTATTCATTACAAACACTGCACCCTTTGGGGTTGAACGAAGAGAGCAATCTATCAGTATTTTTATAGGACCATTTACCCATATAATGAGATATCTGTTTCTGTGAATTTGTTTTATTATAGAGTTTTTTCTTCTGTGTGTGCTCTGTGCCTTTGGAAGGATGTTGTTGCCGTTATGCTTGTTTCAAGTTCTCTATACAGGTCTTGATGGGCTATATTCTTGTGGTTCTGCTATATTAACTATACTTACCTGTTTTTGCTCTGCCTCTAGCTGTGTATATTTGTTTTTAACCTTTTTACATTTTTTGTTAATGCAGTTTTTTTTATATATGACCTCGCATTGTTTGGACATTCCTTAGTTCATCTTGGGTTGAAGAATAGTTGCCCAAAGTGGAGATTGTCTTTTTTGTTTGGCTCCCAATGCCATTTTGAAAAAAATAATTTTGTTTCTAGTGTTTTTCATGTTTATTTTTTTGCATTTTATATGTCTTTGTAACATAACATGTAGTTCTTTTTCTTGATGCAGGTCTTTACCTTTTTTTTTTTTTTTTTTGCCTTTTTCTATACTTTATATTATGTGTTCAATAATTTTTTTTACATTTGCTATTTTTTCCTGTCCTGTATATATTTTTTGCTTTTTCGTAAGGTTATTTAAGTAACCTTATTTGGATATCTCCCTTTTTGTTTATTCTTTAAAATGCTGATATTGTATCTAATTTTTTTTTATTATTATTTACTGTTTTTATTTTTCCTGTTTTCAGTATGTGGGCCGTGTATTTTTGCAGTTTACTATTTTTATCTTATTATTCATTTTTTGCTATTTCTTTTTATATTTCCTTTTTTTTTGCTGACCTTTTCATGATTACCTTTGTCTTTTTTCATTTTTTTGACTTTTTTTGCAGCTTTGCTCTATTTTTGTTTGCTTTATTAGTTATTCAGTGTCCGTTGTTTTTTGCTTTTACGATGCGCACTGGGCATAATGGACATACCCGTGTGTTTGGTTGAATTAATAAAGTTCAGTGCAGTTGTCTCATGACGTGATGACGTCAGTATGTCACGTTGTGTGTCAACATGGCGGCCGCCATGAGTTAATCTCTCCGGTGCTGGGCGTTCTTTAATGGTGATTATCAAATTTATCTTTTGATTGCTAACTCGTTGTTTGCGTCCGTTTTTTGCCCTATTTATTCACTCATGTAACAACTGTTAGTAGGGTCCCCCTTGAGAAAGCATGTTGTGTGCCGAAACGTCGGGCTGACCTGGTGCACTTTGTGGCCCTCCAGTCCTTTTCATCAATTGTTTGCTGGGAATATGTATTCTATAGTGTCATACTTATTTCCATTCATTGCTGCTATATGATATGTGAGTAGACCTGTGCACTTTAGGTACATCGATTTGTACCTGTTTGTGATATTTCTTTCTTTTTGTACTTATATAATAAAATATTTTTGATACTAGTGTTGCTATTTGTATGTGTGCTCCCCCAACATTATTTGTGGTTTAAAATTGGTAATGGAACAAGGCAGGGCTGCCCTTTAGCTCCCCTCCTATATATTGTCTCTGGAGCCATTTGTCTCCAGGATTAGACAAAATCCAAATAGCAAAGGGATATAATAAACAATGCAGAATAAAAACTGTGTTTATAGGCAGATGATGTAGTAATGACCCAGTCCTGAGCCAGTAACATCTCTAAAGGATTTTTTTCAGGAAATTGAGAGCTATTCACAGGTCTCAAATTATAAACTAAACATATCTAAGTCACTAGCAATTCTTAGAAATACAGATAAATTGACAAGGGAAGGACTATTTAAGGAGTATGACTTCGACTGGTCCAAGGAAGAAATTACTTTTCTAGGAATTCGTATTATACCTAAAACTGCCAAAGTTATGAAAATAAACTTTGATAATTTATACGAGGACACAATAAACAAACTTAATAAACAGTGGAAAAACATGGAGATATCCTGTATGGGTAGGCTAAATGTTGTAAAGGGATATATTCTTCCCCAATGGGTATATCTTTTCAGGATGCTTCCTATTCCTACAAATAAAATTCAAAGTTTACAGACATTGCTCCATCGATATATTTGGGAAGGATAAAAACCCAGAATAAGTAAAGAACAGATGATGAAACATACCAAAGAGGGGTCCCAAATATGAAGAAATTCTAGTCGAGCAGTCTTTATCATATTCAAAAGTGGAAAATAAAAGCTGAAATGCGAGAACCATGATACAGGATAGAGGCTGACCTAATGGGTTTGGATAATATAGCAACAGAGGCGTCACTAGGGTTGGTGTCACCCGGTGCGGAAACTCATGGTGTCACCCCCCTGGATTTCCTCCAATACAATGCCAAACAGATTCCGTAGTAATGCCAGTTAGATGGCCTATTAACTATGCCACACACAAGAGTCCCTTAATTACGCCACACAAAAGAGTCCCTTAATTATGCCACACATGCGGCCCAATAAATATGCCACACACAAGCTCCCCATAATTATGCACACATGGGACCGCTATTAATTATGCAACACACAGGAGCCCCTGACAATTGTACAATTATAGATACCAGGAATATTGTGCCACTCAGAGTCCAGTAATATTGCGCCAGCCAGATACCAGTAATATTGTGCCATTCAAATACCAGTAATATTGTGCCACTCAGAGCCCAGTAATATTGTGCCACTCAGATACCAGGTATATTGTCCCATTCAGAGCCCAGTAATATTGTGCCAGTCAGAGCCCAGTAATATTGTGCCAGTCATATACCAGGAATATTGTGCCAGTCAGAGCCCAGGAATATTGTGCCAGTCAGAGCCCAGGAATATTTTGCCAGTCTGATACCAGGAATATTGTGCCAGTCAGAGCCCAGTAATATTGTGCCATTCAGAGCCCAGGAATATTGTGCCATTCAGAGCCCAGGAATATTGTGCCATTCAGAGCCCAGTAATATTGTGCCAGTCAGAGCCCAGTAATATTCTGCCAGTCAGAACCCAGTAATATTGTGCCAGTCAGAGCCCAGTAATATTGTGCCATTCAGATACCAGGAATATTGTGCCAGTCAGGGCCCAGTAATATTGTGCCAGTCAGAGCCCAGTAATATTGTGCCAGTCAGATGCCAGTAATAGTGTGCCAGTCAGAGCCCAGTAATATTGTGCCAGTCACAGCCCAGTAATATTGTGCCAGTCAGAGCCCAGTAATATAGTGCCAGTCAGAGCCCAGTAATAAAGTGCCAGTCAGAGCCCACTAATATTGTGCCAGTCAGAGCCCAGTGATATTGTGCCAGTCAGAGCCCAGTAATTTTGTGTCATTCAGATCCCAGTAATATTGTGCCAGTCTGATACCAGAAATATTGTGCCATGCCAGTGCTCGTTTTAAACCACCCTCCAGTCCTCCCCCCTTCCCCATCACTTACCGAGTAGCTGCTGCTCCGTGTCCCCGGACAGACGCCTCCTCCGTGCAGTCTTCCCTCCTGCACGGAGGAGGGAAACACAGTCACCGGATGCGGTTGCCAGAAAAAAAACAAAAAAGTTAAGTAGCGCGGTGCGGAGGGTGCCGGCAGCACGGGTGTCACCCCAGCTGGAGGTGTCACCCGGTGCGGTCCGCCCCCCTCCCCCGCCCCCTCCTCGGGACGCCACTCTATAGCAATGATCCTTTAGTATAAAAATGTATCAAATAAGTTTATGAGTAGACGGCAGATACCAATGCATGTGGAAGTCCGACTACAAAAATGGGAATGTTTTAAACAGAATAAGATAAATAATAGATCCCTATTATTTTACCATTTGAAATCTTGAAATTGGGGACTTAGAGCTTAAAAATTTGAAGAACAGGGAAGATATTGTAGTTTCAGATATAGCGCCTAAAGGGATTATTAAGTCGTTTCCACAATTGCAAGTAGGTTTAGAACTCCCTAATAGTGAGATTTTCTCATATTTAAGAATTAAGAAGTTTTTAAATAATGAGATTGTCCTGAACTCAAGGCATGACATCTTAGAGAGAGAGGTAGAAAACATATTCAAAATAAAGAGTAAAGGAAGGATCCTACCTAGGATATACACTTATGTAAAAGCTATCATAACAAAGAAAAAAATGCTGGTCAGGAATTGGGTGCTACCCCTCATATGGTTTAATATATGCACGGAAATCTTGTTGTACCAGAATAATGAGAAAAGAGACAACACTAAGAGGGGAGAGAGAAACAACGCTGGGAGGGGGGGGGGGGGGGGGGAGAGACAAAGCTGGGGGGAGGGGGAGAGAGAGGCAGCATAGGCACATAAAAGGAAATAAAAACAAGAAATGCATTTTTTTATATCATCATTTTTATTTAAAATATTAAAAAGCAATTTTTTTCCTAAAGGAATATCCAAAGTTTGGGGGGTCGTCCTATATTCAAGCAAATACGGTATTTATAAAACAATAAAAAAACATAAGAATGGGCCTTTTTCATCAACAATAGAATAGTCCTTCGTTTTTTCCTTTTTTGAACTATTAGGACATTGTAAAATGTAATAAACAATAATCAGTATATTATTTCTCTCAAGGTCAAATAACACGTTTTAGCTGTAGAAATGATTTGAACTTATTTATCAATATTTAGAAAAGCAGAGGTAAGTGTCTAACTTGGCAATAGGAATTGCCATGACTGATTTAATTTGGCATACAGTGAGGGGAAAAAAGTATTTGATATATTTTCACGTAGAACACATCGCACATAGGACCCCTGGGCTCGCCCGCAGTCATAGGCTTGTTCCCCAAAAAGGCACTGACCCTGGGACATTGTACTGCCTTGTAGGAGGCAACGGTGTTAGTGTCCCCTGGAGTACTTTGGGATCACACAGGATGCATACAGTGGTTGTAATGCAAACAAACAAACCACAACAATAACATCAGTAAACATTAAACTACTTAGGTTGCACAAATTAAGATGGTGGCATACCGCCATGTGTGGTAACTTGTCTTGCTTTCAGGATCTCTCTAAACATAGTAAACAGGCCTAGGTGGGAGGGCTAAGAAACTTTCCCTCCCTCCCACTATTTTCTTAAAGGAAGTGATGCATGAATACACTGGAAACCAGGATGTGATGTAAAACTTCATCTTAATTAAGGTCTTATAAGCTATTGCCAGGCAGAGAATCATTTGTTTTCTTTTCTTCCTTGATAGAGGTATTAAGCGTGAACTTGCAGCAGTGATCCATTACTAGATGTGGAGGCCTAACCGTGGGTGAGATCAAACGTGTGGGGAAGGGGTTTACTATATAATAGAGCTAGAGAGAGGTTAAGGGGGTTGTTGCTCTGTGGGGATTGGCTGTGTGTGTTTTTGATAAATGTGTAGTATTGTGTAGTTGACTTATAATAAATACCTTTTAATGTAGACAAACCTTTGTGATATATATATTAATCCGGTGATACACCACACCATGGTTTAAACATTAAAGAACACTGAAGATAATAATCCCTGACCTGATCCCTCGAGTCATCACCCCAGTCATTCTCAGTCTAATTGGATGGAAAAGGCAAAGGGTCCTAGTAATAATTGTTCTGAGTACCAAGTAGTATGACTGAACGGTTTTCTGATTTTTTTCTTGAATTGGGTGATCTAATTATGAAATGTATGGGTTCCAAGACTTAAAGAAATATTTAGTGTGACGTTCCTTATCTAGAGTGGAGTTTAACCATTCCATATGGAATACATGATGTAGTTTAGATATGAATAGTGATAAAGGGGATGGGTCGAGTAGGATCCAGTAATGAAGAATTGTCTTCCTGGCCACTGCGTTAATTAGGAAGAGCATACGGGATCCATGAGAACTATCAATGTGTTTCATGTTAAAAATCATGGAAGCAGGGGTTAAAGGAATAGAGGCTAGCTGAATATTTTTGGCGAATGTAACCACCTGCTTCCAGAAGTTATGGAGGAATGTGCAGGCCCAAAGACAGTGGAACATGTCCGCCCCTTCAGATCAGCATTTAGGACAGGAGTCTGTAGTTCTGGCACCCATAAGAAACAAACTGTGTGGGGAGTAGTAGGCATGATGTACTATTTTCAGGTGCATTTCCTGGTAAGTTGAGTAAGGTATGAGTTTAAGTGATATAAGGTAATGTGTTACCAATGTCTGAATGTCTAGTTCTGGCAGCTTCGCACAACACCGTCCCAAACCGGTTGTCTCCAATGTATGATACGTAATATTCCGTATATGTCCATATATTAAGCTAATGGAGTGTTTTCTGAGTAAATTGAGCGTTAGCAATGTGTGTAGGTAATTGTTCCAATTCTCATCATTTAGCTGAGATAAGACCTGTGTGGCATAGCTTCTGGCTTGTAAATAGTGAAATACTGTACTTTCGATAGTGAAATACTGTACCCCCCCCCCCCCCCCCCCATAGAAAAGCCCTAAAGTGCCTATTGAGCAACTTTTCATCACTTTTACGTGGGATTATAGGCAATACCTGGAGGGAATATAATAGCCATGGGCAGCTAACCATTTTAAACAGGGAAGCTCTTCCCAGCATAGTAATATGTAGTGATTTCCAGTTATTTAGCTCAGTTATGATCTTTTGTATTGGTTTTTTAATGTTGCAAGAATATATGGTATTAATGTCCTTGGGTACAGTAACACCGAGATATTCAATAGAGGTGGTGTTCCAATGTAACGACATTGAAGGATCATGTTTAGGAAAAATCCGATGGAGTAAATTTCTGGGGTCAGAGACATAGAGTAAAAGGTCATCCGCAAAGGTAGTGATTTTAATTTCCTCCTGGCCAACCTTGATTCCTTGAAAGTCTGACATTGAATGCAGTACACAAAGTATGGGGTCTAAAGCTATGTTGAAGAGGAGTGGAGACAGAGGACATCCCTGCCTAACGCCTCGGTGCATTGTTACTGGGGAGGAATCATAATTATTAATAGTGATGCGTATAGTTGGGGATTCGTAAAGGTTTCTAATGAAGTTTAGGAAGGGGAGGCCAAAATAACGGAATTTGAGGATTCTATAGATATGAGACACTGATACCTGATCAAAGCGTCTAAACTGACCAGGATATTATCCAGATTTACATTAGGGTCGGAGGCACTCACCACTGCTGCGATAGCCGCCCTAATGCCCATGACCACCTGTCTCTCCCTCAGGAATCCTAACTGGGATTTGTGTAAGATTTGTGGGAGGAAGGTTTGTAGTCTATTGGCCATAATCTTAGTCAAGATTTTGATGATTTTGACCTATGTCTATTCCGTGGATAGATGGATTAGTTTGAATCGCAGATTCAGTTTCCTATGCCTGCATCTTTTCCTGCTTTAAATTTTATGTAAGAATGCCCAGGAACTGATAAGTATTACCAGTGTCATTTTGGTTTTATATACAATACTAGTTTAGAAAACCACTTGAATTACCAATGGATAGTGTTTCTGATATGATTGTTGAAACTATGTTTATTTATACATTGCAGTTATAAGTGTCTAGCTGATGTATTAATTGACGAGTCAGTTAGAACATGTTTATTATTGTTTATTTTTATTTTCTCTGCTAGTATTTGGGTGCCAATTGTTCATTGGTTAGTTAAAATATATCTCCTCCAAAATTCCTTGTACTTCTGTAATACACTGCTCAAATGCCAGTCATTTGAGAGGGGAAAATACCTTTGCCTGGGAAGTGGACATTTATTGTTACAGCTTTAAAATGCCAGTCATTGATTCAAAGGAGTCATCAGTCATCAAAGGACTACACACTGATCCTGGGACAACGCATGCCCCAGCCACAAAGGCAGATCTCCTAAAACTATAAGGATAGCCAAGCACTCAAACTGTAAGACACAGCAGCAGTTATGCAGGACATTGCTTCACTTCAAACTTAAGTAACTTTTCTGAACATGGAGATGGAAATCCTAAAACATGAGAGACAATGCTGACAAAACCACTCAAATTGACCAGCTGATTCAAGAGGTGCACTTTCTACATGGAAATATGGCCATGATTGACCTAAGAATGAGGCCAACAAACATAAGAAATCAAGATACAAGATGGCTCACTCACCTCAGTCTGTGTACTGAACCCCCCTGGCAACTTCATACTGGATGCTTTTAGTGTCCTGAAGGCATGCCAAACACCGACTGCAGCACTTTGATGTGTTGCTCAAGCTATGCTACACAGCTACAAAGACAGCACTCATGACCATATCCCATAAACAAAAGCAGGTACAATATGAGAATGCTCAGCTTCAACTATGTGAAGTCCTGCTGACAGTCACTGTGTTGTCGCATACATCAATGGCCCCTCTCACTGCTTATTTGTGAGCACTGGACATACAATATCAGTCCTAAAAGATGGAAGGCAGGTACAGATTGAAAATATAGCAGAAGCTCTGACACTGTTGACATCCTTACACCTGAAGAGAAGCCAGCGCATCCCGAATCTCTGGATCTACAAACTTAGGGGACCTGCTGATCACATAAGAACAGATCAGCCGTGATCAACCGGGACAATTACTTTTTTCCCATTCTGGTTGACTGTAACAGCTGACACCACAAGCATTTTAAACTATTGCTGAACCAGCCCGGACTTAGTAGTAGCAACTGGGTTCTTCTATTTTCTGTAATGCCCAGTATTTACCAATATACTCAATCATAGTCATGCAAGCTACTCACTGTATATTCCCCCCCCCCCCCCCCCATCTCTGATTTTTTTTGCTCCTGCTTCACTATCCCCCTTTCTCAGTATAACAATTCACTTAATTTCCTTCTCTGTTTTCATTCCATCAGTTTTTCCATTATGTAGATTTCCTAACTTCTGGCCTCTTTAATACAAGGTTTGCTGCCAGATTCAACTATTTCATTGTTACCATCAGGAACGCGGTGGCTCTCTCCGAGACTGTACCCCATTTATACGCAAATTAACTGTTTCTCACCATCACAACAGTATATGGCAAATTTATAGTTGATTTATGTCATCTTATTTTGTATTTATTTATTTTCCCATAATGAACACAGAGACAAAGTGTCCAGTACTATGACAGTTCGGTCAGTTTATGTTTTTTTATCATAATTTCTGCACTCTTCCAAGTTTGTCCACTAGAGGTCAATATCTCACCACTTTACTGATGATGGTACTCACATGTTCTACTGACAATATTGTTTTTACCTATACCATATATTATATTCTTAAAAGATAGCCTGATTGAAAGCCAAAATGAGTCTATGCTGTGAAATGTTTCTGCCACTTTGCATTATGGTAAAGTTTTTATTTTTTGAAATATGAAGATCTAGCAATAATTACTATAATTGATGTTCACCAACTTTATAAAATATGATTTAAAAAAAGAAAACAATCACTGCAATCATTCATTGAATAATTATATTGCTGGAAGAATATGCGGATGGAGCCACTCCATGCAGACTTATGCCAAAATTAGAAAATATGGTTTATTAAGCTTGATAGGAACATACAGGTGAAAACTAAACACAGTGATTACTGCTTTACACGTTTCATGCCATGCTGGAACTTAGTCATAGGCATCTACCAGACCGTCCATTCTATACAATACATTAAGCCTTATTGACTACATTTCACTGGAAACCCTCTGTATAGGCAAATTCTGCTTTAAGCATTTTGCCTCCGTACCGACCGTTTTGGGTTTATGCTTTGATTCACCTGCAGTTGTTCACAAATATTGGACAATGTGTCCGTTTACTTAATAGGTTTGCCAGAAGGAATAATGATCTCCTCAGCATGTTGCCCATTACTCAAGACCCCCAACGTACTCCTGACAAACTACTCTTTATTATTCCTTCAAACAATGTTTTTAGAAGGATCACACCTGAGCGTGGATATTCCTCAGAAACACAAACAGTGGCGGAACTATCATTATCGCAGGGGTCGCAGCTGCGACCGGGCCCGTCACACCAGGGGCCCGGCTGCCCTGTCGACCCCAGCGTTAATAATAGATAAAAACCTGTACTATGCGATCTGCACCAATCGCATAGTACAGGCCAATCGTAGAGAGATGCGGCCGGTAGCCGCACCTCTGCTGGTCTCACGCGAGGGGGTGAAAGCTCCGCCCCCATGTCCGTGACATCCTGGTGCTCAGAAGATAACGGACGCTGCATCCACCCCCCTCCCTTCAATGAAAGGTAACCGTGCAGGGAGGGGGACAAAAATATCTGTGGGTATGTATGTATGTATGTAGAGTAAGTCTGTGTGTATGTATGGATGTAAGTCTGACTGTATGGATGTAATTCTGACTATGTAAGTGTAAGTCTGACTGTGTGTATATGTAAGTGTTAAGTCTGACTGTATGTAAGTCTGACTGTGTGTATATGTAAGTGTAAGTCTGACTGTGTGTGTATGTAAGTGTTAAGTCTGACTATATGTAAGTGTAAATCTGACTGTGTGTATATGTAAGTGTGTAAGTCTGACTGTATGTGTATGTAAGTGTAAGTCTTACTGTGTATGTATGTATGTAAGTCTGACTGTGTTTATATTGAAGGGTAAGTCTGACTGTGTGTATATATGTATGTATGTAACCGTAATATTATAACAAATATTGTATAAAACCAGATATATATATATATATATATATATATATACATATATCTGGTTTTATAGAATATTTGTTATATAAATATTATAAAACCAGCCATATATGTTATACACATATTAAATAAACCTGAGCCATATGTTATATATATATATATATATATATATATATATATATGGTATATATATATATATATGGTATATATTTATAAACATATGTTCCACTTACAGTATATTCCAATAGTAACATATAACAGAAAAAACACAAACAAACACATAATAGTGCAATATCCAAAGCAGGGCCAGGAGCCTATTTGAGATGCGGCCACTCAAAATAATTTGGCGCTGATTTATCTAATTCGTCTGACTTCCGGCGGTGGTGGCCAAATTAGTTGAAGTGGAAGACAGCAGTGTTCTGGAGGTGGAGTTAAGAGGCGTGAGGAGAGGCACCAGAAAGTAAAGGGGGGGGGGGGGGGGGGGACTACTCAGGGGATAGAGAGAGAAGAAATACTACAGGGGGAGAGAGAAAGAGAGAGAGAAGAAAGGCTACAGCGGGAGAGAGAGAGAGCGAAGAAAGACTACTGGGGGAGAGAGATACATACTATAGAGAAGAGAGACTACAGAGGAGAGAGGGAAGAAAGACAACAGAGGGGAGAGAAGAGAGACTACAGAGGATGAAGAGAGACTATGGAGGGGAGAGAGATTGAAGGGAGACTTCTGAGGGGAGAGAGAGTGAAGAGAGACTACATAGGTAAGAGCAGAGTTAGACTAAAGAATTGAGAGGGTCGAAAGACTAGAGAAATGGAAATGAGGGGGGAGTGGAGAGAGCTGGGGCAAATCTGTATACTAGGGTAAATCCTGTGAGTGCAATCTGCATGTTGGAGTAAGTCCTGTCAGTGCAATCTGCATGCTGGGTAAAGTCCAGGGTGCAAGTCCTGTGAGTGCCATCTGGGTAAGGTTATATAACACACACTGCCCTGAAATATACCCCTGCACAGGGCAATATATGCCCTCAGTATGTACACAAGGTTATGTCTCACACGCTGCCCTGGTATATATCCATGCATAGGACAATTTATATAACCTTGTGTACATACGTATTGCCCTGTCCATGGGGAATATAACAGGGCAGCGTGTGACATATAACCTTGTATACATACTGGAGGTATATATATAAATAATACACTCTTCAGATGTTCTTTTAAAATGTGTGGTTTTCCCTTTTGTGAACAAAAAATAAGGTAATGCTATTGGGCTGGTTTAAAATATTTCCAGGGCTGGTTTTTATTGCCAGTACGGCACTGATCCAAAAACATTTAAATAGGATGATGGTTTCTCATTATGGATATGTACAACTTCTGTAGATTCCAAGGACCTTTCATCCAGTAGAGTGAATATTGGATGAAAGTCCTTGGAATTGCCAGGTCCATCCTGCTGTGGACTTTAGAAATTATTTTCTAATTATTTATTATATTAAAATTATTTGCTTATACATCCTCTGCTTATATATTGTTGTTTTTTTTTTTTTTTTTATCTTGGAGGAGCTTTGGAAGAGCTCTGGGATTCATTACTGACAAACACCAGACCCCACCAAAGTTGTGCATGTCTATCAAGGAACCATCATCCTAATAAAACATCTTTGGATTGAGACCCCTATCAAACCTCTACTTGCACTTAAGTCATTAAATATCCTTTGTTCTGTGAGTGAATTTCATATCCTGGGGCATTTTTCACTTGCAATTGACATGGCATTATTATGTTTTAGTTTTTTACCTTATATGTAACTAATATGCAATATAAGTGAAACATATAATACATTGCAGCCTACAAGGTTATGAAGTATTTTATTTTTCTGTATTACACACAGTGGTGAGGACAATAATCTTTATATTTTTGTTTTTCTGAGCAAACTAATAGCACTTTTGTTCTATTTCTTTACTATTTGTGATGAGTTGGGTTATCACGGTATACATACTAAAATCTGGAGAATTTAAAAGGATAGGATTATCCTTGGTTATTATACCACACTTCTTACTGTGTGATATATATTTTTTACACATTTTCTTGACCTGCACATGCAAAGAGAGACAAACTGTCTGTATTGTGGATGTCATATTATGTAGTCTGTATAAACTGTTTAGCTCTGAGCATGCAGCACACCTGGTATGGCTGCATTATGTGTGTTTGTCATATGGTACTGATTTTTTATATTTGTGAGCACTGCATCTTAGTGAAGTCTATATTATAGGTCTCTATATGATATTTATATTTCTGATTTTTTTTTTTCAGATTAATTTAAACTTGAAAGTACTTAATGACATTAAATGGGAGTTTTCTTGGAGTGCATACCCTCTATTTTTTTTTGTTTTTATATGTTTTTGGCTGTGTGGGGATAATAGCCTGGAGGTTCCTTGCACTCATTCAAAATAACTGAATCTCATTGTATATTTGAAAAAAAGAGGGCACAGGCAAGCTGCTTGGGTGCAAAGATGGCACAGGCAGCTGTTTGGGGCAAAGATGGCACTAAAAAGTGGGGTAATAGATGGCACAGACAAGCTGTTTGGGAAAACACATGGCACAGGAAAGGTTTTTGGGCGCAAAGATGGGACCTGTTGCTTGGTCAAGCCTGTGGTTTCTAGTTATGCCCCTGGCCATTGCCTTTGGGACATGGTTATCAGACTTTGACCAGTCAAGTTTTTAGTGATTTGTTGTCTGATCCGCATTCAGTTTCCCATCCAAAGCACTGCAACATAACTTTCGCAGGTACACAACAGGTCCAAATGAAAGAAATTTGGGGAGTAAAAAAAAGGATGATACATTGTCCTATAAATAAGAGCCATGTTAATGTCAGGGGATACTGCAGAGGGAAGATGTGTGAACACAAAGACTTAATAAATCTCCTGAAATAATATTATATTCTTTAGGTGTGAATTTAGGAAGGAACTAACAAATCAAGATTTGCAACTGCAGTTCCCTTAACCTTAAAATGTAGGAGATTATATAAATAACAAAAGGCCTGCATTGTCAGAAAGAACAGTTGGCAATACATGATATTT
The DNA here is from genome assembly GCA_036172795.1 of Pelodytes ibericus. Taxonomy (NCBI): domain Eukaryota; kingdom Metazoa; phylum Chordata; class Amphibia; order Anura; family Pelodytidae; genus Pelodytes; species Pelodytes ibericus. Next base: position 98,267,701 of record CM069857.1, on the reverse strand, counting down.
CTGGGACGATGGTCTTGGTCCATATATGATGCCAAGTTATGCAACCAGTCTGGAAAGGTATGCACCACGCTATTCCTAAAATGAGATCATCTGCTGTTGCACTATGCCACTTTACATCTGTAAAATATTTAATTCTGCACTTTTTTTGCCCAACTCAAAAAAAAAAAAATAGGGCTCGTCCGGGATTTGAACCCGGGACCTCTCGCACCCTAAGCGAGAATCATACCCCTAGACCAACGAGCCATACTGACTACTCTAGATGTTGCAATGAATGTTACAAGAGAATTGCAGAACAAGCACACAGTATGTGAATAGAAATACCAGCACAGACCTACTTGTGCTGACATTACTCTCCTTAAATGTATCACTCTGCTTCATTTTATTAAGTTCACTCTATAGATACCCCTATATGTTGTGTTTGTAGAATTGCATGCAAAATAATACACCATGTGGCCCATTTTTGAATAGAATGCACTGACAGGACTTGCCCCAGCACTTATAACTTACCCCATCACTTAGAATGCACTCACAGAACTTGCTCCAGCACCCAGGACTTACCTCAGCCCAATTAATTGCACTCAGAGGACTTGCCCTAGCACAAAAGACGTCTATCAGGCTCCAGCAAATTGTAGGAGGGCAATATCTGATTGGCTGAGAGAGTGCTCTGGCACACAGCATTAAAGGACTGTATTTAATAGAAATGTCTTCACTCATTGAATTGCATATGATTAAGCTTGTTATCACGCGTAAGGCGAGTTCGCTTGTCTCATCTCACCTGTTGCTATGTTCCTACTCCCTTTTTATCAGATCCACTTCATCATTAAATTATTTGACTTTTCACCCACAGCGGAGTGCTCATTATTTTTGTACAATTTCTGATTACCAAGCTTCAACAGCTACGTGAAGCACACTCAGTCCAGCGTCTTTAACCACTACAGGAATCTATTTGCCACAAGTGGAGCCAGCTTACCTCCCTAGGGAGTCCTTTTCTCTAACTGGGCTATTTCTGAGCTCAGGACAAATATTAGAATCTGTTTAGCAGTGTTTTTTGTTGTCTTTTGTAGATGAGTATACGATTTTTCAAATACATTTTTAATTCTTTGCCATATTTTGTTATTTTTTTTATATAAAATTATATGCTATTATCAAAATAATGGTATCAAAAGAAAGCAATTATTATGCCAATAAAAACAATATATAGTTTGTGTGGGTAGACTAAATGAGAGAGAAAGAAATTACAGCAAAACACAAACAACGCAGAAATGTTAAAACAGCCCATGTCACCTAATGGGTTTTATTTATGCAGCATCCACCTAAGAGAACAGTGTCCCTTTAATTCTGAAATTGGTTTGCTGACACTAATGTAAATATGGAAGTAAATATTTCAGGATTTGAACTCACAACCTCTTACACACAGATCAAGGAAAGCACAACTAGACTGATGAACGGGGGACTAATAAAAGTACTCAAAAAAAAATAATTGGGCAGACTAGATGGACCGAATGGTTCTTATCTGCCGACACATTCTATGTTTCTATGATGTATAATCAGTCAGCTGTTAATGCCACATCATCAGTAGAAAATGCCAGATTCAAAGCATTCACTTTAGAGTAGCAAAGCAATAAAACCACTGCTTAGAGAAATAGAAGATTTGAGCTCCTGTCTAGTGTAACAATGTGTCTAGTGTATATCCTCTTTGCTCCAGCAAGGAAGACCACTTTTAAGCCTAGACACCACTGCTATGTGTATATTTCTCTAAAGTTGTAACTCCTTAGTTAAGTTTATAAACCTAAAAGACAAGCTATGCACTCTAGATATATTTTTAGAAGATCTCATGTAACATGGCAGGTTTAACCTGAGTACATTTTAGTAAATTCATGGTAGTGGATTTGAAATGATGACTAACTTCACACAAGGTAAGGATCATACCCATAAGCCATAGACCAGGGGTGTCCAAGTTTGTTCTGCAGTGCATAGACTTTGCATCCTCTTTTTATAACAACAACAAAAAAAACATAAATTTTGTTTGTTCCCCCTCCATGCTCAGTTAACTTTTAGTTGCACCAAGATGTCACTGACACTGATGTCTTATGAAATCCTCTTTGCTCCATATATATGTGACATGGCTGGCATGTTTAAAATACTGAGTCAGATCGTCATTTACCTTGGTAGACTTAGTTGTGGGAGTGCTAAGGAGAATATATTGTGACAGGCTTAAATGACACTGAAAAATGTCAGGAACTCTATGTGATTATTATAAAATAGTGAACAACATATTTTAGTAAATATTTTAAAAAGACATTACAATCCACATGTACAGTGTGCAGTGATATGATATACAAATTGTACGAAACAGCTAGATATGCTCATACAGTTATAGTTAGTTGTTATTTTTTTTAAGTTGTATCTATTACTCTTCTTAACAAAAAGCCTGTGAAAGAACATAATTTCTTTTCGCAAAATATTAGTGTGAGCTGGGAATGTAATATGATGCTATAGCTCGGATCCCTACCATCAATATGAACATCTGGAACAACTCCTCTATACTGGCTCGTTGGTCTAGGGGTATGATTCTCGCTTAGGGTGCGAGAGGTCCCGGGTTCAAATCCCGGACGAGCCCTGTTTTTATTTTTTCTTTGTTTCAACAATTGTCATATCAATGGCTAGCATTCCCAATCTCAACTCGCCATTCAAATTGAATGATTTCAAAAACAGGCAATATGTTTGTAGTAATGCTTTTCTTGACCAATACTTAGTAACTGGCATACTATACATTATCTACTTTCACAACTATATGGGTGTCTGCTTAGTGGAACAAACAGAACTAACTCTCTTCAATATATACATCCTGCTATCAGATAAAAGGTTCCTGATGCAAATTAAACGTTTAACTTTTGCTTCTATTAATACAATTTTTTTTAAAATAGTTAATTAGTGCCTGGCCTTATCTTAAATCTAGGATGGCCATATGCCTATCCCAACTTAAACTCATTTACTGTATTAACCCTCTACCTTCTGCTGGAAAGCTATTCCGTGCATCCACTACCCTCTCAGTAAAGTAATACTTTCTTTGGTGCCTGGCGTTATCTTATATCTAGGATAGCCATATGCCTATCCCATGCATGCTTGAGTTTGAGTCTGAGACACTGAACTAACACAGGGTCTCTGTGATCTACCAACTGCACAGACTCCTCCTCCTTCTGACAAGTGCAATGTATAAACTGCAGCAAGAGCAATGTGACTCTGTAGCAAATACTTGACTGTCACTCACTAAACCTCCAGGTCATTATGTGTGTGTTAATGAGATTAGAGAGAGGGAGTGCCAGATCTGACAGATATAGCAGCAATTCTAATAGTCTGAGCACATGCTGACTGTCTCAGTGTGCACCTACAGTCAGATCAACATGGAGTCAAAGCTCAGTGTAAATGTAGCATGCATCTGTAAAGACAAACTTTGGGTTTACAAAGCACGTCTGTTACAGGGTTTTTGAAGAACTTCAGGTGCCCTTTTAAGCATAAAGTCCAGTTGGCTCGTTGGTCTAGGGGTATGATTCTCGCTTTGGGTGCGAGAGGTCCCGGGTTCAAATCCCGGACGAGCCCAGGTTTTTGTAAGTTAATATTTCTCTATGAAAGCAGAAGAATTATAAATTCAAGAAATACAGGCTCAGCAAAATATAAAAAGAACATATTTATCTGTTTAATATGGCACTTATTTATTTATGCATAGAAATAAAAAAATATAATCTTCACAATTTATTTGTTGTGAGTTACAAAAATATGATTGATGTTTCAGTCCATGATCCAGACTTTTATCAAAATATAAAACAAACAGAGGATGGTGTGAATCTTTCAGCTCAACTCAAATAAAAAAGAAAACACAAATTAGTGTAAAGTATAAAGCAATAATCGTGAATCATACTTCTTCAATTATTGTGATAATCAAGGATCGAATTACACTTGTGTTTGTGAGTGGTCAATCTTCTTCTCACTGCCTTGTTTTATAATTTATTACATCACACTATTTTGTGTTTTCTTTTTTATTTGAGTTGATCCCAGTTGATTCGCGCCATCCCCCGGTTTTTTTTTTGTACCTAGTTAGGCATTTGGAGAGTGTCCTGTTTACTTTTTACTTTCTGAATAGATTTTTTATTGTTACTTATCCAGCTTTGTGGTCTATAAGATAGGGAACTGGGGACCAATAAAATTATTTAGAATATTGGGCAAACGAGATGGGCCGAATGATTCTTATCTGCCGACACATTCTGTGTTTCTATGTTTAAATGTCAGTTGCACACAGCTCTGACCATTTTTCTAGTTTAGTTAAATTATTTGCCATTTGGATTATCCCCCCAGGAACATCAACCCTGATGATCTTTGTAAAGACCTTCAATATCACTAATAAAAATATTAAAGAGAGTGGGTCCAAGTAGAGATCCCCGATCTACCCCACCAGCAACAAGACCTTGCATCGAATATACTCCATTGACTACAACCCTCTGTTGCGTGTCACTCAGCCATTGTCTCAACCAGGGGTCCTCAAACCGTTCAAACAGGGGGCCAGTTAACTGTCTCTTAGACACTTTTGGGAGCCAGACTATAGTTTGAAAAATATATGAACAAATTCCTATGCAGACTGCACATATTTTATTTGTAGTGCACAAAACAATTATTATGCCCCAGCCAATTTGCCCGGTAATATGCCAGTATTATTTTGCCATTATTATGCCCCAGCCAATTTGCCCAGTAATATGCCAGTATTATTTTGCCATTATTATGTCATAGCCAATTTGCCCAGTAATATGGCAGTATTACTTTGCCATAGCCAATTTGCCCAGTAATATGCCAGTATTATTTGCCAATGCCATTAATATGCTCCAGCCAATTTGCCCAGTAATATGCCAGTATTATTTTTCCATTATTATGCCCCAGCAAATTTGCCCAGTAATATGCCAGTATTATTTTGCCATTATTATGCCTTGCCAATTTGCCCAGTAATATGCCAGTATTATTTTGTCATTATTATGCCATAGCCAATTTGCCCAGTAAAATGCCAGTATTATTTTGCCATTATTATGCCATAGCCAATTTGCCCAGTAATATGCCCGAATTATTTTGCCATAGCCAATTTGCCCAGTAATTTGTCAGTATTATTTGTCAATGCCAATATTATGCCTCAGCCAGTTTGCCCAGTAATATGCCAGTATTATTTTTCCATTAACCCCTTAAGACAGACTCTTTGAAACATTTTTGTCCATTCTGGTCAATGGCTATTTTAACATTTCTCTGCTGTTTGTATTTAGTCGTAAATTTCTTCTTTGTCATTTTCTGTACCCACACAAATTATATATTGTTTTTATCGGGACAAGAAGGGCTTTCTTTGGATGCCATCATTCTGATCATATCCTATAATACTATATAAAAAAATAAATAAAATATGGTTAACAAAAAAAAACTAATTTCCTGACTTTTATTTGAAACATCATCTCCTCATCGACAAAAGTGAACGAAAAAACGTGCTAAATACTATTTCTCCTGAGTACAGGGATACCACCCATGCATAGGTTTGTTGGGTTGTTTTGGGGTTAAAAGTCCACATTTGGGAGTGCAGTTTTTGGTTTTCCAACTTGAAATTTTTACATGCAGACAGCCTGCACCCATGTCCCATTTGGGACATATTTGAAGCCAGCCAGTGTATTTTACCCCATCAACCCATATATTTTTTTAAAATAGACACCCTAGGCTATTTCAAATGGTGGTATTTTAACACTTTCCATGCACTAATTCTACCACCGGCCTTTGACAAAGTTTGTGGTAGTGATTTCTTTGTGTATTTTTTCCCACATACATTGTACTTTAGAAACGAATTCACAGAGTTTGGTATGTGTCACTGCCAAACAACACCCCGATATGTGTTCAGCAACATCTCCCGAGCACAGGGATACCAACCATGCATAGGTTTGTCAGCTTTTTTGGCGGTTAAAAGGCCACATTTGAGAGATGTGCTTTTTGATTTTTCAATTTGGAATTTTGACATATAGAGCCAGGAAGGGGTTAATAGCTCTTATAAGAGCCTTTGTAGTCCTGTACCAAAAAAATATACCCCTAAAAAGGCACAGAAAAGAAAAAAAATTCTGCTGTGCAGTGATCAGTGGCATGTAAGGGGTTAATACAGAGGGTACACTATACAAAGGGTATGACTTTTATAAAAAGCCCCTGGGTCTCAGAATTTTGTAACATTTTATTTAATGTAAAAAATATTATACAGATCTGGCTCTCTCCCTCACTAAAACTTAAGTGAGGAGAGGGAGGCAGAGCCATATGGGTCAGTACAATATTTACCAATATTGATCTGACCAGGCGAATGGTGATGCTCATCTGAGCAATCACCAAACCGCCTTTGCCACTGATCGGCTGTTACTGATCGCTATACATGCGCTCAGACAGCTTCAAAAGGAATAGACGTTATCCCCTAGTGGGTATAATTAACCTCTAGCAAGTGCGACAAAAAAATCCTTCTGCGGCCAGATCACTCCATATGTGCTACTTAGGCAGTGACCATATGCGCTGCTTAGGCAGTGAACATATGCGCTTATTAGGCAGTGACCATATGCGCTGCTTAGGCAGTGACCATATGCGCTGCTTAGGCAGTGACCATATGCGCTGCTTAGGCAGTGATCTACGGCAAGCAAGGGGTTAATAGCTCTTAAAAGAGCCTTTGATATAATGCAATAAATGACAGTAAAAAATTAATCCCTAAAAAATTTGCTGCTGTGTAAGACACAGCGATCAATGGCAGGGAAGGGTTAAACACTGGAAACAGCTTTTATAAAAGCCCTTGGGTCTCAATTTTATTAAATATATTATAATTAAAAACTTACATTATACAGCTCTGTCTGTCTCCCTCACTAAAACTCAAGTGAGGAGAGGGAGGCAGATCTACACGGGTCAGATCAAATATTTACCAATATTGATCTGACCAGGCGAATGGTGATGCTCATCTTAGCAATCAACAAACCGCCTTTGCCACTGATCAGCTGTTAATGATCGTTATACATGCGATCATCAAGATTGCTGAATTTGCGCCAGATCGCTGCTTAGGCAGTGATCTACAGAAAGCAAGGGGTTAATAACTCTTAAAAGAGCCTTTGTTATACTGTAATAAATGCACTTTTGTTAGTGTTGCACAATGCCTCTACATAGAGGCATTGTAGCAACACTGAAAGAGTCAAGAAAGTGACTCTTGATTGCTTTCTTTACTCTATTTAGTGCATGACGTGCCAGGCATGTCACCTGTCACAAAGTCCACGTTTTTCCGTGACGCGCCTGGCACGTCATCTGTCGTTAAAGGGTTAATATGTCCCAGCCAATTTTCCCAATAATATGCTTGTATTATTTTCCCATTGTTATGTCGCAGCCAATTTGCCCAATAATATGCCTGTATTATTTTGCCATTTAATATGCCCCAGCCAATTTGCCCAATAAGATGCCAGTATTATTTTGCCATTATTATGCCCCAGCCAATTTGCCCAATAATATACCACCCTCCTCCCCCCTTCTCTAGTACTCACCTCCTTGCTGCTCTGTGTCCCCCGTTGTCTCCTCCTGCACAGAGGAGGGAAATACAGTCACTGGATATGAGGTGTGTCATATCCAGTGGCACCTAATTTAATTTCTTTTACCAGGTGAAACTTTTTTTTTCATACGGTGTGGCACACACCTCCCGTGGGTTGGATCAAAACTGACTGCGGGACGGAACCAGCCCGCAGCCGTAGTTTGGATACCCCTGGTCTAATCCATTCAACAATATTGAAATCAAAACTCAAAGATTGCAGTTTATTGATCTAGATTAAGTTTTCAATATGAGACAGTGTCAAAAACCTTACTGAAATCTAGGTAAGCAATGTCTATTGCACCACCCTGATCTATTATTTTAGTCACCCACTCAAAAAAATCAATAAGATTGGTTTGGCATGATCTCCCTGAAGTAAAGCCATGTTGTCTCTGATCTTAAATCCATGCTATTTTAGATGTTCAACAATCCTATTCTTTAACATGGTTTCCATTATTTTCCCCACTACTGACGTAATAGTTACTGGTCTATAGTTGCTTATTTACAATCTACTGGGACTACTCCCTTTAACAATGATTGGTTAAATAAATCTGTTAACGGTTTTGCTAGTACAACCACTAAGTTCTGTTAATAACTTATTTGTCTTTACTTTAGACAGCTGAAGTAAAACCTCTTCCTCTGTAAACTTACATGCATCAAAAGACTCATTAGTCTTTTTCCCTAAATGAGGTCCCTTGCCCTCATTTTCATTTGTAAAAACTGAACAAAAATATTCATTAAGGCAGTCTGATAGGCCTTTATCTTCTTTAACTTCCTTCTTTTGTTTTTAATCTAACTAATCCTTGTTTTACTTTCCTTTTCTCATTTATGTATCTAAAAAATGTTTTATCCCCCATTTTTACTAACTGGGCAGTGCTTTGGAAGCTCTTATAGCTCTTGCTGTCATTTCCGGCGGCTGTGACTAAAAGCCAGGTGCCGGCTGCTGCCTGATCATGACTGTCTCCGTGTGAGACAGTCACACTGGCAGTAGGGGGCCCATGGGGCAAAAATTTAAGTAACAGGTTTGCACAAACCGGCTGAATCCCACCACTGGGTAATAATACAGTGGATTTGCTCGCAATTTTGCTAACACAATGTATAGCTCAATTTTAACTATTTTTTATTCCCTACATTCACAGTAAAAACGTGTTTAGGTGATACCGCCCCTTTAAGATCCAGAAATGAAGATATTGCTTTGCTGATATTCATGGATAAATTGCAGATTTAATCTGTTACTATTTACATAGAACAAAAACATGTCAAACCTTTCCCTAACACACCTGACCAAACCAGCAACAGGTCATCAGTTTGGCGGCCATAAAAAATAATATCATTTGTAAAGGCATTCTCTTCACAGTTAGGGGGCTATTCACTAAAAGGTGAGATACACGTTTTATCGCACCAATTTTGCAGTGTGCATGCACAAACCTGGTTGATGGCGAGCTATTAGTGAATAGTGCCACTAAAACTTTTTTCACTTGTGCTACAAGGAAACAATGGTTAAAAAATTGTTATTTGTCCTTTAAAATCAGATTCTCCTAATTTGTGAATTTGCTAGCAATTTTGACAACACAATGGATAGATCATTTTGAAAATATTTTAATATTACAGTATAAACAACACATGAATGACAAAGTCTCTTTAAATGTAAATGTATCCAGCAGGTACACTTGTTAAGTTACTGACTGTAACTCACTTCTACTGCAGCCCACAGGGAGATAACTTTGTTTTTACATGTAATCAACAGAGGAGACCTTGTAAGGATCTTTCATTTACCTTCCATTACTAGAGCTGTGTTCTGTTCTTTTAAATCTTTTGCATGCTCTAAAATGAGTGCTTTCAGTGTATAGTAATACAGCATGTTCAACTGATGATGTGGCATCTGGCAAGCCTTGTGCTCTTATGATTCATTAGTTCAATGGTACTTTGCATGCTCAGTATGTAAGAGCCTGTGAGTTCAAATCCAGTGTAAACTTTTCCCCATCTATATGTGTTCTCAATACAGCACCTTCTGGTCAAGAGGAACATTTAATTACAAATAATCATGGATTGACTATGCACAAACCACTGTTCTTCAATGGGAATTTGGTCTTAACCCCTTAGTGACAAGACATTTTCACCTTGACTTTCCCTTGGGGACAATGGCTGTTTTGACATTTCTGGGGTGTTTGTGTTTAGCTGCAATTTTCTTCTTTCTCACATACTGTACCCACACAAATTATATGTTGTTTTTATCGTCAAAAGAAGGGCTTTCATTAGATACCATTATGTTCATCATATCTTATAATTTACTACAAAAAAAATCATAAAATATGATGACAAATTTTAAAAAACCTTTTTCTAACTTTGACCTAAAATATAATTTAGACAAATACAATCATTAAAAAAGACCCCGTCTAAATAGTTTCTAAATGTTGTCCCGAGTTTAGAAATATGCATGTTTCCATATTTTTCGGTATTTTTATGGGGCAAAAACCAAAAATAGTGTTTTTTTCCTATATTGACCTTTTGACCCCAACCCGAACCCAAAATGTAACCTTAACACTAAATTTAACCCCAACTCTAACCCTTATGCTATACCTTAATATATTTTAATTTAATTTTAACCCTATCCCTTATGCTAAAAAGTCTTTAATTTTAACCCTATAGGCTAATTTAACTATATAACCAGTTTTTATTTAATTAAATAATTAATTTTATTTTTTTACATTGCTATGGTACTTAACTACCACTAGGGGCAGTCAATTAGCATATTCAGAGCGACGGAAGTGAAGTTACTTTCACTTCCGAAGCTCAGATCTCCAGAGGGCATAGCCATATTGATGGAGCATGCTGCTTCCACGATCGTGGGTGCCCCAGAAAAAAAATTTCGGTTCTGGCTATTGCCTCGATATCCAGGCAATAGACCAGCACCGTTAAAGTGGTTTTCGCGATCGTTGATCGTGAAAACCGCTTGATTCACCGCAGGACGTACCAGGCACGTCCATTGTCTGGAACAGAGTTCCCGGCAGGACGTGCCTGACATGTCCGTTGTCGCAAAGTGGTTAAAAGGGAATGGACTGTAAGCTGTTTAAGTGGCTCTCTGTCTGATTAAAGGAAATCCTCACGTAAACATTGTTTGTATTGTGAATGTAGAGAATAAAAAATGGTTCATACATTGAGTTTTTAAATGTCTGTCTTGACATCATGTGGCTTGATATGCAAATTAAACATTTCCCACCGGAAATATTAAAAGGGACCTGCACATATATAACACTAGAGTGGTTTCCCTCAGAACATATAGGCAAATATTTAGCCCACAGGGTTCGTAAACCTTTAGACAAAGTGACAAGGAACAAGTTACGGACAGAATGCCTACGGTCCCTGACCAGGTATGCAATACCCCAGACATCGACCCGAAAATACTGCAGTTCCTCTCCAAGTCTGGCTGGAAACCTAAGAAGGGCCTCGACTTTGCATTGCGTACATGCCAAGACAAGGTCCTTGATATACTTGGACCTACCCCTAGACTCTTTTAAATGATAGAGGTGGCCCTGGCAGGTGAGGATAGTTTAGACCTGGATACCATGAAAGGTTGGGTCCAAAGGATTGTATGCCTCATAGGCAATGCTAATACAGCTTTAGCAACAGAACGCCGCAAGGCTAACCAAAGCTAACCAGAGCTAAAGATAAACTAGAGCCAAAGCTAACCAGCATGGCCTTTACTAAGCCTGGCCCCCAGGCTAAAGGATTACTTTTTGGGGACTCCTTTGTAAAAGATCTTGGTTCATACGTGTCCACATTCACGGCACTTGATAAGGCCCAATCGAACCTTAAAAGAGTATTCAATCCCAAAATTTTTGGACGGGCCGGAAGAGGTAGAAGCCATCTGGCCGGCCGGAACTTCACGGGACCTACACGGAATCCCTGAGGCTTTGAAACATCCAGAGTCCAATATCAGGACTACAAACCAGCCTCAGCAGGATTCTTTTCACAAAGGAGCCGACCGTGGCAAAATCGAGGGGCTAGAGGATCATACCAGGGCAGACGTCCATATGGTGAGTACAATCCGCTTACACTCCTATTCCCAACCAGGGGTGGGGGGCAGACTGAAACCTTTTCAGGACGCTTGGCACTCAATCACCACAGACCCATGGGTTCCGAACACCATAGCAGGCTATCGCATAGAATTTGCCACGACTCCACGTCAGTTAACATTACCTCACCCCATACAGTTCTCATACACAGATCAGACATTAATCTCCAGAGAGATTGTCAGCCTAAGGGAAAAAGGAGCCATAACGCCCTCCTCGAATCTTCACGAGGGTTTTCTGAGCAACCTTTTTCTAGTACCCAAGAAAGGCGGTGGTGTTCGCCCAGTCATCAATTTGAAACCACTAAATGCTTTTATAACCTATCACCATTTCAAAATGGAAGGCATTCATTGCCTCAGGGATATCCTTCTCATAGGAGATTGGATGGTGAAATTAGATCTCCAGGACGCATACCTAACAGTTCCCATTGCACTAGAACATCAGAAGTTCCTACAATTTCAATGGGATCAACAACTGTGGGCTTTCACTTGTCTTCCATTCGGCCTGTCCTCAGCCCCTTGGTGCTTCACCAAGTTGTTGAAACCAGTAGTCGGGTACCTACGCAGATTAGGAGTCAGGATCATCATTTATTTAGACGACCTGTTGTTACTGTCCCAGGACAGCCAAACATTGAGGACACACCTGAAATGGTGTCTATCCCTTCTACAGGACCTAGGCTTCCTTATAAATTTGAAAAAGTCATTACTGTCCCCGACTCAGTCGATAGAATTCCTAGGGTTTACCATCAACTCCACACTAGGTTCCCTACATTTACTATCAACCAAAATAAAATTGATCAAAAAAGAGATCAAGAGAGTCATCTCTCGACCATTCATTACCATTCGGCATTTAGCTCGAATTATAGGCCTGCTCTCAGCTTCGATTCAGGCGATTTTTCCGGGCCCCCTTCATTACAGGGCTCTCCAACGCCTCAAGAACCACGCCCTATGCGGCGGATTGTCCTACGACCAGAAGATTCCCGTGAATTACGAAGCCAAAGAGGAACTCTCATGGTGGCTTCAACACGCAGACGCGTGGAACGGCAGGGCGATTTTCGGTTCGGATCCTGATTTAGTGACAGAATCCGACGCAAGCTTGCTTGGTTGGGGGGCGCAATGCGAAATACCTCTACGGGAGGCAAATGGTCTCAGACAGAGAGCGCGCTCCATATCAATTGCTTAGAACTCCTAGCAGGGCATTTCGCGGTACGCAGCCTTACAGGCGAGCGTCGGGATGTGTCGGTACTCTTACTAATGGACAATGTGTCGGCCGTCAGGTATATAAACCACCTGGGTGGCACAAGATCCCGAGATCTGTCGGCTCTGGCGACGGAATTCTGGCTCTTTTGCCTCGCGCACATCTATGTCCTCGCGGAGCACATTTCAGGTCTATCCAACTTTGACTTTGGAATTCTCGGTACATGACGGACCCCAGCGATTGGCATCTTCATCAGTCAATTTTTCAACATCTCCTCCTAATATGGGCTCCCCTCTAGGTGGACTTGTTCGCGTCACGACTGAACTCCCAGTTACATCAGTTTTTCAGTTGGAGGCCAGATCCAGAAGCTCTGGCCACACATGCACTTCTCCAGATCTGGCCACCGGGCAGACATTACACTTTTCCCCCATTTTGTCTCATCCCTCAAGTGTTGATTTGTGTACGACGCCAACGGAAAACGATTGTTTTGATCACCCCTTATTGGGAGACTCAGCCATGGTTTCCATCACTACTAGAATTGTCGATAGACCTTCCCAGACTCCTGCCTGGCATTCCAAACCTACTATCGGATGTTCACAGGAAGACGCACCCACTGATAATTCAGGAACAATTGCGACTAGTAGCATGGCTTATTTCAGGGGACCCTGGACAATCCAGGGAGTTTCAGCAACAACTCTGGCGCTCTTGGAAGGAGCTTGGGCACCAGGGACAAGACGTTCCTACAACCATGCCTGGAACATATGGGCTCATTGGTGCTTGGAACGATCTCTGGATCCCGTATCTGCTGCTGTGACAGATATCCTCCATTTCCTTACTTCGATTTTCGAAATGGGACGCGCCTACCTAACTATTAATGTTTACCGTTCGGCTATTTCGGCGGGTCATAGAGGTTTTCACGGGGTTCTGGTAGGCAAAGTATTAGTAGTCTGTCAACTATTAAAAGGGATTAGACTGAGTAGACCCCCTACTCCTCGTTACTCCTCCTTATGGGACGTCAATATCGTCTTGAGACTCTTTGAATCATGGCCTACGAATGAAAATTTGTCACTCCAACAATTATCAGCCAAATTAGTGACACTATGTTGTCTAATTTCATGTAAACGTGTTTCAGATGTTAGGGCATTAGATATCACAGCAAGATCCTTTTCTCCGGACGGGGTCTCATTTTCTATATCACGACGTACCAAAACTTTACTGACTACGGTATCATACCCTTGCTTTCCTCACAACATGCAATTATGTCCCGTGACATGTTTACGGCCATACTAATCTAGAACAAGTGGATTTCGTAATCCAACCCATTCAGCCCTATTCTTAGCCTTACGCAAGCCACACCTTCCAGTCTCCACTCCAACGCTAGCTCGTTGGGTTAAATGGACCCTCAAAGAGGCTGGGGTAGATATCTCAATGTTTGGCCCTCATTCCACTAGGGGGCTATGGCATCTAAGGCATTCACCATGGGCTGTAGATTAGAAGATCTTATGAAAGCTGCCGACTGGTCTCGGGAGTCAACATTCCGTGAGTTTTATTTCAGGCCAGAACCACATTTTTCTTCTTCTGTTATTGCGAGGCTTTGAACTTGCATAATAGGAGCCTCCGTGTCTTTATTAATTCCTAGATTTTACTAGTAACATGACGTAAAGTCATGATTAATAAAGACACGTATCCCACCCGACTCATATGGGTCTTTTTTCCCCACCCTGTCTTTTATTATAGATATTGTTTATTGATAACAGATATTTAATTGAGTGATACTGGTTCTTGCCTGTCTGTTGATCTATATTTATATTACGATATAGGATCTATAGTTATGACTTCGGATATTATCATGTATTCTCATTTTTTTCCCAGCTCATTATTCTGAATTGGACGTATCTTTGGACGAGGATCCAAATCCGATGGATGGTTCCGGTTTTCAGTTGATGTTCCTTCTGCGGATTGAATTTTTGGATTACTTTAGTGTTTATAGAGTTTATTCTGTTATTATTTTACAAAGAAAGAGGAAGTATTTGAGAAGATGTGTGCTTATATAGAGAGGGGAGGGTTTATTGATATGTTTATGATTGGTTCATTTTTCTGTTCATTTTCTTTGCTGCTGAGGGATTAAAAGAAAGAGATATGCATATGCATAATAGGAGCCTCCGTGTCTTTATTAATCATGACTTTACGTCATGTTACTAGTAAAATCTAGGAATTATGTGTCCTTATCTGTTTACACTTCAGATACTACACTGGTTAGTTTTACATTGAAACTATATTCTGTGTAGGCTGTTTTGTCAGGGATCTATTTTTGCCTGGCCACTGTTTTCATATCTTGACAGTGTAAGTATTTATGTGCAGTTATTTCGTTTCACATAAGGTAAAGAGTGTTGGGAGAGTAATATGATGCTGTTGGAGCATATGTTTAAACATCTGGAAACTTCTTGCTGTAGACTGGCTCGTTGGTCTAGGGGTATGATTCTCGCTTAGGGTGCGAGAGGTCCCAGGTTCAAATCCCGGACGAGCCCTGCATTTTTTTTATTTTTTTTTTGTATTTTTGGTACATTTCAACAACTGTCAGATCATGGGATAACATTTGAAAAAATGTTTTTACTGAGCAATACTTATTACCATGGATACTATTCATTATCTTCTTTCAGAACTATATATATTGAAATCTGCTTAGTAGCAATAAATAGATAGGTATATCATGCTATCTGAAGTTGTTCTAGTAAACTTTTAACTTTTGACTCTAATAATAAAGTAAAAAAAACTTTACTGCCACTATAAGTTCAGGAGAAACATAGAATGTGTCAGCAGATAAGAACCATTCGACCCTATCAAGTTTGCCCAATTTCTGTCTCATAAATAGAAATGTAAAAATCGGATTGCTTTTATTAGTCCCTTGTTTTATCTTATAACTTTAAATACAACACAGAGACTGTGCCAGAGCATGCACCTGCTGCCAGGTGCTGGCACGGGAGATCAAAAGCCCTCTCTTCGGCAGCGCAGGTGCACAGACATTCTCAGCAGTGGTGGAACTATCATTTCTGTAGTATGTCTGTCTCTCTCATTTCTATAGCTTGTCTGACTCTCATTTCTGTAGTGTGTGTGTGTCTCTCTCATTTCTGTAGTGTGTTTCTCTCATTTCTGTAGTGTGTCTCTCGCTCTCTCTCATTTATGTAGCCTCTCTCTCATTTATGTAGCCTCTCTTTCATTTCTGTAGAGTCTCTCTCTCATTTCTGTAGAGTCTCTCTCTCATTTCTGTAGCATCTCTATCTCATTTATGTAGTGTCTCATTTATGTAGCCTCTCTCTCATTTCTGTAGAGTCTGTCTCTCTCATTTCTGTAGCATCTTTCTCTCATTTCTGTAGTGTCTCTCATTTCTGTAGTGTCTCTCATTTCTGTAGTGTCTCTCTCTCATTTCTGTAGCATCTTTCTCTCATTTCTGTAGTGTCTCTCTCTCATTTCTGTAGCATCTTTCTCTCATTTCTGTCTCTCTCTATCTCTCTCTCATTTCTTTAAGCAGTTCGGTGGCCGCCACTTCTTCAAGAAGTTTGCTTAAATCACCGCCGAAGTGGCCAAGGTGGCTCAGGGACAGGCGGTGCACCAGGATTTTTCCTGGTATACCGGTGGGCCAGTCTGGCCCTGCCTTCAAGTAGTCATTTTGTGTGTGTGTTAATGAGATTAGAGAGAGTGCCATATCTGACAGACATACAAGCAATTCTAAGGAGTCTGAGCACAAGCTGACTGTCAGTGTGTGTCTGCAGTCAGATTAACTCTGCAAGGAATCAAAGCTCAGTGTAAACGTAGCATGTATCTGTAAAGACACATTTTCAGGTTTAGAAAAGACATGATTTGAAAAAGTTCAGGTGCCTTCTATGGCTGCAAAATTAGTTGGCTCGTTGGTCTAGGGGTATGATTCTCGCTTTGGGTGCGAGAGGTCCCGGGTTCAAATCCCGGACGAGCCCAAGTTTTTGTGAGTTAGTGTTTTGATCAGGGGTATATTTCTCTATGGAAGCTGAAGAATTATAAATTCAAGGAATACATTCTATCTCTATAGCAAAATATAAAAACAAAATATTCATCTGTTTAAAATGTCACTTATTTATTTATGCATAGAAATAAAAAAAATACAGGGTACTCATGGCACTTAAGCTTTGCAATGTATTTATTGTGAGTAATACATATAATAATATCATCAACGCTATAAAAATTATAAAAACTAGGAAAAAAATGTTGTGTATTTAAAGTAAATTTATACTGATTATATAAATGATGCCTGGGCCTTACAGAGCTGGATTAACTGTTAAAAAGTCAACCGTCAGATTTCAGGCTTTCCCAGGATAGCTATTAGCTGAACAGTGTGCATTATACTGTGTCCTAGCAGCTTCCTTTTTCAACTATATTAAAGCATTTATGTAATTTGTGCTTTTCTTTAAGCAGTTCAGCAGCGGCCGAATTGCTTTAAGTGGCCCAATGGCAGACGGTGCACCAGGATTTTTCCTGGTATCCCGGTTGGCTAGTCCGGCCCTGCCTTCAAGTAGTCATTTTGTGTGTGTTAATGAGATTAGAGAGAGGGTGCCATATCTGACAGACATAGCAGCAATTCTAAGGCGTCTGAGCATCTGCTGACTGTGTCAGTGTATGTCTGCAGTCAGATCAACTCTGCAAGGAGTCAAAGCTTGGTGGATCTGAAAAGACACACTTTGGGTTTTCAAAGGATGTTTGTTTCCATTTTCAATTACATTTGCAGAACTTCAGGTGCCTTCTAAGTTGTCAGGTGCATTTGGCTTGTTGGTCTAGGGCAGGGGTGTCCAAGTTTATTCTGCAAAGGGCCACTTCGCTAGAAATGTATGCGTGCGTGGGCCGCATCCATTTTTTATTCATTCAGAGAATAATATATATAATTATATACATGTGTGTGTGTATGTAAATATATATATATATATTTTACACTAATGTGTAGTGGTCACATTAACTACAAACACACACATGCATACACAATCACACTTACCCCCCCCCCCCCTTCCCACACACACAGTCACAATTACCCCACACACATATACACATTTATACATACATACATACATACACTTACCCCACACACTAATACACATTTATACACACACACACACACTCACATACATACATACACTTAATCCACACACACATTGATACACACACTCACATACATACATACATACATACACTTACCCCACACACTAATACACATTTATACACACACACACACTCACATACATACATACACTTAACCCATACACACATTGATACACACACTCACATACATACATAAATACACTTACCCCACACACGTGGCTGTGGACTCCCGGTGCGCTTCTTCCCTCCCTCTGACCCTTGCGCATGACCTCATGCGCAGGGTAGAGGAGGGGATTTGTGCACTGCACACCACACGGGAATCTGTATCTGGGAACGAAGTTCCCTACACAGAGCGTGGAGGGAACTTCGTTCCCCGACACAGCTTCTCCTGTGGTGTGCAGTTCGAGGTGTGGCTACCGGAGCAGAGCTCAGGCGGGCCGCACCTCGATGCCCGGCGGGCCGCATGTTGGACGCCTCTGGTCTAGGGGTATGATTCTCGCTTTGGGTGCGAGAGGTCCTGGGTTCAAATCCCGGACGAGCCCGATATTTTTGGTTTTGAACTGTGTTGTATTAGACTACAAGATTTGAAGAATTATAAATTCAAGGAATATACTGAAATTTATGTAGGCAATCTTAAAATTTAGAAAAAGTATATATATATATATATATATATATATTTATATATATACATTTGTTATGCCATATGCATCCATATATACGAGGTATCTATTTTGAGTTACAAGAATAATAATGACTTTTCAGTCTGAAATCTTGACTTTTATCAAGATGTCAGTTATATTTTTGTAACTCACAATAAATACATTGTGCAGCCTGGATATACACTATATGCACAATAGTATTGGGACACAACACTTAATTACTGAATTCAGCTGTTTCAATCGGGCCCAATGCATTTACAAACAATTATGATTAAAAAAAATGGTTTGTTCTGAAGAACTCAGTGAATCCAAACATGATAGGATGCCACCTTTGCAATAAGTCAGCTAGTGAAATTTCATCCCTGCTAGATATTCCATGGTCACCTGGAAATGGTATTATTGGAAAATTTAAGAGTTTAAGAATAGCGTAAAAAAGTAGCTATGCTCTGCTGACTTAAGAGCAGAAGATTTACAAATTTCCACTGGCATTAATATCAGCACAAAAACTGTGCGGAGGGAGCTAAATGGAATAGGTTTCCATAGCTGAACAGCTGCATAGAAGCCCGACATCCCGAAGAACAGGATCGAGCAGTATAAAGCACGCCACCACTGGACTCTAGAGCATGTTTAATTGTTTTCTGTGGAATCTTCACTGTCTGTTAATCTGATGAACGGGCCTGGGTTTGGCAGATGCCAAGAGAACATTACCTGCCTGACTGCATTATGCCAACTAATTTATATTTGTGAGGTCATAGTTAAATCTATTCAAATTCATATTTAATCTCCTAATTCGACTTCCTCCCGATATTCTCAATTTTAAGTGATTCCGCTGTCGCTATTTATCAGAAAACAATAATTCTGAACTATCCCCACATTTATCTGGGAAGCCCTCAAGAGTGTCCTGAGAGGAATTCTCATCCAACATCAAGTCATTAATGATTTAACTGCTCATTTACCTCAGCTTCAAACCATTCGTAAGTGCCATCTCACAGATAGTACTGGAATTTTTATAATTATCCATAAATCACATAGAGCACCCCTTCTCAAATTTTTTTTATTGAACTCAGGAATAAATACAAGCTCTTAAGAAAGGATACTAAAATTCACATATCACAAGTTGACCCTACAGGCAGTCCTCTTTTCCTTAACTCCAAAATAGCTCAATGCGTTAAAGATAGCAACCAACAACTCTGCCCCCTGTCTGACACTCATTCATCTCAACATCTTTCCCACTAGACCACAAATATTGATAATTACCATTCACTCATTTTGTGTCCTCCTTGATGAACTAATATTAATGGAAAAATTAGCATACACAATCAAAATTACCCCAACAGATAAGTCTGGGCCCTGATGGCTGACTTCCTGCTACAAGAAGGAAGTCCAACAATTTCTACTCCCTCATATGCAGAAGGCATTTAATGCCTTGGCGGAAGGAGAGAGGCTCCAGGTGTATTTCTGTGTGTGGGTATGTATGTGTGTAAGGGTGTGTATTTGTGTGTGACTGTGTGTGTAAAGGTGTCTGCATAATGGTGTGTATTTCTGTGTGTATGTATGTATGTGTGACCATGTGTGTGTGTATGTATGTGTGAGTGTGTGTAATGGTGGCTGTGTAAGTTTGAATGTGCGTGTAAGGGTGTTTGTGTAAGTGTGTGTATGTATGTGTGACTGTGTAGCAGTGTGTGTAAGAGTGTGTATGTAACTGCGTGTGTCTGTAAGTATGACTCTGTGTAAGTGTATTTGTGTGAGACTGTGTGTGTGTGTGTATAAAGGTGTCGATGTAAGGATGTGTATGCATGTGTGTAAGTGTGAGTTTGTATGTATGTAATATTTAGAAGATTAGTTTATAACCTAATAAATCCAAATAAAGATATATAGTATGTAAAAAAGTGTAAGTGTGACAGAGTGTGTAAGGGTGTCTGTGTAAGTGTATGTATGCGTGTAACGGTGACTGTGTGTGTGTATTAAGTGTGGCTGTTTATGTTGATTTAGCTTTTCGCCAAGGGGAGAGAGACAGGCATGGGGTACGAGGGGAGAGAGAGATATATACATGGGGGTATGGGAAGAGACAGGTATGAGGGTATGGGAAGAGAGTGAGACATTAGGGTGGGGGGAGAGAGACATACATGAGGGCATGGGAAGAGAGACAGACATGAGGGCAAGGGAGGAGAGAGACAGACATGAGGGAATGGGAAGATAGAGACAGACATGAGGGTATGGGGAGAGAGAGACAGAATTAAGGGAATGAGAAGAGAGAGACAGACATGAGAGATAAGTATAAGTTGGAGAGAGATAAGTGTAAACATGAGGGAGAGAGACAAATATAGGGCTATGGGAAGAGAGAGATATGTGAGTGACTGACATGGTGAGCATGGGGAATTTTACATATTGCAACTTGTGTACTTCTTTTCCAATGATGCTCAGCAATGCTAATGGGAGAATATGGCTGGTTGAGTATCATGGAAATGGTACTTAAAACTTACTCTGCTAACCAGTACATCGCCCCAAAAAATTAAATGGACATTTCTGACACATACATTTTAAAGGGGAGGGGTTACTGATTTAGCCACGCCCACCTGGTGCACTCAAAAAAAAAAAACCTGCACCCAGGTGTCCATGACTCTAGGTGTCGGGTCCAGGGCCCCTTCCGCAGGATCCCCTACCTGACTCTGCCGCTTCCCAGCTCCAGGCGCCCAGCGGGAGGGCCGCGCGAGGTAGGCCACATCCCTGGTCTGTAGTAACTCGCGCCCTGCGATTCACGGGCACGAGTACTGGACTACCTTCAAAGGGGCGTGTCCTGCGCTCGGATAGCGCACCTTCATTGGGCAGAACAAGGAGAAGTGTATAGGAGGCAGGAGTTAGGTCCTGCCCCTCTCCCTAGGCTTCTCAGGTGCAAGTAGTGTTCACCTGGAGAGGGGTGGGAGGAGCTAAGTAACAGGCAGGCTATAAAACAGGCAGGCACTGTTCATCCAGTGCTTGCTCGTTTTCAAGCTGCAGTACTTCGTATTGTTCCCTCTGAAGTTTTCCTATCCCTGCTACAGTTCCTGATTCCTCCTCCTGATTGAATTCCCGGCTATTGACCTGTTTCTGGACCTCACCTGTTTTTTGTCGACCTCTCCTCTGATTGTGACCCTGGCTTGGACTATCGATTGTGACCCTTCCCCGCCTGCCCTGACCTCTGGTACGTCCCCGACTATTCTCTTGCCTACTCCTCGGATACCCTTTTTTCTGGACTTTATTGTTTGGTGGCCCTTCACCCTCAGTGGTAATCCCTGCGCTGTGCTCCCTGTCTCACCAACCCGGACCGAACCCGACACTAGGATTGGCCGTGATAGGCTTCCTCCTCAATTCCTAAAGAACACGAATTCTGTGATCCTTAAACCAAACAACAATCCAACCACTGCCAAAATTATTGGTCTATATCCTTCATCACTATAGACAGGGCCGGCCTTTGGGGTGTGCAACCTGTGCACGCGCAGTTTGCCAGTAGAGGCACTGGCTGGGGAGAACAGAAGATCACCAACCCTCTGCTCGGTTGCAGCACAGGATCCAGGGCGGGGGCGGACCTCACTGAGTGAGAGGTGAAAGTCCATCTGCGGGGGGAGCTGCGGGCAGCATAAACACACACAGAGCTCAATAAGTGCTGCTTGCGCTCCCTGTGCCTGATGATGCAGGGCATCGTATTTCCAATGCCCTGCACCAACAGCAGTTTATGAGCTCTGTGTGTTTAACACACAGTGCTCATGCTGCCCATGCTTCAAGTAAGAATGGCAGGGGGAGAGAACAGAGATGAGGGAGGAGGGGGAGAGAAAACAAACATGGGAGAGAACAAATATAGGGGAGGAGGTAGAGAAAGAACAAATATGGGGGAGAAAGAACAGAGATGGGGAGGCGTGGTAGAGAGAACAAATATGGGGAAGGAGGGGGGAGAGAACAAATAGGGGGAGTCAGAGAAAGAACAGAAATGGGGGAGAAGGTGGAGGAAGAACAGATATGGGTCCAGGAAAGATATAAGGAGAGGGAAAGATATATGGAGAGGGGAAAACATATGGGGCGGAGAAAACATATGGGAGGTTGAAAGAGAAAGCAACAGGTTTGTGGAGGAGGAAAGAGAGAACAGACATGGGGGGTTGGGAGAGGAGAGACATACATGGAAAGGGAGAGAGACATACTTGGAATAAGAGGAAAGAGACAAGTATGTGGAGGGAGAGGAGACCGACAGACATGTGGGTAGAGAGGAGGGTGCGTCACAGGGAGTGGCCCACACAGGATGCCTGAACATGTAAGGCCGGCCCTAGGGGCGTCACTAGGGTTGGTGTCACCTGGTGCGGAAACTCATGGTGTCACCCCCCTGGATTTACTCCAATACAATGCCAAACAGATTCCTTAGTAATGCCAGTTAGATGGCCTATTAACTATGCCACACACGGGAGCCCCATAAATTATGCCACACCAGAGCCCCATAAATTATGCCACACCAGATCCCCACTATTTATGCCTCACCTCTGCCCAATTAATTATGCCACACACACACAGGTGCCCCATAATTATGCCACACAAAAGAGTCCCTTAATTATGCCGCACATGGGGCCCAATAAATATGCCACACACTAGCGTCCCATAATTATGCACACATGGGACCTCCATTAATTATGCAACGCCCCATGAGGTGACAATTATAAATACCAGGAATATTGTGCCACTCAGAGCCCAGTAATATTGTGCCAGTCAGATACCTGGAATATTGTGCCATTCAGAGCCCAGTAATATTGTGCCAGTCAGATACCAGTCATATTGTGCCATTCAGATACCAGGAATATTGTGCCAGTCAGAGCCCAGTAATATTGTGCCAGTCAGATACCTGGAATATTGTGCCATTCAGAGCCCAGTAATATTGTGCCAGTCAGATACCAGTCATAGTGTGCCATTCAGATACCAGGAATATTGTGCCAGTCAGAGCCCAGTAATATTGTGCCAGTCAGAGCTCAGGAATATTGTGCCAGTCAGATACCAGGAATATTGTGCCAGTCAGAGCCCAGTAATATTGTGCCAGTCAGATACCAGGAATATTGTGCCAGTCAGATACCAGTAATATTGAGCCAGTCAGAGCCCAAAAATATTGTGCCACTCAGAGCCCAGTAATATTGTGCCAGTCAGAGCCCAGTAAAATTGTGCCACTCAGAGCCCAGTAATAAAGTAATATTGTGCCAGTCAGATCCCAGGAATATTGTGCCAGTCAGATACCAGTAATATTGTGCCTGTCAGAGCCCAGTAATATTGTTGCTGTCAGATACCAGGAATATTGTGTAAGTCAGATACCAGGAATATTGTGCCAGTCAGTTACCAGTAATATTGTGCCATTCAGATACCAGGAATATTGTGCCAGTCAAAGCCCAGTAATATTGTGCCAGTCAGAGCCCAGGAATATTGTGCCATTCAGAGACCAGTAATAGTTTGCCAGTCAGAGCCCAGTAATAATGTGCCAGTCAGAGCCCAGTAATATTGTGCCAGTCAGAGCCCAATAACAGAGTGCCAGTCAGAGCCCAGTAATAGTGTGCCAGTCAGAGCTTAGTAATATTGTGCCAGTCAGAGCCCAGTAATATTGTGCCAGTCAGAGCCCAGGAATATTGTGCCAGTCAGATGCCCAGGAATATTGTGCCAGTCAGATGCCCAGGAATATTGTGCCAGTCAGAGCCCAGTAATATTGTGCAATTAAAGTGCCAGTTTTCAACATTCAGCTGGTTTGGAGAACTTTTCCATCTTTCCCATCTCAGATCCCTGCCATTCTTTCTTCTCTTTATTGAGTAGACCTTTAAATGCAAAAATTTGTAATTTGCATATGAAGCCACCTGGTGATGTCATCAACAGAAGACACTGCAGAGTGGATGAGGATAAACTTGTAGACAGGGCCACCCCAGGGGGCACCATGTAAATTAAAAAAAAAAAAAAAGTTTGCCAGTAGAGGCATTGGCTGGGGAGATCAGAACTGATGTGTCCGGGGGAGGTGGCGGTCCACACCGGGTGTGAGGTGATGGTCCACCCCCATAATGAGAAACAGTGCTGACATGACAACATGAGCTCCTGTCTGTGCTGCTCCCTCTCCATCCGTGTAGTGATAATGCAGGACATCGGAAATATGCAGGATAGAGAGACATGAGAAGTGATAGAGACAGACATTGTAATGATGAGGAAAGACATACATGGTAAGGGAGAGAGACATACATGGCAAGGCAGAGGAAAGAGACAGAGATGGGAAGGGAGAGGAGAGAGACAGACATGGGAAGGGAGAGGAGAGAGACAGACAAGAGGAGGGGAGCACCACAGGGGTGGCCCGCACAGAGCGCCTGAACTCTTAAGGCCGGTGTTCTGACAAATTACTGGAGCAAATTCTCCTGTGCAATCGCAGGAGAATTTGCTCACTGCGCATGCGCATAAAGTTACAGCTGATCACTCAGCTGTAACTTTGTGACCACCACGCGCGCATTCCCACACGGCTTGATAGCCGCGCGCATGCGCTGTGTACCGCCATTGGCCGATCATCTGGTAAGAAGGGGTGTGCTGGGGGTGTGCGGGGGGCGGGATGTGGGTTGCGCAGCTGGCGCATGCGCGGTGGTCACAAAGTTACAGCTGAGTGATCAGCTGTAATTTTATGCGCATGTGCAGTGAGAAAATTCTCCTGCGATTGCGCAGGAGAATTTGCTCCAGTAATTTGTCAGAACACCGGCCCTGCTGGCAGAGGCAGAGTAAACCCATGTATTTCTATAAAGATTCAGGTCTGGTTTACTTGAGGAAAAGGGACACTTTTTTAATGAAGCAAGGGTTAAAAAAAATGTAATTGTCCTTTAAAACTCGATACTCATAATTGAGGAATTTGCTTGCAATTCCATTAACACAATGTATGAATCACGTTGATAAATTTTTAAAATTTTGAATCTTAACAAAATATAGAAAGCAAAGCTCCTTTAAAGTGCATGTCAGTTTATCCTCTGAGCAGCAGCCAGGCTCATTTGACTGTCACTCACTGCTACTGTGGTGCAATTACCTTGTTTTACTTGTATTCAAAAGAGGGGACCTTGTAAGAACCTCTCATTTACCTTCCATTACTATAGCTGTGTTCTGTTCTTTTAATTCTTTTGCATTCTGTAAAGTGAGTGCTTGCATTGTATTGTAATACAACATGTTCAGCTGATGATGTGGCATTCAGTTGCACATCTGGCAAGCTTTGTGCTCTTGTGGTTCATTAGTTGAATGGTACTTTACATGCTCAGTATGTGAGACTCTTGGTTCAAATCCTGTGTCAACTGTTTCACATTTATATGTATTCTAAATTAAACTTTGTTTTTGTGCTAGCTTGCTCACCTAGATATCTTATTATGAATAATCATGGATTGAATTGGCACAAGCCACTGTTATTGGATGGAAATTTGGTCTTAAACAGATATAGACTGTAATGTATTTAAGTAACCCTCTGTTTAAAGGGGCTCCTTCATTGAAACATTGTTTATATTATGAGTAGTGTTGAGCGAACCCGAACCGCACCCAATAGCACGAATGGACGAATGATTTTCGTTTATTAACCATTCGTTCATTCGGCTTTCGTTAGTTTAGCATTTTCGTTATTCGTTTTTCGGACGAATGGAAGAAAATGCTATTTTTGGACGAAAATGCATTCGTCCGAAAACAAATGCACATGTCTACTATATATAAGCTGGAGTCACCGCACATCACATGAGCTATTCTTAGTGTAGGGAGAGGATGCTGCAGCTATGAGGGACAGATTAAAAAAAATTCTGGTGTTGAATCTGCAAACTACAGCGATTATTCAAACTACAGCAATTATTTTAGTGGGTGCTATACTACATATTTGTACACTGCCCAGAGTCCAGTGCCACAGAGAGTGCAGTGCACTTGCAACTGCATGTGTGCCAGGCACATGACTTTAATCCTGTTCTGTTAGCTCAGTGGGCAACATCTAGGCATTTTTAAATACTGCAATTTGTTGGTGTTAAATATTATATTTGCGTCCTGCACTTCATATCTGAGAGTCAAATAGAACCGTCAAATACTGTGCTTACAGCGCAGTTTGAAAAATTCTAATATTTTTGGGTGGCAAATAGTACATTTGCGTCTTGCGGTGCACTTCATATCTAAGAGTCAAATCGAACCGTCAAAAACTGTGTTTACAGCGCACTTTGAAAAATTCTAATAGTTTTGGGTGGTAATTAGTACATTTGCGTCTTGCGGTTCACTTCATATCTGAGAGTCAAATAGAACAGTCCAATACTGTGCTTACAGCGCACTTTGAAAAATTCTAATTGTTTTGGGTGCTAAATAGTACATTAGCATTTTGCGGTGCACTTCATATCTGAGAGTCAAATAGAACAGTCCAATATTGTGCTTACAGTGCACTTTGAAAAATTCTGGCTACTTCCTCCTCCTCCTCCAGTGCCGCTTCCACCTACACCGCCATGGTCACCGCCTCCTCAACCTATGGGTCACTTAGTATAAACTGAAAGAGAATACCCTGCACTCCAACCCTCTCTCAAATGGATAATTCTGTTGATCCTCCTGTCAGCCATGCTTTAGATTTAGATTTATGTTCTTCCAAAACTAAAATCAAAGATTCCATCTAGTGCTATATTATTGCTCAGCTGTATTTTTTATTTGTATGTATTTTATGTTATTTGAAGTTATTTCCCTATCCATATTTGTTTGCAGGGCACTTGTCCTACTCTTACCCCCATTTTACTTCCTTTTGCAGCCCTCTAGCCCTT
The DNA here is from genome assembly GCA_036172795.1 of Pelodytes ibericus. Classification (NCBI taxonomy): domain Eukaryota; kingdom Metazoa; phylum Chordata; class Amphibia; order Anura; family Pelodytidae; genus Pelodytes; species Pelodytes ibericus. Next base: position 98,240,268 of record CM069857.1, on the reverse strand, counting down.
TCCAGGACTTTTTTAGAGGCATTTTAGTTCCCAAAAGTTCGGGTCACCGTTGACTTCAATGGGGTTCAGGGTCAAGTTCGAGCCGGAACCCGGACTTTTTTCCGAACCCGAACATCCAGGTGTCGCTCAACTCTAATTATGAGTATAGAAAATTAAAAATAGTTTATGCATTGAGTGTTTAAATTTGTTTGTGGTATTGGGGACAGCGCCTAATTATTGAATTCAGGTGTTTCAATAAGTCCCATTGCTACATGTGTACAGCCACGTATCGAAAGACCACGAAAAATTTCCAGCGCTGATTTACCGAGTGCTGAGGCTCATGGTGTGTAAAAATTACCAAAGCTCTGCTTATTCCATAGCTGAAGAGTTCCAAACTTCCACTGACATTAATATCAGCACAAAAACTGTGTGCGCAACTTCTTGGAATGGATTTCCATGGCCGAGCAGTTGCATGCAATCCTCACATCACCAAGTACAATGGCAAGCATCGATTTGAGTGGAGTAAAGCATGCCGCCACTGGACACTGAAGCAGGGGATATATGTTCTGTGGAGTCCTCACTGTTTGGCAGACTAATGGACGTGTCTCGGTTTGGTGGGAGACGGGAGAACATTACCTGCCTGACTGCATTGTGCCAACTGTAAAGTTTGTTGAAGGAGGAATAATGGCATGGGGCTGTTTTTCAGGTGTTGGGCTTACTTCCAGTGAGGAACAGTTTGGGGAAAGCCCTTTTCTATTCCAGCATGACTGTGTACCAGTGCACAAAGCAAGGTCCATAAGCACATGGTTGAATGAGTTTGGTGCGGAAGAACTTGACTGGCCCGCACAGAGCCCTGACCTCTACCTAACTGAACACCTTTGGGAGGAACTGGAATGGAGATTGCGAGCTGGGCCTTCTCACCCAACAAAATGTTTTACTGGATGCATGGGCAAAAATTCCTACTGAAAAACTCCAAAAACTTGTGGAAAGCCTTCCCAGAAGAATGGAAGCTTTTAAAGCTGCATAATGACAGAAAAGTCTGTATTTGTTTAAATATAGTATATGCATTTGGAAATCATGCCACAGGTGATATCAGAAACACATAGACGCCACAGATACATTTAAAACATGTTTTTCTCTTAATTTATGTATTTATTTGCATTTGTGCTGAAACAATGTATAAATCATTTTTGGAATTTGTTTTGTTTTACTCTCTACCAAAAAGGCACAATCACCATTTCCTATGCATGATGGCGACTATGCAGGGACCTACGCAAATAATGCGTACATAGCATAAGGATAGGGTCACATTTACGTGCTATTTTATTTATGTTGTTTCATACATAATCCAATATCATAACCCTAATATTTCCAATTTGCTAAATGAAACAACTGTACAAGTTGCATGATGTGTCCTTATCTGTTTACACTTCTGATACTACACTGGTTAGTTTTTCCATTGAAACTATATTCCCTGTAGGCTGTTTTGTCAGGCATCTATCTTTGCCTGGTCACTGTTTTCATGTCTTGACAGTGTAAGTATGTATGTACAGTAATTTTTTTTTCACATAATGTAGAGAATGTTGGAAGAGTAATATGATGCTATTGGAGCATTTGTTTACACATCTGGAACAGTCTATATTTATGCTGGCTCGTTGGTCTAGGGGTATGATTCTCGCTTAGGGTGCGAGAGGTCCCGGGTTCAAATCCCGGACGAGCCCTGTTTTTCATTTTTGTAAAATATTTTTGGTATGTCACATCAGTGGATAGCATTCCCAATCTCAGCTGCTCACTAAAATTGAATATGTGTATGTTTATAAGAATTTTTTCCTTAACAATATTTATTAATTGGCATACTATACATTAGGGTCTATTTAATAAACAGAGAACTGCAGGTAATTGAGACAGGAATTTCAAACTTAAGGCCAAAGTAGATGATCCCATTCATCTGCATTGGATAATTTTTCAAACTCGGCTACATTGGCATAAAGTTTGAAATTCCATCTCAATTCCCTGCAATTCTTTCTTTAATGAGTAAACCCCATTACATACTTTTAAAACAATATCTGAAAATCTGCTTAGTGGCAGCAAATAAATATGTTTATCCCGCTATAAGATAGAAGTAATTCCTGTATACTATACTATTAACATTTGCTTCTATTAATGAAGTAAAAGTTTAAAAAAAACTTTACTGCCACTATAAGATCATGAGAAACATATAAAGTGTCGGCAAATAAGAACCATTCAGGCCATCTCATCTGCCCAATATCTGCCAAATAAATAAACTATTTGAGTGCTCCCCAAAATTGGGAAAATTCTGAAAATAAAAGGAATATAATTATTTATAGAATTATATACACACAATATATAGCTGTAGATATATCTTTCAAGTTTATTGTAAACTGATTTTTTAAGAATGTAAGTTTGTTCCATGTGGAATCTCTTGATTTAGTTTACATGTTTCATTTTCACTACTGCCGCAATGAGCTTTGTGGAGGGTTGCCACCATGACCATTTGTTACAGGCCATATATAACTTTTCCATGCTGCTTTGCAATGATTAGAAGTCTTGTGCTCACATATGACATCTACCTACTGTAAGGTAACATCATAGTGCCAACTGTCCAGGATCCGCTGGGACATTCCCGACAACTATGCAAATGTCCCGCGAATATTGCGATCGCTGGACAGTCCCGGGAAAATAGGCTGTCTCGCGATCTCGGCTGGTCACCTGGAAACGTGATGTCACACGCGGCGTCACGTCACTGTACGCCCGGCTGCGTGAGCCATGCTCACAGCAGCAGCTTCTTTTCTTTAATTTTCTTTGGCCGGATATGACAGCTAGGCATATTTGGCTAATGTACTTCCCTCCTCCGTGCAGGAGGGAAGCCTGCAGCACGGAGGATGCAACAGGGACACGAAGCAGCCAAGAGGTGATTCCCGGGGAAGGGGGAGGAGGGTGACATTATTATTAAAATAGCGTTGGCAAATGGATGGATGGATGAGTAAAATAACACTGGCAAATGGATGGATGGATAAAATAACACTGGCAAATGGATGGATTTATAAAATAAAACTGGAAAATGGATGGATTGGCAAAATAACACTGGCAAATTGATGGATGGTTAAAATAACACTGGCAAATGGATGGATAGATAAAATAACACTGGCAAATGGATGGATGGATAAAATAACACTGGCAAATGGATGGATTGGCAAAATAACACTGGCAAATGGATGGAAGGCCAATGACTAGATAAGGCCAGGGACTAATGAATGTAGTACTTTACTGATAGGGTAGTGGATACATGGAATGACCTTCCAGCAGAAGGGGTAGGTTTATACTAATGTATGTTTTATGGTGTACACATAGCTCTCTGATGGAAGCACATCTGCACACGGTCAAACGATATTTCATGTAAAAGTGATACTGCCTGATGTAGATGTTGTGCTGTGAATGTATCTGTTGTATACCAAGGATGCATGGCAATGTTGTGGGGGTCCTTGGGGATATAATCTACACAGTGACAAGTAGGTGGAGTTACATTATGCTAATTATGTGGAGTGGGTGGAGCTTTGAGCAGTAGGTGTGGTCAATTGGAAGCTAAGCTGCAAAGTGTCCATGGAAATTTTTTTCAAATGTTGGCAACTATGCAACTTGCTCAAGTTATATGTGGCCAGTAAAACATGGCCAAAGTAGCAAAAATACCCACTGCAGGTGGACTTCAGCCCTCAGGAGTCTTTACATGCTCTCACCTACATAAGAAGCCTTTTTAGGTTCAGTTGTAATTAGGGTTTCTACCTCGGCCTTTTTTTTAACCATTTTTATGAATGCTGCCTTCCAGCATGTAGAATTCATATGTGCCCAGAAGGAAATCAACTAATCAATGTGCCTCTGTGGGATCCACTAATTGTTTAGTTAATTGGTTTCCTTCTAAGCACATTTCACTTCTACATACTTCAAAACAACATGCAAAAGTAAAATGTGGCCTGTAACAAATGGCTGAAGTGGCAACCCTACCTGCAGGCCTCACCTGGAAAACAATTGTTTTGGTTCAGAGCATAATGACCTTGTTGAAAAATGAGCTGGAGGCCACATTAGCAAAAACATCCCCACAAAGCTCACTGTGAGAACTGACCTCAGGAGTAGAGTTGAGCAGACACCTGGATGTTCGGGTTCGGCTGAACTTCGAAAAAATGTCCGGGTCCGTGCTCGAACTTGACCCCGAACACGAACCCCATTGAAGTCAATGGGGACACGAACTTTTGGCCACTAAAATGCCTCTAAAAAAGTCATGGAAAGGGCTACAGGGCTGCAAAAGGAAGTAAAATGTGGGTAAGAGTAGGACAAGTGCCAAGCAAATGTGGATAGGGAAATAACATAAAATACATACAAACAAATTAAAAATACAGTTGAGCCATAAAATAGCACTAGATGGAATCTTTGATTTTAGCTTTGGAAGAACATGAATCTAAATCTAAAGCATGGCTAACAGGAGGATCAACAGAATTATCCATTTGAGAGAGGGTTGCAGTGCAGGGTATTCTCTTTCAGTTTATACTAAGTGACCCATAGGTTGAGGAGGCGGTGACCGTGGCGGTGTAGATGGAAGCGGCGCTGGAGGAGGAAGCCAACACTGTTTTTTTTTTGTTTTTGTTTTTTTAAATTGGGGTAGCCCCCAAAATATTGGGACATATAACAGCAGAAAACAAAGAATAAGTGCACTTGAGTCTAACAATGACTGGGTGAAGCCGGTATAAATCTCTATTCTGCACAAGGTACAGAGAAGTCTGGTGGGATCCATGCCTGGTTCATCTTAATAAACGTGAGCTTGTCCACGTTGGCTGTGGACAGGCGGCTGCGCTTGTCTGTGATAATGCCCCCTGCCGTGCTAAACACACGTTCAGACAATACACTGGCTGCAGGGCAGGCCAGCACCTCCAAGGCATAAAGGGCAAGCTCAGGCCATGTGCCCAATTTGGAGACCCAGAAGTTGAATTGGTGCAGACCCATCAGTCAGTACGTGTAGGCCTGTGCATACGTACTGTTCCACCATGTTTCTGAAATGCTGCCTCCTGCTAAGACGTTGCATATCAGATGGTGGTGCTGCTTGTTGTGGCGTGCTGACAAAGCTTTTCCACATTTCGGCCATGCTAACCCTGCCTTCTAAGGTGCTGGCGGTGCCCCAGCTGCGTTGGGGACCTCTTCGACTACCTTCGCCTTGTGCTTCCATTGAGCTCCAGGTGTCATTTTGGAATGCCCTTAGCAGCGTGTTTACCAGCGTGCGCTTGTAGTCGCGCATCTTACGATCACGCTCCAGTGATGGAATTAAGGACGGCACGTTGTCCTTGTAAAGGGGATCCAGCAGGGTGGCCACCCAGTAATCAGCACAAGTTAGAATGTGAGCAACTCGGCAGTCATTGCGCAGGCACTGCAGCATGTAGTCGCTCATGTGTGCCAAGCTGCCCAGAGGCAAGGACAAGCTGTTCTCTGTGGGAGGTGTATCATCTGTGTCCTCTGTATCCCCCCAGCCATGCTCCAGTGATGCCCACTAACTGCGTTGGGTGCCATCCTGCTGTGAACACGGTTCCTCCTCATCATCATCATCATCCTCCTCCTCCAAAACTGTGCCCTGGCTTGACAGTTGTGTACCTGGCCTATGCTGGTGCAGGAACCCACCCTCCAAGCCACTTGTGAATGACTGGCCTGATGACCATGGAAATGACCCCTGTTCTTCCTCCTCCTCTTCCTCCTGTGCCACATCCTCTTCCATCCTCGTTCAAGGAGACATACAAGAAGGATAGTAAGGCTGAGAACGGCGTCATTGGCACTGGCCATGTTGGTGGAGTACTCGAAACAGTGTACAGTGGCACACAGGTCTCGCATGGAGGCCCACTCATTGGTGGTGAAGTGGTGCTGTTCCACAGAGCGACTGACCCTTGCGTGCTGCAGCTAATACTCCACTATCGCCTGCTGCTGGTCGCACAATCCCTCCATCATGTGCAAGGTGGAGTTCCAACTTGTGGGCACCTCGCACATGAGGCGGTGAGCGGGAAGGCCTAAGTTACGCTGCAGCGCAGACAGGCGAGCAGCAGCAGGGTGAGAAGGCCTAAAGTGCGCACAGATGGCCCGCACTTTCTGCAGAAGCTCTAATATATGGGTAGTTTTTCAGGAATTTCTGCACCACCAAATTCAGCGCATGCGCCAGGCAAGGGATGTGCGTCAAAACGGCTAGGCCCAGAGCTGCTACCAGATTTCGCCCATTATTGCACACCACCAGGCCGGGCTTGAGGCTCAGTGGCAACAACCACTCATTGATCTGTTGTTCCATGCCCGTCCACAGCTCCAGCGCGCTGTGGGGTTTTTCCCCCAAACATAGAGTTTTAAAAGAGCCTGCTGTCGTTTCCCCCGGCTGTGCTGAAGTTTGTGGTGAAGGTGTTACGCTGACCGGATGAGGAGGTGGTAGAGGAGAAGGAAGAAGCTGAGTAGGAGGAGGAGGCAACAGGAGGCAAAGAGAAATGCCCTGCAATCCTCTGTTGCGGAAGGACATGCGCCAAACTGCTATCTGCCTCAGGCCCAGCCAACACTACATTTGCCCAGTGTGCAGTTAGGGAGATATAGCGTCCCTGCCCGTGCTTACTGGTCCACGTGTCTGTGGTTATGTGGACCTTGCCACAGATGGCGTTGCCCAGTGCACACCTGATTTTGTCCTCCAATTGCTTGTAAAGGGAAGGGATGGCTCGCCGGGAAAAGTAGTGGCGGCTGGGAACCACGTACTGTGGGACAGCCACCCCCATCAGGTTGTTAAAATTGTCCGTCTCCAACAGACGGAATGACAGCATTTCAAAGGCCAGGAATTTGGAAATGCTGGCATTCAGGGCCAGTGTTCGCGGGTGGGTAGGGCCATACTTCCTCTTTCTCTCCAGTGTTTGGGAGATGGACAGCTGAACGCTTCCGTGGGACAGTGTGGAGATGCTTGGGGACGGTGGCGGACGTTGTGGCGTTGCTGCCACTTCCTCTATTTGCTCGGTGGCAGGTGCCACTGTGACTCCAGAGCTGGAGGAAGAGGCCAAGACAGCAGCAGAAGAGGAAGCAGGAGAAGCCTGAGACCTATCTTGGGTTTTGGGATGCTTACTCCACTGCAGCTTGTGCTTTGCATGTAGATGCCTGGTTATGCAGGTTGTGCTCGGGTTTAGCACGTTTATGCCTCGCTTCAGGTTCTGATTGCACAGCTTGCAAACCACTCGTGTCTTGTCGTCAGCACATTGTCTAAAGAACTGCCACGCCAGGGAACTCCTTGTAGCTGGCTTTGGTGTGCTTGGCCCCTGGGTGCGGTGGGCAGTAGCAGGCATACTGTCTAGGGGACACCCGCTACGGTTTTGCACCCTGCTCCCTCTTATGCTGCGCTGGTGCCTCTTTGCGACCACCGCCTCTTTCTCCAAACTGGACACGTCACTCGCATGACCTTGGTTCCATGTGGGGTCTAGGACCTCATCATCCTCCACATCATCTTCCACCCACTCCTCAACCCTGCCCTCCTTGCCGGTCTGCACACTGCCGAAAGCCACAGCAGTTGGCACCTGTGTTTCGTCATCATCAGAGACGTGCTGCGGTGATCCTCGCATGTCCACATCCTTACACATAAGTGGTTGTGCATCAGTGCACTCAATCTCTTCCACTTCTGGGGCAAGGCTAGGTTTGATGACCCCGCCAGCAGAGTCATCAAAAAGCAAAAGAGACTGCTGCATGACTTGTGGCTCAGACTGCTTGGCTGATTTTCAAGGGGGTGAGGTGAAAGACAGATGGCCATGGGCTGGTGGTGTCAACTCTGAGATTTCAGCAGGGGACCGGGTGGGAGACAATGTGAAGGAACTGGAGGTACTGTCAGCCACCCAATCTACTATCGCCTGTACTTGTTCTGGCATCACCAAGAGTGGCATTCGGGCCTACCAAATAACGCTGAAGGTTCTGTCGCGTACTAGCACCTGAGGAAGGTGTTTCACTTGTGCGTGTAGCTGGCACAGATCGACCACATCCCCTACTTGCAACAGGAGCTCCACCAACACCAGCAGCACCACGACCAGGGCCACGTCCCTTATTTGATTCTCTCCTCATTCTTTGCGTTCACCCACCAAAGTAACAGATGGTTTATGTCAGGCGACATTGTAACCGCCAATAGTCAAAATTTTTATTTGTATTTTTTTTGTTTATTGGACTGCAAGAAGTGCACCGCAAGACGTAAATGTCCTATTTAGCACCCAAAACAATTACAATTTTTCAAAGGGCGCTGTAAGCACAGTATTTGACGGTTCTATTTGACTCTCAGATTTGAAGTGCACCGCAAGACGCAAATGTACTATTTACCACCCAAAACTATTAGAATTTTTCAAAGTGCGCTGTAAGCACAGTATTTGACGGTTCTATTTGACTCTCAGATATGAAGTGCAGGACGCAAATGTAATATTTAAAACCAACAAATTGCAGTATTTAAAAATGCCTAGCTGTTGCCCACTGAGCTAACAGAACAGGATTAAAGTCATGTGCCTGGCATCTGTCCCTCACAGCTGCAGCATCCTCTCCCTACATCAAGAAGAGCTCATGTGATGTTCATGTACGTGAATCCAGCTTATATATAGAGGCTGGGTCACATGCTGCACTGGCCGATCACAGCCATGCCATTAGTAGTGGCAAACGAGTCAAACGCTTGTTGACTGGCTGCCCGGCAGCCTCTCAAAATGCGCCATTAAATCGCCGAACCCCGAACTCCAACAAGGACATACAGTGAAATGTCCGTGTTCGGGGTCCAGGGTCCAAAAACCGTAAAGTTCGGTACGAACCCGAACAGTGCGGTTAGTGTTCACTCAACACTACTCAGGAATAGTGAAACTGAAACATAGACAAAGATATCACATGGAACAAACTTGCATTTTTAAAAACTAGTTTACAATAGACTGAAATGTTTGTCAAAGACAGCTATATATGCATTGTCCTAATTGTGGGGCACACTCATGTTAAATCACTAGGTTTGCCACCTGGCTGGTATTTTACCAGCAGTTCAGTAAAATATTGAGGCAATTCATTTTCGAAGAACAACATGAAATTCTGTGTGCTGATCTCAGTTTGGCTGCCATACAGGTTATTTGATGGTAAAGAACAAAAGATGGGACAACAAAAAGCACCTACCTTTGCCTTTTTTGTATAAAACCAAGTATGAATCCTAAATCTAATACTTACAGTTTTGCTAAATAAATACACCATTCAAGTTGCAAGTTGCATGATTAGGATCTGTTTACACTTTGGATACCACACTGGTTTGTTTTACATTACATTAATATTTATTTATATAGTGCCAACAATGTACATAGGGCTACAGAGCATAGAAGGGAAGCTACATACTAAGTTAGACAAACTAGGACAGACTGGTACATGGGGTAGAGAGCCCAGCTCACAAGCTTACAGTCTAGTGGAAAATATATTCCCTGTAGGTTGTTGTGCCTAGTCACCTTGCCTTTTTCATGTCTTGACAGTGTAAGTATTTATATACAGTTATTTTGTTTGACAATGAATACAAAAAAGAAGAAAAGGCTGAGCTCAATGGAATGAATTCAGGTGCTGCAATGCAGCTGACTCCCCACCTCCGTGGACACCTGGTCTGCAGCTTGTATTACCAGCACACTATCCGACATGTAGTGGATATGGTCCGCTTTCTTCAGCTGTCAAGCAGCACAGCGCTAATCCATTTGAATTCCGGAGTCCTGCAAGGCTCTCTCAGCCCACAGTAGAACAGCTCCAATCACAAAAAAGATGAACTCCACAGAAGTAATTAAAACTCACCACACCCGCCGACGATGAAAAATGCTTTATTTCAAAAACTTTAAAAGCATGGCACCAGCGTAAAAACCTGCCTCCATATTAGATTGAAAATGTATTTGTTGCATGATCTCCTGCCAAGATAGTTCCCCTTTTTTTACCCAGTTTCTTGCAATGCATAGCTTAGCCGCTATCAGTACCTGGATCACAAGGCCCTTCTGAGTGTTGCTCCCTGGTATCTGGATGTTAAAAAGAAACTTTTCGGGAGTTAAATTAACAGGCAACCCTAGAGCACCACTCAGTGAGTCCTGCAGTCGAAGAATTGTAGGTTTTAGGTGTGGGCAGTCCCACCATATATGCAACATGGAGCCATTATCTCTTTTGCATCTCCAACACAAATTAGACACCTCAGGATTAATCCTGTTCAGTCTTGTTGGAACCATATACCATCTCATATTGATTTTGTGTTGTATTTCTAGCAGATTTATACTATGAATATTTTTTTTCATGAATATTATTGATTTCGCCCAGTCTTCGTCTAAGAGAGAGAACCCAAGGTCCTGCTCCCATCTGATCCTTGGAATCGCCCTCACAGGTGGTTGTATGTTGGATAAATAGTATGAGACTCCTGATACCACTTTTTTCTTTAAGTGTTTTGTTATTAATTCAGTTAGTGGTTCCCTTTCTAGGGTTATCCTTCTGTTTAAAACGTTTTTTAGTCTCTAATAATTAAAGATCTCCCTTACTGATAGATTCCAAGTGGATTGGATTGTTTCAAAGGAGTATATTATACCCTGGGGTGCAATATCCGCTACCGTGCTGATATTATTGAATTTCCAGGTTTGTAAGCTGATGTTACCTATATCGAATTCCAAAACCTCTATTGGGGTATTCGTAGGAATTAGTTTTTTTGTCACGGAGGAGCGTTTTCTAATCTTCGCTATTATATTACAAAGGTCATTAAGTATTGGGTTTTTAAAATCAATCAATCTCTAGCCAGATGGGCGGTTTGGAAGAGGTGTTGTCCCAAGTTAGTGCATGGGCTATCGTGCAAGTGGTATATGTTGGGGAAAGATATTCCTCCAGCTTTGAAATATTTTTGTAGTAGTTTTAATGCTAGTCTCGGTTTTTTTCCCTGCCATATATATTCTGTCACAATTTTCTGTATAGTGTTTAGAGTAGTTAAATCCACTTTCAGAGGAATATTTCTAAATAAGTAAGATATCTTGGAGATTATATAAGCTTTTATGACATCAATTCTACCAAGCCAAGATATTTCTTTCCCCTTTTGCTCACTTAGATTTTTCTTAATTTCTTTGATTTTGGGATCGTAGTTTATACTAATAGTATCCTCTAGATGTATTGTTCGCCCTACTCTCAAGTAATCTATATATTTTTTAGTCCAACCGAAACCATATTTAGTTTGTAGTTGGAATACCCACCAAATTCTTCAATCAAACTGATTATTTTGGGAATAGATTTTATTGGGTCGGGTAATGTTAAGAGTACGTCATTCTGCATATAAGACAACCTTATTTTCAATTGCGTTAATAGATACCCCTTTTACTCCATTCGATTTTCTAATCATGGAGGCAAATGGTTCCATTGTTAATATATATAACATGGGTGCCAAAGGGCAACCCTGTCTTGTCCCATTATTTATCTTAAACCAGTCTGAAGTGAACATATACCCCGAAACTCTAGCTGTAGGTGTGGAATAAAGAGTCATAGTAGCGTCCCTAAATAGGCCCTCGATGCCGAAGGCCTCCAAGACCTGATCAAGATAACGCCAATTAACTCTATGAAAGGCCTTTTCGGCATCGAGGGCCAACGAGGTCGCTGCTTTATATGGTAGATAATATTAAAGGCTCATCTGGTATTGTCAACCGTTCCCCGTTCCATTATAAATCCACTTTGATCTCTATGAACTAGGTCCGACATTACCAGTTTTAACCTACTTGCCAAAATCTTAGAATATATTTTTATGTCCAAATTTATTAATGAGATCGGCCTGTAGTTTCCCGGGACTGTCGGATCTTTATTGGGTTTGGGTATCGGGGTAATTGAAGCCTGAAGGAGCTCTTCTTTAATGTTGACCTTCTTTGTAAATTGTGTAAATACTCTCTTGAGGATCGGGGCCAGTTGGTTTTCGAATCTAAGATAAAAAATCGAAGAAAATCCATCAGGTCCTGGGGATTTACCCCCCTTTAGAGTGCTAATATTATCTGTAACTTCCTTTATGGTAATAGGCTGGTTTAAAGCTTTCAGTTGATCTTGTCTTGACCATTGAGGAGTATTTAATTCCCTCTAGATTGTATAATGCACTATAATATTCTTCAAATGCATTGCCTATTTGTCTGGGGGACAGCAGGTTTTTGTCTTTAATTATTTTTTTTTTTATTATTTCCCTACTCTGTTTATTTTTAAGTTTATCAGTTAATAATTTCCCTGTACGGTTAGCGCCATAATACCATTTTTGTTTTAGTAATTTAATGGGTCTATTGGTTTTTTCATACAGTCTTTCCTTAATCAATTCCCTCACCTCTTGGATTTGTACAGCAGGGAAGTGTCTAAAGTCACCTTATGCTGTCTTTCAAGTATGGCCAATTTTATGTATTATTTATTTATAGGTTCTCCTCTTTTCTTTTTGTTCTCTGCAACAATTTTTATTAACAGTCCGCGTGTATAACATTTTAAGGCGCACCACAGGGTCGCGTCAGAGACCTCCCCATTGTCATTTAATTCCAGGAATGTCTCTATCTGTTTTGCTAGATATTCCACTGTATCTTCAGGTCTCAGTAAATTTTCGTTTAATCGCCAGTTATTTCTAATCTTATATTCTTTATTATTCTTGATTGTTAGAAAGATAGGAGCGTGATCGTACCATGTTATTCCACCTATATTTGTTTGTGAAATTTTATCAAGTACATCCGATCTAGTTAAAAAGTAGTCTATTCTAGTGTATGATTGATGTACCTGAGAGTAGAAAGAATAGTCCCGATCACCTGGATGCCCTATTCTCCAACAATCATAAAGCTGATTTTTAGTAAGAAATCTATGAAGGAGGGTAGGCAGCTGGTTATTTTTTTGTTTTCTCACTTGGCTGGTACTTTTATCTAGTTTATTGTCCACTATGCAATTAAAATCTCCAGCGATTATCAAATAGCCTGAGGACAGTTCATCTACTCTGGTCACTAGTTTGTCTAGAAATGTCCGTGGAGTCTGATTGGGGGCATATACATTAACCAGTGTATAAAGTATATCATTTATTTTTGCTATTAGTATTATGTACCTACCATTTTTATCTAATTCACAAAAGACCTGTTCAAATTTTATTGCTCTGGACCCCACTATGGCCACGCCCCTCTTCTTTTTCGTTCCCTGCAAATTTGCATGGGATACTAAAGGATATTTTGAAAATCTCCAGGGCCTGTACATAGTGTCTGTCCAGTGAGTTTCCTGAATAAGCCCAATGTCTATTCTCTTTTCAATCAACAGATTATACAAACAACCTCTTTTATGAGTTGAATTGAGGCCCTTGGTATTTATCGATAGAATATTAATAGACATTCCTCTCTTCGGGGTCCCCCGCTCCGACCCCTAGCCCCTCCCGCCCACCCCGCCCGGTTACTCTCACCTTAACCTCACTCAAACATTCATACTCATACTCTCTTATCTTGATCCCTCCAGGTAAGCACCCTAGGTGGAAGAAGACACACTTATTCAGCATTTAGGCTTAATCCTATTCAATAAAGCCTTTATGCCCAAACCTACGTCCGCCGCAGGTGTACGAGGTCCAGCCGACTAGGCAATGTTGCCCCCTCCGAATACGCAATGTTGTCCCCTTAAATATGTAACAAAAAATCTTTATCAAACTCTATAATCCAATCCCAACCGGGTAATCGTATTTAACCTGAGGGGAGGCAGAAAGGGGGAGGGGGGGGGGGGAGAAAAGAAAAAAAAAGAGGATGTCTTCCTCTCTACTTTCTTATTTAAGGATTATTTGACTTTATTAACCACAACTTGTAGTATGCCTTGGTTTGTATTTTTCCCCCTCCTTACAGCTCCTCCCCCCCCCCCCCCTTTATTAGGTGTTGTCAAAAAAAAATAAAAAGAATGATAGTTGGCTCAATTCCTTACTCCCAGTCTTTAGTTGATCATTGTCTTCATTTTCCTAAGGGAGGGGGAGAGTTTGTGATCGGCCCAAGAGTGTCCCTTGTTCCTTCCCTATTTCTTAACCCCTATGATAAAAAAGTAAAAAGAAAAAGAAAAAATAAGAACCCCAAGTCAACGTTGTTGAGTGTCAGATGAATTGTGTCTCGTGTCAGTGTGTTCATCGATATGTAGTTGTGATAAAAGTGTATAATTAGATCTAAAATGTGTCTTGTGATAGTTAGAAAGTGAATAGTGTTTGTTTGTGTATAATATGTCTTCTGTGTGTTTCTCCCTGTGAGTGTATTTTTTTACACAGGTCAGGGACAATTCGAAAAACACCAACAGATATGGGCCCCTTGGAAAAAATACTGGACTAATACCTAGATACGTTCCTCGCGAGAAATCTCGTCCCACGATACCTGCGCTCCCGCCCCCCAATTAATCCTCCTAGATATAACTACTAGGAGAGCAACCATTTGAATTAAATGAGTTTACTTTACTGTAAGAACTGAAATGGAACATTCAAAAGTAATCTAATTATTTTCTTTTTTTTTGGTATTCCTTTTTTATTTTTATTTTTTTGCTTTCTTTTTGTGTCTTCTGCCCAGTGCGTGCTAACTTTTATGTTGAATTGTATGTTCCAGATTTTGAATTGATATCTTAAAGTTCTAATACAAATAAAAACAATAAATGCAAAAAAAAAAAAAGAGCATGGCGCCAGCGAAGGGGAGAAAACAAACTAACTTCAAGTGCACACCTTACGCATTTCATGTAGTCATAGGCTATGATTAAGCGCATTCTGTGCGAAACGCGTAAGGTGTGCTTGATGTTAGTTTGTTTTTTTCCCCCTCGCTGGTGCCATGCTTTTAACGTTTTTAAAATAAAGCATTTTTCATCATCGGCTGGCATGGTGAGTTTCAATTTACTTCCGTGGAGTTCAACTTTTTTGTGACTAAATCAGTTATTTTGTCTCACATAATGTAGATGATTTTGGGAGAGTAATATGATTCTGTTTCAGCTTGTGTTTAAACATCTGCAACATTCACTTACTTTGTGCTGGCTCGTTGGTCTAGGGGTATGATTCTCGCTTAGGGTGCGAGAGGTCCCGGGTTCAAATCCCGGACGAGCCCATTTTTTGGGGTATTTTTTAACAAGTGTCATATCAGTGGATAGCATTCCCAATCTCAGCTGCCCTCTCATATTGTCTATGTTTGTAATTGGAAGACTTTACATTAGGGTCTAATCAATAATTAATATCCCCAATTCAGGTCTGAATATCCCTCAGTTCAGGCTGTTCGGAAACCGAAGCACAGGAGGCATTCGGATCGGGACATTTGCACCATTTTGTTTTTCCCCACCCCTGTCTTATGGTTAGGTCTAGGATTGTCTGTTTGTTTGTACTCCCACTCCCCCACAACCCTATTTGTTAGCCTTTGTTATCTTTGGCAAATGATCTAGATGTACACTTTATTAGCATAGTTGTCAACATAAGACATGTTTACAGTAGAGTGAACACATGTCCTGGATTGCCCAGAACTAGGGTGACCACATTTTATTCCTTTATACGTCATACGCACGCCGGGTCACGTGACCTCTCTGCACAACTGCCGGGGAGCCAAACAGGCAGCATGGAGGACACCAGGCTGCCTGCCACTAGCCACCAGGGAAAAAAAGTAAGTACTGGGGGCATATTAATGGCAAATAATGGCATATTATTGTGCAAATTGGCAGGGGCTTATTAATGACAAATACTGGCATATTATTGGGCAAATTGGCAGGGGCTTATTAATGGCAAATAATACTGGCATAATATTGCATATTAGTGGCAAATAATACTGGCATAATATTGGGAAAATTGGCTGGGGCATATTAATGGCAAATAATACTGGCATATTATTTGGCAAATTGTCAGGGGCATATTAAATGGCAAATAATACTGGCATATTATTGGGCAAATTGGCAAGGGCATATTAAATGGCAAATAATTCTGGCATATTATTGAGAAAATTGGCAGGGGCTTATTAATGGCAAGTAATACTGGCATATTATTGGGTACATTGGCTGGGAATAGTAATGGAAAATAAGACTGACATAATATTGGGCAAAGTTAGCAGGGGCATATTAAATGGCAAATAATACTGGCATATTATTGGGAAAATTGGCAGGGGCATATTATTGGGAAAATTGGCAGGGGCATATTAATGGCAAATAATAATGATAATACTGGCATATTATTGGGCAAATTGGCAGGGGCATATTAATGGCAAATAATATTGGGCAAATTGGCTGGGGCATATTAATGGCAAATAATACTGACATATTATTGGGCAAATTGGCTGGGCATATTAATGGCAAATAATACTGACATAATATTGGGCAAATTGGCAGGAGCATATTCAATGGCAAATAATACTGACATAATGGGCAAAGTTAGCAGGGGCATATTAAATGGCAAATAATACTGGCATTTTATTGGGCATATTGGAAGGGGAATATTAATGGTAAATAATACTGGCATATTATTGGGCAAATTGGCTGGGTCACATTAAATGGCAAATAATACTGGCATAATATTGGGCAAATTGGCTGGGCCATATTAATGGCAAATAATACTGGCATATTATTGGGCAAATTGGCAGGATCATATTAATGGCAAACAATTCTGGCATAATATTGGGCAAATTGGCTGGGGCATATTAATGGCAAATAATACTGG
The DNA here is from genome assembly GCA_036172795.1 of Pelodytes ibericus. NCBI lineage: Eukaryota > Metazoa > Chordata > Amphibia > Anura > Pelodytidae > Pelodytes > Pelodytes ibericus. Next base: position 98,223,608 of record CM069857.1, on the reverse strand, counting down.
CATATCATTGGGAAAATTGACAGGGGCATATTATTTGGCAAATTGGCTGGGGCAAATTAAATGGTAAATAGTACTGGCATATTATTGGGCAAATTGGCTGGGGCATATTAAATGGCAAATAATATCTGCATATTATTGGGCAAATTGGCAGGGGCATATTAAATGGGAAATAATACTGGCATAATATTGGGCAACTTGGCAGGGGCATAATAATGGCAAATAATACTGGCATATTACAGGGCAGATTGGCGGAGTCATATTAATGGCAAATAATACTGACATATTAATGGACAAATTGGATGGGGAATATTAATGGCAAATAATATTGGCAAAGTGTATGTAATGGGGTTACGGGGGCATGTAAATCTGAGTGATGGGGCATGTCCTTGGATTGCAACGTGGGTTATGGCTCATGTTGTGGGTGTGTATCGTGGGTAGGAGGAGGTGCCCAAATTTTGTCTGCCATGGGCAGCACAAAACCAAGATACACCACTGGGGGGAGAGGCAGAGGAGAGAACACTGATGGGGGAGAAGAGAGAACACTTATGGGGAGAAGAGAGAACACTGAAGGGAGGAGAAGAGAGAACACTGAAGGGAGGAGAAAAGAGAACACTGACGGGTGGGGGAGAGAGGAGATAACACAGACGGGGGATAGAGGAGAGAACACAATTGGGGAGAGGAGGAAAAGAAATGGCTATGGGGAAGAGGAGAAACACATACATGGGTAGAGGGACAAAGACAGTCATAGGAGGTAGAGAATAGAGAGAGACATGGGAAGGGGGAGGATACAGACATAAATGGGAAGGGAGAAGAGAGAGCTAGAAATGGGATGGTAGAGGAGAGACAGACACATGGGATGGCAGAGGAGAGACAGACACATGGGATGGCAGAGGAGAGACAGACAGACATGGGATGGGAGAGGAGAAACAGAGACCTGGGAAATGAGAGGAGAGACAGACAGACATGGGAAAGAAGAGGATACAAAGAAGGACATGGGAAGGAAGAGGAGAGATACGGACATGGGAAGGAAGAGAGCCAGAGAGACACGTTGAGTGAGAGTAGTGCAACAGACATGGGAAGGGAGAGGAGCGTGACAGAAGGACATGAGAGAGAGGAAAAGGCAGACGGACATGGGAGAGAGGAAAAGACAGACAGACATGTGCCCCTCCAAAGATCAGACTCTGGATCCGCCCCTGTGTCTCCTATTAAAAAAGTAAAAGTAGTTAATTTGCATATTCAGTATAGACAATCTTACATACATTTTTTCTTTTCTATATACATAGTACAGCCATGGTTTGGTGAAGAGGACTCTTGACTAAAGGCAGTATGTAGATTATAAATATATAAATCATTACCATTTCAGTTCTAATGAGCGACAAAACAACTCATGTGGGATAACAATACTGGTGATGTAATGTCAGCTACAGGTTGGCATCACATCAGTTATTGTTCATCAGCAGCAGCTGTTAGGTTCTTTGTACCCTCCCTCCATAATGTCATGTTTATCACAGTATTGTTTCAAGTCCATAGTGTGAATGCTAAAAAATAATTGGTACTGCACCATTTTCCAATGTGGAAATGAAAGAGTACATTTACATATGTGAGTGTGTTGGGAAGGGGCATGAATAGAAAATGCCAAGACATTGTGGTAAAATTGCCACATAGCACATCGCCCATCAACCATGTAGCACATCGCCATAGGGCCAATTTTACCAAAATGTATCTGCGTTTTCCACAGTGAAGAAAGGTGCATTTGAATTCAGATTGGTCTGAGACTCTATGAATAGTGGGAATCGTATTCATTTTCAGGCCAAGTTCCCCGCAGAAGCCCCGAACCAAATTTGGCAATATAGAACAGACATATTGCAGATTTTGCTGCAATTGGGTTATCTTTCCCAAAGTGGAGCTACATGAATAGACCTCATGGTTTACTATACTGTAATCATAATTTGTAATGAGTTAACACAAGAGAATGCTCCATATCTGTATTCTGAAAGTAAAGTAAGTGCTTAGAGTCCAGCAATCTTATTTTGTTGACTAATATATATATGTATCACCAGAGTGTAACTTTCAACCCTTTGAAGCAGTTGTTATTGACCATGTAATAAATTGTCCATCTAACTTGTTTTGGGTACAATTCTTTCTAAAAGCCACAAGAGGGCAGAATATGCCTATATTTACTCTGTTACATGAACATCAAAGTATGATTTAGTCTCTTGTAAATACTTTCCAGCCTGAAAAAAAATAAACCGGTGAATACATATTAAAGCTAACATTTTAATTACAAGTAGTGTTGAGCGAACCCGAACCGCACTGTTCAGGTTCGTACCGAACTTTACGGTTTTTGGACCCCGGACCAAACGACATTCGGTTTATAGACTTTCGGTTTATAGAATAGCAATAGCATTACATGTATTCTTTAAACCGAAAGTCTATAAACCGAATGTCGTTTACAAACCAAGATACAATTTGTTTAAACCAAGTTAAAATTGGAAAAATTCTATAATATTTCCAACTCAGCTTTCAATGTTCCAGACACTGGAGATTCTCCCTATAGCCCACTTTAATACTGCTACCCTGCCAAACACTACCTCTGTCCCCAAAATCTGTACTGTCCCGCCTGATGGCAACTTCCACTTAATGTTAATTGAGTCATTGTGGTGATAATATTTTTATAAGGTGCCTCCTGTGAAGGTGATATTTTAACCCCTTTTTTTAAGCTTGGAATTAAAAGTTTAATCAAGGCTTTTACTACTGGTCTTCAAGTGATAAAAATGGCAGAACATTACATTAAATTACCATTTTTTATATTGCACAAACAATTTACATAGCGCTAGTTACAGAGCACAGAGGGGGACAAGAATAGATTAATACATGAGGTAGAGGACCCTGCTTACAATCTAGTTTTGGGTACAGTATTTCAGTGTTGCACAATGCCTCTACCTTCGGTCACTAAGGAAACATTTTTGCATGACGTGCCTGGCACGTCATATGCCAGGAAGGGGTTAAAGAACAACTGTAGTCCTTTTTTGTGTATTACATAAAATAAAAACAGTTATTATACTAAATTGTCTAATTTTTTTTTAAGTGATGAAATACATCTTCATACCTTTTTTCCCACCAGTAGCAGGGCCGTTTTGTTTTTTTAAATTGAAAATAAAAGCGTGGGCTGCCCCTGGCCCACTGATTCCTGGGGGCCCATATCAGTGGCATATTAATGCATAAATTATCAATGGCTTATTAATGGACAAATTATCAGTGGCATATTAATGGATACATTATCAGTGGCTTATTAATGGACAAATAATAAGTGACATATTAATGGATAAATTAACAGTGGCATATTAATGAACAAATTATCAGTGGCAAATAAATGGATACATTATCAGTGGCATATTAATGGATACACTATCAGTGGATATTAATGGACAAATTATCAGTGGCATATTAATGGATAAATTATCTGTGACATATTAATGGACAAATTATCAGTGGCATATTAATGGATAAACTAACACTGGCTGTAGCATATTAAGCCTTGGATGTGGATTGCGGGTAATGGGGCATGGCCTGGGTTGTATTTAAATCATTGGCATGATATACAAAGACCTGGATAAAATTACTTTGGCAGGGTAGGGAGGCAAGAGGGAGATATGGGGGGTGGCCCAGAATTTTTTTCAGTAAAGGGCCCTGAAATTTCTAATGACGGCGCTGCCCAGCAGTGCAGGCTGCATGAGGATGGAGCATCCATTGTATCCACCTCTTCAGTCGAGGGAAAGGCATCCCAGCAGCTTACTTCTGTGAATAGCGCTCTAAGCATGCAGTGTATGACGTTTTATGCATGCTGAGCCTCGGTGAAGCTACTCATTACAAAGAACTGTAAATAAAGCTAGACGCCGACCTGGCGTCAACTTAAAAATCTGTTTTTGGTTTGGCTTGGTATGGAGAAAGGATTCCAGCTCAATGTGAGTGGGTTTCAAATAGGAACAAGTGGATAGAGAAAATCCAAAGGGATATACTACTGATTAATATAGCGATTTTATTATGCGTTTTGGTTTTCTTTTTTTTCTTTCTTCTGTTTGCAGAACCAAGCAGGTACTGTTTACGTCCTATGTTCATTGATGTATTTTTCATGCACAAATATATGTAACCAATGTTGACTATACCTATATTGGGTTACATCAAGACTTTTTGAGTTCCACAACCGTATGATATATTTGAAGTGCTAATATGCTTTGTTTTGTATGTCCATTCTCTTGCTACATAGAAGTTTAGGTTGAAAAAAGCCCATCAAGTTCAACCCTTTTCCTATCCCATGTTTACCGCTGTTGATCTAAAAGACGGCAAATAAAAACCTCTTAAGTAATTTCGAATTTTGCGTTCAGATGGGGAAAAAATTCCTTCTGGACTTTAAATGGCAATCAGATTTCTCCTTGGATCAACAAGCACTAAGTACATATTAATGCCCATACTAACTTGCATAGCCCTCTATGTTCCGGGTCATTAAAAAAGTATCCAGGCCACTTTCAAAGGCATCTAAATTATTTGCTAGAACCACTTCTTCAGGCGGTGAATTCCATATCTTAATTGTCTTTACTGTAAAAAATCCCTTCCGCTGTCATAGACTAAATCTTTCTTCAAGTCTTAGTGGGTGACCTCTTGTTCTTTGTACTGTTCTTTTAATGAGCAGGTCATTAGAAAGCCCTTTGTATAGGCCCTGTACATATTTATATAACATTATCATATCCCCTCTAAGCTGCCGAGTGTACAGATTTAACTTTTCCAGAGAAAATTTAAGAGCTGCCATTATCTGTTTGGCTCGGTGACACAAGTCTAAATATTGGTAAAAGATGCAGTCCTGTTCTTCCCTGAATTTCCCCCGGGTAGTGGGGATCAGGCTACTGGAGATAATGTGGATTCATGCCCTGCTATTTACTGTGCCCTCCATCCTTTTCGGTGGCTGCAGTCCCATACTATGGAAACTTGACTGTTGGAGTAGTGCAGCTGGTGTGTGGTTCTTTGCTCTGCATCTCCTGCCTGTTAGGTGTCCAAGGTGTGTGGGCCCTTGCCACCTTAGACCCTTGGTACTCATTCGCTATATCAGCATTGGCTTTTTCTGTGGGCACCGAGCAGTGAGCCCCACCCAGCACAGCCAACTCCTTGTAGTTCAGTAGCTCACCATCACTCCCATGTCTTCTCTCCCATCCTGTATCAGTTGTGGTTATGGCATCTAGCAGGTGCACAGCCAGAGCCCTATGAGGATTCCATCCTGTGCAAGGGTAATGGCCCATCATCCTCTCAGGGCCAGATTAAGACATTGTAGGCCCCTGGGCTACATTTATTGTGAGGCTCACGGTAAATATAAGATGACCTTACAGGAAAATAGTTTGCTTTTTCCAGGTTACTGCTGTTTTCTAAGTGTACAGTTGGTGCATTTAAATAAGCTAAAACAGGGCATTGTATTATGATTTGGGGCTTTTATTTTAACCTGCAGGAAGAAGTTTAAAGGATTGTGAAACATTTTTTTTAATTTTTTATTTCTGCCATTTTTTTGTTCTGTTTAGAAAAGTGTGGTCAATTAGGGTAGGGGTTTGATAGCAATAACCTATGTTTGTGAAGTATATAGGGTAACTCACAGAACATGCTCACAGTTTGAGTTTGCTTTTTCCAAGTGACTGCAATTTTCTAAGTGTCCAGTTGGTGCATTTACAGCAGTGACTGCTGTTTTCCAAGTGTCCAGTTGGTATATTTACAGCAGTTAGTGCCGCACAGAGAGTAGAGACATAGAGGTAAGTCCAGTTTTACTATTTTTTTCACTCACACTTGCACTATACATGATGAGCAAGGTTGAAGATCTCAAGTGCACATCTTGTTATATGTATGAACACTTGGAGTTCCAGGGTCCATATCGCTGTGACAAGTGTGAGCAAGTGGCCTCACTGGAAGCTCAGATTGAAGCTCTGGAGAGGCATATTGCAACACTGAGGGATACTGACAACCTTGAGAGTGAGTCTCTTGCTCACTGAGCAGAGCTTAATGGGTCACCTAAAAATGAGGGAGGAGATCAGCCAAAAGAGAAGCAGGCACAAAGTTGGGTGACTGTTAGACATCGTTGTAGTGGGTAAGGGAAGAGGAAGAGGGCAGCCAGTCCTGAGTTTCTTCACCCTAACAAATTTGCTCACTTGAGTGAAGATGTTTGGCAGGCAGACCCAGGAGTGGATTTGCTGGAGGAAACTGTTCTCCCTAACAGCCGGGATGACAGCTCCTCTAGCATAGAGGGGATCCAAAAGCTAGTGAAGAGAGGCAGGTTGAGGTGGTAGGGGACTCTATTATTAAGAGAGTATCTAGGGTAATCTGTGGCTCTGACCGCGGCAACCGAATGGTTTGCAGTCTCCAGGTTCGGCATGTTGCGGACAGAGTGGAGAGATTATTGTGAGGGGCTGGAGAGGATCCAGCGGTTTTGGTCCATATTGTGATCAATGACACAGTAATAGGAAAATGTAGGGTCCTAAAAGGTAACCCACGCTGCATACGCATGACATACCCCATAACCACATCACCCCATTACATGCCACCATTACCCCCATTACATGCCCCCTCACCCTAGGACTTACAATGATCCATGGTGGCTAGCGGCTCCCCGCGGTGAGTGTAGATAGGTCACGTGACCTGGCGCATGGGGTACAATCTTTACAGTTGCGATGTATTGCACCTTAATGTAAGAGGGACTCATGTACTAGGGGATAGGGTGGCTAGAATGTTGGAGGAGTGTTTAAACTAGGAATGAGAGGTGGGGGTGAAGGACCAATAAGCACTGGGCTAGAGAGTATAGGAAGGGAAGGCGACTTAGTTAGTACCCGGGTGGGTTTATCTGGGGGCATGGTTAGAATGGATTGTAGGGAGCAACCTCTAAAAAAAATCATAAATGAATTATGCCAGTGGCATTAAGTGTATGCTTGCAAATGCCAGAAGTTTAAGTGGTAAAATAGGGGAATTAGAGCTGGAAGCAGGTATTGAAAATTATGACTTAATTGGTATAACCGAAACATGGTGGGATGACACACATGATTGGTCAATCAGTTTGGAGGGCTACATGTTGTTTAGAAAAGATAGATCAAACAAAAGTGGTGGAGGGGTCTGTTAGGATATCAAACCAGCATTATTGCCTCAATTGAAGGAAGGTGGATATAATGACAGTACTGAGCATGTGGAATCATTGTGGGTGGAGATAGTCAGTGGGGGTAGACCTGCCCAGAAATTATAAGTGGGTATTTGTTATAAACCACCAAATATTGGTGAACTTGAAGAACCACAGCTACTAATGCAAATCGAAAAGGCTTCTAAAATACAGTGTAGTATCATTATGGGGGATTTGAATTAACCAGAAGAAGATTGAAAAAATGGAACCACTAATTCTGCTAAAAGTAGTAAGTCTCTGAATTTGTTGAATGACAACTTTTTGTCTCAGCTAGTACAGACACCAACCAGAGTAGAAGCTTGCCTGGATCTGGTCATAACTAACATCCAAGTAAGGGAGCATTTAGGGAATAGTGACCATAACATGGTATCCTTTGAGATTAAGTCAAAAGGCAAATTAGTGTTGGTCCCACCTAAACACTGAATTTTAAAAAGGCCAACTTTAGTAGGTTTAATACATCCCTTGGTCTAGTTGACTGGGATGGATTATTTTTGGGGAAAAAACACAGAAGGTAAGTGGAATACCTTCAAACTAACACTACAAAAATATGCATATAAATTTATACCCTTTGGTAACAAATATAAAAGAAGTAAATTAAAACCAATGTGGCTAACCAGTAAGGTAAATCAGGAAATAAATAAAAAGAAAGTAGCGTTTAAACGTTATAAAGTTGAGGGATCAGCAGAGGCTTTTGCTAAATATAATGAAGCCAACAAAGACTGTAAAAAGGCTATTCTACTGGCTAAATTGCAGAATGAAAAGACAATTGCTAAGGAGAGCAAGAGGAATCCCAAAAAAATATTTAAATATATAAATGGCAAAAAATTAAAGGCTGAAAATGTTGGGTCCATGTTATCTGAAATGGGTGAGACTGTCAGTGGAGACAGAGAGAAAGATATTTTAAATTATTTATATTCTTCTGTTTTTACCAAGGAAGAACCAATGGACAAGAACCTGCAAGCTACATTCACAGAACAGTCACAGCAAGTATGTGAATGGTAGACATTAGAAAAAGTGAAACAATTAAATGATGTTAAAATAGACAAAGTCCCGGGGCCAGATGCCATACACCCACAGGTACTTAAAGAGCTAAGTGGCCAGACAGTTATTTTTATGTGGTGCCCATATTTAAAAAGGGATCAAAATCCCAGGCGGGCAATTACAGGCCTGTAAGCTTGTGGTGGGGAAACTGTTTGAAGGGTTGCTAAGGGAATATATTCAAGGTTTCATATTGAACAGGAGTCTCATTAGCAGGAGCCAAAATGGCTTTGTGAAAAGCAGATCTTGTTAAACTAACTTAATTACATTTTATGAGGAGGTGAGTAAAAATATAGATATGGGTGCTACAGTGGATGTGATATCTTTAAACTTTGCTAAGGCAAATCATTGTTTATTAATGATCTCCCAGAGGGCATAGGGAGCCATGTCTCAGTGTTTGCTGATGACACAAAATTAAGTAGGGTAATACAGTCTGAACTAGATGCATCTTCGCTGCAAGAGGATGTGGACAAATTAGGTAATTGGGCAAATAAATAGCAAATGCGAGACAAGTGTAAAATTATGCATTTTGGGTACAATAATAAAAATTCAACATATAGTTTAAATTATGTTTCCTTGGGGAAATTTACTAATGAAAAAGGTTTGGGAGTAGTTGTAGACAATAGACTTACCAGTAGTGCACAGTGTCAGCTGGCAGCTGAAAAGGCCAATAAGATTTTGGGGTATATTAAAAGGGGTATTGACTCACGGGAGGAAGATATTATTCTGCCTCTTTATAGGTCCATGGTAAGACTTCACCTTAAATATGTGGTTCAATTCTGGGCGCCTTTTTAAAAAAAAAAGATAGTATGGAACTAGAGAGTTCAGAGGATGGCTACAAAACTACTGATGGGAATGAAACCTATTAGTTATGAAGAAAGGATGGAAAAGTTAAATCTGTACACGCTAGAGAAATGGCGGCTTAGAGGGAATATGATCATTTTATACAAATGTACAGGGCCCATCTAATAACAGAATGGTACAAAGGACAAGAGGTCACCTGCTAAGACTTGAAGAAATTAAGATATGGAATTCACTGCCTGAAGAAGTAGTTCTAGCAAATACCTTAGATGCATTCAAAAAGCAGCCTGGATACTTTTTTTAATGAGCCGGAGAAATGAGGGCTATGCATGTTAGTATAGGCATTAATATTTATTTAGTGCTTGTTGATCCAAGCATAAATCTGATTGCCATTTGGACTCAAGAAGGAATTTTTTTCCCCACTGAAAGCAAAATTCGAAATTGCTGAAGGGGTTTTCATTTGCCTTCTTTTGGATCAACAGCGGGTAACATGGTATAGGAAAAGGGTTGAACTTGATGGACGCAAGTCTTTTTTCAACCTAAACTACTACGTAAGTATGTAATATTTCACATGTAAACTGTTTTTCTTTTCCCCCATTTTTAATAAAAATTATGACAGAGAAAATGCATTTATTGTTTTGATTTCCTTTTATTTGCAAATCTGCCCCTTAGACTTGCCATTCTGCCTCCATATTTGCAAATCTGCCCCACAGACTCGATAATGCATCCCCTTGCCAATCTGCCCCACAGACTTGTCAATCTGCCCCTCAGACTTGTTCATGAACCCCCAGACTTGACATTCTACACCCAGACCTGCAATTTATTCCCACACCCAGTACATGCCACACCACCGACATGTCACATCTAGGACTTACCCCAGGGTATTCACCATCACCCACATTGCACACCCACGACTTACCCCAGTACATGCCCCATCACCCACATTGCACACCTAGGACTTACACCAGTACCCCAGTTTATGCACCATCACCCACACCACTCACCCAGGTCTTACCTCTGGGCAAAGTCTTTAGCAGTGGGTCCCCTCGACCCAATTGTTCTAAAGCTGCAATATAAAACTGTATGTAAATGTAAACTTTTTTGAATTAAATTAAACTATTTTTATATGTAATAAAAATTTTATTGTAAATTGCATTTTTTGTTTTATTCCCTTCTTCTGCACCCACATTACACTTAAAGGATTTAACACAGCACCATACAGTACCCACAGCATTTGCCACGTACTTATATTGCACCCACCGCTCTTGGCTTGCACTCATAATGAACCCACGTGGTTTGGCATGCCACAGTGTCACTTTGCCCCATAGTACGTGATATTTTGCCCCACAAAACTTGCCACAGCATCACATTGCCAATTAAAATGAGCTCGTCAGGTACCAATTAACATGCTACAGTCACTTTGCCATTAACATATGAGCAGACAGACCCATTCAAATATGCCACTGTTTGGCCATTAATATGCCACTGTTAATTTTCCCATTAATATGTCACTGTTAGTTTGCCTATTAGTATGCCACTGTTAGTTTGCCCATTAATATTCCACATCCAGTATTCCCATTAATATGCCACTGTTAGTTTGCCCATTAATATAACACAGTCAATGTGCCCATAAATATGCCACTGTTGTATTATCGATTATTATGCCACATACAATTTTTACATTAATATACCACTGTTAGTTTGCCAATTAATATGTCACAGAAAATGTGCCCATTAACTGTTAGCCTGCCCATTAATATGTCACTGTTAGTATGCCCATTAATATTCGACAGCCAATTTTCCATTAATAGGCCACTATTAGTCTGCGCATTAATATGCCATTATTATTCTGCCCATTAATATGCCACTATTAGTATGCCCATTAATATGCCAAAGCCAATTTGCCCATTAATATTCCACTATTAGCCTGTCCATTAATATGCCACAGCCAATTTTCCCTTTAAAATGCCACTATAAGTCTGCCCATTAATATGCCACAGCAAATTTGTCCATTAATATGCCACTGTTAGCCTGCCTATTAATATGCCACTATTAGTATGCCCATTAATATGCCACCGACAGTTCACCCCAAAAAAGCTATTACCCCTCCCCAGAACTCACCTTCCTGCAGCTTTCTGTGCCCAGCCGTCTCCTGCGCTCCCCGCTATGCTCATCGGTGATCATGTGACCTGCCGCAATGAGAGCAATGGGGATCGCGAGACAGGTAGCATGTCTCCATCAGGGAGCTGGCGAGGGGACATCTTCTAATCTCCCCAGCCAGTGCCTCAGCGGCAAGCTTTAATTTTTTCCCCATCGGTCGGATAAAGGCCTTGAGCTGCAGTTCTTGGGGCTCCTATTTTGCCGAGGCCCCTAGGCTGCAACACCTAAGTCCTATGCCTTAATTCGGCCCTGGATGAGTGTCTTTTTTTCTATTTTTAATGCTTTTATGGATTGTTTCAGGGGTACCCCTGACTACTGATAAGACTGATAAGGTAAAAATGGAGTTCCGTCTTCCTCAATCCAAAATTCCGGCTATTAAGACTGACTTATGGCAGGTGCGGGGTAGTTCTAAAGTCTTAGTTAACAAAATGGGGAAGCTGTCATTTGATTGTGTATGTAACTGTAAGTCTGACTGTGTGGATGTATGTAACTGTAATATTATAACAAATATGTTACATATAGCTGGTTTTATAGAATATTTGTTATATAAATATTATAAAACCAGCCATATATGTTATACACATATTAAAATAAACCTGAGCCATGTTATATATATATATTGTAATATATAATTACATAAACCTGAGCCATATGTTTTATATAAACATATATATATAAACCAGCATATATTTTTTAATATTACATTATATAAATATATAAACCATCCGTTTATAATAATATAGGAGTTGCATGGTCGGTTCGGGGGGCCCCAGGGCAATTTTTGCACCGGGGCCTGGTGGTTTCTAGTTACGCCTCTGACTTACATATACCCTTACCACTTACACACACAGTGACACCAATACACACACAAACTGAGACACACTATTTTGCCGCTCAATATGCCATTTAATATGCCATTATTTTGCCACTCAATATGCCATTTAATATGTCAGGATTTTGCCCCTCCAATATGCCATTTAATATGCCAGGATTTTGCCCCCCAATATGCCAGGATTCTGCCCCTCAATATGCCAGGATTTTCCCACCCTCCTCCCCAGTACTTACCTCCTTGCTGCTCTGTCCCCCGGTGCAGGTCGGTGGCTGTGAGGGAAGCGTTGTATGCTCCCCTCCAGCCGCGCGGCTTCAATAAAGTTTGAGTTCATTTGATCGGTTGTGATACTTTCAACACTGATTGGCAGGTAATGATTGAAAAGGTTGTGGCAGGTTTGTGGGGGCTGGCTGTCGCAGAGGTGCCTGCTTTGGCCAGAGTGGGATAAGGGTCGTCATCCAATTTAAAGGGGGGTGAACTGGAAGTTATTATCTTAAAAGACAAGTCTGGCAAGGGGGGATGACTTGGGGCCATTGTGTTATGATGTTAAGCGGTGTGGTTAATGGCTTTTGGAATTAAAAGTCTTAAGATAAATAATTGATTCAGCTATATATCTGTTATGACTTAAACCCCACTAAAGAGCTATGGCCATTCCCATAATTTTGGTCTTGTGTGTCTATTTATATATATTTACATTTGTGTTTTTAGTTGTTTTTGTGTGTGTTTTTAGTTGTTGATAGCTAAGTTGTTTTTTGTTCGTTTTTTATATAGGGCAAATTGGCTGTGGCATATTAATAAGCAGATTATCAGTGACATATTAATGAGCAAATTATCAGTGACATATTAATGGACAAATTATCAGTGGCACATTAATGTTCAAATTGTCAGTGGCATATTAATGAGCAAATTATCATTGGCATATTAATGGTGAAATTGTCAGTGGCATATTAAAGGTCACATTGTCAGTGGCATATTAATGGTCATATTATCAGTGGCATATTAATGAGCAAATTATCAGTGGCATATTAATGAGCAAATTATTAGTGGCATGTACAATGCGGGTAACCAGTATTCACTATACCAATCCACCTCTAGCATACTATTTGTCATGAGCAGAGGTTTGAGTATATACTCATAGTAGCTGTGGAGAAATAAGGACAACAGGACTCACTCAAAAAATAATACTTTTTATTTATTGAAAACAGTTATGCCAGCTTAAAAGCACACGAAGACAGTAGACACCTTACGCGCTTCGCAAATAACTCACTTTGTCATAGGTACATAGTACAACTATCACAAAGTGCAAAGTCTTTGTGCGCTTTTAATATGGTATAACTGTTTTCAATAAAGAACCAGATTTTTTTCTGTCCTGCTGTTCCTTATTTTTACACCTGGCTGCATTATTTTACCTGTCTGACTGCTCCTGAATTCTGATGAGCCCAGGCCGCTACTGGTGCTTCTCGTCGAGCTTCTGCTTTCTTCTGGTTTTCTCATAATACCTACGGTATACCCTATGTCACTGACTAGCTGTATAATTAATTTATAAAACGTAAAATAATAAAACATAGTCTGGCTATTCATGTTTAGAACAAGCAAAAATGAAGCATCCCAACACACACACACACCCTACACCTCTTACCATCGTCTGAAAGTTCTGCCCAAACCACAAAATACTGGCTCCTTTTCTGAATATAGTATTAATTATTACTTTAATACTCTACACGACTGGCCCTAATTATGTGAAGCAGGCTGGTAAAGGAAAGACAACATGTCATAAAAAGTTAATAAAGCTACAATTAATTGTATGTATATTCAGGATATAACTATTGGGTAAAGAAAAACAGTCCTATATCTATATATATGGTTACACACAGATAACAGTCCATTAAGCCCTTGCATACAAATAGAGAGCAACTCCTGGAGAGGTACTGTATTTGATATGGCTCATTCCATCCTCTTCTCTAAGCGCTGCTTAGTAACCAAACCATCCACTGGAAAAAAAAAATCATCCCTCCTCCCCTTTGGTTCTTGCTAACAGAGTATCACATATATTCACCACCCCAGTCTGCACTGGAACTAAAGATCTGAGCAGCCTCATCCTACTCATAGATTTCTTGGTAAGGGCATTAAAACTGACATTTTTATTCGTTTGCTAAATATCTTTGTGTGGATTCCCCTGTAAAAATCACCAACTTTTTTATTTTTTAAATCTCTAGCACATTCAGCAGCACTATACAGAATATTTTGCTAGTGCATAGCCTTTCCCCTCATCCTATGAAATTGTCCAACTCTATTACTGGATGAAATATCTTCTCTGGACTAATGCTTTTGTAGGTTACTCCATAACATTCAGTGGATTTTCTGCTTTTTTTCAGTCAGGCACAGCAGTCAGGATGTTTTCAAATCCGTTTCTAGTGCTGGTTCTGCAGTGGTTACAATTGATATTAGGAGATTAAAGATGTGTGTGTGTGTGTGTGTTACTGCTTTATAACGTTTCTATGAAGTCATGTGTGTCTGAAGGAGTTAAAGTTCATGCACTCTGAATGCATAATAACAATCATTTTACAACGCAGGTTTAATTTGTTGTTTACATTGTGTGTCCAGTAGCTGTGTTGTTTTGCAGTTGCAATCATCTGTAATGATATGAAGTGTTAATCCTTCCTGTGCTGGTGAAAGGCAAGGAGAAATGAAAATAGTCAATGGTCTGTCCACCTAGGGGTTTGTAAGGAGACAGGATCTCGGAGTGGGGAATATTACTTCATTCATCTGCTTCCCATTCATTCACAACAGAAATGTAGCACATTTCTCTCATGTCTATTGCAGGTGACAAACAACTGAAGAATACACTATTTTAATGGTTTGCCTTTAACTTATGTGTTTGTTTATATATATATATATATATATATATATATATACACATTTATTTTTACTTTTATAGATACAGAAATAAAAAAAATAAAAAAGTATATATATATATATATATATATATATATATATATATATATATATATATATATATATATAATATACCATTGCTATTACTCACTGGATTTTAGTTGCCTTGAAATGTATGTTTGAATAAGTATTGTATTGCTTGATAAGATTTGAGATTTTTGTGATGTCACTACACTACAGAGGTCAGCTAGGCAACTATTAGGCTAAGTAGAGCATGATGACCAAGTTTCTCCTCTATTGGGGTGAGATTATAGAAATGCATAATACTTTGTTACATTAAATGTAGTGCTAGCATGTAGAGCGCATTTTACATATGTATGTATGTATTTAAAAATGTATATATATATGTATATATATATATATATATATATATATATATATATACACACACATACAGTGTCAATGTATTTATATACATATATATGTTTATAGCCCATCTCATGAAAACAGTAAGGCTGCACCAATTACAATATAATGGTGATAGCGCCTTTGGCAGCTGAAACGCAATTAACTTTGTTTCTCTTCTATTAATCTAGCATACCAGAAAAACTTAGCAGTCTATTGAGTCATGAATTTGAAACTTAAGGCCAAAGTAGCTGAGTTGGAAAGCTTCTCCCATTTAGCAGAATTGGAGAATTTTTATGAACTCAGCTACTTTTGACTAAAGTTTGAAATTGAATAGACCCTTTCAGAAACAAAATCTTTTACCATAATGATGACAATGACTCAAGATAACTGTGCAATTAAGCAACGTTTGGACTGAGTACAGCACATTCTGTACTTTTTAAAAATTAATACTGATAGTTGGTTTGAAAATCTTCGGAAGGTTGCCAGTGTAAATGCGTTTTTTAAAAGTGCATATCTTTGAGGCTGTGGCTGGCCACCACCGACAATTAAAGTAGGCTGAGATTTGCGGTGATTTCACTCTACCACAAGTTCTGGAAGCTATTCTGGACTACTTGACTATGTCTTGCTAACTAGAGTCTGATTGGAGTTATCCACTGTCTATCTATGTAAGATCAGAGATTTACTGCCAGATGCTATTATTATAATAATTTCCTTGTTATTTATGTACCTGTTCTCATTTGTCTGAAAAAAATGCTGCTATGAAATTATATTGGGTGTAGGAACAATTTTCTATTCTTGTCTTATATTCTTGATTATAGATGCATTAATGGATTGTTTAATTAATTTAAGTAATTAGTTGAGTAACTTATTTAATTACAATCTTTACATGGAAACTTGGAATGCAGTCTGTTTTTAATTTTTTTTTTAACTTATATTATCTCATGCATTACTGTATATCATCCCACGGATCATTCACAACATTTTTATCTTGGTCCGAATTAAATTAAATATTCATGGGCCAAGTCAGCCTATATTAAATTAACTGGTTGTATGATGCAAAGGGTTATCAGATCTACCATTTTTTTCCCTGGATATACAGGTTTTACATACTGCCCTGCAGTGTGCGGAATGTTATTCTGTTCCATCAGAAATCCATAAGTTAATTGAAGCATTCCATTTGAGCTCCCCTCACTTGATTAATTGAATGGTTCCTTCTGGACGCATATCTATTTTGCATACTGCAGGGCAGCATGTAAAACCTATATATGTCCAGGAAAAAATGTTGGATGTGACAACCCTAAAAATGCCCCATCAGGGTTTTACCCATTGGGATTTATAATAAACATGTATGGTATATATTGGAATTTATAATAAACATGTATGGTAAATATTGGAATTTATAATAAACATGTATGGTATATATAGGAGTTTAAAAGCTAATAACAGGTACATTCTGCTTTTGACCAGGAAAAGTACTTTAACATATTGTCTAATTTTCAAGTAGTAGCCTGAGAAAATATGTGCATGGCCAGCATGACATGGGAGGGCAAGACAACCCCCTTCCTCTGTCATCCTGTCTGTATGTCTATCATAATTTACAAGCCAGTAAGTGCACGGCAGGGCTGGGCATTGAATGGTGATGGACCGGACATCATCCATATACCGTATTTATCGGCGTATAACACGCGCCGGCTTATAACACGCACCTCATTTTAAGAAGGAAATTTCAGGAAAAAAAACTTACATTTCAAATAAAGAACTTTGAAGCCCAATATGCCATTTAATATGCCAGGATATTGCCCCCAATATGCCATTTTAATATGCCAGGATATTGCCCCCAATATGCCATTTAATATGCCATGATATTGCCCCCAATATGCCATTTAATATGCCATGATATTGCCCCCAATATGCCAGGATATTGCCCCCAATATGCCATTTAATATGCCATGATATTGCCCCCAATATGCCATTTAATATGCCATGATATTGCCCCCAATATGCCAGGATATTGCCCCCAATATGCCATTTTAATATGCCAGGATATTGCCCCCAATATGCCATTTAATATGCCATGATATTGCCCCCAATATGCCAGGATATTGCCCCCAATATGCCATTTAATATGCCATGATATTGCTCCCAATATGCCAGGATATTGCCCCCAATATGCCATTTAATATGCCATGATATTGCCCCCAATATGCCAGGATATTGGCCCCAATATGCCAGGATATTGCCCCCAATATGCCATTTAATATGCCATGATATTTCCCCCAATATGCCAGGATATTGCCCCCAACATGCCATGTAATATGCCAGGATATTGCCCCTTAGTATGCCACCCTCCTCCCCCCCTTCCCCAGACCCCAGTACTTACCTCGTTCCTGCTCCGTCTCCCGGTGCTTTGAAGGTGCCTGGCTGTGAGGGAAGCGTTGTGAGCTTCCCTCCAGCCACGCGGAACAATAAAGTTTGTTTAAAAAAAAAAACTTTATTGACCGCGCGGCTGGAGGGGAGCTCACAACGCTTCCCTCGCAGCCACGCAGCTTAAGAGCACCGGGGGACAGAGCAGGAACGAGGTAAGTTTTAGATTTTTTTTCCCCCCCAGCCACCGATCGGCGTATAACACGCACCCATCATTTGCTCCCTATTTTCAGGGAGAAAAAGTGCGTGTTATACGCCGATAAATACGGTAATTCCAGTCCCTAGCTGGGCATTTCCTCCTTAGGTCTGGGGATGACCGTCTGGGGTATGGCCAACCCATTGAGCACTAGCTGGGCAACTATCTGCACGTGCTCCGCACAGGGGGAGTAAAGCCGGGCTACTGTGCTTAACCAGGACTCCAGTGGCCCAAGCATTGGATAACATCTACGTCAGATCCTAGGATGTGTTAGGGGTACACGCTACCGCTTTATGTGTTTATATTTATACACGGTATAGTGTCTGTTTTACTGGCCCTTGTTATCGTACTTATTTTAGTACCGGTTATTGGTAATATATATTACCTATTATGTTTACGAGCTATTGCTAAATTTTATTAGCAAGTAAAACATGAATTTTGTTACAGTATTTTCAATAAAATCCTGTGACCTTTTAGCCAGCCATGTGTCTGATTATTTCTTGGTAAAGGGGGATGATATATTTGTAATTTCACGTACATCAAGTCAAGTACATTGATATTATTAGAAATTGGTACGGTTGAGAAAAAGACATAAAAAAGATGTGCTTAAAGTATAGTTAGTGTGACCAGAAAAAGTGGTTTCAGGAGCATCAAGGAGCGAGACTACATAAAAAAGACATTTTAATCACTTTTTTAAAAAAGTTCCCAAAAGTGGACTGGCATCCAAAAAAGGACATCTGGTCGCCTACCTCTTTTGAATACATTCACACAGAGTTAAGGTAAAATTGGGGAAAGATTTCTTGTACTATTAATTTAACTATTAACCCCTTCATGACCAGACTGTTTTTGGAATGTTGTGCGTTAGTGACCAAGGCTGTTTTAACACTTCTGAGGTGTTTGTGTTTAGCTTTAATTTTCTTTGTCATTTGCTGTACCCACACAAATTATATACTGTTTTTTTTTTCAGGACAAGGGGTTTCTTTTGATGCTATTATTTTGTTCATATCATTATTGTATTATGAAAAAAATAATAAAATATGGTAAAAATGTAAAAAAACAAAACAATTTTCCTGACTTTTATTTGTAAAATATTTTACTAAGTTTCAAAAGTAAATGAAAAAAACTGCTAAATAGATTTTAATATTGGTCCTGAGTTTAGAAATACCCAATGTTTATATGTTTTTTTTTACTTTTTTTTTTGCATGTTATAGGTTAATAAATACAAGTAGCACATAGCTGTTTCAAAACCTTTTTTTTTTTTTAATTAGTGTTAGTGACATTGGAACACCAATATCGGTCATGAACCCTGGAAAAAACCTAAAAAATGTACACATTTTTATAAAGTAAATCCCGGAGTATTCAACTTGGGGTATTTTGACACTTATCATTCAGTCATTTTATCACCAATCTTTGACAAGTTTTAGCGTAGGAATTTTGTGTGTGTTTTATTTTGACACACTACGAAGTTTAGGTATGAATTTAAAGGGGTTGTTCTATTTTATTACCAAACACCCCAATATATGTTCAGCAACTTCCCCTATAGTATAGCGGTACCCCACATGTATATGTTTGCTAGGGTTATGTGGCAGGTACAGGGCCAAATTTAGGATACGGTCATTGCAGCTTTATAATGTGTATTTTTTATGTAATGCTTGCGGACTACATTTCCTATCATGCTTAGCCAGCCAAAAGATTAGCACAATAAAAAAAATAAAAAACTTTTTTTTTATTTAAAAAATCCCCGGGGGAGGGGGGGGGGCTGAATGTGCTTGGGGGACCAGGGGGAGACTTGCAGCACTAAATTTATCAGGCACCTGCTTTGACAGCTATTAACATCCAGGTGCTGTGATTGGCTATCACGGTGCTTGGATGTTTCCGTGGGGGCCTCAGCCGACATGGTTGAAGTGTCTCGGTATCATGACACTTAGCTATGTCGGCTTTATCACGATCGTGGTATGCATACCGCAATCTGATCTGCATGACAGTCCTGGACCATCATCAGTCACCAAGGGAGTTTTTCCCCATGACAGTCCAGGACCGTCATCGGTCACAAAGGTGTTAATGATACAACACTGGTGGTGATATTTTTCATTTTACTGAGTAAAATGTAGTTACGTCAGGCAATAAAACATTGAACTGATTTAAACTTGTATGTAAATTAGATTTCTTTATGATACATTATTTGAAATAATAAATTATGCAGTGAAAAATTCCTGAGCATTTCAAATTAACAAAGAGAAAATCTCTTGTTGCAATAGAATGATTATTATGTTTAATAATGTGAAAAGCAGCATTACCATCTATTTTGAGCAATGTTTCTCATAGAGATTCCTGGGGTTTATTTAATTAGCTGAGACTTGGTTTAATAAATTGAAAAATTATACAAGCAGTTTAGGAGTTGCTCAGTAAACAAAAGGGTAATTAAAAATGAATTAGTATGTTAGTTATGGTGCTTTATGTGTTCATGATCTAAGGAGAAAGACAAAGCAGTTAAAAGGTCACAGGATTTTATGAGCTGAAGCCAATATGGTGCTAAGTAGAGTCCGCCATTGCATGGGTCCATTGGACCCAAACGGTACTTTGACAGTGGCGGCAATTTGCTGCCCCAAGACATGTTATTTCAGGCACAGAAAACGGTCATCAGCATTGCCTCTTGCGTGGTTGTGAGGTCTGCTGAAGAGCACAATGATGTTAGGCATCACATCAGCGCTCTATGTGAATCCCAGACTAAGTCTTCAATCACAGTCAGAGCAATCCAATCTGATTACCCATGACTTAGAGCTCCATTACAGAGATTATGGGTGAAATGTAAAACTATATATATCTTTTTTACATCTACATCTTTTACATAATAATGTTTTGAGATGAAATAGTGTGGTAAAAGTCTCACTATTTTGCTAAATAATTTTAAAACCTATTTTTTACTGAAGGGTCGACTCAGGTAGCTCCAATTTTTCCACCAAAGTAATCAGAATAGCCCTGGAATTCAGTCAGAGAGCACCGTAGTCCTTCTGAATTGGCAAGAAAATAAGCCAATGTGGCCGAATTTTATTGTTCCTCTAGAATTCAGATCACCGAAATTGTAACCTCTATCCTCCTCAATAAACTTCTATACTTCTATGGGAACGATAGAGAATCATGTTCGGAGGACTTGGGCTATTGCAAAAGCATTCAAAATCGTCCCAAAAAAATAACATAATTTTTACAAAATTATGTTGGGGGCCCTATAATATAAATGATGGGGGGGGGGGGGGGGCAGTAGCTCTGGCCTCTCCTAATAATAAATGGGCTGGAAGCTAGCCAAATGACTCCTAGCACCTGTCATAAACATCAGGGGCTACTAGTACAGCACCCGGGGGCTACTAGGACTGGGAGCTTGACAAATATAATACTGCCTAAATGCCTCTGGACCCACCCCAATAAAATGAACCACTCTGGGTCCAGAGGCTACCCAATTGCATTCAGACCACCATACAATAAAATATGTTATACCCCTTTGGGTCGGTGTGCTGGCAAAAGGCCCGCAGGTCCCATATAATAAAATACATTGCCCCCTTGGTCAATAAAGACACCTGTAAAAGCCTTTGGGTGCCAGGGGGATGGGCAGTGAAAAAAAAATCCCTGTCTGGTAGCGTAGAAATTTCATTTAAAATGAAGACGACATCTAATTGGCTGACTTTGATTTTTACTGCCCACCCGCCTGGCACCCAAAAGGTGTCTTTTTTTTCCTTACAGGCTTCTTTATTGTTTTGTCCATACCTACCAGGGCAAGGTAGCTCAAGAGGGATGTAGGTAGGAATTTATTTTATATTAATTACGTTTTTCAGGTTAATGGGGCTTTGGCCACAAGGGGGGGCATTTTATTATATTTTATTGGGGTGGGTCCAGAGGCATTTGAGCAGACTCCAAACCCTGTGGGTGGTTTAACTTTATTATATGGTGGTCCAGAGCTACTAGCCCAACTTATTACATTGAGATCTGGAAGTCACTTGGGTGGCTCCCAGACCCAGTCATTAAGGTTTGTTCACCTGACCAGGTATGAACATACATAAAAAAGTATTGTATTTTGCCGCTAAAACACCCCACAGGACACGTTTCGATAATCTTCTTCATCTATTGGGCACTAGTGCATCTAAGGCTGTGATGGCATCTCTTGTTTTTACTAAATTTATCAAAAAGAGTAAACATATAATTAACATTATAATATTTGATTCTAAATTATCAAAAAGAGTAAACATATAATTTTGACTGTGTTCATATTTGTTTTCAATGCAATAATGGGAATCATTTAAAGGCATAAGTAAACTGACAATTTTAACTATTATTACAGATATATATTACATTCTCTTTTGTCTATGTTTGATCATTTTAGGCGTCCATAGCCATGGGACACCCTTTTCAGCTTCAGAATTTGAGTGAACAAATTATAAGATCTACAGTTCTTCTTGAGTAATCCTGTTGGGTTATTTTTATCTAGTGATCGCTAAATCATATATTAAAATCTCTGGGGATTTTTTTTTTTTTTTTACTAATAAATCATATTAATTAAACTTATTTAATATTATTAAGGCAATGAAGAATTGTAGCGATATTCTTGTACATATATGTATATGTAATTGTTTTTATTTCATGCACTGTTTGATATTTTATGATATAACTTACACATATATGTTGTTGTTTATTAATCGCAACAGTTACTACTTAACCCCTTAGTGACAAGACATTTGTACCTTGACTTTCCCTTGGTGACAATGGCTGTTTTGACATTTATGGGGTGTTTGTGTTTAGCTGCAATTTTATTCTTTCTCACATACAGTACCCACACAAATTATATGTTGTGTTTATCGTCATAAGAAGGGCTTTCATTAGATACCATTATGTTCATCATATCTTATAAGTTACTAAAAAAAAAATCATAAAATATGATGAAAAATTTTAAAAAACCCACTTTTTCTAACTTTGATCTAAAATATAATTTACACAAATAAAATCATTAAAAAAGACCCCATCTAAATAGTTTCTAAATGTTGTCCCGAGTTCAGAAATATGCATGTTTCCATATTTTTCGGTATTTTTTTGCGAGTTATGGGGAAAAAACCAAAAATAGTGTTTTTTGTTTTTTTCCTATATTGACCTTTTGACCCCAACCCGAACCCAAAATTTAACCCTAACACTAAATTTAACCCCAACTCTAATCCTTATTATATCCCTTAATATGTTTTAATTTTAACCCTATCCCTTATGCTAAAAATTATTTAATTTTAACCCTATAGGCTAATCTAACTATATAACAAGTTTTTAATTAATTAAATATTTATTTTAAATTTATTCCATTGCTATGCTACTTAACTACCACTAGGGGCAGTCAAGTAGCATATTCAAAGCGACGGAAGTTAAGTTACTTTCACTTCCGAAGCTCAGATCGGCAGAGGGCATAGCCATATTGACAGAGCAGCATGCTCCGTCAATATGGCTCCCACGATCGCTCCGTGGGGCGATCGTGGGTGCCCCAGAGCAGAAATTTCGGTGCTGGCTATTGCCTCGACATCGAGGCAATAGACCAGCACCGTTAAAGCTGTTTTCGCGATCGTTGATCGCGAAAACCGCTTGATTCACCGCAGGACGTTCCAGGCACATCCTTTGTCGTTAAGGGAGTTTCTCCCAGGACGTGCCTGACACGTCCTTTGTCGCGAAGGGGTTAATGTATTTTAAATGGAAAGTTGTAATTAGCACAATTTTTTTAATGGCTTCACATAATTAAACAAACAAATGTATTACTATCCCTGGAGTGCCGATCTATCTATATTTTGTGCTTCTAATTGCGTGGTCGGCTACTTTACCTGAGTACCGAGGGATAGCATTTTGAGCCTGTTCGTTTGGTGTCTATTTACAATATGGCTGGGATGCACTAGCGTCCACCAGCTGAATAAGATCAGCACACACACAGTCTCACAGACACAGTACAACTCACTATCCCACACAGAGGCGTAACTAGAAACTACAGGGCCCTTGTGCAAAAAAAAAATTCCCGGGGCCCCCCGACCCCACCATGCAACTCCACCCCAGAAATGCCACTTACATGCCTCCCAACTGTTCTGCTTTGTGCCTGGCCTTGTCTTATATCTAGGATAGCCTTATACCTATCCCATGCATGCTTAAACTCCTTCACTGTATTAATCTCTACCACTTCTGCTGGCAAACTATTCCATGCATCCACTACCCTCTCTGTAAAGTAATACTTTCATTACTCCCTGACCTTATCTTATATCTAGGGTAGCTTTATGCTTATCCCTTGCATGCCTAAACTCCTTTACTATATTAACCTTTACCACTTCTACTGGAAGACTATTCCATGCATCCACTACCCTCTCAGTAAAATAATACAAAGTTTATGACCTCCACTGTATTAACCACTACCATTTCTGCTGGAAGGCTATTCCATGCATCCACTACCCTCTCAGAAAGTAATACTTACATTAATCCCTGGCCTCATCTTATATCTAGAATAGCCTTATGCTTACACTCCTTCACTGTATTAACCTCTACCACTTCTGCTGCAAACTATTCCATGCATCCACTACCCTCTCTGTAAAGTAATACTTTCATTACTCCCTGACCTTATCTTATATCAAGGATAGCCTTATGCTTATCCCATGCATGCTTAAACTCCTTCATATATTAACCTCTCATCCACCACCCTCTCAGTAAAGTAATATTACCACAAAAAAACATATTTTGTACTCATATTGCACCCACACGATTTAGCATGCCGCTGTGTAAATTTGCCCGCCAGAACATACCACAGTGTCACTTTGTCCCACTGAACTGCCCCTGCAGAACATGCCACAGTTTCACTTTCCCCCATGGTACATGTTATATTGCCCCACAGAACGTGCCACAGTATCACTTTGGCCACAGCCAATTTGCCCATTACCATTAAGCCACAGTCAATCATTCAGATTGCCAATTAATATGCCACAGCCATTTTCCCCATTAATATGCCACTATTAGCCTGCCCATTAATATGCCAACATTTGCCAGTGTTATTTTGCCCATTTGCCAAATATGTGCCCATTTGCCAGTGTTAATTTGCCCATTTGCCAGGGTTATTTTGCCAATTTGCCAGTTATGTGCCCATTTGCCAGTGTTATTTTGCCCATTTGCCAGTTATGTGCCAATTTGCCAGTTATGTGCCCACTTGCCAGTTATTTTGCCCATTTGCCAGCTATATGCCTATTTGCCAGTGTTATTTTTCCCATTTGCCCGTTATGTGCCCATTTGCCAGTTATGTGCCCATTTCCCCCCATACTTACCTGTATGCTGCTTGTCGACGTCTCCTCCGCAGAGTTTCTCCTGCGCACACGCTGCGTGCAGGAAATACAGCCACCAGAAGTGATGTTTCCGGTGGCTGTGACGAAAAGCCGGGTCCGCATCCGATGAGACAGTCACATGGGCAGCAGGGGCCCACGGGGCAGCTGCCTTGGGGCCCAAGAATGAATGAGCCCTGGGCATCTGCCCCGTTTGCCTGCACATTTGGGTCGCTGGACGGCTGGTTCCCTGGAGTGAAAAGCCCAGTCGCAGCTGTGACCCCTACACCAGTGGTAGGTACGCCACTGATCCCACACACACACAGTGCACTTGAAGAAGCCAGGACTGGCAAAACTCGTCTGGCGAGACACTAAATCCAGGTAGTAAGCTACAGCCCATGTCACCAACGAAACAGCTCCAGACAGTTTCATCGGGGAGCCATCGGAGCGCGCCCGTGACCTCGCTGTGCGCTGTACTTCGTAAGACTGACTTTTTCTTACTGCTTTACTGTATTGTTCTTAAAGTAAGGTTTTAATAATTGGAGCCAATAAATCCATTTTGCACACAGTATTATGCTATATATTTCTGTGTTGTTCTTTCTCTCCACCTTGTGTTGTCCATTCATGTGGATTGCAAGCCTAAAAGTATTTTTTTAAAGGGGCAGGATGGGGAAAAAACCCCAGCCTTTGGATACAATTAACACCTTAATAACTAGAGCCCACATTTTTGGGAAAAGTGTTTCTATTGGGGAGGATATACCAAGTCTTCAGACCATACAGATACACACATATTTTGTTTCTTTTTATTTTCATGTTATATCATCATTATCTATAGAAGACTATAAGTTATATCAATTATTATTTGCGCAACATATTGTTATTATTATTTTTTACACTGTTTTATGTGTGCCATAAGGAAAAGACACAAGGATGTTTTTTGCAGCATTTTGCGTTGGAAGTGTCTTTATTTGTGTTACACTTTTCCTTTTTCACACAAACAGTGCCACACATTATCTATGCACACACACACACTGTGTCATACACTGTCCCATGCACACAAACAGTCCATTAAACTTTTCTTCTGAGTGCCGGGATGTCATGTACAGGCACTCTTCCTCCGACAGGCAGCAGAGGAGGCGGAGCTGCGAAGGGTGAGACAAAAAAAAAAGCGCAATAACAATATCAGAGACCCAGTAGCTCCCCTTTTCTTTGCCTAAGTGCCACCCGGGGCAATTGCAAGGGCCAACTCTGTACAGATCTCCAGAAACTAGGACTGTCCCAGCAAATCAGGGACTGTTGGCCACTATGCAATATGTATTTCTAAAAACTGAAAATGAGAGAAAGTTGCACCAAATGTGTGACATTCAAAAACAATTCTTACTATGTAAAATACAAATGGATTTACCATAAGACAACCCTTTTTCTAAAATTAAACCAAAAATTGGGGGTCGTTTTATACTCAGAGGCAGGGCCCGTGATGCTGGGAAAAATCTCAATAGACTGCCCACCCGAAGACCACAGGATGTGGCCGAAAACCTTTAAATTTTCAGCTGCTGAATGCTTAAAGTGCCTGAAAACTTAAAGGCCACATCCAGCAGTCCCTTGATGCCGTTGAGGCCACAAAGGTGTGACAGCACTCTCATGGCCTGCAAGGAGGGAAAATTGGTGGCAAGTCCTCTGAGTGCGATCTAATAGCTGGGAAAAGTCCTTAAAAAAAATGATATGAGTACAATAAATTGAATAATGTGTTTGTTTTTTGTTTAACAATAAAATATACTTTCTTCCACTATTTCCCTCCCCAGCAGCGCTGGCTGCAATGAGAGGGAGCATCCATTTTAGCCACCTCTGCAGTCACATCCAACAGAAGGGAGAGACATCCCAGCAGCTTGGTGCTCTGCATAGCGCTCTGAGTGCTTGCACTCACAGCTAGCTGTTATGCCTTGCTAACCATGCATCAAACATCATGCATTGATTGTGCGATTGCTTAGAGCGCTATGCACTACTTTCAGCTGCATTGGATAATTTTTCCAACTCTGCTACATTTGCCCAATTATAAAAATTCCCTGAAATTCTCTCTTTATGGAGAAGACCCTTATATTGCTGCTACTATACAAATCACAAAATGAACAGAAATTGTGAGTGCAATATGCCTGTAATTTAGGGTTCCCATGCATTATTTATTTGATCTATACCTTCAGTGCCAAGTTTGCATGTGTTTTTCAATTGCTCTATACCTGCAAATCCGTGTGCTATTTATTTAATCTATACCTACAAATACATGGTTAAAATAAATGTAAAGCTCTGTGTCGTTTTATGCCTGTCCTATCTATAAACAATGCATTTAAGTGATGAAAAAATATAATTTTAGTATTCTTTAAAAAATGTTTTCACATGCTCTCTATGAAATGTTTTAAGTCGATTCGGGTAAAACAAATTTCAGAAGCTCAATATAAAGATAGTGAGGAGCAGATATGTGTAGGAATCAGAGATAATAGGGTCCAATGTAGTTGGCAAGGCAGCTAAGTGTTTAAAGGCCAACATGAATGAGCTTTCAACAACACTGAACTTGTTATCTCAGAAACAGCAGGTTGGAAAAGCAGTAGCTACATTACTTTATACTTAGCCAGAATAATGGAGACAGCTCTATTTCTGCTTTCGATAATACCTTAGATAGCTGCCATCTGTGGTCATTGTCTACACAAAATGGCTTACAGTGAGGATTAGCCAAAAATATATGTAAATGTTGTAAAACTACATTTCCTGTTGTAGGCTGGAAATTTTGGGCTGCCATAATGTAGATTTACAGCTGCCATGATTGTCAGCTAGCAAATGACATTCCAAAAATGGCTGTCATTTGGCAGCTTTCATCTAGGATAATTTGTCTAGGAAACACTGTTGCAGTATTGTTTTCAATGGAATTGTATTTAAAAAAAAGTTAAAAGTATACTATGAAAGTAAAGAAGGCTCAATGAAGTACTTTATTTGTAAATGATATGCAATCTTTCAATGAAATATAACTTATAGTTTTGCTAACAGCTGTCCTTTAACAAGGGCATTGCAAACATTCTCCAAACAATCTTATTATTCTAACTCCTGTGTCTGCCTAGGCAGCGCACAGACATTGAGTTTCCTGTATAAGGGTGAATCTTGGCCAAATAGTGTCCTGGGTTTTTGGAAACCAGCAAACAGGGTGGTGTTTCATGTCATAAAATGAAACAGAATGATACATCTCACATTACAATAAGATATATTGCTCTAGAGTTTTCTGATTCATTTTACATACTGTACATTATTGCAGGGCTGGACAAATCCCAGGAGCCATGGCTACTAAAATCCCTACAGCTGGCTACTAATTTTTCCAATTTTTTTTTTTTTTTTTTACTCAGAACTCTATGGACGTTCCATTTACCTGCCTCCTAAAATGAATCAGACTGGCTCCTGAATTAGTTTGTCTGGCTCGTAAAGTCCACAGAATTTTGTAAACTCCTCATCACTGTGAGATTTGTTGCAATGGGGTCTGTGATACACTAACACAAATTACTGTGCGTTTTATCGTTGTAGAGCTCTATGATACACTCACACACAATGCACATTAATATGAATGTTATTGTGGACTGTGAATTTTAGTGTGGAGGAGTTGTGATACATTTGTACACTGTATGTTACTGAGAGCTGTATTGCGCTGATGTAGGCAAATGGTCTGAGCAAGATTCACAATAAAAATATAAGTTTGGATCTAGGATTTGAAGTAAAATGAATGTGTGAGATATGGCAATTTTCTAGAAGCAAGTTAAAGGAATGTGGTAAGATATCTAGGATACAAAGAGGGGGGTGGGTGCTACAATGCCCGAGAACAAACAGTACTGCAATAGTCTGTCCTGTAGGATAATACCTACTCGGGAGAGCAACTCCATTTTTTGCCTGCTTACACCATTGCAGAGGAACCACTCCATTAGCATATCAGACTGATCCCACCCATAAGGGCAGTCCAGATCCGAAATGCGTGGCTAGTACCCTCTACACGAGGAACACAGCAAACTACAGACGTACGTTTCGGCCTACATTGGCCTCGTCAGTGTGATATCTATGATAGCAGAGAGCAAAAATATTTAGTGACTGCTTAATCTGCAGATAACATGATCTGATAGCTGTGATTTTAGAACAGTGTTTAAATCTTCTAATAACCAATAAGACAACATTTTTTTTTTTTTTTTTTTTAAATGACTTCCTTTTTTTACTTCAAATAACAAGTCAGATGTGGACTATACTTCGATTATGCTCAACCAAAATGATGGCTGCACATAATGGGAAATGTGGTCCAGGTTCAAAATGAAATCTGTTATACATTTGGCAAAAAATGTATAACAGGATAATTAGAATGGATTCTTAAAATATAAGATTTGCCCAAGAAAGATTTCATTTAGAAAAGTGCATCAGTAGTTTAAAAACGTATATGTTTATACGCAGTGGCAGATCTAGTGTCTGGTCTCGGGAGGGGCACTTCCAGATTCTTTACTCCCAAGTCATACTCAGTCCATAAATCATTTCACAGATTCACACATAATCAAATAAACACACAGCCACACATACATAAAATACATAACACAGCCACACAAATAAACACACAGTCACACAGCCACACAAATACATGCAAAACAAAACAAACAAAAAAACCCTGCTGCTCCAAATACATTCATTCAGCCCTGTTGGGCTGATATTTCAAATGCGTATGCCCCTTTTTATCAAGTCAGCCCCTTGCCAGCCCCTTGCACCATTCGTTGTTAGGAGCATTGTTTGGGCTGAGGGACATTGAGGAAGCCCCCATTTTTTTCTTAGATAGGGTTAATCCTTTCAGTGCTGTAGGGATCATTGTTTGTGTTCCGTACAGCACTTAAAGGGTTAACTGATTCTGTGGTTTGTAAGGCATTTTTTTTTTTTAAAGGTAATGGTTTTAATGCACCTATTAGCAGTATTGGCGGTGGATAGTGAATCAATAAAGGTAAATTACTGATAGCGCCACTTTTTCAATTGCATTGAATCCAAGCCAGTCTCAAGTCCGATCAAGATGGATTTTAACACAGGTAGTGTGTGTTCTGTACCTAAGCATTGGATTGGAATGCAGCCCTTGTGTCAGCAAAATGACCATGTCATCATGCATTCTTTTAAGCAGCTTTGCTGTTTCCTTTGTCTGACACGTGCATAAGCAGAACAACTGACTATCAAGTTAGCCATTTATATGTGACTGTTCCCACATCACTTGTCAGCGCTGTGCTGGCGGAGGTCGCCAAGACTACAGAGGGTGGTGTGGCCAGTTGCAGTGGACAGTGGTGGTGTAGTACACTTGTGGTAACATGTAGTAATGTTCTCCGTGGTCTAAGGGCCACTGGGCAATTTTACCACAGGATGTGATGTGGTTGCAGGGGTTGCCAGGTGTGGTTATGTGTGCAGAATAAAATAATATATGCTACTGCATATACATATAAATATACACATGGGAAGTCGCTAACTTTTCTTCAGTTTATTAATTGCCGTATGGGATTCATGTGTGTTTTACTACATGACTTATAAATGACAGGTTGACTTCTTACAAATATTCCTTGTAATCAATTTTTTTTTCTCACATATGCTATTAAGACATATATTTAGCAATTTTTAAATCAACTGGCAACTTAATACTGTACTTGTTGGCCCTAATGTTTAGAGAACTAAAAATGCACACAATTCAGAAATTATATCTGGTTTTGGGCCAAATTAGAAGGAATTCAGGCCTCTAAAAATAGAGGGAATCCTATTCATTTGCAGGTCATGTTCCCCCTAAATGAAAATGGCCGAATTGTCGGCACAAATTTGGGCAAATTGAATATTCGAATTGTGGATTGTAAATATACTTTCACACCAATGTCGATTTCTTTAACGTGACATATAAATGATACCTTTTTCATTTCAAGCAGGAAATCTGAATATATTTCATCCTATTTCTTCTTGACCCAGCGATTTAGAAAAACAGTTTTGCCAAAAATATGGCTTAAAAAGTAGAACAGATAAATCCCAATGAATGTACTGGCAGTTCATTTTTCTGCGTCATGATTATTTTGCACTAATGCCAGCTGAGTATGTAGTCTACACAAAGCTTCTGGAAAGAAGATGAAGTGTGAGTCAAGCAGACATTTAGAAAATTAACCTGTTTTCCACATTCCGTCATGTTGATCGTCTAACGTCAACAATGTAAGACATGAATACTTTGCTGCCATATCTGCTTAACCAAATGTAGCTTCAATATATCCAGCCAGTATGTACACAAGGTTATACCCCACACACTGCCCTGATATATACCCCTGTACAGGGCAATATATGCCCCCAGTATGTACACAAGGTTATACCCCCCCCCCCCACACACACACACACAGCCCTGATATATACCCCTGCACAATGCAATATATGCCCCCAGTATGTACACAAGGTTATACCCCACACACTGCCCTGTTATAAATCCCTGCACAGGGCAATATACGCCCCCCAGTATGTACAGAAGGTTATACCCCACACACACAGCCCTGATATATACCCCTGCACAGGGCAATATATGCCCCCAGTATGTACACAAGGTTATATGCCCTGAAATATACACACAATGTGTACATACTGGGGATATTTATTGCCCTGTGCAAGGATATATATCAGTCTTCTCTATAAATAATACACTCTTCAAATGTGCTTAAAAAATGCATGGTTCCATTTTATGAACAAGAAAAAAAATGTATTTGTACTATGGGGTTGGTCTAATGACACAGTGCTATGGGGCTGGTATACAATTATTTCCAGGGTTCATTTTAATTCCTAGTCTGGCATTGTCTCTATGAAATATACTCAGTAAACTAGGATTTTTTTTTTAGTATGTGTACATATAGTATGAATGGAATAAAATACTGTGTAGGTTACAGCATGCCATTCTTTCTGTGTGCAGGTGACCGTTGGCATTAGCAAGACCACGGATGAGCTCACTGGAGTCTTGTGGATCATATTCTGAGACAGTCAAATAGATTGACCTTCTCCTCCCTCCTTGTGTGCCGGACATCATAAGGAGCTTTCTGAAGCTTTGTACTTTAAAATCACATGTACCTGTCTAGCTAACGCTTTATCAAATAATCTCATAGGTCCCTCCCCTAAAGTATTCTTCCAGCAATGTTTGTCTTAGGCAGCATTAGGCCAGTGATTTAGTGACTGTCAACCACATCAGAGCAGCTTGTCTCTCAAGGCGTCAGGTAGGGAAACATTTTGATTCATACTACTTCCACATGCTGAAACTGGACTGTAAGCTCTTGTGAAAATCACTTTTATGTTGTGTTAAAGTACTTTTAACTTCTATTTTCACAAAGGTAGAATATTTTGATTAGATTATTTAATGGAACTATGTTAGCTCTGAGACTTGTATTTGTACTTTTGGATATTTGGAGCTATCAGCATTCCTTTTAAATATATTAAAGTATAGAAAACTATTTTAATTTTTTAATTTTTTTTTAAGTATAGGAAAGAACCTTTTTTTCCCATATTTTTTTATGGCACTTATAACCGGCGCGTGGGCTGATTAAAGAACCTCTGACTGAATTCAACTTATCAGTTAAGTCACCACATGACTTATTAATATATTAATTCTTCTTGGGAATATTCCAACCTACACATTTTTAACTTGCACTAACATTTTTAGTTAGCCTCTAAAAGGGTGTTTTTTTATATTGTTAGTTTTTTTTTTACCTCAAAGAAAGCACTGGATATATGCTTACTGTCCTTTTACAGTGCAAACTAGAAGCTCCTTTTAAAGCATGTTATGCAAGCATGTACATTGACTAAAATGGATAAAAATAATGTATTATACATATACATGTGGGGTTATTTATAAAGGTTACTTCTGGGACAACGTTCTAAAAGTGAGCTAATCAGAACTTTGGCCTTTATACATAACTTCTACTGTATCTCAAAGCAGTCGGGTCAAATATTCAGCCATATTTAACAAGCAAAGGAAAAAAGTGCTCTATACACAACCTTTCAAACATATACAGTATAAATTGGGCAGACTAGATGGACCGAAATGGTTCATATCTGCCGACACATTCTATGTTTCTAAATAAAAACCTATGAAACACATATAGCTGCAATTTGATAAGGTGCAAAAGTTCACACATTAATGCAACTTTTGGGTGAGAAAGATCAATATCAATGCTTTTATTTTACTCACGACACACACACACACATATATATAAATCATTGTTAAC